>CP125974.1:38224502-39424502 GCA_030063025.1 Avena longiglumis | reverse complement strand
CACACATTGAGCACTTTAGCATTGCCAAGGAAGCTTGGGATGACCTCACTGTATTGTTTGTTGGAAATGAGAGTATGAGGAGGAATCGGTATGATGCTCTAAGCAATGAAGCCGAAGGATTCTACATGATGGAAGGTGAAGATCATGAGGACATGTACCGAAGGCTCAAGACCACCGCCACCGTGTTTAGAAATGTGGGTGCCTCACATGTGTATGATGCATGGATAAAAAGGAAATATGTGAGTGCACTCATGCCCTTTGAGCCCACCAACTTGAAAAGCCTTCAAGGAAGACACAACTACCATCTCATGACCTCCAATGAAGTTATGCAAGAGATGGCCGCTTTCAAAGTTGTCGCCAAGAATGCCAAAGATGCCCGTGCTCATGCCCTTGGTATGAGCAACGTTGTCAATGTTGCTTTGAAGGCCAAAGTTGTGGACCATGGGGATGAATATGATAGTGATGAAGGTCTCTCCATGGACCACCCCGATGAAGTCAAGATTGCTCATAGTCAATATATGGCCTTCTATGCAAATAACTTTTGGAAGAATCCCGCGAAGGCCAAGATGGAAATGCAACAAAGAAGCAACCCAAATGGGAAAAGAGAAAACACTACTAGATTGAGAACTTGCTTCAATTGTGGCGACCGCTGTCACTTTGTGGCAAGTTGTACCTATGAGAAGAGGGAATATCATGGGGGTAAGCTTGTGTTGAAGAAGAATCTCAAACCACCTTACAAGTAACCCTTCATCAAGAAGAATCCCATCAACAAGAAGTCGGGGGAAATCGTCTTAATCACTCATGAAGAATACTCCTCCGACAATGAAGATGATGAAGATGAGGAAGAGGAAACTCCCAATGGTGTGGAGGCTCTAGCCACTACTTCTACTCCGACATTCTCACTCTTCGATTCTCCAAATGAGAATTCTCCTGTCAAGAACGTCACTTGCCTTATGGCAAGAGGAACGGAGGTATCCTCATCATCTCACTCCACTCCATTAGCTAATGATGAAATTGATGATGAGATGTCTCTTGATGTTAAAAGGGAATTAATTGCTTTCGATGAGTTTATGACTAACCTACAAGGGGATGCTAAGATACATTTTGGTAACATCTTAGATCAACTTTCTCACACACAGGAGCTCCTAGATGTAAGATGTAAACTTGGGCATGAACGCATGATTGAGCTAGAGTCTTTAAACAATGCTCTAGAAGAAGAACAAGAAACTAGGATGTCACTTGAATTAAAACTTGAAGGGCTTGATGAGGCCAATGCCATCATTGTGAATAAACTCATCAAAGAGCGTGATCATGCTATTGCTAAATACCCAATTCTGAAACTGGAACCTGCGATGTCTAATCCAACTCGGCACCTAACCAGCTAAAAAGGACAAGATTGAGTTTGGTGTGGTTCATGAAAAACTTGCCGAGTACTTTAGTTTGCTTAACAAGGCTCACAAGGCTTTGGAAAGTGAACTCTTGTCACTCACAAAGTCCCATGAAACGCTTCAAACTCAATTGGCCAACATTCCTTCACCTAGTAACTTCATTCCATCTAGTAGTACAACTATTCTTGAAGAGAATGCTAGGTTGAAGGAGGATCTAGCGAAGGCCACATTTCCACAAGGCAACAAGTCCATTGATGATCTTTTGAGTAAGCAAAAGCCTAGTGGTGATAAAGGGGGAATTGGTTTTGTCTCCAAAACTAAGAAGAAGAAGAAGAAGAAGAAGAAGAAGAAGAAGAACAACAAGAAGAATAAGGCCAAGCCCACACAAGAGACCAACAGGGCCATTGTGGATAGTAAGACCACAAGTGGTAAAACTATGTCTCATGATGACTTTGCGGGAAGTGCTAACCCTCACTATGTTCTAATGTGTGATTACTATGGTGATGTGTATGCACAATATGTTGGCCCATATGATGGCTATATTGCTTGGTCTATTTGGGTTCCCAAGACCCTTGTTGCTAACAAAAGAGGACCCATTGAAAAATGGGTACCTAAAAATTAGCTTGATCTTTTGTAGACATATGCTTCCGGAGGGTCAAAGTGGGTGCTTGATAGTGGTTGCACGATTCATATGACCGGAAGCTCATCTATTGTCAAGGACTTAAAGCCAAATGATGATCAAATCACCGTGACATATGCCGACAAGTCAAATTCTAAGGTAATGGGTTTCAGCAAGGTTGTGGTTGCTCACGACATTACACTCGTGAACGTCATGCTTGTTGAGACCCTTGGATACAATTTACTTTCAGTCCGTGCTCTTGGAAAGGTGGGGTTTGCCGTCTTTGTTGATGATGATATTGTGGTCCTCATGTGTAGCAAGTCTCTCAAGGTCGCTTTCGTTGGGTACGTCGAACATGACTTGTATGTGGTGGACTTTTCGGGGCAAGCCACTACAAGTGCGATGTGCTTATTCGGAAAGGCCGATGTGGGTTGGTTATGGCATCGCCGACTAGCCCATGTCAATATGAGAACTTTGCAAAGTCTCCACAAGGAGGGCCATATTGTTGGACTAAAAGAAAATGTTTCCTTTGCCAAAGATCGTGTTTGCAAGGCATGTGTTCTAGGGAAGATGCATGATGCTCCTCACAAGACTAAGAACCGCATCAAGTCCACCAAGATCTTGGAGCTCCTCCATGTGGACCTCTTTGGTCCTCCATCTCATGCAAGTCTTAGTGGGAAGAAATATTGCTTGGTGATTGTTGATGACTTTTCAAGATACTCTTGGGTTTATTTCTTCAAGTTGAAGAGTGAGACTCAAAAGACCTTCATCGACTTCATCAACTTGGTTCAACGACAATACAATGTTCTCGTGTTGATTATAAGAAGCGACAACGACACCGAGTTCAAGAACTACACCTTGAACGATCTCCTTAGTGATGAGGGGATTAAACATCAATATTCCGCTGCATACACCCCTCAACAAAATGGTGTGGCCAAAAGGAAGAACCGTACTCTTATTGAGATGGCTAGGACCATGTTGGCGGAGTTTAAATCTCCATACAACTTTTGGGCCGAAGCCATCTCCACCGCTTTCCATGCTTCAAACCGGCTCTACCTCCGCAAATAAATCAACAAGACTCCATATGAAATACTTACCGGGAACAATCCCAACATATCTTACTTTCGGGTGTTCGGTTGTAAGTGTTTCTATCTCATAAAAGGTGTCCGCTTGTCCAAATTCGAGTCTAAAGCATTAGAGGGTATTTTTTGTTGGCTATGGTCTCGAATCTCACACTTATAGAATCTATGATAAGCTCTTCGGAGCAGTCATAGAATCTTGTAGTGTGACCTTCGAAGAATATGATGGTCCCCAAGGGGGCGTGTTGATGCTTGTGATGCAGATGATGAAATGCCTCAGGAATCCATAGGAAGAATGGGTGTGGGATATATCCTCCCCGTTGAGGAACCCCTTATGGCGGATCGAGAAGAACTATGCTCCACTCAAGTGGAGCCCTCATCTTCACAACATCAACAAGCTCCATCCACCGAGGAGGACAATGACTCAAGCCAAAGACAAGATGTGGACCCTCAACATGATGATGATAGTGACAACTCTAGTCAAGGGGAGCTTGATTCATTCGCCAGATTGTCAAGTGGTGCCAAGGCAATTGCTCAAGGAAGATCCGTACAAACTGCTTTGAGACAAGCTCAAATTGATGCTAGAAGGGCACTTGATCAAGACTAAGGTCAATCTTTGCCTCTAAATGAAGAGAATGATTCCGATGATGATCAAGGTCAAGTTGATGGTTAAGACGAGGATCAAAATGATGAAGAGGGTCCCCCAAGAAACAACACGGAGATCCACGCTCGTCGCGAAGCTAGAAAGGAAAGAATGTTGGAATTAAGAGACCACTCTCTATAAAATGTAGTTGGTGACCTAAGGAAAGGTATTTCCACAAGAGCACAATTGAAGAGGTTCAGTGAACACCAAGCACACATCTCCATGATTGAACCAAAGAAAGTATGGGAAGATCTTGAAGATTCGGATTGGTTAGAAGCTATGCACAAAGATCTCAACCACTTTGAGAGAAACAAAGTATGTAAGTTAGTAGAGAGGCCAAAGGATTGCCGCAATGTTATTGGAACAAAGTGGATATTCAAGAACAAGCAAGATGAGCATGGAATTATAGTAAGGAACAAGGCTAGATTGGTTGCACAAGGGTTCTCTCAAATTGAAGTCATTGACTATGGAGAGACTTATGCACCCGTGGCTCGCCTTGAGTCCATCCGTATCCTTCTTGCTTATGCGGCACATCATAACTTCAAGTTGCAACAAATGGATGTAGAAAGTGCATTTCTTTATGGCCCACTAAATGAATTGGTATATGTTAAGCAACCCCCGGGATTTGAGGACCCTAACTTCCCAAGCCATGTCTACAAACTTGATAAGGCGCTCTATGGGCTCAAGCAAGCCCCACACACGTGGTATGAGCACCTTAGAGAGTTATTGTTTGACCGTGGATTTGAGGTTGGGAAAATCGATCCCACTCTTTTTACTAAGAAAGTCAATGGGGAGCTTTTTGTATGCCAAATATATGTTGATGATATTATCTTTGGCTCATCTAACAAAGCTTTTAATGATGAATTCTGAAAGCTTATGACTAGTAGGTTCCGGATGTCTTTGATGGGGGAGTTGAGAGTATTTCTAGGTTTTGAGATCAAGCAATTTAGAGGAGGGACATTCTTCAATCAAGCCAAGTATACTCAAGATATGCTCAAGAGATTCAATATGCAAGATTTAAATGGAGCTCCTATTCCCATGGCTACAAAGACTCATCTTGAACAAAATCCAAATGGTAAAGATGTGGATCAAAAGGTATACCGGTCTATGATTGGTTATTTGCTTTACCTTTGTGCATCTAGACCCTATATAGTGTTGAGTGTAGGTGGTGTGCAAGATATCAAGCGGCTCCTAAAGAAAGCCCTTTAATGGCGGTCAAGAGAATCTTTCGATATTTAGTTCATACCCCATTTTATGGTCTTTGGTATCCTCGAGGCTCAACATTTGCTCTTTGTGGATACACGGATTCGGATTGGGCGGGTGATAAGGATGATAGAAAATCAACATCAGGGGCTTGCCAATTCCTTGGTAGGTCCTTGGTATGTTGGTCTTTCAAGAAGCAAAATTGTATATCTCTCTCCACCGCCGAAGCCGAGTATGTGGCAGTTGCTAGTGCTTGCACCCAATTGTTATGGATGAGGCAAACTTTAAAGGAATACGGTGTCCATTGTGACAAAGTGCCTCTTCTATGTGACAATGAAAGTGCCATCAAGATTGCCTATAACCCGGTGGATCACACATGGACAAAGCATATTGAGATTCGCCATCACTTCATTAGAGATCATGTTGCTCGAGGTGATATTGATCTATCATATGTGTCAACCAAAGATCAACTTGCCGATATCTTCACAAAGCCACTTGATGAAGCAAGGTTTTGCTATTTGAGGAATGAACTAAATGTCGTAGATTCAAGGAGCTTGACTTGATTTTCTTGCATTCTCACCTATGTTTCAACCCATATTTGGTTTAGGTGTAGGCATGGGTATAGGGGGAGTGCGGTCCTAATTGATTGGACTATCCCTCCCCCCATTATGCCCAAAGCAATCAAATTCATTCCTCTTAATATCATGTTGTGATATATGAGCTTAATGATGAGTTTCGGTAATGGACCCAAGATATATCTTCGTGGTGCCAAGCTGAGTATACTCAAATATGGTGGCCTAGGCCACCGCCCTCTCACATTAGAGAGGTTGGCACTTACTCATGTTTGTCATTCGCTTGATCTTAGTCTCTTGGAGCTTTTCTGAATATTTTTATGAATTCCTATGGCTCTTGTTGGCTCTTCGCAGTTTGATGTTTCAACCCAAGCCCTTTCCCTATCTTAACCTGTCTATCTCTCATATGTGTCCCCAAACACCCATCCTGGAGCTTTTGGTCAAGGAGGACCGGAGTCTCCGGTGTACATACACTGGAGTCTCCGGTGTAGGCCGGAGTCTCCGGTCCATACGGTTTCTCCCACTTAAAGTAGGGGTCGGGGTGAACTGGTACAGCAGTTCCTCATTCCTCACCTTGTCCCCTACCTCCAAACTCGTCGCCTCCTCTTCCAAAACTCCTCCCCGAAGGTCAAGAAGCCCCCGGGATCTGCCGTGCCGCCGGCCAACCTCCCCCCTCCTCCATTGGGTCATGCCCACCGGAGGAATTGATCCCATGGATAGATCTGGTACCTCCCCTCTACCTTTTCTCCTAGGGTTCATCTCTAGATGTGTTTTTGAGGATTGGTGTTGATTTGTCCATTGGAATCACTTGTTTGTGTGCACTCTAGTACTTTAGCCTTGTTTCATTGCCCGATCTACTAGATTCACCCCCACCAGCATATCCCCATCTCATGCCCGAGCCTCCCGACTGGAGATTCCAGACTTAGGTCCGGAGACTCCGGTCCAGGCCAGAGACTCCGGTCCTCAGGACCGGAGACTCCGGTATGAGGTTTGGAGACTCCAGTGTTGGGTGAATCAAACCAGACCAGAATTGCATCAAAGCTCTTTTACTACATAATTGGGACATATATACTCATCTCCATGCTATCTCCCTCACTGCTATTCACAGGTGATGGTTCTAGTCGTCCTCGCCGTACCAAGGCCAAGTCCCAAAGGGGCAATCCTCGCTATGATGAAGCCCAGGGTCAATTTATCGTGCCTCCGTCCAACTGGAAACAGCAGGCACGTGATGCAACATACTTGAAGAAGGATCAGGAGAGGGCTGAACGAGAGGACCGTGCTAAGAAGGCCAAATATGAAAACCTTCAGTCCTTAGCCAAAATGTCAAAAGAGGAGTACCGTGAGCTAAGAAAGACAGATTTCTATGCGTTGCCTCGTACCAGTGATGACCCTCGTTTCTGGAGGAAGGAACATGATGTGTTCATGAAGGATGTGTATGGTGTGCTCACAAAATCACCTATCTGCCCTCAGAAGTTCATGAGTGTTGAGCAGATGCGTCTCAGCCCCTACTTCAATGATGCTTTGTGGATCTGTGAGAAGTTAGGACTATATAACTTGATGGAGCTGCGTGAAGACTACAATGTCCACCTTGTGCAGCAGTTCTATGCCACATTTGTGTTTGGGTCTGATCAAGACAGGACCATGGTTTGGATGTCTGGTACCACTCGTTGCACTGCTACATTCCATGACTTTTCCAATGTCATCTTTGAGATCTTTCATGGAGTATCTACTCATGTTGGGCTGCGTATGCACTCTGCAGCTCTGGGTGAGAACAAGTTGAAGCTGGCACCTCTGTATGACGAGGGTGTTATGGGGGGTTCCAAGGGACTCAAGACCCTCTACAACCTTATGCTGAGGATTTTCCGTCATACCATTGCACCAAGTGCTGGGAATGATGATGCAATCAGGGGTGGGCTTGTCAACCTTCTGTACCACACTCACCGGACCTAGAATGATGGACCAGAGGCAGATGCTACACCTATTGATGTGATGGATTTTATTTTCTAGGAGATGTTCCATGCTATTCTTTACAAGAAATCTCCTCCATATGCACCCTTGGTTATGAGGCTCATCAACTCCCAAGAGCATGATTATCCATATGGCATACCACCACACCTCACTGACCACACTATGGTCTCACTGCAGCAGAAGGGGCGTATGGGGCATGCTCCGAGGCGTCGCTATGGGGATGATGATGAGGAGATTGAGATTGAGAGGGCTCCCTCTCCACCTAGAGTTTGGAGGAAGAATGCCTCCAATGCCCCTATGCCTACTATGACTCGAGACTATGTGCATGAGCGGGTCAAGAAGGCCAGCTTTTGGGAGAGGACCCTTTGTTGCATGAACGTCAACATCCGTAAGCAGCAGCATGCATCCTACCAAAGCAACCGTCGTATTGAGAAGCTCCTCAAGGAGATCAAGGAACAAGGTGCTGAGGATAATGAGGAAGGTGAGGATGAATACAATTATGGGCATGGGGATCAGCAGTCCACAGAGTGTGATCACACACTCACATTTGGGGCATGGAATGCCCAACAGGATAGTATGGTGGATTGGAAAACCTTTGCTGATGTCACCTCCGGTTTGGGTACCAGGGTACCTCCTCTTCTCGCCCTCACGACAAAGGGCATGTTGTCGCTGAAGACGATGATGATGACTATGATGAGGGTGGTGATGACCAGGATGAGGATGAGGATGCCGAGGATGACGAGGATGACGATGACTACTAAGCTGTTGGGGCGCTAGTTTAGGTCTTTTCCCTTTTTCGGCGTTTCGATGCCAAAGGGGGAGAAGACATTCTCATCGTTTTGCATGGGTTTGGGACTTTGGATTTGCTACTATCTGCTTTTATTCGCCATATTCAAACTTGAACTTCATGTGTGTTATGTGTTGTTCATGTGTGTGACTATGTGCTTGCGTGCACTATCTATTGTAACTCATGTGAGATTTATGTGTGTTACCGTTGATACTATCTACCTTGCATGATTTACTTAATTATCTTGTTGCACATAGTCAGTGGGAGCCCCATATATATATTTTTTATTCCATGCAAATCACTTGTTGTCATCGAACAGCAAAAAGGGGGAGATTGAAAGGGCATTTATTGTCATAATCACTTTTGGTGTTCATTAACAACAAGTAGATCATTTACAGTTTGTCACTATCCACATGTTGGTATTATGATAAGTGAAAAGCACCCTCACACTTGGGAAAAGTCCATACTCATGTGACACATTTCTGGAAACTCCAGACCGGAGTCTCCGGTGTGGTCTGGAGTTTCCGGATCTGTCTCCGGTGGTGACTTTAGGATCTGGGCTGGGACATTCTGACTAGGGGTCCGGAGCCTGCACTAGAAGATACTCCAGAGTCTCCGGTGCTGGCTCAGTCTAGAGTCTCCGGTGTTGGAGGACCGGAGTCTCCGGTCGTGTTGGGTCGTGGATGTCCTGGGTCATTCAGATGGGTGGTCCGGAGGCTGGTCCAGAGATTGGCCGGAATCTACGGTGTTGAAATGGATCGTATGGGCACCTAGAGGGGGGGTGAATAGGTGCTAACCAATTTTTAATACGTTTTCAATTTTAGGCTTGACACAAAGTAAATTCTCTAGATATGCAACTACGAGAATTTCCCTATATGTAACCCTAACTACTAAGCACGTAAAAGAGGAGTGAGGAAACCGTAGTGGAGCACGCGGAGACTCAGGGATTTGTTTTACCACAATTCCTTCCTTGTTAAGGGAAGTACATCTGCGTTGGAGGGGTGGGCGGTTCTAAGACCACCACGCCACAATAGGCCTCACCCTATTCTCCGATGGATCTCGCCACGAGAGGCCTGATCCACCTTCTCCACTATTGGATCCCTTCGAGGCGGGAACCGGTGCCTTTTACAACACTACCGGGGCACACACCCACAACCGAATTGGGGGCTCCCGAGATGACGACAAGCTGCCACAAGAACAAGGTTTATCAATATAAACAAAAACAAGGATCTAGGTATTTGCAAGAAATACTAGATCGGGGGTTCTCCAAATGAATGGAGAGGAGATGAAGCGCTTGATTGCTGATGATGAAGATCGAGTTCTCCTCCTTCGATTCCCCAAGAATGGGGCCTTTGGGTGGATAGGTGGAGCTCTCTTGGATGAAGCTTTCAGATCTGATCTGTTCTTTTTCGAATGAATCAAGAGTTCTGGCAGGAGGGGGAAGGCTGACTTAAATACCCCCTCCCCAGATTTGGCCGTTGCACAACTTTGGGGGCGGATTATCCGCACCCTACTTGGGGCGGATTATCCGCCCCCTGGGAAAACTCCGCCCCAAGGGCGGATTATCCGGGGGAAACTCCGCCCCCTCTCTGGGGCTGGCGCCTACGAAACTTGGTGAAGATCTTAGGGAGGCGGATAATCCGGCCTCCTGTGGGGCGGATTATCCGGCCAGGCCGGAAAGTCCGGCCAACACTCCGCCCCTTCTCTAGGGCTTGCGCCTTGGCGATGAGCAGGGGGCGGACTATCCATCTCTCCTGAGGGGCGGATTATCCGACGGGGCCGGAAAATCCGGCCAAAACTCCGCCCCCTTCTGGGGCTTGCGCCTACTTGGGAAGAGGGAGGGGCGGATTATCCGCCCCCTAAAAACAAAATCCTTTTCCCTTTTTCTCATAGGTAGCTGCAACACTTCAACGCACATTAAATAATCCTTGATATTGTTATCTAACACACAAAACACTAGGGATTATAAAATGTTCTTTCAATCTCCCCCTTTTTGGTGTTAGATGACAATATTAGGATTTTCAATGAAACCGGCAAATGCCACCTTAAATAATGGAATACGCTCCCCCTAGATGTGTGCATATTTAAAATTTGTATTTGAATACAAATACACACACTAGAGAGAACACAACTTCCATAACAAAGATAATTGAAACAAGGTGGTTTGGGAAACAAGGTCATACCACCGGGATGAGAATATAGCCAAAGAATATAGTTTGTTTGATAGCCTCCAAACACATCCCAATCAAATATGCCTCCATAGATAAATCCAAAATTCCATGAGATCCACAATATATAAATCCATGAATATCACACAACGTACCAAACTTAGTGAAACACGATAAAGTCTTACATAATCAAACGCAAATAGCAAATGAGTTCATGCTAAAAAGGCACAAGCAAGCAAATAAAATGACTGAAAGAAGGATGCTTGCGCCCGAACCTTGCAAATCCATGAGACCTAATAGAACTACTTCTCCCCCTTTGGCATCGAAACGCCAAAAAGGAAGAAGAGCGATGCTAACGCCCCTGGAGATCACTCCTCCTCATCCTCGTCGTAGTCATTCCCGTCCCCTTCTCTTCATCATACTCATCATCATCATCATCAGCTGGAGGAGTGGGTGCCCTCGGTGGGGGAGGAAAGAGGCAACTCTCGAGCTCGCCATAGTTGATCCCTGAGGTGTTCCACTGAGCATACGGATCCGGAGCAGTGGGAGGAGGTGGATGGCCAGTGGCACCTGAGACATGGTGGAGAATAAGCTGCTGCGTGTGATCCCTCTCATGATCCCTGTGGTACGCCTCATATTGTCCCTTGTGAGTGTCAATTCCCATGCAAAGAATGTGCCGTTGTAACCAAGTGAGCTGCTTAACCTCGCGTACCATTAGGGACACCGTGGAACGACGACCACTAGCCCGAGCATCACGCACGAAGGACTCCGGGGCAGTGGAAGGGTGATGGGTCTTCTGAGCCTTGTTGTAGACTTTCTTGGGCTTGTGAATTCCATCCAGAGCAGAGCCAAAATCCTCATGTGGCAACATATGCTTGACGAGCATCATTATGAAAGGAGCATAAGAAATAGAGAGCCTGTTGATCATAGCATCCGTCATCTCATGATAAATATAGTCCATGACATCCAGTTTGTAACCTGTGGCTGATCTAGAGTTAGTGGCACACTCGTGAGCAAAAGCAAGAAGTGGAACCAGGTGGCCACGGATCCTATCATTGTTGCCACCACTAGGAGCGATGCAGTCCCTAAATATGCCAACAAGGGTTGCATACAAGGGAGAGAGACCAACGAAAGTACCAGCAAGACCATCAGAGGAAAGGCAAGGAGCAAGTGCAGTATCCTTGGATGGCTTCAGAGGAGAAATGATACGGTGGCCCGAAGGAGTGTCACGGCCATGGAATGCATAACCAAGGACCTGCCCAAAGGTGCGAAAGTCCGACTGAATCATGGTGGTCCCTGTCATACACTTCATGGTACGACGCTCATCACCGCAAATCACCAGAGTTGAGAAGAACTGCCGCACCACAGAGGAATCATAGTTGCATTGGATAGTCATGAGGTGGTGCAGCCCCATCTTGTTGGTCACATCTAGTGCCTCAATGAGCCTTGTCTTGGATTGAGCCTCAGTCAAATTGATGGGACGCATGGGTCGAAGCTTGAGAGTAGCATAGACATCATCATGGATAGCCCGAAAGTGGGCATTCCAAAACATAGAGTCCTCGGGGGGACCATCACTGTCAGCCTCATCATAATAGTCAGTCTGGCGAATGGTGGCATACTGAAGACTGTCCATAGCCTTGTAATTGGGCCGAGACTGTTTGCCCTTGCGAGATGCGGTCCTCTTAGTTTTCTTACTTGCCTCTGCCATCCGTTCAGCCTCTCTTGCTGCTCTGCTGACCTCGGTCTCATCAATGAACTTCCCGTCTGAAGTAGGCTTGAGATAACGGGCACGGGAACGATAGATGAAGGTCTTGGTCGGCTTGGAACCACCTGTGAAAAGCATTAGATGGATAGCATGGAGATAAGCATACACACAAGTCTAGGAGAAAAACACGGAGAAAGAGTAGCAATGCAACCCATAACCAATGATGTGTATTTGCGAGCGAACCAAAATGCACCAGATTTTACTCCGGGCGGATTATCCGGCCTCTGGCGGATAATCCGCCCCCCGCAGAAATTTTCTGGATTGGCTCAGATCTACCATGGCAAAACAGATCGGGTACTAGGATTGCAATTCTACTGATTCTAGCATGTAAGGAACAACACCAAGGACCTTCTACAGCGAGATTTCCACCAAATAAAATACATCCCATACAAAAGGAGAGAGATAAGGGAGTTAGCCTCACTCATTGGAGGAAAATCGCGGAGGAGAAGATACCCGGAGGCGAGGTGAAGAAGATCCGGGGAGAGCCCGGAGAATCCGGTGGTCGAATCGACTCCGGGAGAGGCGGATGCTCCGGCGTCGGCTGGGGGGCAGAGGTAGGGTTGGGGGAGGACTGGATGCTCTGTTTGAGCCTGCCCTCCCCGACCCAGCCTATAAGGGACTGATTTCGCCCGGGGCGGATAATCCGCCCCACTTACGGATAATCCCCTAAATTTGTAATTTCTGATTCGCGAGCAACCTAGCAAACCTCTCGATGGTGTTTTAGAGGACTTGTGTGCAAGAATAGATGGTTCAAGGAGGGAGAGAAAGGCTTGGGTTGAGAGCATCAAACTTAGATGGTACTACACACCCAAATTTGCAAGAATCAAATCTACCAAAAGCCAAATTTGAGTGTGTTTTCCATAAGAACAAGAGAGATGCAAGAAAATCCAACGAGACCCATGAGAAACCAACTCTTCTCGAGGAAGAGGGCGGTGGCCGAAGCCACCATGTTGGAGCGCATGGCATGACACCGCAAAGATGTATCTTGAGTTCAAAACCAATGCTCATCGATGACCCACATATCACAAAATGATATTAAGGGAAATGATTTTACTTGCTTTCGGCATTATGGGGGGAGGTTTGGCCCAATCAATTAGGACCACACTCCCCCTATGTCTATGCCCGCATCTAAACCAAATACATGAATAAGAGCAAGTGAGTGTGCAAGTGTAGTCAAGCCAAGCTCCTTGAATCTATGATATTTAGCTCATTCCTCAAATAACAAAATCTTGCTTCATCAAGAGGTTTCGTGAAAATATCAACAAGTTGGTTGTTCGTGCTCACAAAGGATAGTGCAATATCACCCCGAGCAACATGATCCCGAATAAAGTGGTTGCGAATATCTATATGTTTTGTTCTTGTATGTTGCACGGGATTGTAAGCAATTTTGATAGCACTTTCATTGTCGCATAATAGAGGCACTTTGTCACAATTGACACCATATTCCTTTAAAGTTTGCCTCATCCATAACAATTGTGTACAAGCACTTGCAAGACAACATTCATTTCTTGGTTGAGAGTGAAATACAATTATGTTTCTTTGATGACCAACACACTAGAGAACTGCCCAAGAATTGACATGCACCAGAGGTTGATTTCCTATCATCTTTGTCACCAGCCCAACCTGAATCAGTGTAACCACATAGAGAGAAACTTGAACCCTTGGGATACCATAACCCAAAATTTGGGGAATGAACCAAATATCAGAAGATTCGCTTGACCGCCACTAAGTGGCTTTCTTTAGGAGCGGCTTGGTACCTGGCACACACTCCTACACTTAACACGATATTGGGCCTAGATGCGCAGAGGTAAAGGAGAGAGCCGATCATGGATCGGTATACCTTTTGATCCACGTCTTTACCCTTGGGATTGAGCTCAAGATGACACTTTGTTTGCATTGGGGTAGCAACGCCATTGAGATCCGTCATCTTGAACCTTTTGAGCATGTCTTGGATGTATTTAGCTTGATTAATAAAGGTTCCCTCTCTAAGTTGTTTGATCTCAAATCCAAGAAAGAACCTCAGCTCACCCATCATGGACATCTCAAACCTGTCAGTCATAAGCTTTGAAAATTCATCGTTAAAAGCTTGGTTAGTAGAGCCAAAAATAATGTCATCTACATAAAGTTGGCATACAAAAAGCTCCCCATTAAGCTTCTTAGTAAAAAGAGTGGGATCCATTTGCCCAACTTCGAATCCACGGTCTAGCAAAAGCTCTTTAAGGTGCTCATACCACGCACGTGGGGCTTGTTTAAGGCCATAGAGCGCCTTATCGAGTTTGTAGTGGTTCGGGAATTTGGGGTCCTCAAACCCCGGGGGCAGCTTGATATATACTAACTCATGTAGAGGACCATTAAGGAAAGCGCTCTTAACATCCATTTGTTGTAATTTAAAATTATGATGTGCTGCATATGCAAGAAGGATACGGATGGACTCAAGACGAGCCACAGGATCATAAGTCTCGCCAAAATCAATTCCTTCCACTTGAGAGAATCCTTGAGCCACGAGTCGTGCTTTATTCCTCGAAACAATGCCATTTTCATCTTGTTTGTTCTTGAAGATCCACTTGGTGCCGATAACATTGCGGCAATCCTTTGGTTTTTCTACGAGCTTCCAAACTTTCTTGCGTTCGAAGTTATTTAATTCTTCATGCATTGCAACAACCCAATCGGGGTCTTCAATAGCATCAAAAACCTTCTTCGGTTCAACCATGGAAATGAGAGCTTGATGATCACAGAAGCTTGCAAGTTCTCTTCTAGTGTATACCCTTCGTCGTAGATCACCAACAACCTTGTCAAGAGTGTGACCTCTTAGTTCAAGGTTCCGATCAACACGAGCCTTGCGACGAGCCTCAATGTCCTTATTGTTTCTAGAAGGAGTTGATTCAGTATTTGTATCCTTGTCTTTATTACTGCCCTGCCCTTGATCTTGGTATGCGTTAACACCAGAAGATTGCTGCTGAACATTTTCTTCAGGGCCGGATAATCCGCCCCTTGTAGGGGCCGGACTATCCGGCCTGGGAGGTGAAGTACCAGAGTCTTCTTCCTGAGAGTGCCTGACAGGAGTTGGAGACCCAGGGCCGGATAATCCGCCCTCGGGGGCCGGAGAATCCGGCATGGGAGCTTCAGAGTTGTTAACTTCTCCTTCGGATCCTCTGGAAAGAGTTGGAGTGCCAGGGGCGGATTGTCCGCCCCTTGCAGGGGGCGGATAGTTCCTCCTGGGACTACCAACTTGTCCAGGGGACAGATGATCTTCAGCAGATTGCGGTGTTGGTGCAGGATTTTCTCCAACAGTAGGAGCTTGTTGATCTTGTGTAGATGAGGGCTCCACATGTGTGGAGCATTGTCCTTCCCGATCCGCCACAAGGGGTTCCTCAATGGGGCGGAAAAATCCCACGCCCATTCTTCTTATGGCATCTTGGGGTATTTCAACATCTGCATCACAAACATCAACTTGCCCTACAAAGGAGCCATTATTTTCATCGAACTCCACACTACAAGATTCCACAACAATCCCAGTGAGCTTGTCGTAGCCTCTATAAGTGTGGGATTCGGCACCGTAACCAACAAAAATACCTTCTAAAGCCTTGGACTCAAATTTTGACAAATGGACACCTTTAATAAGAAAGAAACACTTACACCCGAATACCCTGAAGTATGAGATGTTGGGCTTGTTACCGGTAAGTATTTCATATGGAGTCTTGTCCAAAATCTTTCGAAGGTAGAGCCAGTTTGATGAGTGACAAGAAGTGGATATGGCTTCAGCCCAAAAATTATAAGGAGACTTGAATTCAGCGAGCATAGATCTTGCCATATCCATCAAAGTCCGGTTCTTCCTCTCGGCTACACCATTTTGTTGAGGGGTGTACGCAGCGAAATATTGATGTCTAATCCCCTCTTCGCTAAGAAACTCATTTAAAGTGTAGTTATTGAATTCGGAGCCGTTGTCACTTCTTATTGCCAAGATAGGAACATTGTGTTGACGTTGAACTTCATTGGCAAAGTCAATGACAGTTTGTTGAGTCTCACTTTTCATCTTGAAGAAATAGACCCATGTATATCTTGAGTAATCATCGACAATGACCAAGCAATATTTCTTCCCACCAAGACTTGCATGAGAAGGAGTACCAAATAAATCCACATGAAGTAATTCCAAGATCCTATTTGATGACACAATAGTCTTCCTCTTGTGGGGAGAGTCATGCATTTTTCCTTCTACACAAGCCCTGCAAACACGATCTTTGGAAAAAGAGACATTGTCTTTTAGTCCAAGGATGTGGCCACCCTTCTGGAGACTTTGCAAAGTTCTCATGTTGACATGGACTAAACGGCGATGCCATAGCCAACCCACGTCGGCCTTTCTGAATAGACACATCAGACCCGAAGTGGTTTTCCCCGAGAAGTCCACCACATACAGGTCATTTTCGACGTATCCAACGAAAGCGACCTTTAGAGACTTGCTCCACAAGAGTACCACCAAATCATCATCGATAAAAACAGCAAAACCCATCTTGCCAAGGGCACGAACAGAAAGAAGGTTGTAACCGAGGGTCTCAACAAGCATGACGTCCACGAGAGAGATATCGGGCAACCACAACCTGCCAAGACCCAATACGAGATTTAGACTTATCACCATAGGAGACCGATATTATCATGATTTGGACGCATCTCCGTGATGATCTCCTTGCTTCCGGTCATATGACTAGTGCGGCCACTATCCAAGACCCATTGACCCACCGGAAGCATAGCCCTGCAAGAAAATTACTTCTTGGTTTTAGGTACCCATTTTTCAATGGGTCCTTCCATGTTAGTAACAAGGGTCTTTGGGACCCAAATAGACCAAGCAATATATTCATCAAAAGGGCCAACATAATAAGCATAAACATCGCCATAGTCATCACAAAAGAGTTCATAATTCGGATTGTGAGACCCTGCAAAACCAATATTATTAGTCTTGTCTTTTGTGACATTCTTCTCAACGGTGCTTGTCTTTAATTGCACATTCTTGGTATTGTTCTTCTTGGTTTTCTTCTTCTTGTACTTGGTGACATACCCAAGTCCCTCCTTACCATGATTTGACCTTTGCTTGCCAAGGACTTCATCAAGCACACCTTTGTCCTTAGTAGTGATGTCCTTGATCACTTCTTTTTCCACACTAGCATTTTTCTTGTTACTATATGTTGAGTTGGACGAGCTAGGAGTATCATATTTAGCCAATCGACTTTGAAGCTGACCAGTGACTTTGAAGCTGATCATGTGACTCATTGAGAATCGACTTTGAAGCTGATCATGTGACTCATTGAGAATAGAGAACGCCTTGTGAGCATTGTCAAGTTTCTCCAATTCCTCAGAGAGTCTATCATGAGCAGCCCCAAAGTCAATCCTTTCCTTCTTTAACTTCTTTGCTTTGGTGACTGCATTGTCACGTTCCTTAACAAGTTTAGTCACAATTTCTTCATGTGACTCTTCCATAGACTCAAGCCTCTCTTCAAGAGAGACCCGAGCTTCTTCTTCTTCAAGAGCATTTTTTAGGGATGCAATTTTCATTGCATCCTCCCTTTCAATTCTGCCCTTTTCTTCGAGGAGTGCTTCATTTTGGGCCAGCTAATCCATAAGAGCTTCAAAACGAACTTTGTGCTCACCTTGCAAGTTAGTGTAAAAGTAATCCAAAGCAATAATCTCTTCTTTAACCTTAATACTAGTAGGATCATCCATGTCAATCATAGCCTTAGGAAAAGAAGAGTTAGAAGAAGTTACCTCGGAGCTTCTTGCCATGAGGCAAGTAGCATTCTTATTGGTGACCTTTTCGTTCGGAGAGTCGAAGAGAGATGTTCATGTAGATGTGGTGGCTATAGCAGCCACCTCTTGAGAGTTATCATCCTCATCCTCATCTTCACTTCCTGATGAATATTCTTCTTGAGCCACTAGAACAATCTTAGGTTGCTTCTTGAAGGGAGCATTCTTCTTTACAAACTGTTTCTTGCGTGGAGCCTTTGACTTGTCCTTGAAAATAAGTCTTCCTCCATTATCTTCCCTACTCTGATATGGACATTCAGCTACAAAGTGTAGTCGGTCACCACAATTGAAGCATGTTCTCAGCTTGGGACCATTTTCTTTTCTTCCATAGGCTCCACTCTTGCGATCTAGTTCAGCTTTAGCCTTGGCTGGATCTTTCCAAAAGTTTCTTGCATAAAGAGCCAAGTATTGTCCATGGATTCTTTTTATATCCTCGGGACAGTCCAGACCTTCTACCGCATATTCATCATGATCAATCACAATAGTCTTCAAGGCCATGTTGACCCCCTTTTGCATCCCCATAGCTCGAGCACGAGCATCTTCGGCATTCTTGGCAGCCACTTTGAAAGCGGCCATTTCTTCCATTACCTCATTGGATGACATGAGGTGATAGTTATGCCTACCTTGGAGACTTTTCAAATCCGTGGGCTCAAATGGCATAAGAGCACTGACATACTTGCGCTTGATCCAAGCATCATCAACATGAGTTGCACCGTGGTTTCTGAAGGTTGTGGCTATTGCCTTGAGCCTCCTATACATGTCCTCGTGGTCTTCTCCATCCAGCATATAGAATCCTTCAGCTTCATTTCTCAAAGCATCATATCTATTCCTTCTCATACTTTCATTTCCGATGAAGAGCTCGGTGAGGGCATCCCAAGCTTCTTTAGCTGTGCTAAAATGCTGAATGTGTGGCATGTCTTTGTCACCCACACCAAGCTGTATCATGTTTAGAGCTGTAGCGTTGATTTGGCTATCGACCACTCCTCTTCTTGTGAGATTGTTGGGGTTTCCAACATGAAGACCATTTTATATGATCTTCCACAACTCTATGGAGGAACTGCACACATGATATTTCATCAAAAATTGCCATTGAGAGAAAGTAGATGCAGAAAGTTTGGGTGGATCGCCCCTATTATGTATACGTGGGTGAGGGATAGGTGGATCAGGGGAATACACATGAGAAACCTCATTGTATCCATCCTTACCACTATCCTTTTTCGAGGAGGAGATCTTGCTAGTATCATCACCAACCACTTCGTTATCTTTGGAAACAGTTTTACCCGTTTCCTTGGATTGCGGAGTGGTATCCTCAGAGTTAGATGGAGGTGATGCTGCGGATGTGGAGAGATGCATTATCAATTGACGCATCTCTTCCATCTTAGCCTCCATTGAACTCACCAAGGTTGTTTCCAACGTCTTGAGATCGTTCATGGTGACTACCTCCGGAGCATCACTCCCATCTACCTTGGAACCCATACTTCTCTTAGGCAGTTAAGCCCGAAATAAGAGCCGAGGCTCTGATACCAATTGAAATGGATCGTATGGGCACCTAGAGGGGGGGTGAATAGGTGCTAACCAATTTTTAATACTTTTTCAATTTTAGGCTTGACACAAAGTAAATTCTCTAGATATGCAACTACGAGAATTTCCCTATATGTAACCCTAACTACTAAGCACGTAAAAGAGGAGCGAGGAAACCGTAGTGGAGCACGCAGAGACACAGGGATTTGTTTTACCGCAGTTCCTTCCTTGTTAAGGGAAGTACATCTGCGTTGGAGGGGTGGGTGGTTCTAAGACCACCACGCCACAATAGGCCTCACCCTATTCTCCGATGGATCTCGCCACGAGAGGCCTGATCCACCTTCTCCACTATTGGATCCCTTCGAGGCAGGAACCGGTGCCTTTTACAACACTACCGGGGCACACACCCACAACTGAATTGGGGGCTCCCGAGATGACAACAAGATGCCACAAGAATAAGGTTTATCAATATAAACAAAAACAAGGATCTAGGTATTTGCAAGAAATACTAGATCGGGGGTTCTCCAAATGAATGGAGAGGAGATGAAGCGCTTGATTACTGATGATGAAGATCGAGTTCTCCTCCTTAGATTCCCCAAGGGATGGGGCCTTTGGGTGGATCTAGATGGAGCTCTCTTGGATGAAGCTTTCAGATCTGATCTGGTCTTTTTCGAATGAATCAAGAGTTCTGGCATGAGGGGGAAGGTTGACTTAAATACCCCCTCCCTAGATCTGTCCGTTGCACAACTTTGGGGGCGGATTATCCGCCCCCCACTTGGGGCAGATTATCCCCCCCTGGGAAAACTCCGCCCCAAGGGCGGATTCTCCCGGGGAAACTCCGCCCCCTCTCTGGGGTTGGCACCTGCGAAACTTGGTGAAGATCTTGGGGGGCGGATAATCCGCCCCCCCCCTGTTGGGCGGATTATCCGGCCAGGCCGGAAAGTCCGGCCAACACTCCGCCCCTTCTCTAGGGCTTACGCCTTGGCGATGAGCAGGGGGGCGGACTATCCGGCCCCCTGAGGGGCGGATTATCCGGCGGGGCCGGAAAATCCGGCCAAAACTCCGCCCCCTTCTGGGGCTTGCGCCTACTTGGGAAGAGGGAGGGGCGGATTATCCGCCCCTGGTGGGGGCGGATTACCCCCCCCCCCAAAAAAAAACAGAATCCTTTTCCCTTTTTCTCATAGGTACCTGGAACACTTCAACACACATTAAATAATCCTTGATATTGTTATCTAACACACAAAACACTAGGGATTATAAAATGTTCTTTCAGGTGTAGACCGGAGTCTCCGGTCTACAGACCGGAGTCTCTGGTCTGACTTTTCTACAACGGTCAGAAAACGGTTCGTGGAGGAAGCTGCCTATAAAAGGGGACCCTTATCTTCTTCCTCCAGCTGCTCGAGCTGCTCAAGAACACCCACTCCATTAGAGCCACAAATCTACAAGATCTCTTCATCCAACCATCCAAAGTCATTGATCTTTGGAGAATCGAAGGAGGAGGCCTTGATCTACATCTTCACCAAGAGAGATCTTCATTTCCCCCTCATTCATTTGAGGGCCCCCAAGCTCTAGTGTTTCATTGGAAACCCTAACTTTGATTTGGTTCTTACAAGCGTGTCTTTGATTTGTCTTGACAGCTTGCTTGTATTTGGGAGCCTCCAATTAAGTTGTGGATGTGTGCCCTGAACTTGTTGTAAAGGTGTCGGCTTCCACCTCGAAGGTTGCCGATATAGTGGAAGGTGGATCGAGCCCGTTGGGGTGAGATTCATCGGAGAACAAGGGAGGCCTCTCGTGGCATTGGTGGTTTGAAACCACCCCCTCTCCAAACTAGACGTAATTCCCCTCAAAAGGAAGGAACTACGGGAAACAAATCCTTGTGTCTCCGCGTCCACTCCTTTGGTTAAATATATCCTTTACCGCACTTTACTTACTTGTTCTTGCTTAGTGTTGTGATAGTTATTTTGCATGGTTGACATATAGGTAAATTCACCATAGTTGCATAATCTAGAGAATTTACCTTTCTTGTCAAACCCTAATTTGAAAAGGAAGAAAATTTGAAGTAGCACCTATTCACACACACACGCCCTCTAGGTGCCCATACGATCCTTTCAACGTTGTCCTTTGTTCATGCCTTGGTCAGTGTGGATGTTGACCACACGCTGGATAAACTTATAGTAGTTGGGTGTTATGTGCTTCTCTATGGACTATTGGATTTCTTGAAATATAAAGTCACAACCGTTGATCTTCTTCAGCCTATTGGGGTGGAAATAGTGCATCAAGTTTTGGTGGTAGCCACAACAACTAACATCATCACCCGCCTTGCTTACAAGGTTGCAACAGAAGAGCTTGGAAAGGGCATTGTAGTAGTAGTACATGCCGGAGAGGCTCGGTGAAGTCTTAATTAGGTCCTCGGGATAACAATGAGAAATTTCATATTTGGAGAAGATCTTCTCGGAGTGAATGCAAAAACAAGTTGGCCTGCCTTCCCCATAGCCCAAGGCCTCACCAAACTAAGCAAAAGTGATAGTATAAGCTGTAGGGTATATCGTCCAAGTGATAGAATGCTCGCTGTCTGAATAAAAGAACATCATGAAATGAAACTGATGAATGATCTTGGGCTGAAGGACCTCTCTGATCGTGATGAGATCATACACATCCATCTTCTACAGAGCCACATCAATATAGTGAAAGTCCTAGCTGAGCTATTTTTTAAAGTGAGGCACATTGAGTGCCTTGGGGGTAACATAGTAACCACTCTTCATGTAATCCTTTTGGGAGTATAAATCATCCCAAAATCAACAGTGGGTCTCAATCCAGAACATCTTGTCAGAGAGGTGAAAGGATAGAGATGTCGCCTAGAGGAGGGGTGAATAGGCAATTTCAAAACTATCGGTTTTGGCTTGATAGAATGCGGAATTAAACTAACATTTATTTTACAAGCAAAAAATCTAAATACACTAGGCTCAACTAAGTGCACCAACAACAAGTTAAGCTAAGCAAGATATCACAAGATAAATATACCACAAGTGATAAGCAAGATATAAATACTTCAAGCTTGATGGCTATCATAAGGAAAGTAAGCTCGGATATAGAGATAACGGAGGCACGCGGAGACGAAGATGTATTCCCGTGTTCCCTTACAAGTAAGGTACGTCACGTTGGAGAGGTGTGAGATTACACTAAGGATTTCCCAACGCTACGAAGGCCCACCTTCTTCTCCGAGTCTATCCCACGAAGGAATAGGCCCTTTCCTTATGGCTAGATTTTCTTCCACTCCGGAGATGGCAAGCTCCACAACCACTTCACAAGCTCAACGAAGGAGAATCCCGGGTCTCTTCACAATCTTCCACGAAGAGGACACCGCGGTACCAACCGCCAAGCCAACTAGGAGGTCACCCTCCAAGAGTAACAAGCTCACGGTCTCTCACTCGAACAAATCGTAATGGAGAGCTCAACACTTATGCAAGAATGCAAAGCAAGAACACCAAGGCTGCTCAAATCCTTCACTCTCAAATCCCACCAAAGCAAAAAGTTCTAGGGAGGAATTAGAGAGGAAGAACAATGGTGGAAAACCAACAAATGACTCCAAGATCAAGATCCAATGGGTTCCCCTCACTTAGAGGAGGAATTGATTGGTGTGGATTGTAGATCTAGATCTCCTCTTCCAAAGCCCTCAAAAAGATGCAAGAATCATAGGAGGGAATGGAGAGGAAAAAAGCTCAAAGGGGTCAATAATGGAGGTCAAGAACGTGCTTAAAAAGCCTTGGAACTTTGGGGAAGAAGCCCCCTTTTATACCCCTTCAAGGGGGATGACCGTTAGAAGCAAGATGCGTTGGGCGAACACGTTCCGGCGACAAAACCGGCCCCGCCGGATCAACCGCCGGAATTTCCGGTCAAAACCGAAAGTTCCGGTACAAACCGAAACAGCATACTAAACAGTTTTTCGGCGTTTTGCTGGAAATTTCCAGCGGTCGCCGGAAATTCCGGCCACAGGCTCGGTCCCGCCGGAACAAAACAGGGCACACAAAAACGATGATAACTTTTGCGTCCGGACTCCGGTTTCGATGATCTTAGGCTTGTTTTGACGAGGACAACAAGCTCTACAAGATGGTGCAGAGAAACATCATAGTAAAACAAATAAGTATAGAACCAAATAAAGAAAGGTAAGAAGCCTCCCTACACAAAGAACCGATAAAACCTTCAAACTCGAAAATGCCATAGAAGATGCATACGAATTCTGTTTTCGATAAACTTGGGCTTGTTGAAGAGCTAGCAACAAGATCAAGAACCTCACATGGAGAAACACCAAGAAGCAACAAAATAGGTAGATGCAAAGTATGCAAAGGATTGAGCTCCCTATGACAATGTGATCAAGTTACCCAACTGAAAGCCCCTCTTAATAGTGCGACTATGTATCCTATAACCCGGTCTCCCAACAACCACCTTGAGACCGGTAAAAGGAAAACCTAACAAGGCCATACCTTTGCCTTACGCATCCCGCTTGATCTTGATGACAACACTTCAATCTCCATCTAAGCCGGAATGCATCACTTGATCATTGTTGCTTCGTGAAGACTCCTAATTTGCTCCTCATACACAACTATTGGATAGATTCATTAATACATGTCTTCACATATCCATTATCACCAATATGGACGGAAAGCTTCAAGCAAATGATCTTCTCGAGATGCTTATCTTGAACTTCCCCTTCTCAACCTTGATGACGATCACCACTTGGTGTCATCCTCTCATGGGCTATATAAGATCTTCACTTTTGAAGCATGCCCATAGAAATATACGTATCCCATATAGAAAACGCAAAGGAACATATATAATGGGTTAGTTCATGATGCATAATTGACAAGGCTTACCATACCACAAGATCCATGTGGTACATTCTTTATGCTTCATGTGTTGACCAACTTGAAATCATTCTTCACTCTTTGTATAGGTCAACCATGTATATTCTCATGCTCCATCTCAATATCTTGAGGTACATAAAGAACTCTTAATTTGATTACATGCTCTAAATCTTAGTCAATCATAGCTCAACTAATGAGGCTATCATGACACAGTCTTAGAGCCATATCTCAAATTCTTCTATTGAGATCACTCTCAAGATCTTGATCATATCATATTCTTCTCTTCAACTCGATGATCTTGATGCCAATACTCAAGGTATATCTTTATTTTCATGGCATCCATACTTGAATCCAACACATAGAATACAAGCATGACCTATGGAATATTCCTTCATATAAAACTCAGTGAAAACATTAGTCCATAGGGATTGTCATTAATCACCCAAACCACACATAGGGGCAATTACTCTTTCAAGAGGGTATAGATCCTCTCACGAAAGCAATATGGATTGATTCTCCTAAGCTTCCTCCACTAAGAAATGTTCTCCACATAGCGAGTGCCAGTTGGTACTTCTTCATAAGGAGTTGGACCAAGGCCCCTATCCTTTTCTGCTTGCGACTTCTTTCTTTTTAATTGTTGGAGCACTACCCCCTACACCTAAACTATCTAGAGTTGTTGCAGTTGTATGGGCTAGCTTCGTAGTGAGGTGGGCACTAGTACGGCCCCTAGGTGGTTATGGATCAAGCTTTATTTTATCCCCCTCAAACTGTATGTCAGTTGTGCTTTAGAACCACTTTACTCGTTGTGCTCGCTTTTCTAAGAATCTGCACCAAAACAAAATCATATAGAGGGATAAAACAAGGTGAGTTTGAAGGGGTTCGCAACAGAAAACAATAATTTTGCATGACTAGCGCAACACCAATTGGCGGGATCTATCTAGGAGTAATGATGTAACGAAGAAGGTTTCAGTGAGATACCCTTGTACACCAAAAGCGTTAACGCTCACGATGAACATGGATGATGTATTCAAATGATGTAGTCGACCTCAAGGGTGTGTTGCTCCTCACATGACAATCCAGGTGCCACAACTGGCAACACCTCAGTGGTTTCACACACATTCGGTGCTCAGTGACTACTCCCGGTCTCTCTGATCCAGCCGAGATTGCAAAAGTAGATCTTTTGGAATAGGGCCCCAGCAACGCGACGGTGTGCCAAAGATACTTAGTCTACCACGCGCATAGTTATGTAGGGTTTCGTAGCATGGAAAATAAAAATTCTAACGCATGCACACAAACAAGTCAAGATCTATCTACTAGATTGTAGCAACGAGTCGATAGGAGCACTCACTCTCGAAGATTTCAAAGCGGTTAACGAGAGCAGATTCTTGTGGGTGATGTAGTCGTACACTTGCCGATCTCAAGATCGCGTAGACGATCCTTCCGACGCTGCGTTCCGGCAGTGCTTCCGTAGTCGGACACATGTTCGGTACTCGATGAAGACCTTCCTCTCCCTTGTTCCAGCAGGCAGCGGAGGTTGTAGTTCTCCCCTCGCGATTCTGGCAGCACGATGGTGTGGTGTTGGAAGTAGAGGGAAGATCCCGTAGGGCTTCGCCTAAGTCGGTGCGAGTTATGGTGGATCTAGGGTTTCCTAGCGATCTAGGGTTTAGAAGGTCGGGAGGAGGAGGAGGTGTCGGCGGCGGCGGCGGCTTGGCGGCGGCGGCGCGGCACGGGTGGAGGGCTGGCTCTTGTGTGTTTGGGGCAGCCCTCCCCCTCTATTTATGAGAGGGGGGCAACCTTGAGATGGGAGGGTTTGAATCCAAACCCAAACCCAAGTTGGATTGAAAGAAGGACTCTTTCCTTCTTCCACTAGGAAACCATTGTTCCTGTTTGACTTTTCAAACCTCCCGTTTGACTTTCAATTTAAAGCTTTAATTCTCTCTTGCAAATTACCAAACCAAGTGACCTAGGATATGATCCAATCATTCCACTTACCCGTGACACATTCATGGTCCATTCCCTTTCCGGTCCGGTGAACCTTCTAGAACCTTCTAGAACCTCTCCGATGAAAACATCGGAATCTTTCCCGAACTCCGGAATCGGACTTTCCTTATATGAATCTTATTCTCCGGACCATTCCGGATCTCCTCGTGATATCCCGGATCCCATCCGAGACTCCGAACAACATTCGGTATCTCTACTAACATTCCATATCTACTAAACAACATCGAGTCAAGTGTGTCTCCCTACGGTTTGTGAATTATGCGGACATGACCAAGACACTTCTCCGATCAATAACCAATAGAGGAATCTGGAAATTCATATGGCTCCCACATATTTCTATGATTACTTTGTGATCGAATGAACCACATACATACGATACCAATTTCCCTTTGTCTCGCGATAGTTTACTTATCTAGGGTTTGATCGTCGGTATCTCTGCATACCTAGTTCAACCTCGTTACCGATAAGTACTCTTTTCTCGTTCCCGTGATATGTGATCCCTTGTGATCCAGTCACATGCTTGCAATCCAATTGTATGACATTCCACCGAGAGGTCCCAGAGTATATATATATATCTGTCATATGGATGGACAAATCCCACTCTTGATCCATGTGCCTCAACACATACATTCCGAACACTCAATGCCACCTTTATAGCCACCCAGTTACGGTGTGGTGTTTGATGTCATCAAAGCATCCTTCCGGTGATGGTGATTAGCATGATCTCATGGTCGAAACAATTAGGTTACTATGTATCAGAAAGCTTATAGCAAATGAACTATTGAAATGACTTGATCTTAATGCTACGCTTATCTATAGGAGTATGTCCATCATACCATTCTCCTAATGATATGATCTTGTTGTTAATAACATCTCAATGTTCATGATCGAGAAACCACGATCATCTATTAACCAACAAGCTAGTATTATAAAGAGGCTTTACCAGAGACTCTAATTTAGTTTACAAATCACACAAGTATTAATGTTTCCGGTTAATACTATTATAGCATGAATGTAAACATTTATCATAAACACAAAGATATAATAATAACCACTTTTATTATTGCCTCTAGGGCATATCTTCAACAGTCTCCCACTTGCACTAGAGTCAACTAATCTAGATTATATGGTAATATACCTGAAAGGATACGGATGTCGCCTAGAGGGGTGTGAATAGGCGATTAAAACTTTTCCTAGAGTGGCTCAACAAAGGCGTAATAAAACTAGTGTTTAATTTGTTAAGCACAACCTAGAACAACTAAGGTTCACCTATGTGCACCAACAACTTATGCTAAGCTATACAAGCAACAAAGTGATAGCAAGATATATATTACTTCAAGCACGAAGGCTATCACAATGTAAAGTGCATAAGTAAAGAGCTCAGGTATAGAGATAACCGAGGCACGCGGGTAGAACGATATTTTACCGAGTTCCTCCCAACATGGAGTACGTCTCGGGCATAGAGAGCACTATAGACAACCTCTCCCATTTTATTAATAGAGGTAATATCATACTTAGCTCGATAATCATCATTATCATTCTCAACCTCGTCATCATCATGAGATACAATGGGATCCAAAGAGGTTACTTTTGTTCCCTTACCCATAAGGCATATGTGAGAACCGGAGGAAGGTGATGATGAGATTGCACTTGTAGCTCTATTCAAAACCTTGTCTTGGCCCATAGAATCTTCATTTTCCTCTACATGGTTATCAACACAAGCACTAGAGGAAATAGAAGCATTTTTATCATGGCAACAAGACAACACAAGCATATCATCATGAGATTTATTCAAGTCATTTCTACATGATATGCAAAAACTATTAACACAAGCATGTAAGAGGTTTGTAGTGCTAGAAGTGTTAAGGTCCAAAGATAGATCATTGCAACTAGATAAAAACTATTACAAATAGTAAGCACACTATCCAAATTGCAATTTCTATCACCACTTACCATATCATTACCTTGTGAAAAGTCACATGTTCGTGAAGTGGTAGAGGATGAGAACTCATCTCGACCGGAAGTGGAAGCACTACAATCATCCTCAACAATATTGGACACAACATATTTATCTTGAAGTTTTGTCCATAACTCATGAGCGCTCCAAAAAGGAATGATTGAAGAGGTAACTACATAGCTCAAAGCATTAACAAGCACATTAGAAGCTTGAGCATCGAGATATAATTTTTTCTCATCCTCACAAGATAGATTTTTGAAATCCATAGGAGGAGAAAAACCCATATCTACAATACGCTCCAAATTTGGGTCCATGTCCCGAAAATGAATGAGCATACGATTTTTTCCATATATCATAATTTGTGCCATCGAATATGAACATATCATTGTGCACTAATCCTCTAGCCAACATCTTTACTCTCAAGGCGGTGAAGCCTAAAATGAGAGACCGGGCTCTGATACCAATTGAAAGGATATGGATGTCGCCTAGAGAGGGGGTGAATAGGCGATTAAAACTTTTCCTAGAGTGGCTCAACAAAGGCGGAATAAAACTAGTGTTTACTTTGATAAGCACAACCTAGAACAACTAAGGTTCACCTATGTGAACCAACAACTTATGCTAAGCTATACAAGCAACAAAGTAATAGCAAGATATATATTACTTCAAGCATGAAGGCTATCACAATGTAAAGTGCATAAGTAAAGAGTTCGGGTATAGAGATAACCGAGGCACGCGGGTACAACGATATTTTACCGAGTTCCTCCCAACATGGAGTACGTCTCGTTTGGAGAGGGGGTGGTATCAAACCACCAACGCCACAAAAGGCCTCCCTTATTCTCCGGTGAATCTCACCCCAACGGGATCGATCCACACTTCCACTATCGGTGCACTTGTCGGTGGCAACCGGAACCTCTCACAAGGTTGGGGCACTTCTCGACAACTTAATTGGAGGCTCCCAACAAACGCCACCAAGGCCACAATTCCACCAAGGCCACAAAACCGTCTAGGGTTCCAAGAACCCAAGAGGGAGAAGCTCCAATGAGTAACTCAAACCAAATCCTCCGAGGAGAACACAAACCGATGCACCAAATGTAAATGGCAAGAACACCACAAAGGTGTTCAAATCCTTCTCTCCCAAATTCCACCAAAGCTACAAAAGCTTATGGGGGAATAAGAGAGGAAGAACAATGGAGGAAATCCACAAAAGACTCCAAGATCTAGATCCCAATATGTTCCCCTCACTTAGAGGAGAGATTGATTGGTGGGATTGTAGATCTAGATCTCCTCTTTCAAATCCCTCAAGAATATGCAAGAATCATCAGAGGGATTGAGAGAAAGCAAGCTCAAAGAAGGTCAAAAATGGAGGGGAAAACTTGAAAGAATGGTTGAGGAACCATTGGGGAAGAAGGCCCCTTATATAGGTCCCTCCAAAATCCAACTGTTGCAGCCCAAAAACGCGATTCCTGGTACTACCGAACTTTTTCCCGGTACTACCAGACTTTCCCGACACTACCGGACATTTCCTGGGGTTCCTGGGGCTCCAAAAACATTTTTCTCTGTGCTCCCCGGTACCAAAATGCGGTACTACCGGATCCTGGTCCGGTACTACCGGTCATCACAGAACGAAAACAACCATAACTTTTGCATCCGGACTCCGATTTCGATGATCTTGGGCTCATTTCGAAGAGGACAACAACATCTACAAGATCATGCAAAGAAACATCATAGTCCAGCAAGGGAGTATAGATCCAAATGATGAAGTAAAAAAACTTCTGCCGCGCTAGGTACTAAAATGCGGTACTACCGCTTTTTGGTACCTAGCCCGGTAGTGGCTTTTGGAAACTTGTCAAAAAACTTCTGTCGTGCTATGTACTAAAATGCGGTACTACTGCATTTTGGTACCTAGGAGGGCAGTGGCATTTGGCAACTTGCCAAAACCTACTGCCACGCTAGGTACTAAAATGCGGTATTACCGCATTTTGGTACCTAGGAAAATTCAAACCTCTATAACTTTTGATTGGTAACTCCGATCGACCCGATTCCAATTGCGTTGGAAAAAGGACGACATGAGCTACCGTATGAAAGGTTAAAATATTGGTTATCACCAAGTGAGAATGTATCATGTATAATAATGTGAGATACCTCACTTGGTGAGAAACCAAAAAGGCGCCAAGATCAAAATCGCAACAAGATACAAACGGAAGATCCGATTTTGATGAACAAGAGCTTGTTATGGAGATTACCACAAGCTCTATATCCTCACATGGATAAGACCAAATAACAACCAAATATGATGATGCAAATATGCAAAGGTTTGAGCTCTCTCCAAACAAAGTGAACGAGTTACTCATTCGAGAACCCCTCTTGATAGTACGGCTATCTATCCTAAACTCGGTCTCCTACTAACAATATGAGACCGGAAAAAGGGAAAACCTATCAAGATTATACCTTTTCCTTGAGCATTCCACTTGAGCTCGATGTAGACGAACTTGCCCTTCTCAAGATGGAACACCTTTCTTGATTCCACATCATCTATCCATGATCACCGAGGATGGCAAGCATCAAACATGAGATCTTCTATAGATGGCGCATTTTGAGCTTGCACAACATATCTTCTTCTCATTTCATCGACCTTGAAGCCGACACAAGCTTCAAGCGATGCCAATGGACAAATCCTACAAGTGCAACTTAATACACACATTAGTCCATCAAGATTGTCATTAATTACCAAAACCACACATGGGGGCTCAACATGTTCTTTCAATACCGAACACCCATGGCGGTTTGGTGCTGGTCATGTTTTGCCCTCAGGAGAGGTTTAGTCAATGGATCTGCCACATTCAGATCTGTGTGTACTTTGCAAATCTTTATGTCACCATCTTGGACATGCTCTCGAATAGCGTGAAAACGTAGCTTGATGTGCTTCAGCTTCTTGTGTGACCTTGGTTCTTGTGCATTGGCTATGGCGCCCATGTTAGCATAGTAGATAGACATTGGGTCTAGCGCACTTGGAACCACACCGAGCTCTGTAATGAACTCCTTCATCCATATCGCCTCTTGTGAAGCCTCCGATGCAGCTATGTATTCCGATTTAGTTGAATATCTCGCCACAACGCTTTGCTTTGCACTCCTCCAGCTAACTGCCGCACCATTCAAAGTAAATACGTATCCAGATTGAGATTTAGAATCATCCGGATCGGTGTTCCAACTAGCATCGGTGTAACCATTAACAACGAGCTGTTCATCACCTCCATAAGAAAGAACCTTAGTTCTTCTCAAGTACTTAAGGATGTTTTGATCATTCCAATGATCCACTCCTGGATCACTTTGATATCTGCTAGTCAAACTAACAGCATATGCAATGTTGGGTCTAGTACATAGCATGGCATACATAAGAGATCCTATGGCTGAGGCATAGGGAGTCTTACTCTTCCTTTCTCTATCTTCTACTGTTGCAGGACTTTGAGTTTACTCAAGGTCGTATTGGGCAACATGGGCAAGAACCCTTTCTTGCTATCTTCCATTCCAAACCTCTTTAGAACTTTGTCCAAATATGTACTATGTGACAATGATATTAGGCGTCTCGATCTATCTCTATAAATCTTTATGCCTAATATATAAGCTGCTTCGCCAAGATCTTTCATTGAAAAACTATTATTCAAATAATCCTTGACACTATTAAGAAGGTCTACATCATTCACAATCAACAATATGTCATCTACATATAGTATTAAGAATTCTACAGAGCTCCCACTCACTTTCTTGTAAATACAAGCTTCTCCATAAGTTTGTATAAATCCAAAGTTTTTGATTACCTTATCAAAACGTTGATTCCAACTTCGGGATGCTTGCTTCAATCCATAAATGGACCGTTGAAGTTTGCATACCTTGTTAGCATTTTTAGGATCGACAAAACCTTTGGGTTGCATCATATACAACTCTTCATAAATGTCTCTATTGAGGAATGTTGTTTTGACATCCATCTGCCATATCTCATAATCATAATATGCAGCGATTGCTAACAAAATCCTCACAGACTTTAGCTTCGCTACCGGTGAGAAAGTCTCATCATAGTCAACTCCTTGAATTTGTCGAAACCCTTTTGCGACAAGTCGAGCTTTATAGACAGTAACATTATCATCAGCATCTTTTTTCTTCTTGAAGATCCATTTGTTCTCGACAGCCTTCCGGCCATCCGGTAAGTCCACCAAAGTCCATACTTGGTTTTCGTACATGGATCCAATCTCGGATTTCATGGCTTCTTGCCATTTATTGGAATCTGGGCTCATCATCGCTTCCTCATATGTTGCAGGGTCATCGGTGTTGTCCACCAACATGACACTCATAACGGGATCATACCAATAAGGAGTGGTACGAGTTCTCGTTGACCTGCGAGGTTCCGTAGTAACTTCAACCGAAGTGTCATGATCAACATCATTAGCTTCCTCTCTTATTGGTGTAGGCGCCACAGGAACCACTTCCGGTGTTGCGCTACTCGCACGTTCGAGAGAAGGCTCAACAACCTCGTCAAGTTATACCTTCCTTCCAATTACTTCTTTCGAGAGAAACTCCTTCTCTAGAAAGGATCCATTCTTGGCAACAAAGATTTTGCCCTCGGATCTATGATAGAAGGTATACCCAATAGTTTCCTTTGGGTATCCTATGAAGACGCATTTTTCCGCTTTAGGTTCAAGCTTGTGGGGCTGTAACTTCTTTACATAAGCTTCACAACCCCAAACTTTAAGGAACAATTTAGGTTTCTTCCCAAACCATAATTCATACGGTGTTGTTTCAACAGATTTAGATGGTGCCCTATTTAAAGTGAATGCGGTTGTTTCTAATGCATAACCCCAAAACGATAGCGGTAAATCTGTAAGTGAGATCATAGAACGAACCATATCTAAGAGAGTTTGATTACGATGTTCGGACACACCATTATGTTGTGGTGTTCCCGACGGTGTCAATTGTGAAAGTATTCCACATTTCTTCAAATGCTCGCCAAACACGTAACTTAGATGTTCACCTCCACGATCAGATCGTAGAAATTTAATCTTCTTATTACATTGATTCTCTACCTCACTTTGAAATTCCTTAAACTTCTCGAAAGTTTCGGACTTATGTTTCATGAAATAGATATACCCATATCTACTCAAATCATCCGTGAAGGTAAGAACATAACTTTAACCACCACGTGATGCTACACTCATTGGGCCACACACATCGGTATGTATGATTTCCAATAAGTCTGTAGCTTGGTCCATCATACCAGAAAATGGAGTCTTAGTTATTTTACCCATCAGACATGCTTCGCATCTTTCAAGTGATTCGAAATCAAGTGATTCAAGAAGTCCATCGGAATGGAGTTTCTGCATACGCTTCATTCCAATATGACCAAGACAACAATGCCACATATAGGTCGAGTTATCACTCAATTTCAAACGTCTAGCTTCAATGTTATTAATGTGTGTATTTCCACAATCGAGATTCAATAAGAATAGACCATCTATCAAAGGTGCATGTGCATAAAACATATTACTCATATAAATCGAACAACCATTATTCTCGGACTTAAACAAGTAATCGTCTCGCAATAAACATGATCCGGATATAATGTTCATGCTCAACGCAGGCACCAAATAACAATTATTTAAGTATAAAACTAATCCCGATGGTAGATGAAGAGGTAGCATGCCGACCGCGATCACATCAACTTTTGATCCATTTCCAACGTGCAGCGTCACCTTGTTCTTCGCTAGCTTCCGTCTATTCTGGAGCACCAGTTTTGAGTTAGAAATATGAGCAACTGAACCAGTATCAAATACCCAGGCACTACTACGAGTACTAGTGAGATACACATCAATAACATGTATATCAGATATACCTTTCTTCTTGATGTTGTCGTTCTTCTAATCCGCCAAGTACTTAGGGCAATTTTGCTTCCAGTGACCTTCTCCCTTGCAGTAAAAGCACTCAGTATCAGGCTTAGGCCCAGCCTTGGTCTTCTTCTGTAAGATCCCTCCTTTATAAAGGAAAAAGGATCCCTGTGATTGCAATGCTAGTCCCTGGATCAATGCTAGCATCCACATCAATAACATGTATATCAGATATACCTTTCTTCTTGATGTTGTCGTTCTTCTAATCCGCCAAGTACTTAGGGCAATTTTGCTTCCAGTGACCTTCTCCCTTGCAGTAAAAGCACTCAGTATCAGGCTTAGGCCCAGCCTTGGTCTTCTTCTGTAAGATCCCTCCTTTATAAAGGAAAAAGGATCCCTGTGATTGCAATGCTAGTCCCTGGATCAATGCTAGCATCCACAGTTTAAGATGAAGTACACAGATACAAAGGTCATTATTACAGTCATTCCAGAGACAAACATAGTCTTTACAACTCCAAGGCCACAGGCCTAATACAAGAGTTTGAATAAGGAAATAAATAAAAGTCTTCATCTTCATGTGCCACAGGCAAACATGTTGAGTGTAGACTCATGACTCCTAATCCTCATCAGAGTAACCTGCAACATCACAAGTTACAACCACAGTGGGTCAATACATTGGAATAGTATTGGCAAGTGATACCTTAGTATAATTTAGGTGGACTATATTTCTATATGCAATTTAGCTAAGTGTAGCTTGGCTTGCTTTGCTCAAAATAGGTTTTGCCTATTAGTTGAAATCACTAAGTTTTTCTTTGACAAAACTTTTCCCCCAAGGAACCACCAATAGACATTGAGGTCCTTCACCCTTGTTCACCCACAAGTTTTTACTTAGAAATTGGGATGAGGAGATTCTTGATAGCTTCCATGTCTTGATGCTCAAGTTGTCCTTTTCCAGGGACATGGCTAAGTACTTAGATTTTTCCATCTGCAGAGGTTGTGCACTTTCCCCACCAGACTTGATTTTCACCAAGACAAGACCTTTCAGAAGCCTTCCCTTATACCAAATGGACGCGTTCCAACCTATCTTCCCACTACCACCAACTGTCCAAATGACTAAGTTCTAGCAATTTATATGATCCAGGCAGAGCCCATATTGCCAAGTGGCTACACTAGAAGCTTCTCAACACTTGTCCTCTAAAATCTCTTTGTTCCTGGGTGGCTTTCCACAAGTGAGACACACAAGGTTCACCAGTCCCCTGGCCTTGTGTAACCACTCAACACAAACCATTCCTTCCATTACACCCATGTGTTTCATTTACTCAGTTGTTTTATTAGGCAAAACACAAGTCCAAATACTTAGAAATATTTTCATCATAGCATGTATATGTTTCACCAACCCTTGGTTGCTACTAGCTAGGCTAAGCATGGTATAGATAAGCATCTTAACTTAGTAATTTCCTAGCAATACTACAACTACAAGGATTTCCCAACATGGCATATAAGCAAAATATAGCATGCAAGACTAACAAAAAAATTCTAATGCTTAGTAGAAAACATAGGGATAAAAATATTCATGAAGCACCACTTGCCTTGGTAGTTTGGAGAGTAGCTACACTCCTCACAATCACAATCACAATCACTAGCACCAAAATCTACACAAAGAATTATAGCAACAATCATATACAAAACATATACAATCAAAAATATATGCAAGCATGCAAAATGATATGTGATGATTTTTAAAACTCAACAAAGCAAGTGTACAGTACTGATTCATAAACAAGTTAAAAACTTGCCAAACAGCATTTAATTAAACCCTAAATCAATTCTTAAAGAATTCATATACTCAAATTAGCCCTACACAAGTTTCTGCAAATAAAGTCATTTTAACAGAAGAAAAACATTAAACACATTGCATAATTAGAAAGAGCTTGCTCTCCTGATTCCAACGGTATAAAATTTGTCAAATTATAACGTGGGGATCAAAAGTTATAGCCAAAACAAATTTAAACATCTAATAGATTCAAATTCTGTTTTTAAACTCTAACAGATGCCACGCGTCTTATTCTAATTGGCCTGCATCTTCACGTGAGATCACGCTTACGGCGTTAGATCTACTTAAACCGCTCGAGATCTACTCGTCGATTCGTTAAGTGATCTAATCTTGCCTTTGGATCCAGATCGGCGACCACGGATCAAACGACCAAGGCTAGCGGCGGCGGTGGCTCTTGGCGGCGAGCTCGGCCTCGGCCAGCGGCGCTCTGGTGGTCCTAGGGTGCGTCGAGGGTCTTACCGAGAACGTGGCGACGATCGATGCTCAACCTGGCGGCGACTTGGCAAGGGGTGCACAGAGTGGGTTGCTGGAGCTCATCGAAGTTGCGGGCGGCGTCGGGCTTGGGTGGACGGCGACGTTGGCAATGCTCCTGGTCTCCCTAGCACGAACAAGCGGCATCAGGTGATGCACAAGACAGTGGCGAACAACATCGTGTGAGTCAGAGGCGAAGGGGAACAAAGGGCTTATAGAATTTGGTCGCCGGAGTTGAGGGTGTCGTCGGGAGCTTGCGGTGTTGAACGGAATCGACGACCTAGGGCAGTATAAAAGGAACCAGCGGTGTTAGTAGATGCGCAAGAAAGTGGTGAGGTTGTCTGCAAGAACCAGAGGGAGAGGGGCGCACGGGCTCACCGGAATTGGTCGCCGGAGAGCTCTCTGTCTGCGGCGGTGCGAGGATGAATGCGGGCAGCCTGGGGGAGCTTTGTGCTCGGAGTTTGGGGGGAAATGGAGAGGGGGCAGAGGGGGTTTAAGTAGGCCAGGCGAGGGCATGAATTACTCCTGCAATCAACGCGAATTGACAAGCGAATCAACCAGGTAACGCACGGCGTGATTTTGGGGAAGAACACGTCGCGGTGGGGTGAAGACGACGACGTCGTGTGGGCCTTGGTTGTCAGCGAGAGAAACGGAAGGGGAGTGGGTCCTTCCTGCCAGTCACTCAGCGGGTGCGGGGGTGAGTGAAGGAAAACGGTTCGCGGGGTGGGGTGTTGGGCTTAGCTGGGCTAGTTGGGCCAGATTCAGCTGAGTGCTATTTTTTTCTCTTTTAAGCTTTTTCTTTTTCTGTTTGCTTTTCTAAAATGGTTTTCAAACTTCAATTCAAATCTGTTTGGTTCCAAAACTTTTCAGGGCTTTTGTACAATAAATCTTGTACTCAAATAAGTGTCAAACACATCTGTTCACTCAAACACACTTGGGTCTTTTGAAAATAAAATAAAACCATGCCTTTATGAGGTGTGATAATAGGCATAGAATTGGTTTTTATTTCATATTTTGCTTTGAGACTTTGCTCAAGTTTTTGAAATCACTTGAGTTTGGATTCTAAGCAACACTGAATGGTTAACAGTACTTTTCTCAAAACAAGTAGCACAAGGGCTTGAGTAAACTTACATAAAATATTGAGCAACAATGCTCCTGTTTTGAAAAGATTTATTTGAAATGAGATTCAAAAGATCATGGATGCATGGATGATATGCATGAGTTTTGAAACATGAATTTAGGGATGTTACATCTTCGTCGGCGCGGTAACTTTCTTACCGCCTTTCTTAAAGTTTCCCTTTTCTTAGACTTGCCTTGCTTCTTGAATTTGGTGGTCTTATTGACCAACAACACTTGGTGCTCTTTCTTGATCTCCACTTCCGCAGAATTTAACATGGAGAAGAGTTCGGGCAACGACTTGTCCATGTTTTGCATATTGTAGTTCATCACAAAGTTCTTGTAACTTGGTGGTAGTGATTAGAGGACACGGAGAATCCCCAAATAATTAGGAATCACTATACCTAAGCTTTGAAGCTTGCTTGCGTGCCCATACATCTTAAGCACGTGCTCACTGATGGAGCTGCCCTCTTCCATCTTACAGTTAAAGAACTTTTCAGAAGCCTCATAACTCTCAACTGCCGTGTGAGCCTCAAATATCATTTTGAGTTCACGGACAATATCATGTGGGTCATGGTTCTCAAACCTTTTCTGAAGCTCTGATTCCAAACCATACAAGATAGCACACTGAACTATGGAGTACTGATTCTTCTGAGTGAGGAAAACATTCTTTACCTCATCGGTAGCATCACCGCAGTGGGTCACCAATGTGCATCCAGCACATAGGTCAAATTACCAGCATTAAGGACAATCCTCAAATTGCGGAACCAATCTGCGAAGTTGCTTCCATTGTTTTTCAACTTTTCTTTCTCTAGGAATGCATTAAAATTGATGGTAGGGGCTGCCATTGATCTACAACATATTTGCAACAGTTTAGACTAAGTTATGACAAATTGAGTTCTAATTAATAGTTAAATTAATCTAGGTGAACTCCCACTCAAAACAATATCCCTCACATTGTTTTAGTGATCACACGAACCAAATCCACCACACCAAAACCGATCATCACGAGAGTTGATGTAGCTTCAATGGCGAACAATCAACATGTTCATCATGTCTACTATATGACTCATGCTTTACCTTTCGGTGATCCGTGTTCCGAGACCATGTCTGTACATGCTAGGCTCGTCAGGATCAAACCTTAGCTTCCGCATGAGCAAATCTGGCTTGCTCACGTTGTATACACTCGCAGAATCTAACACACCCGATCATCACGTGGTGCTTCGAGACAACGAGCTTTAGCAACAGTGCTTACTAAGGATGAACACTTTATAACTTGAAATTTTTGTGCTTGAGGGATCATCTTATAATGCTACCGTCGCGAACTAAGCAATACAAGATGCATAAAAGGATTAACATCACATGCAATATATAATATGTGATATGATATGGCCTTTCTTCTTGTGCTTCTGATCTCCATCTTCAAGCACGAACATGATCTCCATCATCACCGGCATGGTGTCAAGGTCAATGGCGCCGCTTCATGGTTGTCACCCACCAGCATCAACTATTACAACTACTTTTAATAGACACACAGGTCTTAACGGAATTTAAAAGACAACCATATGGCTCCAGCCGGTTGCCGACTTACAATAAGGAACATTGCATACATCATATATAGTCACAATCATGGCCATATCACATCACAGCACACCCCTGCAAAACAAAGTTAGACGCCTCTAATTTTCTTTGCATATTTTACGTCGTTTGGGGCTTTCAATAAGTGTCGTTCTAACTGACGAACAAGAACCATAACGTTGATGCTTGAACTATCAAGTGCCCGTTGTAAATTGAATCTATACTATGATGGGAGTGACAGACACCCGCAAAGCCACTTATGCAATACAAGTTGCATGGTAAGCGTGGAGCAAGTCTCATGAACGATGTCATGTAAGGTTAGCCCGGGCCGCTTCATCCCCATCATACCGCAAGATGCAAAGTACACAAAAGGCAATTGATAATAAAAGCACCACCGCCCATAATGATCATTGTGTTCTACTCGTGTAATAGATCTACATATAGACACGACTCTGATACCACTGTAGGGGTTCGTAGCATGGAAAACAAAAAAATTCTACCGCATGCACACAAACAAGCCAAGATCTATCTACTAGATTGTAGCAATGAGTCGATAGGAGCACTCACCCTCGAAGATTCCAAAGCGGTTAACGAGAGCAGATTATCGTGGGTGATGTAGTCGTACACTTGTCGATCTCAAGATCGCGTAGACGATCCTTTCGGTGCCGCGTTCCGGCAGCGCTTCTGCAATCGGGAACACATTCGGTACTCGATGAAGACCTTCCTCTCCCTTGTTCCAGCAGGCAGCGGAGGTTGTAGTTCTCCCCTCGCGATTCTGGCAGCATGACGGTGTGGTGTCGGAAGTAGAGGGAAGATCCTGCAGGGCTTCGCCTAAGCCGGTGCGAGTTATGGTGGATCTAGGGTTTAGAAGGCCGGGAGGAGGAGGAGGTGTCGGCGGCATCTAGGGCGGCAACGACAAGGCGGCGGCGCGGCGGCGGCGGCGACGCGACACGGGTGGAGGGCTGGCTCTTGTTTGTTTGGGGCAGCCCTCCCCCTCTATTTATGAGAGGGGGTCAGCCTTGGGAGGGGAGGGTTTGAATCCAAACCCAAGTTGGATTGAAAGGACTCTTTCCTTCTTCCACTAGGAAACCATTGTTCCAGTTTGACTTTTCAAACCTCCCGTTTGACTTTCAATTTAGAGATTTAATTCTCTCTTGCAAATGCCTAAACCAAGTGACCTAGGATATGATCCAATCATTCCACTTACCCATGAAACATTCATGGTCCATTCACTTTCCGGTCCGGTGAACCTTCTAGAACCTCTCTGATGAAAACATCGGAATCTTTCCCGAACTCCGAAATCGGACTTTCCTTATATGAATCTTATTCTCCAGACCATTCCGGATCTCCTCGTGATATCTTGAATCCCATCCGAGACTCCGAACAACATTCGGTATCCCTACTAACATTCCATATCTGCTAAACAACATCGAATCCTTAAGTGTGTCACCCTATGGTTCGTGAATTATGCGGACATGACCGAGACACTTCTCCGATCAATAACCAATAGAGGAATCTAGAAATTCATATGGCTCCCACATATTTCTATGATTACTTTGCAATCGAATGAACCACATACATATGATACCAATTTCCCTTTGTCTCGCGATAGTTTACTTATCCGGGGTTTGATCGTCGGTATCTCTGCATACCTAGTTCAACCTCGTTACCGATAAGTACTCTTTTCTGGTTCCCATGATATGTGATCCCTTGTGAGCCATTCACATGCTTGCAAGCCAATTGGATGACATTCCACCGAGAGGGCCCAGAGTATATCTATCCGTCATATGGATGGACAAATCCCACTCTTGATCCATGTGCCTCAACACATACTTTCCGAACACTTCATGCCACCTTTATAGCCACCCAGTTACGTTGTGGTGTTTGATGTCATCAAAGCATCCTTTCGGTGATGGTGATTAGCATGATCTCATGGTCGAAGCAATTAGGTTACTATGTATCAGAAAGCTTATAACAAATGAACTATTGAAATGACTTGATCTTAATGCTACACTTATCTATAGGAGTATGTCCATCATACCATTCTCCTAATGATATGATATTGTTGTTAATAACATCTCAATGTTCATAATCGAGAAACCACGATCATCTATTAACCAACAAGCTAGTATTATAAAGAGGCTTTACCAGGGACTCTAATTTAGTTTACAAATCACACAAGTATTAATGTTTCCGGTTAATACTATTATAGCATGATTGTAAACATTTATCATAAACACAAAGATATAATAATAACCACTTTTATTATTGCCTCTAGGGCATATGTCCAACAAGTTATTCTTGGAACGACGTGTAGGGATTCGTAGCATGGAAAACAAAAATTTTCTATCGCATACAAACAAACAAGCCAAGATCTATCTACTAGATTGTAGCAACGAGTCGATGGAATAACTTACCCTCGAAGATTCCAAAGTGTTTAACGAGAGCGGATTCTCGTGGGTGATGTAGTCGTACTCTTTCCGATCTCAAGATCGTGTGGACGATTCTTCTGGTATTGCGTTCCTAGCGCTTCCAATGGTCACACGTTCGGTACTGATGAAGACCTTCCTCTCCCTTGTTCCAAAGAAATGGAGGTTGTAGCACTCTCCTCGTGATTCCGACAGCACAACGGCATGGTACCGGAAGTAGAGGGGAGATCCCGCAGGGCTTCGCCTTAAGCCGGAGCGAGTATGGTGGATTATGATAGAGGGCTATTAGTGGTCTAGAGATTAGACACACCAATTAGAAGGCTCTAAACCGCAGGCTAAAGCAATTAGAAGCTCTAAACCAAACGGCTCTAAACCGAGATTAGAGGTGGAAACTTGTGTGTCTAGGAGGAGCCCCGCCTCCTTATATAGGTGGAGGGGCCATGGCGCCAGGAGGGAGGAGTCACTCCAACTCGGCCTAGGGCTGGGCGCGCCCGAGGAGTCCAACTCCTCCTCCAAAGTTGGTTCCAACTCCTCTTGCTTGTTTCCCACAGCTTCTGTTTTAGCCGCTTGACTTTCAAACTGCAATTTGACTTTCATGTTTTTGGAACAGCAAGAACACTTAGTACATGATGCAATCATTCAATGACACACTCATGTACCCTCCCTGAGTGCTTGGACAATCCGAACCTTCTAGAACATTCCCGATGAAAACACTAATCATTCCCGAACTCAAACGGACTTTCCTTATATGAATCTTATTCTCGACCATTCCGGATCACCTCGTGATATCCCGGATCCCATACGAGACCAACAACATTCGTCTCTTTCTCATAATACCATAACTACTCAAAAGAACGTCAATCCTTAAGTGTGTCTCCCTACGGTTCGTGAATTATGCGGACATGATCGAGACACTTCTCCTAACAATAACCAATAGAGGAATTGGAAATTCATATGGCTCTACATATTTCTACGATTACTTTGCGATCGAATGAACCACTTACATACGATACCAATTTCCCTTTGTCTCACGATAGTTTACTTATCCGAGGTTATGATCGTCGGTATCTCTGCATACCTAGTTCAACCTTGTTACCGATAAGTACTCCTTTCTTGTTCCCGTGATATGTGATCCCTTGTGACCAAGTCACATGCTTGCAAGCTAATTGGATGACATTCCACCGAGAGGGCCTAGAGTATATCTATCCATCATGTGGATGGACAAATCCCACTCTTGATCCATGTGTTTCAACCAATACTTTCCGAACACTTAATGCCACCTTTATAGCCACCCAGTTACGGTGTGGTGTTTGATGTCATAAAAGCATCCATCCGGTAAAGGTGATATGCATGATCTCATGGTCGAAGGAATTAGGTTACTATGTATAAGAAAGCATATAGCAATTGAACTATTGAAATGACTTGATCTTTATGCTACGCTTATCAACAGGAGTATGTCCACCATATCATTCTCCTAACGATATGATCTTGTTGTTGATAACATCTCAATGTTCATGATATGGAAACCACAATCATTTAATCAACCAACAAGCTAGTGAAGTATAGAGGCTATACCAGGGACTTCAATTTAAGTTTACAATTCACACAAGTATTAATGTTTCCTTGTTAATACTATTATAGCATGAATATAAACATTTATCATAAACACAAAGATATAATAATAACTATATTTATTATTGCCTCTAGGGCATATCTCCAACAGTCTCCCACTTGCACTAGAGTCATCTAATCTAGATTACATGGTAATATACCAACACCCATGGCAGTTTGGTGTTGGTCATGTTTTGCCCTGGAGAGGTTTAGTCAACGGATCCGCCACATTCAGATCTGTGTACTTTGCAAATCTTTATATCCCCATCCCGGATATGTTCTCGAATAGCGTGAAAACGCAGCTTGATATGCTTGATTCTTGTGTGACCTTGGTTCTTGCGCATTGGCTATGGCGCCCATGTTATCACAAGAGATAGACATTGGGTCCAGCACTTGGAACCACACCCAGCTCTGTAATGAACTCTTTCATCCATATCGCTTGTGAAGCCTCCGGAAGCGACCATGTATTCCGATTCAGTTGAAGATCTCGCCACAACGCTTTGCTTTGCACTCCTCCATTAATCGCCGCACCATTCAAAATAAATACGCGTGCAGTTGTGATTTAGAATTATCTGGATCGGCGTTCCAACTAGCATCGGTAACCATTAACAACGAGTTGTTCATCACCTCCATAAGAAAGAACCATATCCTTAGTTCTTCTCAAGTACTTAAGGATGTTTTTGATCACGTCCAATGATCCACTCGATCACTTTGATATCTGCTAGTTAAACTAACAAGATATGCAATGTCGGGTCTAGTACATAGCATGGCATACATTAGAGATCCTATGGCTGAGGCATAGGAGTCTTACTCATCCTTTCTCTATCTTCTCGCGATGTTGGACTTTGAGTTTTACTCAAGGTCGTATTGGGCAACATGGGCAAGAACCCTTTCTTGCTTTCTTCCATTCCAAACTTCTTTAGAACTTTGTCCAAATATGTACTTTGTGACAATGATATTTGGCGTTTCGATCTATCTCTATAAATCTTTATGCCTAATATGTAAGCTGCTTCGCCAAGATCCTTCATTGAAAAACTATTATTCAAATATTCCTTGACACTATTAAGAAGGTCTACATCATTCCCAATCAACAATATGTCATCCACATATAGTATTAAGAATGCTACAGAGCTCCCACTCACTTTCTTGTAAATACAAGCTTCTCCATAAGTTTGTATAAAACCAAAACTTTTGATTACCTTATCAAAACGTTGATTTCAACTTCGGGATGCTTGCTTCAATCCATAGATGGACCGTTGAAGTTTGCATACCTTGTTAGCAGCTTTAGGATCGATAAAACCTTTGGGTTGCATCATTTACAACTCTTCATCAATATCTCCATTGAGGAATGCTGTTTTGAGATCCATCTGCCATATCTCATAATCATAATATGCAGCGATTGCTAACATAATCCTCACAGACTTTAGCTTCGCTACTGGTGAGAAAGTCTCATCGTAGTCAACTCCTTGAATTTGTCGAAACCCTTTTGCGACAAGTCGAGCTTTATAGACAGTAACATTACCATCAGCATCTGTTTTCTTCTTGAAAATCCATTTGTTCTCGACCTTCCGCCATCCCAGAAGTCCACCAAAGTCCATACTTGGTTTTCATACATGGATCCAATCTCGGATTTCATGGCTTCTTGCCATTTATTGGAATCTGGGCTCATCATCGCTTCCTCATATGTCTCGGGGTCATCGGTTGTCCACCAACATGACACTCATAACGGAATCATACCAACTGGAGTGGTACGAGTTCTCGTTGACCTCCGAGGCTCAGAGCAACTTCAACCAAAGTTTCATGATCATCATCATTAGCTTCCTCTCTAATTGGTGCAGCACCACAGAACTTCTTCGGTCTTTGCACTACTCGCAATTTCGAGAGAAGGTTCGACAACCTCGTCGAGTTCTACTTTCCTTCCAGTCACTTCTTTCGAGAGAAATTCTTCTCTAGAAAGGATCCATTCTGGCAACGAAGATTTTGCCTTCGGATCTATGATAGAAGGTATACCCAATAGTTTCCTTCTGTATCCTATGAAGACGCATTTTCCGCTTTGGGTTCAAGCTTGTCCTCAGTAACTTTTTGACATAGGCTTCAGATCCCCAAACTTTAAGGAACGACAATTTAGGTTTCTTCCCAAACCATAATTCATACGGTGTCGTTTCAACGGATTTAGACGGTGCCCTATTTAAAGTGAATGCGGTGTTTCTAATGCATAACCCCAAAATGATAGCGGTAAATCTGTAAGTGACATCATAGAACGAACCATATCTAAGAGAGTTCGATTACGACGTTCGGACACACCATTTCGCTGTGGTGTTCCCGGCGGTGTCAATTGTGAAAGTATTCCGCACTTCTTTAAATGCTCGCCAAACTCGTAACTTAGATATTCACCTCCACGATCAGAACGTAGAAATTTAATCTTCTTGTTACGTTGATTCTCTACCTCACTTTGAAACTCCTTAAACTTCTCGAAAGTTTCGGATTTATGTTTCATGAAATAGATATACCCATATCTACTCAAGTCATCTGTGAAGGTAAGAACATAACGATAACCACCGCGCGATGCTACACTCATTGGACCACATACATCGGTATGTATGATTTCCAATAAGTCCGTAGCTCGCTCCATCATACCAGAAAATGGAGTCTTAGTCATTTTTCCCATCAGACATGCTTCGCATCTTTCAAGTGATTCAAAATCAAGTGATTCAAGAAGTCCATCGGAATGGAGTTTCTTCATACGCTTCACTCCAATGTGACCAAGACGACAAAGGCCACATATAGGTCGAATTATCGCTGATTTCAAACGCGTTTGGCTTTAATATTGTTGATATGTGTATTTCCACCATCGAGATTCAATAAGAATAGACCATCTATCAAAGGTGCATGTCGTAAAACATATTACTCATATAAATCGAACAACCATTATTCTCGACTTAAACAAGTAACCGCCTCTAAATAAACAAGATCCCGATATAATGTTCATGCTCAACGCAGCACTAAATAACAATTATTTAAGTATAAAACTAATCCCGATGGTAGATGAAGAGGTAGCGTGCCGAATCGATCACATCAACCTTTGATCCGCTTCCCACGCGCATCGTCACCTCGTTCTTCGCTAGCTTCCGCTTATTCGCAAAGACCTGCTTTGAGTTACAAATATGAAACCGAACCAAGATCAAATACCCGTGCACTACTACGAGTACTAGTGAGATACACATCAATAACATGTATATCGATATACCTTTCTTCTTGATGTTGCCGTTCTTCGATCCGCCAAGTACTTTGGGCAATTCCGCCCAAAGTGACCTTCTCCCTTGCAAGAAAAGCACTCGCCTGTTTAGGCTTTGGTCCAGCCTTGGTTTTCTTCGTCGTGGTAACTTTCTTACCACCCTTCTTGAAGTGTCCTTTGCTTAGACTTGCCTTTCTTGAGTTTGGTGGTCTTATTGACCATCAACACTTGGTGCTCTTTCTTGATCTCCACTTCATGACTTTAACATAGCAAATAGTTCGCAACTCTTTGTTCATGTTCTGCATGTTGTAGTTCATCACAAAGTTCTGTAACTTGGTGGCGTTGATCGAGGACGGTAAATCCCCAAAGCATTAGGAATCACTATACCCAAGCTTTGAAGTTTGTTTATGCGTCAGACATCTTAAGCACATGCTCACCGATGAGCTGCCTCTTCCATCTTGCAGCTTAAAGAACTTTTCGAAGCCTCATAGCTTTCAATTGCCGCATGAGTCTCAAAAATCAATTTGAGATCCTCGACAATATCATATGGGTCCGACTCTTCAAACCTTTTCTCAAGCTCGATTCTAAACCATACAAGATAGCACATCGAACTATGGAGTACGATTCTTCCGAGCGAGGTAAACATTCTTTACTTCATCGGAGCATCACCGGTGGGTCACCCAATGCATCCAAAGACATAGGTCAAATTACCACCGTGAGGACAATCCTCAAATTATGGAACCAATCCGGAAGTTGCTTCCATTGTTTTTCAACTTTTCTTTCTCTAGGAACATTAAAATTGATGGTAGGGGCTGCCATTGATCTACAACATATTTGCAATAGTTTAGACTAAGTTTATGACAAATTGAGTTCAAATTAATTAATGAAATTAAACTAGGTGAACTCCCACCAAAACAACATCCTCACATTGTTTTAGTGATCACACGAACCAAATCCACTACATCAACACCGATCATCACGAGAGTTGATATAGTTTTAATGGCGAACAATCGTCATGTTCATCATATCTACTATATGATTCATGCTTTACCTTTCGGTAATCCGTGTTCCGAGACCATGTCCAGACATGCTAGGCTCGTCAAGATCAAACCTTAGTTTCGCATGAGCAACTGGCTTGCTCACGTTGTATACACTTGCAGAATCTAACACACCCGATCATCACGTGGTGCTTCGAAACAACAAGCTTTAGCAACGGTGCTAACTAAGGATGAACACTTTATGATTTGAAATTCATGTGCATGAGGGTTCATCTTATAATGCTACCGTCGTCTACTAAGCAATACAAGATGCATAAAGGATTAACATCACATGCAATTCATAATATGTGATATGATATGGCCTTTCTTCTTTGTGCTTCTGATCTCCATCTTCAAGCACGAACATGATCTCCATCATCACCGGCATTGCATCAAGGTCAATGACGCTTCACCATGGTTGTCGTCCACCGGCTTCAACTATTACAACTACTTTGAATAGACACGCGGGTCTTAACATAAATTAAAGACAACCATATGGCTCCTGCCGGTTGCCAACTTACAATAAGGAACATTACATACATCAAATATAATAACAATCATGGCCATATCACATCAGTGCACACCCCTGCAAAACAAAGTTAGACGCTTCTACTTTCTTTGCATATTTTACGTGGTTTGGGGCTTTCAATAAGTGTCGTTCTAACTTACGAACAAGAACCACAACATTGATACTAGCATTGTTGATTACCCGTTGTAAATTGGATCTTAACTATGCTAGGAGAAACAGCACCATAAAGCCACTTATGCAATACAAGTTGCATGTCAAGCGTGGAGCAAGTCTCATGAACGATGTCATGTAAGGTTAGCCCGGGCCGCTTCATCCCAACATACCGCAAGATGCAAACTACACAAAAAGCAATCTACAATAAAAGCATCAACGCCCACAATGACCATTGTGTTCTACTCGTGCAACAGATCTACATATAGACACGGCTCTGATACCACTGTAGGGGTTCGTAACATGGAAAACAAAAATTTTCTATCGCATACAAACAAACAAGCCAAGATCTATCTACTAGATTGTAGCAACGAGTCGATGGAATAACTTACCCTCGAAGATTCCAAAGTGTTTAACGAGAGCGGATTCTCGTGGGTGATGTAGTCGTACTCTTTCCGATCTCAAGATCGTGTGGACGATCCTTCCGGCTGCCAAGTTCCAGCTCAATCGGTCACACGCTCGGTACTCGACGAAGACCTTCCTCTCCTTGTTCCAAAGAAATGGAGGTTGTAGCACTCTCCTCGTGATTCCGGCAGCACAACGACGTGGTAACGGAAGTAGAGGGGAGATCCCGCAGGGCTTCGCCTTAAGCCTGAGCGAGTATGGTGGATTATGAGAGAGGGATATAAGTGGTCTAGAGATTAGACACACCAATTAGAAGGCTCTAAACCGCAGGCTAAAGCAATTAGAATCTCTAAACCAAACGGCTCTAAACCTGAGATTAGAGGTGGAAACTTGTGTGTCTCTAGGAGGAGCCCTGCCCCTCCTTATATAGGTGGAGGGGCCATGGCGCCAGGGAGGGAGGAGTCCTCCCAACTCGGCCTAGGGCTGGGCGCCACCGGAGGAGTCCAACTCCTCCTCCGGGTTGGTTCCAACTCCTCTTGCTTGTTTCCCACAGTTTCTGTTTCCACAGTTTCTGTTTTAGCCGTTTGACTTTCAAACCGCAATTTGACTTTCATGTTTTGGAACAGCAAGAACACTTAGTACATGATGCAATCATTCAATGACACACTCATGTACCCTCCCCGAGTGCTTGGACAATCCGAACCTTCTAGAACATTCCCGATGAAAACACTAATCATTCCCGAAACGGGACTTTCCTTATATGAATCTTATTCTGGGACCATTCCGGATCACCTCGTGATATCCCGGATCCCATCCGAGACTCGAACAACATTCGGTCTCTTTCTCATAATACCATAACTACTCAAAACAACGTCAATCCTTATGTGTCTCCCTACGGTTCGTGAATTATGCGGACATGATCGAGACACTTCTCCGAACAATAACCAATAGAGGAATCTGGAAATTCATATGGCTCCCACATATTTCTACGATTACTTTGCGATCGAATGAACCACTTACATACGATACCAATTTCCCTTTGTATCACGATAGTTTACTTATCCGAGGTTATGATCGTCGGTATCTCTGCATACCTAGTTCAACCTCGTTACCGATAAGTACTCCTTTCTCGTTCCCGTGATATGTGATCCCTTATGACCAAGTCACATGCTTGCAAGCTAATTGGATGACATTCCACCGAGAGGGCCCAGAGTATATCTATCCGTCATGTGGATGGACAAATCCCACTCTTGATCCATGTGTTTCAACCAATACTTTCCGAACACTTAATGCCACCTTTATAGCCACCCAGTTACGGTGTGGTGTTTGATGTCATCAAAGCATCCATCCGGTAAAGGTGATATGCATGATCTCATGGTCGAAGGAATTAGGTTACTATGTATCAGAAAGCATATAGCAATTGAACTATTGAAATGCCTTGATCTTTATGCTACGCTTATCAACAGGAGTATGTCCACCATATCATTCTCCTAACGATATGATCTTGTTGTTGATAACATCTCAATGTTCATGATATGGAAACCACAATCATTTAATCAACCAACAAGCTAGTGAAGTATAGAGGCTATACCAGGGACTTCAATTTAAGTTTACAATTCACACAAGTAATAATGTTTCCTTGTTAATACTATTATAGCATGAATATAAACATTTATCATAAACACAAAGATATAATAATAACTATATTTATTATTGCCTCTAGGGCATATCTCCAACACGACGAGCACGAGAACCAGAAAGAGTGAGAGAGAAATTCCCTATGGAAAATTCCTTAAGAAATATTGAGTTCTTGTTATGTATTTTCCCTCCCCATATACCCCTCTTTGTATAGGGGAAGGGAATGGACTCCACCAAGACAAGTCCCGAGGTGGGACTAAAGGAGGGAGGAGGAGGCACCAAATGGGGAGGTCGATGTCTAGGTGGGCACCACCCGTGCGCCATTCCATGTCGTCCGGTGGCAAGGGTGGCCCCCCATCCCGTGCGCCTCTTGCCCTAGGAGGCGACGACCCCCTTCCTCCTCCGCGGCGTGTCTAGCCCTATATGGGTCACTCCCTCTAGGAGTTGGCCCATTAAGGTGGGCTTCCCCAATAAATTAAATTTAAATATTAATTCAATTAGTTAATACTAAATACATATTAGTTAATTCCATATGACCCGAAACACCCTTTGGATCACTCTGAACATCCTTGAGACTCTCAAGGAACACTTCCAACTTTCTCTTCTTTTTCTTCCGGTGATCCCGATGAATCGAAAACCATCTCTAAGCGTCATCAAACCCTTAAGTGTGTTACCCTATAGTTCGGAAACATCATAGACATGATCGAGACGCTTCTATGATAAATGATCATCAGCGGGACCTGGATACCCATAATGACCCATGTGCATTCCACGATATAAATGTTGTTTGAACCATAAACATCGAGTATAATTTCCTTTGTTACTTCGATACCTGAATTGTCTGAGATCTGATCATTGGTATCACTATACCTTGTCCAATCTCGTTACCGACAAGTGTTGCTTAACTCGTTCTGTGATATTCCATATGCATGACCTAGTCATACACTGAATAGATTCTTCGATGTAATCTATGAAGGAGATATGCCCTAGAGGCAAATAATAAAGAGGTTTATTATCATATCTCAAACTAGTTCATAATAGTTTCATGTTGTGTTATAATTGTATCAAGAGGAAACATTGATACATGTGTGGTATGCAAACAAACCCAGTCCCTAGTAGTCTCTATACAACTGGTTTGTTAGGAAACCGATGATCAAGGTTTCCTGATCATGTTGCATTTAGGACAGTTGAAAACAAAGTCATGTCATTGGAGAATGATGTGATGAAGATTACTTATATAAGTATTGCAACATGATCAAGTCACATGATTTGTCGTTGCAATAGTTAGAAACTAAGTGACCTTCTCCTTAGACGATGAGATCATATTTAATCACTATCTCTCGTGGATGCTTTGACTGTATCATCTGTAACATCAGAATTGGGTAATCATAAAGGTACATGTTGGGTATTCCATAGGAACTGGCTGAGGCGTATGCATCAAGATTGGAATTTGTTCACCCGCATGGCGGGAATATACACTGGGCCTACTCAGTACGATTTGTATCCAATAAGTTACAACTAATGACTAGGTCATGGAATACAATATCACGATAACAAGTTAAATAGACTTGTCAATAATGAGATTGGTATGTTGATACTAAAGATCAAATCTCGGACAAGTCATGTATCAAAGAAACGAAATGAATTGGACGCATAGTTTATGGTTCAAACGATAGAGCATCGTGGAATGCATGGGGGTCATTATGGGCATTTCGATCCCGTTATTGATCATTGATCTGAGAGAGATCTCGATCATATCTATGACATTCACAAACCATAGGGGTAATACACTTAAGGGTCTTACGACGTTCTGATATCGTTATGGAAGCGAAGGGATCACAGTCGAGAGAGACAAAATGTAGTAATCGTTCCAAAGGATTACCCGAATAGTTCTGAGGGGAATCTGAAGATGTTCAGAATGAACCAAAAGGTGTTTCAGATCAAATGGTATTTTATAATATGCATTTATATATTAGTTGTGAGAATTATATTAAATAAATATTAAAAAATGATTTTTTGGGCAAACTTTCGCTAATGGGCCAAAAGGTTCGAGAGGGAAGGCCACCTGAAAGGAGCAGCCACTGCCGCACCCTGGTGTAACGTCCCAACATTAGTGCTTATAAATAAGCTGAACACAGATGTGTGCATTGCATTCATGCATAGAAAATCCGAATAATTTTCGCGCTTTTGAACAAAACTTGTCAAAGTGATTGAAGCTTATCTCAACTTGATGGAATTGAAGTAGATCATCAAGTTGACTGCGATAAGTTCCAATATGACCTTTGCTAAAACCTTATTTTGGGTAAGGGAGATTTGATCTAAGGGCAGATCAAATGTAATAAAAATTAAACCCTAATACATTACTTAATGATTTATATTTGATCTTTAGGTGATCATATCATAGTATTCATTACAACAACTCATGAATACGAAGTTATAAATATAACTTAGGTAATAGGCATGTAACAACTAAATCTTAATCTCATCTACTTATACCATGAACATCATGGTAATACAATCTTAACCTTTAATTGATTGAGTAGGAAAGAAACCAAATCAAGATCATTCACCATATATCTTTTTATCCATATCAATCTTTACCATTCCTATTGGAATCATATTCCAATACCTGTTGTTCATTAATGTTGAGTAAACAACTATTGATTCACCAATTCTTAACCTATCAATTCTTGATCTATCAACTCTTGACTTTATCGTAACAATCACTCTAAGTCCTTATAGAATGAAGTAAGAAGAGGCAGATGGTAATGCTAGTTTTAAATATCATCTGTAGGATGGGAGTGTTGGAAGAGAATAAGATCATTGTGATACTTGATGGAGTTAATTCACTCCTGTAATGGTAGAGGAGTTAATTGGAATATATATTCATATGTTAACAAATAGGATTATAAGGATGAACATTGAAGATAGTTACCCATGAGTAATCCTATTGGATTAAGTAGGCATAGTCCATGAATAACATCCCTTAATACAATAGAGATACTAAGAAGATAATTTTAATACAACTATAAGGTTGTATTGATGAGACCTTGATTAGCCAACTAGAAACCTAAGCCACAAATGATCAACGGATTCTAATGATCATGCTTTTGTCACCAAGATTGAATGCTTATATCTTGTATAAGTGACATCTGTGGATAAAACATGATTGAAGCCTAGTATAGATATGTTATTCTAGGTTAGCCATGACAAGTCACCATGATATGATGTAAAGTTTGTATTAGATACTGGAGTTAAGTAGAGACTAGATTGTATGATTAAGATACTATTAGAGCAACATTGGATTAAAGAAGTAGTATTTTCCTCTTTGGAAATACTAAGCATTTGAGGTGAAGTAGGATTTGATGTATACATCCATTGAAGGGATATTAGTGAAGGATGATAATGGAAGAGCATGAATGGAAGTATCTATAAACATTTGTTAGGTTGGAGGTTATCAGAAGTAGAGTAGTTGATATAACCAAATCTGGATATGTGAAGATTATGAAAAGCTTTAGTGTCAAGCTCATTAGATTTATAAGAGGAGTTAGAAGAATAAAAGGTGGATAAGAATATTCTTATGAGGTAAATCTCATCCTGTTAACACATGATGATGGATAGGAAGAAGTAGTATATCTAGGAAAGGAATTCCCTAGTTAGAAGTCCAGGATTGTGAATTATGGAATATAGAAATTCTTGGTAAACACTAAAAACCTAATTCTATAACCAAAACTAATATCCATATCAAATGATTGATTTATCATCTTATTTCCACAATGGTTAATAGGAATAGTTTCCTATATCAACTCACTTAAGCACATCTTTGTCATTTTCAACCATCATTATCATAGGTGCTTAAGAACTATCTTTATCAATTCTTTCTCATAAGTTATCCTAGAAAACAATCCCACTATTTTACTTTAAATGGTGATATCATTAAAAATCACAAACATAAAAACAATATGTTTAACCATTAATACTTATTCACGTCAATAAAAGGATATGAGTATATTAAAACTTCTAAAACTCATGATAAGCATTTACAATTCAAACCCAAACTCTTTTGTTAGTTATAATAAAAAAAATATATACCTTGTTATTCCCTAAATTCATGAGAGTAATATTAACCATATTAAATCCTTAGGATATTATGCATCAAATAATAAAAAGGATCACATATAAAAATTTCCTTAATATTATGAGTTAATGAGAATCAAATCTCATGAGTTAATAGTAATGCATTCTATAATAAGTTTATGAATATTAGCTCAATTAAATGCATATCAAAAGCCCTTACATATAATAATAGGGAAAGTATATATATAAAGAAAATAAAGAAACTATAACACTATATAATAAAACTCACAAAATGATTTTAAATACCATTTATCATTGCTGCAAGTATTAGCAAAGGAATTCCATAAAGATAAGTCAAAATTATTGTTTAAATAAAAAGGTTAGAAAAGAAAACAGATAATAAAAATCGAAAAAGAAAAACAAACAGAAAAAAAATAATAATAGAGGAATCAGATCTGGCCATGGCCCATTCCCTCTCCCTCTTACTCGTCGCCGCAAGCAACGAACACCATCTCGGCCCGATTGCAGCACAAACGCCGTACCTCTTCATGGTCTGTTCGTCGTCTTCCTCGTGACGACGCCGACCTTCCGATGCTGCAAACAGCTCGGTGGCCGCACCCTCGTCGCCGACGAGTGCCAAGATCTGCGCCACCGCTTCCGGTCGTCTATAAGTAGCCCTAGACGTCGACGATAAACCCTAGCATGCCACTCCACTGCTCTTTCTTCTCTCGCTTAAACACCGAACCCAACCTCGTCGAAGATCACCTTTCCCACCATCTCTGACCACCCCTTGATCCGTGGAAGTGACTATCAGACGCGCCGTGATCTTCTCCGTCGTCTTCCCCTACTCACGCAAACTGGGGATCTCTCTGTCGAGCAAATTGACACCTCATCTCCACCGCCAGACATCGCCGTTCATCGTCAATCGCCGCCACCACAGACTTCCTCCGGTCACGCTGTCGCGCCCTACAGCTTCACGGTGAGCTACCGGTGCTCACGCACCCTCTCAAATTCCTCCTTGCTTCCTTGTTTGCTTCCCCGACGAGGGTCTGTCTCCGCCGTCGTTAGCCACTGTCGCCACCACTGTTCCGGCGACCTAAATCCAGCGGCGCCGCCACTATTAGACTCCCCGCATCTCCCTCTTTCCAATAAGCCAAGTACAACTCCGCGCGCGCGTTCAATCGCTGGCTTGATCATCAACCAGAGAGGATCAGATGCGAGTGACGTCAGCGTGACATCACGCTGATGTCATATTCATGTTTTTATTATTTTAGAATTTGTGATAATGTTTTCTGTAATAAATAAAGAACATAGAAATGACATGGCATAGGTCCCACCAGTCAGTGACTGGGGTAGGATTATTTCAGGTGAGAAAAACACCTCACTTCATGCTGACATCAGCATGACCTAATAAACACATTTAGTTATTTAATTAAAAAAATTCCCAAAATGATTAAACCTTATAAAATTAATATCTTTAGTTTTGTAATTCAGAAAAATACATGTAATATATGATTTTTTTTAGAAAAATAAAATCTATAACTTAAAACCATTATCAAACATTATTATGTTAACAATTTAAATAATTATTATTTAATAAAGATTTTATAAGCATTAATACCTTGAAAATTAATATTTTAATAAAAGTAAATGCTAAAAATATAAGTAAAATACCAAAAATCTTAGAAAAATAATAATTATAATTTTAAACTGTAATCATGCATTATTATTCCACTTAACTAAATATTTGATATTTATTAAATATTTATAAAGTAATAAGTATTATAAAAATCATATCTTATTATTTTTAAATCACAAAAACAAGTGTAATATACCAAAATGATCACAAAAATAATACCCATATGATAAAAATATAATATTCCACTTTGAGTTAAATAAAAAGTTAAACACTTTAATGACTTGAATTTAAACCTATTTATTTAGTTAATAATTCATATAAGGGTAAATAAAATTTGCAAATATTCTAAAAATAACTAATTAAGGTCTAATAAATAGTATTAGTCTTAAGAACTAAAATTATGAAGTCAAAATGATTTAACACCATTTAAATACAATTTTATTGAATTATCCTTCAACTATATTTATGTAATTTATTTTCTAAAAAGATCTTTATTAAGTATAAAATCTTCAAGAATAATTGGGATTAAATAAAACCTCTTAACTTACTTTAACCACAAGTTTATAAACAAATCAAAACCCTATAGTGAACCATAAGTAGTTAAGTAATGAAATTTCCCTAATTACCAATTATAACCATTCATTTACAAAAAGGTAAATTATTCTATTCCATTATAAAATCAAGAAACCACTACACCAAATAAAAGTATAACCGTTCATAAGTGACTTTAAGGAAACATTATAAAGTACACAAGGTACAGACAACATAAGCAATATACTCTAAAGTCCATCTATGTTTTAAAGTTAACTTTAGTCTACAAGACTTTAAATATAATGCTAAAAACCTTCTTATATACTTTATAGTTAACTTTGGTGTATTATAATTAAGTTATAAAGTATCTTAATACCAAACTAACCAAGTTAAAAACCAAGATAGATAAGTCTCAAATACTTTGATGTCATTATTCAAATGGAGTAATTCTTTCTTACTTAAAGACTATAACTAGAAAGAACACCTCATAAGTTTAACTTAAAAGTTTAAATACTTCTACTTAGTTAAGTAAGATTTTCTTCAAATGTTATTCTTTTTGCCACTTCAAATAACAAATGACAATTAATAATAATCACATTACATATGCTTTACTTGTATATTTAGGATTGATAATACTTAAGTTCTGTCTAAGTGACACTACTTGTAAAGACAATTTGAAGATAAACAATTATAGTATAAGCAATCTTGAGTAGCATTTCACATTTGTGTGTATCTCATTATTTTATGATATTATAATTACATATTGTTTCACACATCCTCACAAGCCTTAATAAGAAACACATGTGTGAAACTTAATCTAAAAGGGAAACACATTATAAACAAACAGTTCCTAGCATTCAAAACCTAGATCAACGTTATTCCCGGGATTCGTGTTCATAAAGTGCATTACATTACTTATGCATAAGAGCATTTTGCTTCTTTAAACATTAGTCCTTACCGGACCAATGATGCTGATTTCAGATATTGGATCTTATATTGTCTTGAAGACCGTGAGTGCATAATCTTTCAATCACAAAAGACAAATTCACACTTGCTCATGTCCTTTGATTATTTTCTGTAAAGTATTTTGCAAATCTAGTGTTGTTATCACCTGCATTTGAAAAAGGTCAGAAAACACTATTTTTCATAATAATATGATTATAGGTTATTTACCATGAGGTAATAACCTACTATAAGAGTTCCGGTGGTAAAGGAACATATTATCTAGGACTTAACAACCAATGTCGCCAGTGATTCTTTTGCCGTATATTACGCGTTGACCATGAGATTTGGAATGGGACGAAGAAGTCAGCTGTATCTTTTCCCTCTCGCATGGAGCCGGATGTGCGGGTCGTGGCTGTTATCACTCGTAGCATGCATATTATATGGTAATTCGTAGAGGATATGCAACATATGGGTGGGAGCCCTCAACGTCCCACGATAGTTCCAACATCTGCACGGTCTGTACTGCCAATTGCCGTAATTCAATAGGTGGGCTGGCGTACACCAAGGAGACATGCGGGGTCGCGGAGAAGGCAGTGATTGGCTTGGGTCTTAGTTTGGGTTTCACACCAAGGAAGTGTGAACGGGTTCGCAGCCCGGATGTGCAACAAAGCTAAGATCACTCATGGGTAAAGTGACGCACCTATGCAGAGTGTAAGAACTGTAACTTGTTACTCCCTGTTCCGGGAAGGAGCTGCGAACGCGGCGGGAAATGAACTCCATGAAAGTTCTGGTAAACCCGTGAAGGCTGACGAACATAGCTTTTCAGAATAAAAGCAAACTTTGAAGAAATGTTTACGAAAACTTGCATTGCCTACGACCTATGGTCTGTAGTTGTAGATATAATGCATCAAACACTCCTTTTTTAGTGAACTTGCTGAGTACGCTCGTACTCAAAGTATCTTCTTAACCCTTGCTAGGTTCTAAAGCCAGTACATATGATATCTACATCAAGTCATGCTCCAGGAATCATCAAAAGCTAAAGCTCTTCAATGAAATCAAGAAAGTCAACACATACATCAACTCAAGTGAAAACGAAGTTACTGATTAGATAAGAATAGAATCTCTAGCCATAGAACCTACTTCTATAGAGTATTGCAATAGCAGCAATGCAAGCCTCAATAATTTAGATATTAGTCTATTCGTGTATTAGATTTGAGTTGATTATTTATCATTCTTCTTTGTAAGAAGATTCTTTCTCTCTCTTTAACCTAGAGTGTTCTCTGGATCTTGTGTAAATAGTTGAGTTGTAAACTACAGTCATGTCTTGGACCTGCTATGTTTCTGTTGTGCCACTCTGAGGGATGTAATACTAGTGAACGATGTTTCATTGGTGTTATGTCAACGACTATAGTGTACTATATAATGTAGTGCTATGCCGGGTCACCGCACCTGGCCACCCTTCGGCCTGGCCTTGGGCCACCGTGCGGGAAGGTAGGGCCCACTCAGGCTAGCCGCCGTCGCAGCCTTTGGCTATGTGCGCATGGGGCAGGTGGGGCACACCCCGCCGACCGGTGCACCGCCTCAGGCCACCGCGCGCGCCTCCCACTTCGGGACTTTGGGGAGAAGGGGTCCTACCCTTTCCCCTATATAATAAGGTATGTATTGGTGGATTCAATACACAATAAATAAAAGGGAATTTCCTAAGACATTTTCCTTAGGGATTTTTTCCTCTCTTTCCCCATTGAATCTCACGAATGCGGTTCCAAGAAGAACTGCGCACGATGGGAGACAACACCACCCAACACGCCGTCGCGCAGCTGGATCCCAGTTCTAGAGGGTGTACTTTCGCATTCTACATAGATCAAGGAGAACGAGAGTCATCGTTGGACACCGTACGTGTGCGATACCTTGGGGGCGCTGCCACTTGTGTCGCCGAAGTTGTTGTGTAAGGACCAGGAGATGATGTGCCAGGATCAACGCGACCTTGAGGTTGGCTATGAGTACGACTACATCACCAACATTCAAGCATGAATACAACACTTTCAGTCTATAAGGGTATGTCACAAAAACACCATATTCGTTACTGCATTAACTCATAGATATATTCTGGCATTGGTGTTGCGCTAGCTAGAATTTTTTTGTTTTCTAATGCGAATCCCTTCAATATCATCCCCCGAGTGGGCCCGGTGTATCTTTTTTAAGATCATGATAGTAGGGGAAGCCCCTATGGTATATATATATATTTATGAATACAAGAAGGCCTGGTATATCTTCCCGTCACACGGGAGACAAATCCTGATTTCGATGCATACGCCTCAACCTATTCCTTTGGAGTATCTGAGAGACATCTTTATGATCACCCTGTTATGGTATGACGATTGATGCAATCAATGTAGTCTTGGGTGATAGTGATTAAATATGAACTCACAGTCTAAGGAGTAGGATACTTCGTTTCCTAATTATTGCAACGATAAAATTTATGACTTGATCGTGTGGCAATACCTGTGTTGGGTAAGCATGTCCATCATATTATTTACTAATGGTATAATCTCATTGTCAATTGACATAGATGCCCATGACTAGGAAACCATTGATCATCAGTTAACAAATGAACTAGCTGAATAGAGGCTACTAAGGATTTGGTTTGTTTATATACCACATGTGTATCAATGTTTCCGATTGATACGATTATAGCATGGTATAAAACTATTGTAAACTACTGAAATATGATAATAAACATTCTTTATTATTTGTCAGTAGGATATATTTCTAACAGATTGTACATGTCACGGGAAAAGAACCTAGAAGAAAATATGTTTGAACAAGTGCACTTACAAAAAAACAAATATGACCGCGCCTTTCTCCAAGGTCATATTCATTTCACTGAACACAAAATCAGCAGCACGGGGCAGGAACACACTGGCACAGCGCGCCTCCTCGATCCGTCTCACCCATCTCTAACCAATCAGGTCACTCGAACCACCTCCCCACGGATCAGCCCCCACAAAAACCAATCCGAACCGTCCACACTGTACCGGATCCAACGCTGCGCACTCCCCTCCCCTCCCGAAAACACAAAGCTCACGCGCCCAGGACGCCACCGTCGCCCGAAAATCTCCCGCCCGCGCGCCGCCTATTTAAAACCGCCCCTCCCCTTCTTCCTCCTCACTCCAAACCCAATCCTTCAAATCCCAATCGACCTCTGCTCCTCCTCCCCCACCCAAGAATCAAGCCATGGCCCGCACCAAGCAGACGGCGAGGAAGTCCACGGGCGGCAAGGCCCCGCGCAAGCAGCTGGCGACGAAGGCGGCGCGCAAGTCTGCCCCGGCCACCGGTGGCGTGAAGAAGCCTCACCGGTTCCGCCCCGGCACCGTCGCGCTCCGGGAGATCCGCAAGTACCAGAAGAGCACGGAGCTGCTCATCCGCAAGCTCCCCTTCCAGCGCCTCGTCCGGGAGATCGCGCAGGACTTCAAGACCGACCTCCGCTTCCAGTCCTCCGCCGTCTCCGCGCTGCAGGAGGCCGCCGAGGCGTACCTGGTCGGGCTCTTCGAGGACACCAACCTCTGCGCCATCCACGCCAAGCGCGTCACCATCATGCCCAAGGACATCCAGCTCGCACGCCGCATCCGTGGCGAGAGGGCCTAGGCGCCAGGCTGCGACGTTCGTGACTGCACCTGCAGAGATGTGTTAGGTCGTTGTTAGCCCGTGTTGAGTAGTGGAGGTGTTCTAGTGCTGTAGGAAGTTACTTTGTTCTTGCCATGGTGTCTGTGTAATGGCGTGGTCTGATGTTATTATCTTGTTGTCACCAGCAATGGAAATCTTGATTATCTGATTTTGGATGTCTGTTCTTCTTTTCATGTGATTTTGTGCTCGAATGTGATTTCACCAGTTAGAGTATTTCAAATTGTCTTGATCTTTAGCTTAAGTGATGCCAATCTAATCCTCATTTTTTGTAATCCTGTGCCTCTGAACCTGAACGTACTTGTTTATATACTCGTTTAGTTCTGTGGATGCAGTAGTTACATGTTTTATGTTGAGTGTGCAGATCCTTGGAAGCTTCTCTTGGCTTCCGGGCCACAGCTCCTGGAAGTTTCTGAAGCCTGCTCCGTTGCTGTATAATCTTGAATCTACATAGTTACAGTACAACTTAAATGGCTGTCTTCATCCACAGTGTTTATTTTCTGATAAAGTGTTAATCACAACATTCAGTAGTGTTTATTCAGAGAACTTTAGCTGCTCCCAAGGTAATACAAGTGCCAATTTGTCAGCACCTATTCTATTTTATCCAATGAATTAGTACATCACGCTCTCAACACAAAACACAGATTCTCGGAAGTTTAGAACTGTGCTAAAAAGGTTAGATTATCTTATATCGATCATATGCTTGGCAATGCATGTAGTCTTTTCTAGTATGTGAGGCTATGTCCGTATGCTATTTCAGTAAATCGAGTCGATTAGATTATCGCAACTTGTGAATTTTGCTGCCACTTTTAGCTAGTGTGTTGTGGACTGTCTTTCTTAGCTTAAATAAATGATGCTGTGACTGAAAAATTCCGCAATCACCATCCTCTGTCTTTCCTCTGAACCTGAACTAACAGTACGATACGAGTATGTTATAGTCCGCAGATTCTTGAAAAGATCATAACAAACCTAGAAGTTTTCGTGATGGCTAATCTGTCTGCATGCCTCTGAACCTGAACCAACTGGCTGTTAATATTCTCATGTACAATTTCGTCTATCTACAAGTTGCATAACACTACCAGTGTGTTTTATGTTCAGTGCAGTTACGAAGAAAGGCATTAATGACATTAACGATAACGCAAAAGAATGAAACTAGAAGAGGCACAAGAATAATAGTAATCAGTTTGGCAAGAGATGTCATAGGAACCCAGATCAGTAGCACCACAAATAGTACAGGCTTTGCATTACATAGCTGTGATGGATTAGAGCTCAAGGGTATAATTAATGGACTATTTAATTTAAATAAGATGAAGCTCTAGTTGTTAAAACCTCCTGACATCTAATTTGCACAAATGAACACACAAGGCATACAGTTCATAAAACATAAGCACTGAACGAGTGGTAACAGAACAGTAGAACACCATTTAAACAAGGACTAAAAGTTTAGCCACAATTAGCCAGGAAAAAAAAGTTCGAACCCGGAAACTAAATGCGATACAATGTGCAACACGGGATGGGAATAGTAGATCAAACAGACAGCCATACAGTTTTAGATTCCTCATGCCAAGCTGCATAAAGATTTTCCTCTTACCGTCACGTTATTTAATCAGTCCTAAGAAATTCTAAAGAAGAGGATGAGTCAAAAATAAAATAACAAATCAAGTTGCTTCCCGTAAGGGATTTCTGCATAGCCATGTAGCTAGACTTTTTTTATAGTTTTTTATCTTCTGAATATTTCCATTCAAGGGTATTCGTAGTGATTATGGATGAACTCAAATGATTTTCTTCTTCCAATGGGGTGGTGCACCACTGCCTCCTTGATTTTTTTTGTAAAAGGTGCGTCATTTGGTAGGAAGTCCAGCCCCACGAAGAAGTGGTTATATAGAAGAAATGCATACCGAACCAGTACAGACGGATGGTTTTAATTACTATAAGTGAGGCCATAGAACCGTCTAACCGGTACTACTGGGGTAGTTCCGGTTCAATACCGCGGAGCGTGCTATTTGGCCAGTTCGTTTTACCGGTAGTGAGGCCGTAGTACCGACGCCTATTACCGTCTCAGCTCGAACGGTAGTACCGGTGCGGTAGTGTCCCCTCACTCCCCTCCCTTAGAGCCGTTGGAGGGACATTCTGAGCTCAACCGGCTGAATTTTGGAACCCCTTTAAAAGGAGTCCTTCCTCCTTCCACCTACCAGTCTCACACACTCTCTCTTCACCATTAGTGATTAAGATTCTAATCCCTAGATCTCTCTCCTTAGCCACCCAATTTTTTTAATCTTTTGAAGATTAGGAGAGATTACCTAGATCTACACCTCTACCAAAGGAAATTTGATCTCCCCTTGTTTTTCCTTATGGATCTTGTTACTCTTGAGTTGTTTGGAACCCCATACGGAAGTGGTCGTCCATGGAGCTTGTACATTTGTTGTGAAGCTTTGTGGTCATGTTGGGAGCCTCCAATTTAGTTGTAGAGATTGCTCCGATTTTGTTTGTAAAGGTTTCGATCATCGCCTTCAAGGCCACCAGATAGTGGGTCATGAGCCCACCCTTTGTGGCGTTTGTGGCCTTTATGGCGCCACACCCTCCAACGTAGACATACTTTTCCTCAAAACGAATAAACTACGGAAATTACATCTCCGTGTCTATTCTTCGATTACTTCGTTCTCTTGACTTTACTACTTGTAATTATTTTGTGCTTGCTTTCTTGCTTATTCCTCATCATATAGGATTGTCACCTAGTTTCATATCTAAACAATCTATTCTCTTGTTAAGTCCCCTATATTGAAAAATAAACTAAAAACTGATAATCGCATATTCACCCCCTATAGTCGACCGTATTGACCCTTTTAGTACATTACATACTGTTTTATGAGACTTCTAGGAATTAAACGTATTAGCATCCTTTTGGATCTTAACCAAAGGACCCAATGAGAAGAACATAATTGGTGTAGGAATATGTTGGGAATATGCATAGAGGCAATCATGTATGATATAATTTCCAATATATTCATAAAGTTATTAAGTTGTCCTTGTGCGAACATTGGATATGTATAATTGAATATGTGATTCAGTTGTGAAACTACATATTCATGGTGTTCATACTAAATGTACTTAGTCGTCGAGGTTGTGTTGGACACACAACTTGGACAAATGTGAAAGTCGGCTGATGCTGGTTCCACTTGTCATGGTCATGATGATGCTACTCCGACTTACATGGGTTTTACTAAAGAGTTTAGCGATTCAGACTGACCCATGCTGAGATACAAGGAGTAAATCATCATTTGTATGTCTTAACCAATGTAATCCTTAGACCTGAGGTTGCCACACAATCCAAGTTGTGGATCAACCGACTTAGGTTCTATCAAACGATGTTCCATCACAACACAGTTATAACGGCAGAGTTCGGGTTGGCTGACAATCAAGCCACATGATGTGGATAACTAAGATGGGAGTTTGCCCCTCCGACTGGAGAGATATTCTCTAGGCCCACTCAGATGATATGATTCGGAAAGCATGACCATGCGCGAGTCGATTACGTGTTAACTAGGGCGAACGACTATGAGTTAGTCAGATGAATCACATAACACATACTCCTTCGTTTCAGAATATAAGATGTTTTAGATTTGTGAAGAAAATGTATCTAGACTTCTTTTAATGTGTAGATTCATTCCAAACGTTAGTGAATCTGCATACTAAAAGGAGTCTAGATATATTTGTTTCACAAAGCTAAAACATCTTATATTTTGAAACGGAGGGAGTATCAATAAGAGAGTTGAGCTATTAAAGGGATGATGATAATTCGCTTATAGCTTGATAAGGTATATCATGAGGCAAAAGCGACTTTGGCATAAGTCACACCGGAAGGTATGTCATTATGACTCTGTGGCACTTGTGAGTTGGCACATTTTGCTAGGAGCTGCTACTGATTGATCGATTATGAGTTGGACTCAAATCGTGTCCAAGTCGCCATGAGGCTGCGGGGTCACATGTTGGGTTTGCAGCATAGAAAACAAAAAATTTCCTACGATGTGAGCGACATAAGTACCAAGATCTATCTACCTAGATACAATCAACGAGTGGATATACATCCATATAGAACTTATCCTCAAAGAGCGACAAAGCGTTACGAGATTTGATCTCGTTGATGATGTAGTCGTTCATTTGCCGATCTCAAGATCGTGATGAAGTCCTATCACCACAAAGCAGTGGTGCATCCGTGATCGCACACACGTCTGGTACCCTGAAAACCTCCGAGTCTTGCTCCAACGAAGAAGCGGAAGCATCAAATCCTTGCTTCAGAAAAAACCACTGGAAACATGTATCTCGATAAGCCGAGACCATATGGAATATTCTAGAGGGGGAGAGAGATCCTTTGCTATAAGGTGTGAGTGGAGAGGAGGAGGCCTCCTTTTATAGGGGAGGAGGCTGCCCAAGGGGCATGGCCGCTGGCCATGGAGGTGCCCCCACCTCTCCCTCCATAATAGTGAGTGGAGCTTCCACTAAACCCATTACCGTTAATCCAACTCCACTCAAAGTTGCATTTATTTTCCAAAATAAATGCAATCTCTCATTAATAAAAACCATTTTTATTTATTTTATTCAGAATTTTTTAATTACTTTAATTAAAAAACATTCACATAAAACCCCTTGCAACATTTCAATATCACATACAAAACCAATTTCAATAATTTCACCCAAAACAATTCAGCTGTCCATTGAAATAATTCCAACGCTTTCATTTTCTTTCTATGGCATCTTATTTTCTCCAAATGGTGTCGGTATCCTTTAAGTGTGTCACCCTAAGGTTCACGAATAATGCAGACATGATCGAGACCCCTCTCCGATCAACAATCAGCAGCGGGACCTAGAGATCCGTACTGATTCCCACACATTCAATGATGACTCTAGTGGTCGTGTGAACCTTCAACTTCATAACTAAATACCTTTTTCTCGCGATATATTACATGTCTGATATTCGATCATTGGTATCCCCATACCTATTTTAATATCGTTACTAATATGTACTCTTTTCTTGTTCCCGTGATATAACATTCTAATGATCTCATCACTTGCTTGCAAGCTATATCAATGTGATATCACCGAGAGTGCCCAGAGTATATGTCTCCATCATCGTGATGGACAAATACCACTCTTGTGTTGGGAATATGCCCTAGAGGCAATCATGTATGATGTAATTCCCATTGTATTCATAAATTTATTAAATTATCCTTGCATGAACATCTGATGTATATCATTGAATATGCGATTCAGTTGTGAAACTATATATTCATGTTGTTCATACTAAATATCCTTGGTTATTAAGGTTGTGCTGGACACAAAACTTAGACTAATGTGAAATTCGACTGATGACTCGGTTCCACTTGTCATGGGCATGGTGATGCTATTTCGACTTACACAGATTCGGCTAAAGAGTTTAGCGAGTCGGATTGACCCATACTGAGACACAACGAACAAGTCGTCATTTGTATGTCTCAATCAATGTAATCCTTAGACCTAAGGTTATTGCACAATCCGAGTTGTGGATCACCGACTTAGGTTCTATCAAACGCCGATCCGTAATAGGGCAGTTATAAAGGCAGAGTTCGGGTCAACTGAGAATCAAGATGCATGATGTGAATAACCAAGATGGAATTTTGCCCCTCCATCTAGAGAGATATTCTCTAGGCCCTCTCGTGTGATATGATTCGGAAAGCATGGCCTGAATCACATATCATGGATCGAGAATTGAGTCAGACTATTTAAGGAATGGCGTTTATTCGCCTATAGTTCGACAAGGTATGTCGTTTAAGGGATGATGTTTAAGCGATAAAATCACTAAGAATGTTATATCACGGGAACGATAAAAAAGTACTTGTAGGTAACGGGATCGAACTAGGTATGGATGATACCAAATGATCAGATCTCGGACAAGTAAAATATCACGAGACAAAAAGAATTGGTTACTGCGAAAAAGGTTCACACGATCACTGGTTTTATTATGGATATCTAGGTCATTATGGATATCTAGGTCCCGCTAATTATTATCAATCGGAGAGAGTCTCGATCATTTCCACATAGTTCTCAATCCTGTAGGGATACACACTTAAGGGTAGCCAACACATTTGAGTGGATAGCAAACACAGGAGAAAATAATGGACATCACATGAATTATTCTGACAAATCTGCCAGAATAGTTTTGGTGTATCAAAATATTACAAGGGACTGAATTGTTAATGTGTTCATTAAATGACGTGTTCATCAAATGAAGTGTTCATTAAATGAGTAACATTAAACCAAGTGAATTAAGAGTGATCTTAATGAAATGACTGTTGATTTTTGAGTGGAGATTTAATGGGAGAAAAATGGCTCTTCATTTTTTGAGTGGAGAGTCTACTAGACATGCGAGGGGAGAGGAGGGTGACATGGTTATACCCCACAGGTACACAACATTGGTATACCTGGTCCAGCCCAAGGGAAGGACCACGACAATACACGCGACCTGTGGAGATTTTGGGTGGACCAAGCCTATGATGTCTTTGGATCCTTGGAGAACAAGACTAGAGTAGATAGAATTTCAAAAGGTACAAACTCTAATCTATAACCGACTCGACCTAAACCTAAGACCTGCCTATCTATATAAAGGCCAGGAGGGCATGGCAAGAAGGATAGCTTCCACCCCCGCATACACACCTTCACGCTAGATTGCATCTGCGCACCCCTGTAACCTTTGGTTCCGCCGTAATCAAGAGTAGACAAGCAGGAGTAGGGTTTTCCCTCCAGGGGACTAAACCTCGTGTCCCGTGTTGGTTGTCTGTTAACCATTCCATGATCTCCAGCATCCCCATCTTCTCCAAAACCCAAGTCCATAACAATGACATTGACGAGATCGAACCTCGTCAATTGGCTCCATCTGTGGGAACTGGGGACGATGATTGTGCGATCGTGATGGTCCCATCTGGAGCGATCTACAACTCATCCACGATGGAGAGTCACCTCCTCTTAGGCACCTTCGACTTCACCGCCCACTCGCCGGCCACCCTGTGGGATTTCGAGTCTGTTGGCGATGGGCTCGAGATGCTATTCGGGAGCTTCTGCTTCCAGGTGGGGCAGACCGTCACTCTCCGCCTCCCAGAGCGGGTTCCACCACCATCCATCAGGACCGCTTCATGGGTCCTACCCATCGGCGCGCTGCGCGCGTCGACGCTGACGGATTAGTCCTATTACAGCAGTAGCTGCAACTCGGATCTATGCGACCCTCCCTCAGATGAAGGAACCTACGGTTCTGGATCCGAAAGTTGTGGTAGCAGCGCCCAAATCCGCAGGCATGATGACCCACAAGTATAGGGAATGTATCGTAGTACTTTCGATAAATACGAGTGTCGATCCCAACGAGGAGCAGAAGGTGCAGAACAGTGGTATGGAGCAGGAAATCCCTGTGAATACTTAGCAAACGAATTTTTAGTGGTTTTCTGACAAGGCAACAAAACAAAGAGCAAGTAACAGAAGTAACGAACAAACGGAGCAAGTGGCCCAATCCTTTCTTAGCAAAGGACAAGCCGGTGGAAATACTTATAAGGACCAAACTTTCTCGAGGACACATGGGAATTCTGTCAAGTGCTTTTGCTTCAAATAGCTGAGTACTCTTCTCTGGTGTTTGTAAGTGTTTTCTGGGTGAACCTGTGTTAACATACCGCCCTTCCTAGGACTAATACATACTTGTGATTAAACCCCCTGCAAACATCCATAACTACATGAAAGTAATTAAGATATAAATCTAACCATAGCCTTAAACTCTGAGATCCTACACTCCCTTGTGCAAAGGTGTCCTAACGGGGGTTTAGGTTTCTGTCACTCTGGCAACCCCATGATTAGTAGCCAAATACACAATGCATTACCCTAGGCCCATGAATGGTGAAGTATCATGTAGTCGATGTTCACATGACACCACTAGAAGAATATCACCACAACTTAAATACTAAACCATTGAATAATAACTCATCACAGATTCACTACCAACAACATGACTTCTCCCATGTCCTCAAGAACTAAACGAACTACTCACAAGACATCATATGGATCAAGATCAAAGATGATATGATAATGGATAACAATCTGAACATAAACAATAATCCAATGGTTCCACTCACAAGCATCAACTACAATAGTGATTAACACCGGGAAAGTTTCCCCTAAGAACTAAAGCAATATCCAACACAATTGTTACATCGGGATGGAGTGGTGGTGCTGGTGCTGGTGGAGATGATGGTGTGGATGAATGATGATGATCCCGATGAAGCCTAGCTTGATGCTGGTGTTGATGGCGACGGTCTCCCCTCTACGGGAAGGAATTCCCCCGGCAGAAATCTGTCTGCCGGAGAGATCTTTCTCTCTCGGTGTTTTCCGCCCCCAGAGGCGGCAGAAATCTATCTGTGGTCGCTCCCTGAGGGTTAGGGTTCCAAAGGAAAGATATAGGCGAAGGGGGAGAGTCGGAGGCCAGGCAGGTGGGCCACACCTGCCCTAGGCGCGACCTTAGGTGGTCCCGCGCCTAGGGGGGGGGGTGAGCCCCCTGTGCCCCCCCTTCGCTCCTCCTTCTGTCTTCCTTCGTCCTCAGGTAAAATAATATGTTTCCATATTTTTCTGGTATTTTTCTGATCTTCGCGAAATTGCACCGAAACGCCTTCTTTTCCATCAGAATCTAGACTCCGACAGTCCATCCTCTAGGAATCATCCAACATGCATAAACAGATGAAAAGCCATAAGTAATACCTCATAATAAGACAAATATCAATGAATATAGGTAAATTATGATATAGAATGGTGATGCAAATTGGGTGTATCAACTCCCCCAAGCTTAGACTTCGCTTGTACCCAAGCGAATAGTGAGCTCAGTAAACATGTCCACAGGTTTATGGAGTGAAGTGTCGATAAAAGAATACGAACAAGAAGCATCACACTTACCATTGCACAACTCATAGAAGAAAGCAACTCACCATTATATAATTTAGTTTGCAACCAAGCACAACAGTCACAATAGAGATGCATAAAGATAAATCATAATTGGAATTGGCAAACTTGTTCTTAGTCAGAGAACACGTGGCAAACAGTTTCACAGAAGCTTTTTTGTAGAAGTTTCAAAACAGGAACACTCTTTGCTCCAAAAGGTTTTTCACAAGTGAAGGCTTTCAAAGCAGTACTCAATAGATAAGAGTTTTGTGCAAACAAGGAAGATAAAGAACATGATTGAATAAATCACCATATGCTTGAAACACAACAACTCAAAAGCTTGCTGGAGATAGAGAGGAAGTAGGTTTACTGACTCAAACTGGTAGTGGGAGAAAGGTCCCTTCTTAGAGGGTAGCAGGGATTACAAGTCATAAAGAGCTTCCAAAAGATTATGGTACTTACTAGCTTTGAGCCCTCATTGCCCCTATCATAAGCATCTTGAGATGATTAAGGTTAAAGTGAACAAAGATGGAGTATATGCTTTACGAAATATAAGTTGGCAATCTCATGTCCCTTGAATATGAGGGCCACTCCTCATGCATACTCAACTTTGGGTCCAGGTAAGTTCTTGTCATTGTAAGTATTTGCATATCATTGAGAACCGCCAACGGGGTACCCCTTGCACATGGTACAGGAGCTTTTCCATAACCAAAAGGACAAGGCAAGCAGACAATGAGCATCTCAGCGATCTTTTTATTTACTATGTGTATAGATTTTTATTGAGGATGCTTCATAGATGACTCACTATGGTGATGCTGCAAGTTTCCACCATGATTAAGCATGGATTAGGATAGTGGCCCAGACGTTTCTCTAACACAGAATACAAACTCCATGGACTTACAAGTCCCCTCTTTATTTCACACCGTTGACATCCATAGACAAAAGAGCACGATATCAACTGTGTATAGAGTACAAGTGCAATGTTGAAAACGTTCCCCGTGACAACACGGTTCTGCTAATCCCAAAGTACAGATGCAAGCATATACAACTTCGATGTCCACAATGTTTCAAGTCTATTAGGGGCAAGTAAATAAAGTGTGCCATCAAGTTCGTGAGAGATTTACTAACTAGTTTTCATATAACAAAATACTTTTTAATTTGAAAGGTAGATGAAGCTTGAGAATTTTCTAGGAATAGCAAAATCTACTAGGTATATATGGCGGACACAAGTGACAAAAGTTTTGGGTTCAAAGGATTTTGGAAACATGATAAGTATGCCTTCTCAAAACAGGTTTTTGGCTAGCAAGGCTGGGTAGCAAGCAAGAGAGTTGAAAGAAACAAGCAGACATACAAGTAATAAAGCCAAACATGCAATCTTCCTTGAAGACACAAAAGAATCTTAAATAAATAATACTAAGCTTATGAGCCAACAAGAAAGAAAACAATTGATACTAAATACCTGTAAGCTATTTCTTTCTTTTTCTGTCAAACTAAAGCCACTGACCAGAACTTGGTTTTCCAAAACCAATTTAGATCCACTTGATGATCCCAAAGTGGTGCCAATAATATACAAAAAGATCCATCATATAATAGATATTGCAAACTAAAATAAGAAGTGCAAAAAGTAAAAGATGAGACTTCTCATTAATATTCCAATAAAGGCACTCACACCAAGGGATACATAGATAATCAACTAAAGGAGAGATACTTCCACATGCAAACCAAACTGTAAGATAACCCCTCTACCACATATATGAATCCAATAAAAAGGTAAAAGATAAAAGATAATGGTGGTGATACCGTGGCACTCTCCCAAGCTTGGAACAAACCAAGGGGATGCCAAACCTGATGACGAATTACTCCTTCGGTGGTGGTGTTCTCTTGATAAGGTCTTCAACAAGTTTCTTCAAATCCTCCATATCGAAGGCTAGAGTACAAATTAACTCTGAATTATGCTCAATGCAGCCCACGATCAACTCGAACCGAGGATCCTAGTCCTTGTTATTCTTTCTCCATTCTTCCAAGTTAGAGCGTCTCTTCCCTGCACGGTTAGAACAAGGGGTACTAGGAGGAAGTGTGCGTGGACCAAGGATATGACGCGGAGTTCTCCCTCCTGTAGACATCCGTGCTGTCTTCCTAAGCTGGGTATGTTGTGCCACCAAACCAATGCTTGCGACGGTAGCACGAGTATACGGTTGCTTGTCCTCCTCCATGTCTCCTTCATAACCTACTGGAATCTCCTCCTCCTTTGGAACTTGAGGTTCTTCTTCGGGCTTCTTCCCTTTTTCATCGGCGGAGGCCATGGTGCTCTAAACTTGAGAAGATTTCCTGACAGAAACAGATCAAAACAAAAACACGACGAGAACACGATGCACGAACCTCGAGGAATCTGGGGGGTTATATATTGCAAAGATTCAATGCATAAGGAAGGTTTTGACACGAAAACAAAGCGGAGACGGAGTTCGAGGGTGGCAAACCCCCTCCAGGCGCGACCAGGCTGGGCCCGTGCCTGGGGTGGGTTTATCCACCCCGGGCTCCGTTTCATCTTCAATTTCATCTCGTAACTTCCCTTATGTATTAAAAACATCAAAAATATAAAAAGATTCGGGTTTCACGAACCTTCTGTTTTCACCACTTTTACCTATTCAAAGACGGACTCTGCAGATTCCTTTCCTCTTTCTCCTGAGAATTTCCTTCATACAAAACCTTTGCACAAACTCAATGACAACATTAGTGTAAGCAAAAACAATAAACCTTTGGTACACACTTCAACTGAAAACCCATCAACACAAAAGCTTCAATAAGAGGCAAATGCAAAAGACGGCAGAAATCTGTCAAAACAGACTAGCATGTAAAGATTGATTTTTTTCGAAGACCTTCTGTTGCTCAAATCAAAAAGTGCAGAACTGATGAAAGTTGGGTAACAACTTGGAGAATAATCTCAGAAAAATGCAACTCCATCCTAAGTACTGAGCTTCCTCACGAATGTTTACAATGCGGCACAAAAAATCTGTCCCAGGACAGTCACTTTTCACAACTCCTCTACTTCACAAAAGTAGTTGAACTTGACACAAAAACCAAAACAAAAAGGATAAGGAGCGGTTGTTACTGAGGTAATAACTTCCAAGACTCGACAAAAACTCTTGGGTTATCTTCCAACAAGTACTTTTCTTTAATGCCTTTAAGTTAGGCTTTAAACTTCCAAAGATGCTCACATAGGATATAAATATTTGAAGTGAAAGAGAGCAACAAGAAGCAAGTAACCAACACACTTGAGCCTAACCCACTTCCTATGCATGGGGGTATCATGAGAGAACGAATTGTTGAAACAAAAGGCCACAAGCATAGGAAGTCAAAACAGGTGCAACTTAAAAGCTTTCAACATAAAACGGGGAATATTAACATCATTGAGATGCATAAAATCATGTTTCCCTCTCTCAAAATAACTTTCAGTAGCACTTTGAATAAAGTTGACAATATAACTGTCACTGGAAACAACTTTATCATCAGAATAAGCATACTTACAGTCACCAAAAAGAGGTCCAAGGTCATAGACTGGATCAATAGAAGCAAGTTGTTGCATCCTGAAATATTTATTAGGCAAGCTATTTTCACAAGGAGCTTTAGCAAATTTGGAAAAGTTAAACTCATAAGAATCTCCATAAAACTTAGTTAAATTTTTTTCCTTCTTACAATCAATAATAGCTCAACAAGTGTTCAAGAAAGGTCTACCAAAAATGATAGGACAAGTTTTGCTAGCTGCTGAATTAAGCACTAGAAAATCAGCAGGATATTTAATCTTACCATAGAGAACCTCCACATATCTTACAATACCAATAGGGCAAATGGTCTCCTTGTTAGCAAGATGAATAACCACATCAATGTCCTCAAGCTCACAAGGACCAATCTCATGCATAATTTACATGTAAAGCTCATAAGGAATAACACTAGAACTAGCACCAATATCACATAAACCATAGTAGAAATGATCACCAATTTTAACAGAAAGCACAGGGACACTAGCTTTTCTAATTTTACCAGGATGAGAAATAATATTAGACGCGTCTTCATAGAAGACAGTGTGCTCATCCTCTATATTTCTAGTGACAATGTCTTTCACAATAGCTACCACAGGTTCATCACTCAAATGCTTACCAGGCTCCACAATTTTCATTATACCTTTGCTATTTTCACTAATAATCATAGAATACTCCTTTACCTTAGCTGGGAAAGGCATTTTCTCAACACGGGGTTCAGGCACAATATGATTAGTAGAACAAACTTGAGTACTTCTGACAGGAGCATGACTAACAACATCTTTATAAGGAGCATGGTACTTATTCCACTTCTTCTTGGGAATTTCAATGTAAGAGGCAAAGGCCTTAAAATAGCTGGCAATACTTTGGGAATCAAGACCAAACTCATTGATAATATCACGGAAGCTATCAGTTCCCATAAAATATTTAATGCATTCATAATCATAATTTGTACCTGACTTTCTTCCTTTGTCATTCTCCCAAGCTTCAATGTTCTCTTGAATACGGTCTAGAAGATCCCATTTAGCTTCTTCCTTCATACGTGTGAATGATCCAGCATAAGAAGCATCTAGTAAATCTTTATCATGAAGAGAAAGCCTAGCATAAAAGTTATTGAGAATAATATTGTTAGGGAGTTCATGAATAGAACATTTAAGTATTAATAACTTCAATCTCCCCCAAGCTTGAGCTGTACTCTCTCCATCAAGAGGCCAAAAGTTATATATAAGATTTCTATCCTTATGAATCTCACTGGGAGGATAAAATTTAGAGTAAAAGAGAGATGACATCTCCTCCCATTCCATGGATTGTCCATTCTTCAGCAGCTTATACCATTCTTAAGCTCTCCCTTTCAAGGATATGGAGAGTAACTTCTTATTCACCTGTTCAGTTGTGATACCTGCACACTTACACAACCCGCATAATTCATGGATAAAAAGAAAGTGATCACCGGGATGGACGGTTCCATCCCCAAAATAATAATTATCCATAACACGATTAACAATACTGGTAGGTATCTTAAAAGGATCTATCTCAACAGGAGGTGGTTCATCTAATACCCTAGTAGTGGTATTAGTTTTCCCAAACATAAAACCAAGTGGGTTATCTATATTGGAAACAAAGTAACAAGCAGTAACAAAAGCAATACTCATAGTGAAAGTTTCCCTTACCAGTTCCACTCTTCAATAGCGCTTCACTCCCCGACAACGGCACCAAAAAATAGTCTTGATGACCCACATGTATAGGGGGTGCATCGTAGTACTTTCGATAAATAGGAGTGTCGATCCCAACGAGGAGCAGAAGGTGCTGAACAGTGGTATGGAGCAGGTAATCCCTGTGAATACTTAGCAAACGTATTTTTAGTGGTTTTCTGACAAGGCAACAAAACAAAGAGCAAGTAACAGAAGTAACGAACAAACGGAGCAAGTGGCCCAATCCTTTCTTAGCAAAGGACAAGCCGGTGGAAATACTTATAAGGACCAAACGTTCTCGAGGACACATGGGAATTTTGTCAAGTGCTTTTGCTTCAAATAGCTGAGTACTCTTCTCTGGTGTTTGTAAGTGTTGTGTGGGTGAACCTGTGCTAACATACCGCCCTTCCTAGGACTAATACATACTTGTGATTAAACCCCCTACAAACATCCATAACTACAGGAAAGTAATTAAGATATAAATCTAACCACAGCCTTAAACTCTGAGATCCTACACTCCCCTGTGCAAAGGTGTCCTAACGGGGGTTCAGGTTTCTGTCACTCCGTCAACCCCATGTTTAGTAGACAAATACACAATGCATTCCCCTAGGCACATGAATGGTGAAGTATCATGTAGTCGACGTTCACATGACACCACTAGAAGAATAGCACCACAACTTAAATACTAAACCATTGAATAATAACTCATCACACATTCACTACTAACAACATGACTTCTCCCATGTCCTCAAGAACTAAACGAACTACTCACAAGACATCATATGGATCAAGATCAAAGATGATATGATAATGGATAACAATTTGAACATAAACAATAATCCAATGGTTCCACTCACAAGCATCAACTACAATAGTGATTAACACCGGGAAAGTTTCCCCTAAGAACTAAAGCAATATCCAACATATTTTTTACAGCGGGACGACGTGGTGGTGATGGTGCTGGCGGAGATGATGGTGTGGATGATGATGATCTCGATGAAGCCTAGCTTGATGATGGTGTTGATGGCAACGGTCTCCCCTCTCCGGGAAGGAATTCCCCTGACAGAAATCTGTCTGCCGGAGAGATCTTTCTCTCTCGGTGTTTTCCGCCCCCAGAGGCGGCATAAATCTAACTGTGGTCGCTCCCTGAGGGTTAGGGTTTCGAAGGGAAGATATAGGCGAAGGGGAGCCTAGGCGTGGCCTTAGGTGGGCCCGCGCCTAGGGGTGTGTGGCCCCCCTGCGCCCCCTTCGCTCCTCCTTCTGGCTTCCTTCGTCCTCAGGTAAAATAATATGTTTCCATATTTTTCTGGTATTTTTATGATCTTCGCGAAATTGCACTGAAACGCCTTCTTTTCCATTAGAATCCAGACTGAGGCAGTCCATCCTCCAGGAATCAGCCAACATGCATAAATAGATGAAAAGCCATAAGTAATACCTCATAATAAGACAAATATCAATGAATATAGGTGAATTATGATATATAATGGTGATGCAAATTGGGCGTATCAAGGCGTTACCTATGCACCGTGGTCATCCAGAGCGAAGCAGAACTACCGCCAGGCTCGAGTGCACCCAACCTGCCTCTCAACCCGCAAGGTGAGAAGCAGGGAAACAGGGAGATACGCTCAGGCCCAATGAAGGTGACGCTAACGCCGACCAGAAGATCAACATCAACGAGGACGGCTGGCGCCAAGCGCGCAAAGCCGTGGCAGGCAACATCATCTTACCCGTGAATGCTTCACGGGATCTGCTGATGGCATATCACCTCCTCTTTATCAACGAGCATAACCGACAGGTGAAGCTGATAGAGGAGATCGACAAACGTGGCGAACAACCGAGTCTGGCGCGACGAGCTAAGCTCTCCATTGCTGGCGGCTCCAGCTCGCACGACAACAATGCCAACAAGCATCGCTCCTACACTGAGCACATGGGCCCCGCCGCACGTCGCGAAGTCACCAGGTCCCTCAACACGCCCTTCATGACGATGGACGTTAACGGAAACGTCATGCCGAAGACACCACAGGCCGCGATCATGGCGACCACTACATAACTCGCGTCCCATGCATCTCCGGTGGCCGAAGAGTGCCATGCACAAGTCCGCGCTAGCTGGTCTTGCACTCGTCGGAGCCGCGCTCCACGAGGTCGCTCCTACGGAGCCAAAGAAAAAAGTTGTGGTCAAGTTCACCCGCAGCCCTACACCCTCATCCGACGAGGATGAGAACGATCTGCCTCGACGTCGCAAGATCCCACGGCACCGCAGCAGCGACTACGACGCTCGAAACGATCTCACCCAACGCAAGATCGACAAGGCACGCGCTAAACGCGCGTGTTCAACCAAATCCGACGAGGATAACACCGACCTACAATTCTGCAGCTGACAGACACAACTCGGATCTGGCTTAGCAGCCTATCCCCCGGTTCCATCCGAAGCTGGGAGGATCTAGCATACAGCTTCATACGAAACTTCAAGGGAACCAACAAGAGGCCAGCCTCGATCGAGGAACCGCGAGCCCGCACCCAACATACCGGCGAGTCAATTCGCTCGTACATACTACGCTGGTCCCACATCAAAAACTTCGCCGCCCATATCTCGGAATAAAGGACAATTGATGCCTTCAAGGATGGTGTCAAGCGCCCGGACTTCAAGGAAGATCTTGGATGCGTCAAGCCCAAGACGCCTTACCACCTCATGGACATCACCAACCGATGGGAAGATGGTGAAGATCCGTCCACCAAACGCATTCGGATGACGAGGATGACTACGGCCGCAGGCGAGAACACCGTAGCAAAAGAAGATCACGCGTCTACGACAGAGTCGACATGGTCGCAGCTGGATACGCCGACCGCGACGGAGTCGACATGGTTACAGCTGGATACGCTGACCGACGCAATGATGGCAACCATAACAGCAGATATCATGGAGGCAACTTCCGTGGCGGAGGGCGACGCAGGCGATGGAAGCGTCGCAGCGACGACAAGCCCTCAACATACGTCAAATTGTTTGGTACTTGCACCATCCACTTCTACATCGACAAACATGATGGAAAGAAGAAGGCCAACCATATGCTTAAATACTGCCGTGAATTACAGAAACTTAGCGAAGGTCTCACCCGGATCTGGCGCGATCGTGAACCCTGGATTTGGACCCGCACCTATACCAGGTGACATCGCCCACGTAGCTCCTCCACCACCACCCGCTGGACCGTCAAATACAGCGATCGCACTAGCGCCAAATAACGACATAGGAGGGTACCCGCCGCCGAAGGGGGCCCTGATGATCCAGAAGGTACGCCCAACCAACTGGGTGCAAAAGAATATCACCCGCCAAGTCAGCCTGGCGGTAGTATCCCCACCAGCCATCCATGAGTACCTCAGTGGATCGGAGTCCTGCATCACGTTCGACCAGTCGGATCACCCACGCCAGATCCCTCGCCCAGGTCATGCTGCCCTAGTGCTCGAGGCGCAGATCGGGGGATTCAAGATGAGCCGCGTCTTCATGGACGGCGGCAACATCAATCGATGTTCGCCAAGACACTCATGACAATGCAGATCCCTCTAACATCCCAGCATTAGAGCTTAGAAATAAGCTGAACACAGATGTGTGCATTGCATTCATGCATAGAAAATCTGAATAATTTTCGTGCTTTTGAACAAAACTTGTCAAAGTGATTGAAGCTTCTCTTAACTTGATGGAATTGAAGTAGATCATCAAGTTGACTATGATAAGTTTCAATATGACCTCTATTAAAACCTTATTTTGGGTAAAGTAGATTTGATCTAAGGGTAAATCAAATGTAATAAAATTAAACCCTAATACAATGCTTAATGATTAACATCAAATCCTTAATTGATCATATCATAGTGTTCATTACAAAAACCCGTGAATACCAAGCTAAGAATATAATCCAAATAGCAAGAAGGTAACAAGTAAATCTTGACCTATCTTAATCTCGTCTACTTATACCATGAGTATCATGGTAATACCTAACCTTAACTCTTTAGTAAGATTCAGTAGGAAAGAAACCAAGTCAAGACCATTCATAATATATCTTTCTTTCCATATCAATCCTTAGCATATCTATTGAACCATATTCTAATATCTGTTGTTCATCAATGTTGAGTAATCAACTATTGATTCACCAATTCATAACCTATCAATTCTTGACCTATCAACTCTTGTCTTTATCATAGCATTCACTTATGTCCTATAAAGAAAGGAGTAAGAAGAGGTAAGTGGTAATGCTAGTTTTATATATCACCTATAGGATGGGAGTGTTTGAAGAGAATCAAATCAATAGATAATTGATGGAGATACTCACTCCTGAATGGATAAAAGAGTTATCTAGAAGATATAATTATATAGTAGCAAAGAAGGTTATAAAGATGAACATTGAATTTAGTTACTAGGAGTAATCCTATTGAATCAAATCGGTTTAGTAAATGAATAATCTCTCTTAGTTAGATAGATACATTGAGAAGATAACCATAATACAACTGTAGTGTTGTATTGATGCAGCCTTGATTAGCCAACTAGAAACCTAAGCCATAAATGATCAAAGGATTATAATCATCATGCTCAAGTCACTAATACTAAGAGTGAATTATTATATCATGTATAAGTGACATTGGTGGATACAACATGATTAAACCCTAATATAGATATGTTATCCTAGATTAGCCATGACAAGTCACCATGATATAATGAGAAGTTGATTTATGAGTTACTAGAGATAAGTAGGATAAGATAGTATAATTAAGCTGAAGCTAGAGTAGCATGGAGCTATTGAAGTAGTATTATTCCTCTTAAAGGATAGTAAACTTTTGAGGAGAGTAGAATTTGATATATACATCTACTAGAGTAATGTTGGTGATGGATGATAAAGGAAGAGTATGAATGGAGGTAACTATAACCATCTGTTGGGTTGGAGATTATTAGTAGTAGAATAGTTTGATAACCAAGTATGGATATGAGAAGATTATGAAAATATTTAGTGCTAAGCTCATTGGATTTATAAATGGATTTAGAAGAATAAAAGGTGGATAAGAATATTCTTGTGAAGAAAAGCTCATCATGTTAACACATGATGATGGATAGGAAGAAGTAGTATATCCAGGAAAGGAATTCATTAAGTAGAAGACAAGAATTGTGAAGTATGGAAGATAGGAATTCTGATAAACATTCAACCTTAAATCTTTAACCAAACATAATATCCATTTCATATGATTGATCTATCATCATTTTTCCCCAATAGCTTGTGGGAATACTTCCCTATATCAAATCACTTAAGCACATCCTTGCCATTTTTAACCATCATAATAATAGGTGTTTAGGAACTATCTTTATCAATTCTTTCTCATAAGTTAGCCTAAAGAACAACCCCACTACTTTACCTTGATGGTGATATCATTTATGATCACCAACATGAGAGAATATGTATTCAACCATAATGTTCATTCACATATATAAAATAATAGAAGTATATTAAATCTCTTACAAACTTATGGTAAGCATTTACAATTTAAATCTTAACTCTTATGTTGGTTATAATAAAATATAAACCTTGGTATTTCCTAGATTCATGGGAATAATATTAACCATATTAATTCCTTAGAATATCATGCATCAAATAATGATATAGGATCATTATATATAAAAGTTTCCCTCCAAACTATAAGTTAATTAGAATTAAGTTTTATAATTAAATAATTAAATATCATATAATAAATCCATGGTTTATTATGGAAAGAAAATTGATAACAAAGGCCCTTACAAAATATTAAAAGGATCTATATTAAGAAAATAAAAAAATAACACTATATAATAAAAGCTCACAAAATGACTTTAAATACCATTCATTATTGCTGCAACATTTAAAAAATAAATTTTATAAAGAAAATATCAAACAAATGAGTAATATACAAATCTGAAAACAAAACAGAAAATATAAAAGGAAACAGAAAGAAAAAAAGGAACCTGGCCCGAGCAGCAGGCCGACCAAGTGTTCTCCTTGACCTATCTACCGCCCACGAGTATCAGGAACCATCCTTTTCTTCCACTTCGTTATGGACCACCTGGCCCAATCGCAGCCTAGTATTGGCTCATACCCTTGAGAATCATTAAATCGTCTTTCTCCTGGCGACGTCGACCTCCGATCTTGTTGAGCGGCATTTGTCAGCCACCCCGCTGTCCGACCGCGCCAAGATCCGTGCCACCGCTCCTGGTCGTCTAGAAGAAGCCCTGGACGCCGCCGAGAAACCCTAGCATGCCACTCCTCTTCTCTTTCTTCCTCGTGAGCTCCGGCCAGCAAACCCTAGGCATAGGTGTCGAGGATTCTCTCCATTTCTGACCTCCCCTCGATCCACGGAGGTGACTATTGATGACCCACAAGTATAGGGGGTGTATCGTAGTACTTTCGATAAATAGGAGTGTCGATCCCAACGAGGAGCAGAAGGTGCTGAACAGTGATATGGAGCATGAACTTTCTGCAAATACTTAGCAAACGGATTTTTAGTGGTTTTCTGATAAGGCAACAAAACAAAGTGCAAGTAACAAATAACAAACGCAACAAGTGGCCCAATCCTTTCTTAGCAAAGGACAAGCCGGTGGAAATACTTATAAGGAATAAACGTTCTTGAGGACACATGTGAATTCTGTCAAGTGCTTTCGCTTCATATAGATGAGTACTCTTCTTTGGTGTTGTAAGTGTTGTGTGGGTGAACCTGTGCTAATGTATCGACCTTACTTGGACTAATACATACTTGTGATTAAACCCCCTACAAACATACGTAACTACAAGAATGTAATTAAGATATAAATCTAACCACTGCCTTAAACTCTGAGATCCTACACTCCCTTGTGCAAATGTGTCCTAACGGGGGTTCAGGTTTCTGTCACTCCAACTTCAAAAAAAAAAAAGGTTTCTGTCACTCCGGCAACCCCACAATTAGTAGCCAAATACACAATGCATTCCCCTAGGCCCATAAATGGTGAAGTATCATGTAGTCGACATTCACATGACACCACTAGAAGAATAGCACCACAACTTAAATACTAAACCATTAAATAATAACTCAACACAAATCCACTAATAACAACATGACTTCTTGTTGGAATTATGCCCTAGAGGCAATAATAAAGATGTTATTATTATAATTCTTGTTCATGATAAAGTTTATATTCCATGCTAGAATTGTATTAAGCGGAAACATTAATACTTGTGTGGTTTGTGAACAACACCGTGTCCCTGGTACGCCTCTAAGGACTAGCTCATTGATCAATGATGGTTAAGGTTTCCTAACCATAGACATGAGTTGTCAATTGATAATGAGATCATATCATTGGGAGAATGATATGATGGACAGACCCAAACTAAGCGAAGCAATTAGATCGTTTCATCGTGTTCATCTTTGCGAAGCTTTTCCTATGTCAAATATTGTATTCCTTAGACCATGATATAATGCAACTCCCTGGTACCGGAAGAAAGCTTTGAGGTCATCAAACGTCATCCTATGAGAGGGTGATCATAAAGGTGTCTCTCAGGTGATCGAAAAGTGTCTGTTGGGTTGTATGTATCGAGATGGAATTTGTCCCTCCCAAGTCGGAGAGATATACTACGGGCCCACTCGGTAATCGATATCAACACCGCTTGCAAGCATGTGGTTAAGGAGTTAATCACAAAGTGATATCGGATTCTGAACGAGTAAAGTACTTCTTTGTGAGCGAGATTGAACTAGGTATGGCGATGCAAGCGATCGAATCTCGGGCAAGTAAAATATCGCGAGCGAAGGGAATATATATATGGGATTGATTGAATCATGGCATCGTGGTTCATCCGATATGATCATCGATGAATGTGGAGTCAATATGGTTGCGGACCAGCTGATTATTGATAGAAGATCATGTGCATATTCTCGAACCCAGGTCACACATAACGTATCTCGGCTAGGATAGATTGGTTTATGAATTTTTGTTGGTCTCGGTTGGGATCCGGGACATCACGAGAGGTTCGGAATGGTCCGGAGAATAAGATTCATATAAGGCAGTTTTGGAGTTGAATTGTTCCGGTTAATCGGTATTGTCTGGAAGCTTCTAGAACCTTCCGGAAGGGACCAACTTGGCCCCACCTTCCGGGAGGGCATGGGCCTATGAGGAGTGTCCTGGACGCATTGGGCCAGGGGCACAAGGCCCCATAGGGCCCAGCCGATCCTAGAGAGTTTAAATCGTTTAAACTAGAGATAGGGTTTCTAGAAGAGGAGAGTCCATGCCCCCACTCCTTATCCTTTGGGCTTGGGGAGGGCTGGGGCTGCCCCCTCTATATAAAGAGGGGTGAGGCGCACCAACCCCCACACCTCTCCAAACCCTAGCCGCCTTGCTAGCTTTCCTCTCACCCTCCCATTTGTTTGTAGGCGAAGCCTGCTCTGAAATTCTCCACCATATACACCACGCCGTGTTGTAGATCCAATCTATCTCTCCACCATACTTGCTGGTCCAAGGAAGGAGGAGACGTCGAGGTGCTGCACGTGTGCATCTCACGGAGGCACCGCCACTTGTGGTGCTAGATCGGATCGGATCGCGAGGAGGAGAAGCGAGTATGACTACATCACCCACGTTCCGACGGACGTTCATTGTCTTGAATCTTCAAGGGTATGAAGATCTAATCCAATCTCTCTCGTTGATTGCATCTCCTAGATTAGATCTTGGCTTTCCCTCTGTTCGCATCCGTAGAAAATTTTGATTTACTATGCCGCGAAACCCTTCACTTCTCCCATGTCCTCAAGAACTAAACAAACTACTCACAAGACATCATATGGATCAATATCAAAGATGATATGATAATGGATAAAAATATGAACATAAACAATCATCCAATGGTTCCACTCACAAGCATCAACTACAATAGTAATCAACATCGGGAAAGTTTCCCCTAAGAACTAAAGCAATATCCAACACAATTGTTATAGCGGGACAGAGTGGTGATGATGGTGCTGGTGGATATGATGGTGTGGATGATGATGATCCCGATGAAGCCTAGATTGATGACGGTGTTGATGGCGACGATCTCCCCTCTCCGGGAAGGAATTCCCCTGGCAGAAATCTGTCTGTCGGAGAGATCTGTCTCTCTCGGTGTTTTTCGCCCCTAGAGGCGGTGGAAATATATCTGTGGTCGCCCCCTAGCCTTAGGGTTCTGTATGGAATATATAGGCGAAGGCGCGGAGTCGGGAGCCGAGCAGGTGGGCTACACCTGCCCTAGGCGCGGACCAGGGTGGGACCGCGCCTAGGGGGTGTGGGCCCCCTGCGACCCTTCTTCGTCCCTCCTTGTGGCTTCCTCAATATTCTGGAAAAATAATATTTTCCCATATTTTTTTGGTATTTTTTTGATCTTCCCGAAATTGCACCGAAACGCCTTCTTTTCCATCAAATCCAGACTCCGGCAGTTCATCCTCCAAGAATCATCCAACATGCATAAACAGATGAAAAGCCATAAGTAATACCTCATAATAAGACAAATATCAATGAATAGAGGTAGATTATGACATAGAATGGTGATGCAAATTGGGTGTATCAACTCCCCCAAGCTTAGACCTTCGCTTGTCCACAAGCAAAAACTGAGCTCAGTAAACATGTCCACAGGTTTATGGAGTGAAGTGTCGATAAAAGAATACAAACAAGAAGGATCACACTTACCATTACACAACTCATAGAAGAAAGCAACTCACCATTATATAACTTAGCTTGCAACCAAGTACAACGGTCACAATAGAGATGCATAAAGATAAATCATAATTGGAATTGCAAACTTGTTCTTGGTGAGAGAACACCTGGCAAACAGTTTCACAAAAAGCTATTTGTAGAAGTTTTTCAACAGGAGCACTCTTTGCTCAAAAAGGTTTTTCACAAGTGAAGGCTTTCAAAGTAATATTCAATAGATAAAAGTTTTGTGCAAACAAGGAAGATAAAGAACATGATTGAATAAATCACCATATGAATGCTTGAAACACAACAACTCAAATGCTTGCTGGAGATAGAGAGGAAATAGGTTTATTGACTCAACTTGGAAAATAGGAGAAAGGTCCCTTCATAGAGGGTAGCAGGGATTACAAGTCATAAAGAGCTTCCAAAAGATTATGTTACTTACTAGCTTTGAGCCCTCATTGCCCCTATCATAGGCATCTTGAGATGATTAAGGTAAAGTGCACAAAGATGGTGTATATGCTTGATGAAATATAAGTTGGCAATCTCATGTCTCTTGAATACGAGGGCCACTCCTCATGCTACTCAACTTTGGTCACCGGTAAGTTCTTGTCATTGTAAGTACATGCGTATCATAGAGAACCGCCAACGGGGTACGCCTTGCACATGGTATAGGATCTTTCCCATAACCAAAATGACAAGGCAAGCATACAATGAGCATCTCAGTGATCTTTTTATTTACCAAATGCATAGCTTTTTATTGAGGATGCTTCATAGATAGCTCACTATGGTGATGCTGCAAGTTTCCACCATGATTAGGCATGGCTTAGGCTAGCGGCCCGGGCGTTTCTCTAACACAAAATACAGACTCCATGGACTTACAAATTCCCTCTTTATTTCACACCGTTGACATTCATAGACAAAAGATCATGATATCAACTGAGTACAAAGTACATGTGCAATGTTGAAAACGTTCCCCGTGACAACACAGTTCTGCTAATTCCAACGTATAGATGCAAGCATATACAACTTTGATGGCACAATGGTTCAAGTCTATTAGGGTCAAAGAAATAAGGTGTGCCATCAAGTTCGTGAGAGCTTTACTAACTAGTTTTCACACAACAAAATACTTTTTAATTCGAAAGGTAGATGAAGCTTGAGAATTTGCTTGGAATAGCAATAATGCTACTAGGTAGATATAGTGGACACAAATGGAAATTTTTTTGGTTCAAAGGGATTGTAAACATGAGAAGTATGCCTTCTCAAAACACGTTTTTGGCTAGCAAGGCTGGGTAGCAAGCAAGAGAGTTGAAAGAAACAAGCAAACCTAGGAGTGATAAAGCCAAACATGCAATCTTCCTTGAAGACACAAAAGATCTTAAATAAAGAATACTAAGCTTATGAGCCAACAAGAAAGAAAACAAATGATACAAAATACCTGTAAGCCTTTTTCTCTTTCTCTTTTTCTTTCAAACTCAAAAAAGTATTTCTACTGACCAGAACTCGGTTTGCCAAAACCAATTTAGATCCACTTGATGCTCCCAAAGTGATGCCAATACTGATCAACAAGATCCATCATATAATAGAGATTTGCAAACTAAAAATAAGAAGTGCAAAAAGTAAAAGATGAGACTTATCATTAATATTCCAATAAAGGCACTCACACCAAGGGATACATAGATAATCAACTAAAGGAGGGATACTTCCACATGCAAACCAAACTATAAGATAACCTCTCTACCAAAGATATGAATCCACTAAAAAGGTAAAAGATAAAAGATGATGGTGGTGATACCGTGACACTCCCCCAAGCTTGGAACAAGCCAAGGGGATGCCAAACCTGATGACGGATTACTCCTTTGGTGGTGGTGGTGTTCTATTGATAAGCTCCTCAATAAGTTTCTTCAAATCTTCCAAATCAAAGGTCACAGTACGAATCAATTCTGAATTATGCTCAATGTAGCTCATGATCAATTCGGACCGAGGATCCCAGTCCTTATTATTCTTTCTCCACTCTTCCTTCTTAGAGTGTTCCTTCTCTGCATGGTTAGAGTGAGTGCTATGAGGAGGAGGTGACCGTGGAGAGAGGATATGACGTGTTGTTTTTCCTCCTGTAGACATCCGTGCTGTCCTCTTAAGCTTGATAGGTTTTTCCACCACTTCAATGCTTGCGACGGTAGCGCGGTTGTCGGGTTGCTTGTCCTCCTCCATGTCTCCTTCATAACCAACCAAAATCTCCTCCTCCTTGGCCGATCTGGTCCTTCAGGCATGCCTGCATGCACCGTTGGTACGTGGCTCCTGCGTTCTTCAGCCCGAAGGGCATTGTGTTGTAGTAGAACACTCCGAACGGCGTGATGAACGCCGTTTTATCCTGATCTTCGACCTTCAGTCGAATCTGGTTGTAGCCTGAGTAGGCATCGAGAAAGGAGAGCTTCTCACATCCTGCAGTCGAATCGATGATCTGATCAATCCGAGGGAGAGGGAAGTGATCTTTTGGGAAGTGCTTGTTCAGCGATGTGAAGTCCACGCACATCCGCAGGATGTCCGTGTCCTTTTTGGGGACCATCACGGTGTTGGCGAGCCACTCGCTCTCCTTGATCTCCCGAATGAAGTTGGCGTCGAGTAGTCTGTTGACTTCGACTCCGATAGCTTCGGCCCGCGGCTCGGATAGTCGCCTGATGGACTGTTTGACGGGCTTGGCGTCTGGAAAGACGTTAAGGGCGTGCTCGGTGAATTCCCTGGGAACTCCTGGCATGTCCGCAGGACACCAGGTGAAGATTTCCCAGCGCTCACGGAGGAATTCGATGAGCGCGCTTTCCTATGCGGAGCTGAGGTCATTGGCGATTAGCGTCGTATTGGAGGCATCCGTCGGGTGAACCTGCACCTTTCTTGTGTTGACGGTGGAGTCGAAGGACATGTATGGTGCGTTCTGTCTTGCGACTGGGGGTGCCCCATTGTCTGTCACCTCGCGGAGCCTTATGAGCTCCTCCTGCATGCCGAATGACTGGGAGATTCTGTTGAAGTCCCCGTCGCAGTGGTCCAATCGGGTGAAGCTCCCGTGGACCGTAATGACGCCCTTTGGTCCTGGCATCTAGAGTAGCAGGTATGCGTAGTGCAGTACTGCCAGGGAACGGTGCGAATGCTACACGCCTGAGGATGGCGTGGTATTGTGATTGCCAGTCCACCACTTCGAACTCGATTCGCTCGCACCGTAATTTATTCGGCTTGCCAAAGATTACGTCGAGCCATATCTTTCCCAGGGGGAATATGCCCTTCCCTGGGAAGATGCCGTGGAACGTTGTATCGGATTGTTCCAGGTTGCACAGCGGGATCCGCATTGCTGCTAAGGTACCGGCGAACATCAGATTGATGCCGCTGCCACCGTCCATGAAGACGCGGCTCATGTCGAACCCTCCGATCTGCGCCTCGAGCACCAGGGCAGCATGACCTGGGCGAGGGACCTGGCAAGGGTGATCCGAACGGCTGAACGTGATGCAGGACTCCGATCCGCTGAGGTACTCAGGGATGGCGGGTGGAGCGGTCACAACCAGATTAATCTGTCGGGTGATTTTCTTCTGCACCCTTTTCGTTGGGAGCCCTTTTTGGATCATCAGTGATCCTTTCGGTGCGGGGTACCCGTGCCCACCGTTATTCCGCGCGGGTGCGATTCGGTGGTTTGAAGGTCCCGCAGGTGGTGGTGGAGGAGCTCCGTGTGCGATCTCACCTGGTGCGGGTGCGTTCCCGTACCCAGGGTTCAGGGCTTGTTGCCTCACCTGAGCCATGCTTTCGCTGAATTTCTGGAACTTGCGGCAGTCCTTGAGCATGTGGCTTGCCTTCTTTTTACCATCCTGCTTGTCGATGTAGAAGTGGATGGTGCATGGACCCGACAGTTTGTCATATGCCGAGGGTCCGTCGTCACGGCCGCGACGTTGCCATGACTGCGTTGGGCGTCCTCCGTCGCGGAAATTGCTTCCGCGGTATCCGCTGCTGCTACGTTTGCCGTTGCTGCGGCGATCGACGTAGCCAGCCGCGACCTTGTCGGGTCCATCGCGATCGTTGTAGACGCGCGATCTTCTCTTGCTACGGCGTTCACATGGCTGGCCGTAGTCATCTTCCTCCTCCGAGTGCGCTCGGTGGACAGAGTCCTCGCCATCTGTCCACCTGTTGGCGATGTCCATGAGGTGGTCGAGTGTCTTGGGATTGACGCGCCCAAGTTCTTCCTTGAAGTCCTGGCGCTTGACGCCGTCCTTGAAGGCATCGATCGCTCTCTCCTCAAAGATGTGTGCTACGGAGTTCTTGGTGTTGGACCAGCGTAGTATGTACGAGCGAATAGATTCGCCTGTTCGTTGGGTGCAGGCCCGCAGCTCCTCGATCGAGGCTGGCCTCTTGCTGGTGCCTTTGAAGTTTCGGATGAAACTGTAGCCAGTTCCTCCTAGCTTCGGATGGATCCCGAGGATAGGCTGCTGAGCCAGATCCGGGCTGCGCCTGTCAGCTGCAGCTGAAGGCATTGCAGGGCGGTGTCCTTATTTCCGCCGTGTAGCTTGACGAACGACATGTGGTCGCTGAGCCACGCCTTGGGGTCCTGTGTGCCGTCGAACTTCAGAGTGTCCGAAGGAAGCTTGAAGTTCCGCGGCATCTATGTCCGCCGAACGGTTCTGCTGAAGCATTGGGCTCCACAGAGTTCTCCTTCATCGTCATCCTCCTCGGATTCGGACGAGCATACGCGCTTGGCACGCGCTTTGTCGATCTTGTGCTGGGTGAGCTCGCTTCGAGCATCATAATCGCGGCTGCGATGGCGCGAGCTCTTGTGCCTTCGAGGAAGGTCATGCTCTTCATCCTCGGATGAGGGCGTGGGGATGCGGTTGAACCTAACCGCAGCCTTCTTCTTTGGCTCTGCGGGAGCTTCTCCGTGGAGCGCAGCTCCAACGAGTCCGAGTCTGGTAAGCGCGGACTTGTGCATGGCCCTTTTCGGGTCCCCCTCCAGAGGTGGATGGGACGCGAGGTACGCGGTGGCTGCCATGATCGCAGCTTGTGGCGTCTTCGGGATGACGTTGCCGTCGGCATTCATCTCCATGAAGGACGCGTTGAGGGCCTGAGTCACCTCGCGATGTGCCTTGGGATCCATGTTCTCCGTGCGAGAACGGTGCTTGTTGCCATGGTCGTAAATGCGGTGGAGCCGATGCCCATGGCGGAGAGCGCAGCTCGCCGCGTACTGGACTCCGAGGCTACTTGCTTGCGTTTGTCAAGCACCTCTTGCATCTTCACCTGCTTCTTGTGCTCCTCGATTAGGAGCATGTGGTATGCCATCAACAGGTCCCGTGAGGCACCCTCGGGCAGGATCTTGTTGCCTGTTATGGCTTCGCGTGCTTGAGCCCATCCTTCCTTGCTGAGGTGGATGACCCGATCGGTGTCGTCCCCTTTGGGCGGGGGGACTGGCTTCTTCTGTTCTCGTTGTTTCTACCCTCTGGGTTGGGTGGCGGGTTGTGCTCCTGATCCACGTCACTCTGGACGACTGTAGCACATTGGTAGCGCTCGTAGATTGGATTGCTGATGCCGCTCTTTCGGATCCGGAACCGTAGGTTCCTTCCTCCAATGGTGGATCGCACAGATTTGAGTTGCAGCTGCTGCTTTCATAGGACTGATCTGTTGATGGCGATGTGCGTAGAACGGGGTGTGGGGCCCATGAAGCGGGCCTGATCGAAGGCATGGGCACCTGCTCTGGGAGGCGGAGAGTGCCGGTCTGCCCCACCTAGAATCAAAAGATCTCGAACAGGATCTCGAGTCTGTCGCCAATGGGCTCGAAGTCTTTCAGGGTGGCTGGCGAGTGGGCGGTGAAGTCGAAGGCGCCGAAGAGGAGATGACTCTCCGTCGCTGCAGAGTTGTAGATTGCTTTGGTTGGGACCGTCACGATCGCACAATCAGCGCCCCCAATTCCCACAGACGACGCTAATTGACGAGGTTTAATCTCGTCAATTCCCATTGTTATGAGCTTGGGTTTTGGAGAAGATGGGGATGCTAGAGATCACAGAACGGTTAGAAAACAAGCAACACGGGGACACGAGGTTTACCCAGGTTCAGGCCCCCGGAGGGAAAACCCTACTCCTGCTTGTCTGCTCTTGATTACGGCGGAACCGAAAAGTACAGGGGTGCGCAGATGCAATCTGGCGTGGAGGTGTGTATGCGATGGTATACGAAGTGCCCTCCTCGTTGTGCCCTCCTAGCCTTTATATAGAGGTAGGCAGGTCCCAGGCACAGATCGAGTCGGTTACAGGTTTTAGGGTTTGCCCCTTTGAATATTCTATTTACTCTAGTCTTGTTCTCGAAGGATAGGAAGGCGTCATGGGCCTTGGCCACCCGAAAATCTTCATGGGTTGGCGCATGTTCTCGTGGGCCTTCCTTGGGCTAGACTAGGTATGCTAAGATCGTGTACCCGCAGGGTATAACCATGTCAAGTGTTGTCATCACCTGCATTTCAAAAAGGTCAGAAAACACTATTTTCACAATAATATGATTATAGGTTATTTACCATGAGGTAATAACCTACTATGAAAGTTCTGGTGGTAATTGAACATATTATCTAGGACTTAACAACCAATGTCGCCAGTGATTCTTGCGCTGTATATTACGCGTTAACCATGAGATTTGGAATGGGACGAAGAAGTCAGCTTTATCCTATTCCTTTCGTATGGAGGAAAGACTATCTTAACGTGACGTTGTGATTCCTTGTGCGGATCCAACATATGGGTGGGAACCCTTAGGACCCGCGTTTTTGGTGTCTAGATTATCTATGAGTGGCTGCCGGAGGTTTAGCCGGACCTATAAGGTACTTAACAGGGCACCACCAGCTCACAAAGTCTTCGGGAACTCATCAGGGTTTTAGCCTGACCGAAAGGGGGCTTAACGGAGGTGAGCCAGCCCCGAAGGATCGTGCAGACATATGGGGTCACGGAGAGGGGAGTGATTGGCTTAGATCTTAAACTGGGCCCCATAATAAGGAAGTATGGACAAGCTCATGACTTGGTTGTGCAAAAAGGCTAAGGTCTCTCATGGGTAAAGTAACACACCTCTGCAGAGTGTAAGAACTGCAACTTGTTACTCCCTGTTCTGGGAAGGAGCTACGAACACGGTGGGAAAGGAACTCCATGAAAGTTCTGGTAAACCCGTGAAGGCTGACAGACATAGCTTTTCAGAATAAAAGCAACCTTTAAAGAAATGTTTACAAAAACCTGCATTGCCTATGACCTATGGTATGTGGCTGTATATATAGTGCATCAAACACTCCTTTTTAGTGAACTTGTTGAGTACGCTCGTACTCAACATATCTTCTTAACCCTTGCTAGATTCTAAAGCCAATACAGACGACGTCTACATCAACTTATGCTCAAGGGAATCTTCATCAACAACTCAAGCTCTTCATTGAAGTCAAGGAATTCAACATATATATCAATTAAAGTGAAGACGAAGTTACTGATTAGATAGAAATATAATCTCTAGCCATAGAACCTACTTCTATAGAGTATTGCAATAGTAGCAATGCAAGCCCCAATAGTTCAAATACTAGTCTATTAGTATGTTGGTTATGAGTTGATTATTTCTAATTCTTCTTTGTAAGAAGTTCCTTTCTCTCTCTTAAACTTAGAGTGTTCTATGGATCTTATGTAAAGAGTCGAGTTGTAACCTATAGTCATGTCTTGGACCTGCTGTGTTTCTGTTGTACCACTCTGAGGGATGTAATACTAGTGAACAATGTTTCATTGGTGTTATGTCAACGACTATAGTGTACTACATCATGAAGTGGTATGCTGGGTCACCGCAATCCCGCTGTGCAGCCTGGATAAATCAGACACGACGTTCCACGACATAGCCCTAGGGAAGGGCATATATCCCCTGGGGAAGATATGGCTCGACGTCATCTTCGGCCAGCCCAAAAACTTCAGGCGCGAGCGACTGGAGTTCGAAGTGGTGGACTGGCCATCACAATACCACGCCATCCTCGGGCGCGTGGCATTCGCAAGATTCCTAGTAGTACCGCACTACACGTACCTGCTAGTGAAGATGCTAGGACCTAGGGGTGTCATCACCGTCCAGGGAAGCTTCACCCGATCAGACCACTGCGATAGAGACTTCAAAAAAATCTCCTAGTTGTTCGGCATGCAGGAAGAGCTCACGAGGCTCAGAGAGGTGACAGACAATGGGGCACCCCCAGTCGCCAGACAAAACACACCTGATATATCATTCGACTCCACGGTCAACACGTAAAAGGTCCAGGTCCACCCGACGGACGCCTCCAAGACGGCGTTGATCACCAACGACCTCAGCCCCGCATAGGAAAGCACGCTTGTAGAATTCCTTCGTGAGCGCTGGGAAATCTTCGCCTAGTGTCCTGCAGACATGCCAGGAGTTCCCAGGGAATTCGCCGAGCATGCACTCAATGTGTTCCCCGACGCAAAACTGGTCAAGAAGTCGATCCGACGCCTGTCCAAGCAAGTTGAATCCATTGGAATCGAATTCAACAGACTGCTCGATGCCAACTTCATTCGGGAAATCAAGGAGAGCGAGTGGCTGGCCAACACCGTCCTAGTCCCCAAGAAGGACACAGACATCCTGCGGATGTGCGTAGACTTCACATCGCTCAACAAGTACTGTCCAAAGGACCACTACCCTCTACCACAGATCGATCAAATCATCGATTCAATTGCAGGATGCGAGAAACTCTCCTTCCTCGACGCCTACTCAGGCTACAACCAGATTCGGCTGAAGGTCAAAGACCAGGAGAAAACAACGTTTATCACGCCCTTCAGAGTATTCTGCTACAACACCATGCTCTTCGGGCTGAAGAATGCAGGCGCCACGTACCACAGGTGCATGCAGGTGTGCCTGAAAAACCAGATAGGTTGCAACATTCAATTCTATGTCGATGACATAGTAATCAAGACCAGGGAGGCCTAGACGCTAATCGACGATCTCCGCGAGACGTTTGATAACCTTGATCACTACAAGATCAAGATGAACCCAGAAAAGTGCGCCTTCAGCGTCCCATCTGGCCAACTACTTGGCTATTTCATCTCCCAATGGGGGATCAAGGCGAATACAAAGAAAATTAGGGCCATACTGGCCATGGATAAGCTGAAGAACCTCAAAGGTGTCCAGCAGCTAGCTGGGCGAATCGAACCGCTGAGCAGATTCATCAGCCGCATGGGAGAGAAGGCCCTGCCCTTTTACCAGCTGCTACGCAAGGCGGACAAGTTCGAGTGGACATCCTAAGCAGACGACGCATTCGAGGACCTCAAGCGGCTGCTCTCCACCTCACATGTCCTGGTTACGCCAAAGGAGCGAGAGCCCTTGCTGCTATACATCGCAGCTACGCATCAGGTGGTAAGCACCGTACTCGTGGTCGAACGACCCGAAGATGGCAAGACCCACGGGGTCCAACGCCCATTCTATTACCTCAACGAGGTACTGAATCCAACAAAGCAGAGGTACCGTCACTACCAGAAGCTCGCCTACGGCGTATTCATGACGGATCGTCGGCTGAGCCATTACTTACAGTAGCACCAGATCATGGTCGTCAACGAGGCCCCATTGTCCAACATTCTGAACAACCCCGAAGCCACGGGACATGTAGCCTTGTGGGGCATCGAGCTATCTCCTCTAGACATAGTCTATGAGCGGCGCAAGGCCATCAAACCAGCTGCCGGACACTCCAGACATGACGCAATCATGGACGATGCACTTAGACGGCTCCAAGCGTGAGGTCGGAGCAGGAGCTGGCGTCATACTGACATTCCCTCGGGGCGACAATATAAAATACGTCCTTCGGATGAAAGTCTGCGCTTCCAACAATGAGTCCGAATACGAGGCCCTCATCCATGGCATGCAGATGACCAAGATCTGCGGCTCAACACGCCTCGTCATCTACGGTGACTCAAACCTTGTCGTATAGTAGACAATGAAGGAGTGTGACGCTCACAATGCCAAGATGATCGCGTACCGCACGCTCTACAACTCACTTGAAGGGGACTTCGAAGGCTGCTAGCTTCGGCACGTCGGACGAGAAAGCAATGAAGAAGCCGATAAGCTCGCCAACATCGGCTCCACTTGCGCACAGGTGCCACCAGGTGTGTTCCTCAAACAAATATGTGTACCCTCTATAAAGAGAAAGTTCCCAAAGGGTTCAACCGAAGAAGCAGAGCACTCAGGGGCTGCGCCACCTGAAGGACAGGAAGGACCCGAAAATCTCGACACCGAGGCCGAGCTTGTTAGCCTGATGCAGGTCATGGCGGTCGAAGAAACATGGGCGCAGCCGTACCTTTGGTACCTGATAAACAACAAACTGCCCGATGACCCGACGGATGCCTGGCGCATATCTCGCCGGTCTAAGGCCTTCACCATCCACAATGGCGAGTTGTACAAGCAAAAATTTCGGGTGTGCTCCAAAGGTGCGTCACCATTGGTGACGGCAAAACCATCCTCCAAGACATCCACGAGGGCATCTGTGGCCATCATGCAGGCAGTCGCGCCCTAGTCGCCAAAGCTCTACGAGCTGGATTCTACTGGCCAACAGCCATGAACGATGCCAAGGACATCGTCCGAAGGTGCAGCGCCTGTCAGAGGTACGCGGACAAGCCGCACGCACCAGGATCGGAGTTAAGGCCCATACCACTAGCCTGGCCCTTCGCCCAATGGGGCCTCGACATGATTGGCAAACTGTCCAAATCCTCGAAAGGAGGCCACGTCTACCTCCTGGTCGCAGTCGACAAGTTCACCAAGTGGATCGAGGCCATGCCCGTCACCAACTAAAGCGGCAAAACTGGCATCAAGTTCTTCGAGTCCATCGTCTACAGGTTCGGCGTGCCACACAACATCATCACGGACAATGGCTCGAACTTCATCTCGAAGGAATTCCAAGACTTCTACGAGGGCCTTGGCATCAACATATCGTATGCCTCTATGGCGCACCCGCAGACCAACGTACAAGTCGAAAAGGCCAACGGCCTCATAGGCAATAGCATAAAAAAGCGCCTGCTATGCCCACTCGAAAGGCTTGCGGGAGCCTGGGCAGAGGAGCTATCCTCCATCATCTGGATCCTGCGTACAATGCCGAACAGCTTAACCGGCTTCACGCCCTTCTTCATGGTGCACGGAGCCGAACCCATACTACCCGCCGAAGTACGCCACAAGGCCCCACGGGTCATCGCCTACAACGAGTCCGAATCATCGGTATCACTCAAAGACATCGTCGACACACTCGACGAGGCACACAACATTGCCACAGCTCACTCGGCAGTGTACCAGAAGAGCCTCCGCAACTACCATAGCCGCCGGCTACGCCCAAGGTCCTTCGTCGAAGGATACCTAGTCCTGCGACTCAAGCAAGAGCGGCCGAAGAAGCCCGAGTCACCCTGGGAAGGATCCTACACCGTCACAGAAGTCATCCCAGGTGGTGCCTATCGCCTCATGGACATCGCATCAGGAGTCGAATACTCCAATCCCTGGAATGTTGCACGTTTGCGACGTTTCTACGCCTAGCTACCTCTTTACTTTCAATAAGGCTACTTAGCCAAGGCTACTCAGCCGAACAATGTATCTCCTCGTTATGCTATGAATAAAAGCTAAGTCCCTTGGCCAAAATCTCTTTTTCTTTGCATTACTTATCGCTAAAACACACTCGGGGGCTACGCCTCACCTCGCGACCTCGTCGACTGAGAACAAGGCATACAACCTGAGTAGCTGACCACGTCAGGCTAACAAAAAGGACATGCACATAACAAAGCACCACATGCTAATACATATAACCTTTACAAAGGGCACAACACGCCCACTCGAATAAATACAAATTTTTACATTAAGTTTTTTCTTTACAGGATCTACCTATTTTGGAGCATTACATTTGCCCGTTGCTCGAATAGATCTATGATCTCCTCATCATGCTGCGCCACAGCCGCATAATGCGGGCGCATTTACCATAGGGTGCCATCAGGACGAAGGGGTGGCCTAGTTGCCACCTCCGCGAGATAGACATCACGATGATGCATCCGAACGAGGGACAAAGCAGCCTTCACCCCAGCAATCAACTAACTCTGCACCAACTCTTTTACATGGCCCACGTTCCGAAATTTCGCAAGAAGGCCCCAAAGGGTGGAAGGCGCCTCATCCAAGGGGAACATGACGGCCCAAATGGCTGCCAGATAAGTCCTCGCCTGCTTCAACACCCGGGAAACCTGGTTCATGCGATCTTGCACCGTCGCAAGGACGATGGCCCAATCACGGTCCATCCAGAAGAAGCCACCAATCTCCAGGTCCTGTTGCGTCAGGCAATTCATCCGAATCGCGACGTTCTCTTTCTCTTCCTTCGGAATGATATTAACACCTGCACAACGCACGGAACGAGCAAAGATATAAAACTACACCCAAAAGAACAACAGTCCACGAAGACTCACATTGCAGTTGCTTGCTCATATGTCGCAACTCCCCCATCAAGAACTCCTCCCTGGCAGTGGCTCGCTCAGCCTTCGATTTCCACACATCTGCGTGGCCTCGAACGCCAAGGATGTCCTTCTCCAAGCTGCGTACACGGTCACGCAGAAAAACCAACTGCGACGCATCATCCAATGATGGTCACAGTTCCGAAGTATCCGAAGTGACAACAGGAACCTCGCCCGAAGGACCCTAAAGGCAAATGGCAAATATAAACATCATAGGCACTTCTGACAGTAGATCAAAAGATAGACTTATATACATAAATAAGGCCACCTCGTGGCATAATCGATCTTGTCCATCAGTATGGTGTTTCAAAAGGAAGCAAACGAATAATATACTCTAAAGCTACAACACATGGGCCTAAGCACCCACATCCGGGGTGGCCTCGGAGCCAGACTGCCTGCTCTTGGCCTCCTGCTGCTGCTTCGCCGCATACTCATCTAGGAGATCGATAAGCTTAGGCCCATAGAGCTTGTAGCAAGAGGAAAAGAGGGCGAACGCTACCTCCGAGCCATGTACAGCCGCCGGTATCTAGGACGTGATGTGTGACATATCCAGCTCAGCTCCAGACGCCATGGCCATCACCAGCCTCATGGAGGTGCTGATGCCCTTCTGTTTGCGCTCATACGCCGCTGGAGCTTCCTCTGACAGCGCATCTGCAAGGGCATCGAGATTTTCAAGGGCAACGCCCTTGGGGAAGACCTCCTTGTAGAAGCGCGTAAGCACCTCTTTGGCATTTGCCAAGGAGCTAGCGGTAGCGGCGCAACGATCTTCGACCGCCACGGTAGCATCAGCCAACGCATCTTCATGCTCCAGCACACCATGGTCAAATGTGATGCCTGAAGCATCTAAATCAAAGAAGAAAAGCACTCGAATGAGAACAGATAAGACACAGTCGAAAAAACACAAGACCCAGACAGGTCAAGGGAAGCTCACCGGAAAAAGCCTTGGCATCATCCATGAGCTTGCCGGCATCTCCTTCTCGCGGGAAGATGCTCCTCGCGATCGGCAGCCTCCTTCTACAAGCGCTCCTTGGCCTTCGTAGCATCTGCGACCTTCTTCTCCGCTCGAACAAGGCTCTTCTTGAGAGCATCTAGTCTTCAGAGAGCCGCATTGTTTTCATATGCAACATGAAGAACCACCTGATCAATACAAGCAAAATCCTTGGGACAAATGAACTATAACAGGTTGAACAAATTATGTACCTTGAAGCTGCTACATGCTTGCCTCCAGCACCAGGTGCTGCTGGATAAGGATGTTGGTGTTGTGCACAAAGGGCTGCAAAAGAAACAGAAACAATAGAAACAAAAGAAACCATCAGAAAGGGCTCGGGGACTCCACCCAGAAAGGGCAAAATGACCAACAGGTCACCCAAAAGGGCTGGGGGATCCGCCCCGCAAGAGCAAAATGACCAACAGGTCACCTAAAAAGGCTCGGGGGCTTCCCCCAAGAGATAAAGTATAAATACTTACGTGTTCAAGCGGGGACTCCGAAGTTCCGCGTGCGGTCTTCTGAGCTACGACCATCCGAGCTTCTCGCCTGGAAGAGTTAGGGTTGTAGTCCTCAGAGTCGGCCACCACCTGGGGGACAGCAGTCGTTGGCTTCAACTCCCCTACAGCCTCCTAGGTGTCCTTGTTAAGGGGCTCCTCCAAAGATGGCTGCAAGTAAAAGTTTGATCAGACAACAACCTACATTACCCAGACAGATGACAACAAATGATTCAGGTGAAGTCACTTATGACTTGATGTCCGATAAGTTGAAGACGGGAGCATATACGCTTATTCTTCTTGGCGACTCGAGCCCTTTGCTTGAAGAAGCCTGACGGGAAAATCTTGAAGATGCACCATCATCCTCGCCATGGCGCTTGAGGAAGGAAGGAACTCTTGGAGTTGGCGGAGTAGACGCATCCGAAGACTCACTCCGGGAGCGCTTTCGGGTCTGTCCTTCACTCGCCTCGGGAGCATCTGCAGTAGGCAACTGCGCCGGAGGAAGCTCAGACTCGAAGTCCACCTCCTCATTGTCTGGTGCTTCCCTAAACTTTTCAGGCAAAGGAGGCATAGAGCCCGTTACCTTGAGGCGCTGTAAGCAAAAAGAAAAGGGACACAAGATAAATAACAACAGCAAATAGTGAACACTTGGAAAAAGCGCTATGCGCACGAAAGAATGTCACCTGGGAAACCCCTTTGTTGGCGCTAAGAGGAGGAGTCAAAGATTTCCCCGGGAGGTCCTCATCGACCTTGGCCTTCAGCAGGGGATGAAGGGCCCTATCCAGGTCACCCGAATACAATTCTTCGGTTCAAACCCTTGTTGGATCACTGGATCCCGCGTAGAGGAACATCGGACACACCCTTGCTTGGAGTGGATGCACTTGCCGCTTGAGGAAGGTGCGGATGATGTCGACACCATTGAACACCTTGACTGGCACCATCAGAAGAGCCTCCACCCGCTAGTAGAGCCGCTCCACCTCTTCATACTCACCCTCCAGGATGTGGTTCTTCCACGATCTCTTTCGGATGATCTGCTGGGAGGAATCGAAGGGAGCGAGCCCATATTGCTGTCCGTCCAGCTTAGCATCGCAGATGTAGAACCACTTCCGACGCCATTGCTGGACGGACTCGCAGATAGAAAAATAAAAGAATTGGACGAAATGGGGGATGGAAATGATGCATCCGCCAAGCGGATAGACTCCGCCGGCGCCGGACTGCCTCTTTACGGAATAGAGCTTCCGGAAGAGGCAAAAGTGCGGCTCGATACCGAGCCAGCACTCGCAAAGAGTTATGAAGCACACGATATGAAGGAGAGAATTGGGAGATAGATGATGTAACTAAATCCCATAGAAGAAAAGGAGTCCACGAAGGAAATCATGGACAGGAAGAGAAAGGCCACGGATGACAAAAGCAAAAAACATCACCCGAAATCCTTCGGGTGGGCGGGGGATTACCTCATCACCAGGGATGATGGCGTCGTCCTTGTTCTAGGGGGTCATCCCAGAATGACGCAGCTTGCACAGATCCCTGTCGCGCATCTCTATGCGCCTCCACCCGTCGCGGGTGGTCGCAGCGGTCTTCTTGCCGCGGCGGCGGCGCTCAAGCCAGCTCCGGTGGTGGTCTTCTTCGGCTTGCCCATCGCGCGGCGTCAAGTGCGGCAGTGTGCACGAAGAAAAGAGGAAGGAAAGGAGCGAGAAAGGAAAGGAGCGAAGAACTTCTAGTGCGCAGTGGAGAGAAGCAGGGCTCGTGAAAATGGAGGCAATGGCGATGAACAAATGGCAAAGGGTAAAACGAAAATTACTATTTACCAACGGTATTAAAAGAGGAAGACGACAAACACGAGCCGTTCATCCAGAAGCCCTAGTACGCACTCAAGATCCAATCCTACATGTCGACACCAATGAACCATCGCCAATCGCCTTCCACTACGGAAACCGAGGAGACACCGTAATTTTCGCCATGTCTACACTGCACGTGACGAGCCAACTTCAAGTCAGGCGGTGGGACCCACGGTCATCCCGTCGCATCATCTTTGCCGCCGCAGGCGGTTGAGATCACCAATCATCAACACTGATGTCATCAAGGCCTAGCCAGCAATAGCTAGAAGTTTTCGGCTGATCAATCAAGTACTTACTCGAATCTACGATTTGAGCAACTACTCGGGGGCTACTCCTATCAGGAGCGCTAGCCGCGTACCTGAGAAATGACTAAGGTGCTACACCTAGCAACTACCTTCGTGTCCTACGTTGAGTCTATGACTCCACTATGGACTCGGGGGTTACTCCCATAGGGAGGATTGGTCGAGCATCCAAAAAAAATGGTGTCATTCGGACGTAAACTAAAAACAACTGAACTAAAGTCTCTGGTCGAGTCTACGACTCGAACAGACACTCGGGGGCTACTCCCATAGGGAGCGTTGGCTGCGCACCCTATGAATTCTTCGACTGCGATCCTTTGGATCAAATACGAGAAAATATTTTTTGGCAACTTTGCCCTAAACCAACGCTAAGGGAGAAGCAATCTCCTTGGCCACCGAAACACCTCCGCGGTGATAAAATTTTGGATGTTATGTCTACGATGCAAAGATAATCCCTACAGATATCATCTGATGGCACAATAGCATACACTGCGCTTTGCCAGTAAACTTCCGTGTCAACAGGCATGACGGAAATCCTGATGGACGTGTTGGGTACATCACTTGAAAACCACTGGGATTTGACTCCTATAAGACCTCAACGACCTGAGTCGAATTACGCTAGCATTCATTTCGGATTCGAGTATGGGGAATTGGGTCTAAAGAAGATCGTGTTGTTTTGTCCAATGACGATTAAGCCCTGATCCGTCGAGAGTCGAACTGCGCATCAGCAATCCCTATGAACTAAAACATTTTCTCTTAACAGGCTCAACTGCACTCGAAAGATTGAAGAGTCCTCATCCGAATCTATAATTCGACTGAACACTCGGGGGCTACTGACATTGTTATACCCCACGGGTACAACATTGGTATACTGGTCCAGCCAAGGGAAGGCTCACGACAAGACACGCGGCTGTGGAGATTTGGTGGCCCAAGCCCATGATTTCTTGGATCCTTGGAGAACAAGACTAGAGTAGACCCGAATTTCAAAAGTCTGAGACTCTAATCTATAACCGACTCAACACGAAACCGAGACCTGCCTATCTATATAAAGGCCAGGAGGTCACGGCGAGAAGGATAGCTTCCACCCCCGCATACACACCTTCACGCCAGATTGCATCTACGCACCCATGTAACCTTTGGTTCCGCCGTAATCAAGAGCAGACAAGTAGGAGTAGGGTTTTTCCCTCGGGGCTGAACACAGGTAAACCTCGTGTCCGCGTTGTCTCATTAACCGTTCATGATCTCCATCCCCATCTTCTCCAAAACCCAAGTCCATAACAATGGGCATTGACAAGATCGAACCTTGTCAGAGGGGGCACCCTCTTGGCCGCCGGCCAAGGGAGGGGCTTCCCCCTCCACCTATAAAAGGAGGGGTGGTTCTCCTCTCTTTCCTACTCATTCCTTCTCCTTCTCATATGCCCTTTAGTGGCATCTTACTCCTGCTAGCCTTGTCCATTTCCACGAGCACGGTTCTTAAGTAAGCCTTGTTCAAGATCTTCCCCACCACCACCACTACCATGTTGTAGTGCATTTGGAGTTCGGAGGATCCCCTACTTTTGCCCAACTAGAGCAAGTGGAAGTCATCGACACACCGAACATGTGACCAATTACGGAGGCACTGCCCCTTTGTAGAGCTCATCGTCTGCACGTCCTTGAGGAAGTCGTGTACATCTACAACAACCATGTTTGTTTGCGAAAATGTTATCCTGCTTATGGTCTTTAAAGGTGAGTCCTTCTAAAACCGCTATAATTGCCACCTAGATTCGATCTTGGCAGTTGCTATCGTAGAATTTTTTTGTTTTCCATGCAACGAACCCCATCACCTTGCTCGGTGGTTTCGTCATGCTCGCCGGTGACGATGTCGGTTCCTTTGAAGTCAAAATAAGGTCCTCTCGTTCCTATCCTCGTTCTTTGTTTAGGTTAGTTTTAGTGTCTTTTTCGTGGTCGTGAGACAATGACTATATCCTAAAGTCATAATAAGGCTCTCCCCTGCCCTATCCTCCCTCCGATAGGCCTGGACGTTCGGTTAGACTACTACAATAACTCTAATACAACAAGCTCAATAACTCTACCATGCTTAGAAGCGGTATATGTTGCTAGTCCATCCCGAGTGGATAAGTGCGAGCGTAGATCTCCTGGCCGCTCTTAATCTCGCCAACCTCTACCACGTCATGGCAGCAAACAAACCCTCCAAACTAGACTGTACTAGTAGGGAGGGCGGCCTTGCTGCTGCGTGGCTGGCTTGCAGCCGACTTGCGTAGTCCTGCTGGCCATGACGATTGACGGGTAGCTTCCTTGATGCGTTCGTGCACATGAGATATTTGATAGAATATCTAGGAGAGAGTCGGGGTGAAGAGGCTGACAGGTGTGCCCTACATCTATTTTGATGGCCCAACCATAGGATAGTAGGAAAATGTCCTAGTAATTAGAGGAAATAATATTGTAAGGGGGATATTTGAAGAAACATGTAGCCGCCCTAGTGACTTTAGAGCATCTCTAGCAGACACCGGGAAATCACGAACTGGAAAACACGTTCCCAGGTCACGTTTGACGGGTTTTTTCAAGCCGCGAGCGACGGGGCGGAACAGACCCCTCAAAACCGAACCAGAAAGGGAATATTTACTTTTTTACAGTTTTGCGCAGACGTTTTCTGCCAGGACAAAAACGATACAAAACCGTAAAACAAAACCACAAATGATGGAATTTAGACAAATTCGACCGTTCAACCGTTAAACAAAAGCCTTGATCAAAGTCATGTCTTCAACTTGCGTGAAATTCTTCGCTCAGGTCCGGGTAGGCACTTGCGATCCATCGACCTCCTCCACCTCCACCTCCTCGTCTTCACCTGCACCGTCGACACCACCATCCGCCTCATTGTAAATTTGTGACCCATCCAACTCATCTCCATAGCCGTCGAGCAGAGCCTTGTCGATGTCCACCGCATTGTTATTCAACAAATCGACGTAGGAGGTCGGAACCTCGTGCAAATCGTTGTGTATAAAGCGCCAATTCGAATCAATTGTATACGCAATTGGCGGCGGCTGCGGCGGAAGGGGGAGGGGAATTGTTCATACCTAGATCGGCTAGCCGAGGCCGTTTTAAGCGGATTTGGCGGCGGATGCTTTCCGGTGCCGCCCTCGCCCGCGACCGTGTGCCTCGCCTTTCGGCGCGGCCCGACACAGGCGTCGGCACTCGCTGGAGCGTGGGGAGCAGCGGGACCAGCGGACGAGGCCGGAGCGCCCAGGATGCCATCCTGGATGAGGACGAACCTGCCGCTTTACGCCGTCGCGAGCGCCCGGTGGGGACGGTGATGGGGGCGGATCTGACGGTGGTATCGGTCTGGCAGACCCGTCGGAGGGGTCGCTGGCCGCGACCTGCGGAGCTTCGGTGATGGCTGCTGGACGTCCATGGTGGCCTTTCGTGGGGCTCGACAGAGGTGGGAGGGAAGGGTACCTAAGATCGAGCGTGCGACAGAAGGAATGGCGCGGCTGAAACTTCCCTCCCGCCAACGAAAACAGAGGATATGGTTCGCGTCCAGGTCGGGCTCGAAAACTGAATTTTCTCGGTTCCGCGGGGGTGTTTTCTCGAGGGCCCTAATTTTTTTCGGTTCGGTCGATTTTGAGGCGTCTGTTCTGGCCACTTTTCTCACACGAAACCGGAAAGTGACGGTTATTTTCTCGGTTCCACCCTTTTACGATGTCAGCCAGAGATGGTCTTAACGGTAAATGTGATGAAATGGCTAACAGGGCACATTCATACAACTTCGTGATCGATATTTTGCATTTTCCTAGTTGATGACCAATGCGCGTGCAACTTGATAGACCACACATGTGACTATTTGTAATGTTATTATTATATGTGGAATTTTTGTATAGTCTCAAGTCTCAGCCTAGTGTGCCACGGGATAAAGACACACTCCGTGTCCACGCACACGGCGAGCCATCCATCGATCCCGACGCACTTGGAACACTGCGCCAGTGTATCGCATTCGTCTGCACCCTCCAAACACAAGCAGCGGACGCAAAGGCGGTCGGTCCCTGCCGAAGCCCCCACGCTGCTCTCATCTCACGGCGCGGCGCACGATCACAGCGTCCAAAAACCAAACCCTTCCGTCCTCGTCACCACGCACGGACACGGACAGAAACACATAACGAAAAGGCGGGAGGGGAGTCGCTTTGCTTCCACGGCCAAACTAGCGCCTTGGAAGCGTTCCAACCCGCCACACGAGGAGGAGGCCGCGACCTGCCCCGCCACGTACGTACCTCGCCTCGCCTCGCCCCCCCTCCCGCTCTAGATCTCTCTCTCTCACTCCATACCTCAGAGGCGCAGACAAACACCACCACTGCTCGCTCGCTCGGCCTCTCCCTCCCAACCCCCCCGGTCAAATCCATCCTTCGCAGCCAAGACACGCTCGCCTTTTCCGCACACAAGCCACCCCCAAATCGCACGTAAACCGCGCTGCTTTCTAATCGATCCATCATCCATCGCACCGCCACCCCATCCGAGATCAACAGGTTCGTCCTGCTCTTGTTGTTGTTGTATTGCTGATCAGGAAGGGGGCGTGGATCGACTGGGCGGGCGGAGATGGGAGGGAGGTCGCCGGCGGCAGGATGGCGGTGCGCCCTGCTCCTTCTTCTCCTGACGACGATGGCGATCACGGCGGCGGCGGAGGGAGGTTCGTGGTGGAGAAGAACAGCCTGCGGGTGACCTCCCGGCCGCGCTCCGGGCGTCTACGAGTGCGCCATCGGCAACTTCGGGATGCCGCAGTACGGGGGAACCATGCACGGGGTCGTCGTCTATCCCAAGGCCAACCGGAAGGGCTGCATGGACTTCGGCGACTCCGGGCTCTCCTTCAAACCCAAGGCCGGCGGACTACCCGTCTTCCTCCTCGTCGATCGCGGAGGTGAGCCACAGATCGATCGAGACCAACCAACCGTTCCTTTCTTCTTTCTTCCGCATTCCACTTTGCCAGATCGAGTAATAATCTGATTAAACGACTACACACGTGCGTTTCCTTTTGTCGATCACGACTACATGCGTGAATAATTTAGTACTCGTACGATTTCCCATTCCCCCATCAGCTAGATATAGTAGTACTCCGTATTAAGAATACACACGTTTAAATTGGAACCTGACATTAGGATTTGGACCTTTTGGAAGTTGGAAGTATGGGCAGTATCTATGTCTTTTATTTATACAAAATTTGGATGCAGTCTTCCTCGTGTCGTTTTCAGTGAATAATTTTGTCCTAATCGAGCTATGACATGTTTAATATTTCAAAAATTATATTCGTACGACATTTTTGGAAAATTATATCGGCAAGATCACATGCCCTCCCTGGTCGCTCCGTGCGACGGATTTGGTAAGTTGCCAGAGTTAATTACGTGTGGGTCCTAGCAATTTCTATTTTTTTCTTTTTGAAAAGAACATCGTCGTCGGCGCCTTGGATGTGTGAACCAGACCCCATCGTACACGAGTGCGTGATTGGCCTAATATTTTTACTTTTTCTAGTGGTTTGTTTGAATTCTATTGGATATTTGATTTGTAACTTAGTCATAATTCCTAAATCCTAATACAAAAGGCACCTGGTTGCTCATGTTCTTTGAGTGGAGAGGTTTTGTTAGACATAATACTTGTAGAGCTGCATTCAGTTAACCGAAGCACTTTGACCGGGTGCCCTCTCTGTCATGTTCTTTGAGTGAATATTAATATACTACATGGTTGCTCATGTTCTTTGAGCGGAGAGGCTTTTGTCACACATATTTGTATAACTGTATTCAGTTAGCACTGCGGGTCCATTAGTTAAGATTATAGTTAAAAATGTTTGCATGTCGTTATTGTGTTTTTATCTTTGACTCAACCAGGATAGGACTTGCGGACTAAGAACATCTCTAGCCGATCCCTCAAAATCGATTAGAAGAGTAAAATTTCGGTTTTGGGCTAAGCCTACTTGTACTTCCTCGGCCCATATTAGTTGACTTACTATTTAGTATATAAGTTCATTTAAATTTTGGCAAATGTAAGTCAACTAATATGGATCGGAGGAGGAAGTACTAAAATTTATTAGAGGAGTATTCCTGGAGCCCAGGATTCTAAAGGCAACAGTATTTACCGGAATGTCATGTGTGCTGACCAAACTTCTGTTGTGAAACAAAAATAAAACTTGTAAAACATGACTAAAACTTATGAAACATCTTCTATAGTTTTAAAAAATCATAAATTTTTCACAAACTTCGCTCTGTTTCGACATAGAAGTGAGTTCTGTTTCAATTAGTCATGTTTAACCCATGTGCTGAAAAAAAAAGATAACTGGCCCATGGTAGATATAGGACACCGGCACATGCCGTTGCCTTCAGAAAAAAGTTTTCGAGTACTCCCCGGCCTCTCCGAAATCCGAATGCTAAAAAACACTCGCTCGCGGCTCCTCCCCTTCGGTCTTCTCCCCAGACGCTGGCGTCTCCTCCGCGGGATTTGCCGCTCCACGAAGCTGTCGGACGGTTCATGATGGAGTGGGAGGAGGTGAGCTTGGGTGAGCCACGAGTGGAGGGGGAGGGGCGAGGAGGCGGGGGAACGGGGTAGTCGACGTGGTCGCCATGGCTTCCGTTTTGGTTTGCTCAGCGAGGACGAGGCAGCATCCTTCAAGGTCTGGTCCAATCATCTTCAACGTCGCCGAGCTCGTCCCGACATTATCTTCATCGTCGCTGCTCGCCGCTGCTCGCCGCGGAGATGCATAGCATGTGTTCGACAAAATGTGTGAGCCAAAAGTAAGTTTTAGGAAGTTCGGTTAGAAACCACAATTTTTCAGAGGAGTAAATATACTCCTCTAAAAGATAGGAGGCGGTTTACTCCTCTAAGTTTGATTCTCTAGAGATGCTCTAACTTGATTGTCTGCCTTAAACTGTTCAGTTTGCCGTCATACTATTTGATATCGGCATATCGTTCTTCAGAAAATATTTCCCCTCTACAGTGAAGGGAATAAATAGTCTTCAGTGAAGGAACTGGTAATGCCCCAAAGAGGAATCTCTACTGCAGTTCACGTGTCATAATTCTATCCAGCCATAGTTGTTCAACAAAGCCGATAGCTACCATGATAACGCTATCATCTTAAATTTGTTACCCTGGTTACCATCTTAAACCTTCTTTCTCCTAGCTGTTAAATGTGTTAATCTCACTGACTAATATCTTAGACCATTACAACAAAAATGGTGCCTTAATTCTCTGTGACGTCTCTGCAACGTGTAGATTGCTATTTCACAACCAAGGGATGGAGCAACGCAGACCGCTGGAGCAGCTGCAGTCCTCGTCGCCGACGACAGAGCAGAGCCTCTGATCACAATGGACACCCCAGAATCAGCAGGAAAGGAGCACCTAGAGAACATCACCGTCCCATCAGCGCTCGTATCCAAGAGGTTCGGGGACGACCTGAAGACCGCCCTGGAGAATGGAGACATGGTGAATGTGCTCCTGGACTGGAGGGAGTCCCTCCCCCACCCCGACGAGCGCGTGGAGTACGAGTTCTGGACGAACAGCAATGACGAGTGCGGTGCCAAGTGCGACATGCAGATGAACTTCGTCAGGAACTTCAGAGGGGTCGCGCAGGTTCTGGAGCAGAGGGGCTACACCCAGTTCGCGCCGCACTACATCACCTGGTACTGCCCGGAGGCCTTCATCCTGAGCAAGCAGTGCACCTCGCAGTGCATCAACCACGGGAGGTACTGCGCGCCAGACCCGGAGCAGGACTTCACCACCGGATACGATGGGAAGGACGTCGTGGTCCAGAACCTCATCCAGATCTGCCTCTTCAAGGTGGCCAATGAGAGCCGGAAGCCATGGCTGTGGTGGGACTACGTGCACGACTTCGCGATCAGGTGCCCGATGAAGGAGAAGAAGTACACAAGGGATTGCGCTAATGGCGTTATCAAGTCACTTGGTGGGTCAAGCTAACAGTACTCTCTATAAATGTTCCATCGTTGGAGCTGATGAAAAGGAAAATTAGCTTGACCATTGTCATTTTACAGGAATGGACATTGACAAGATTAACACGTGTGTGGGAGACCCTGACGCCGATGAGGATAATCCGGTGCTCAAAGCGGAACAAGATGCTCAAGTAAGACTCTTGATAAACTCTCAAACCATAATGCGTTCGTTACTTAATGACAGACTGATCTTTGTGCATTTTGTCCCTCAGATTGGTCATGGTTCTCGAGGGGATGTCACCATACTGCCAACTTTTGTTGTCAATAACAGACAATACAGAGGTGCTTCAGTTGTCCTACCGTACATTACTTTTTAGCCCAATGCTCTTTATGTTTATGTTTATTTTACTGTTTAGGGAAGCTGGATAAAAGAGCTGTGCTAAGAGCAATATGCTCGGGATTCGAAGAGACAACCGAGCCTGATATCTGTTTGACTCAAGGTTCGTGGATTGTTTACCTTTTAAATAAATGTACCTGAATTTTTATCTTCATGAGTTTTTTTTTTGGCTTCATCTACTATGTACAGATATCCAAACAAACCAATGTTTGGAAAACAATGGAGGTTGCTGGCTGGACAATAGAAATAATTTTACTGCATGCAAGGTACAGTTTCGTTAGAGAAATGCTGCTGAAATTGTTTATTCTGTTTGTGTTGTGGTACACAGTTCTAATTTCCTTGGTGGCCATATTGTAGGATACCTTCCGCGGGAGAGTTTGTGAATGCCCAATTGTTAATGGTGTACAGTTTGTTGGTGACGGGTACACCCACTGTGAAGGTATATACTTTTGCATTTTACTCCTTCAAATTGTACTGTTAGCAACTTCATAAGGCATGATTTCATTGAAGAATTTTTTTTGGTTGGGCAGCTTCCGGTGTCGGCAGATGCCAAATCAACAACGGAGGCTGCTGGAAGGAAACCAGGAATGGGAAGGCCGTCTCTGCCTGCTCCGTAAGATCATCTCTTTTAGTTGTCTTCACCATGCAGCTCTCTTGTGCCTGTTGTGCGTGGTACAAACTGATTTTGGAAATTTACAGAATGAAGAATCTAAAGGCTGCAAATGTCCACCGGGTTTCAAGGGTGATGGCATACACAGTTGCGATGGTAATACTGTTAGAAAATGTTGTTCTGCAACCTTGTGTGCAATATTATTGCTCCATGTTCACAGATGGTGCAAGACTATGCGTTCATACATATGGATATCTGCGCATTAGAAACTCATCCTATAAACTAGTACTAGCTAACCTAGAACAGTGGCCAAGTACTGAACTTTTTTGAGCTTCTTACTCAATTTCCTTTATGTAATATTTATCTCTCTGCTTGACACTTGCAGACATTGACGAATGCAAAGAGAAGCTTTACTGCCAGTGCAACGGCTGCAGCTGTGAGAATACATGGGGAAGCTATGAGTGTGGCTGCGGTGGTAGCAGCATGCTATACATAAGAGAGCATGACACCTGTGTCAGTGAGTTGCCTAACCCGAACTTTTTCCTAGCCTTACTACTATGTGGTTCATTCAGTCAGCTGTCGGCATAATTTCAGTTTTCTATACCAAATTGTTCCAAGTTTTCACGTCAAAATAAACGCGCATCTAACACATTTCACTGCAGGCAAAGTTGCCAATGCATCAGTGGGCTGGGGCTTCCTGTGGGTTATTTTCTTCGGCCTCGGTTTCGCAGGAGTTGGAGCATATGCCGTCTACAAGTATCGGCTACGGGTAAGCAACTCCTCATCTTTTCTACTAATCAGATTCAATTGCTACTTAGCTCTACAGAGAACTTGTTTACTAATTTGACGGACGGGCGACTCATGCTTTGTGCTGTCGACAACATTGCCATTCCAGAGCTACATGGACTCAGAGATCCGCGCGATCATGGCGCAGTACATGCCTCTGGAGAACCAAGACACGTCGAGCCATCAACGGACAGTGGAGCGCGCTGACATCTGAGATAGCTAAGGGTTTCTACACATCGACGATCACAGATTCAAGCATAAGAGCTAGTCGTGTAGCGTCGTGAACTCGACGGAGAGGATTGATTCCCATACATATAGCTTGCGATTTTGAAAAGAGCCTCTCTTTCTTTCTTTCTTTTTCGTTCTGGAACTCGAAGAACAGGTTTAGGATCTCACCTAGTAGTCATAATCTTGAGCTTCTGGTCTTGATAGCATTGTGTAAATACCGTTGCCCGGACTGATTCATCGTCGTCGTTACTGTCGTTTAATAAAGAGACCGGAAGAGCATTTAGCCAGTTGTTAGTAACCTACTGTCTGAAAGGTACTTCTGCAGGTAGAAGCCTTGGATTACCAGAATGCAGAATTTTATTCTCTTTTTCAGCTGTTATTACAGACCTGCAGTAAGATAGTAATTTGTATGATCTTCACTCTGACCTCTTGTTTGCAATGCAAGAGTTACTGAGTGAGGTAGGTCTCTGTCAGAGTTACAGGCTTACAGGCTGGCGGGTGCAGCAGAGAAGTAATCATGATGTGTCATGCGTGTAGGGAATAATACGGGCAGAATTGTACGAGTAGTAGACTGGATTCGATTGCCGCAGGCGTCCAGTAGTGCTTAGGTGGTGGACCAGGACGAGGATGAGGGGATCCATCCATGATTAACTCTTCCGGAAACAAAGGAAGCAGGGGCTCGGCTGGGCTGGGCTGGGCTGGGCTGGACGTTTCGACCGTTGGGGGTTCTATTAGGGAGGGACGAGCAACAGTACTTCTGTTTGGCCACACGTACCTGCTGCTACGGTACTACTCCTAGCCTTTTTTGCTTGCTTTGCCGTGGAAGCGTTTTCGGATTAGACACCACCCCACCACGACGCCATCTTTTTACAGATCGTCCGTTTCGTTTCGTTCCACTCCGCACTTCAGTTTTGTGTCGCTGTCTGCGGGCTCTGTCCTCTGTGTCTGTCACAATCACTCGCTCGCGCGCGCGCGCACACACACACAAAGTGGATTCCCTACCGTTGTCTTTGGGGGATCCAAATCCCGATGTCGATTTTCCAACCACCTTGGCTTGTTTAAAACGTTCACATATGTACTCTAACCTTGCCAAAATATAGTGCATGTAATATTTTTTTAAAGCAAACGTATGTGAAGTTTGACCATATGTATGGAAAAGTATCAACATCTGAAATACAAAATCAATACCATTATACTCTTCATAATGTATGTTTTCATATGGTATATATTTGGTACCGTAGATATACACAATTTGCTCAAAAACTTGGTCAAAGTAAACAGAGTTTGACTTTTTTTTTATATGCACTATATTATAGTAACGAGGAGTAGGTACATACACGCACATGGCTGCAGGGCAGACCAAGAATAATTCTTTAGAGGGGACACAAAGTTTGAGTGGAGCTTATTTCCTTTCTTCTTAGCAGCATAGCAATATTGCCAACCGTCTCCTCCAATTTAAAAGCAAAGGTAATTTCTCATTTCATTTAAACAATCCTACGGAACATTATTCTTCTTGGAAAGAATTACAAATTTCCATCCGCCCTTCATCGATATATATTCCTTACCAGTTGAATACTTGATTTCATGGATTATGGTAATAGTTTTCCATAAGAGCAAAGGAAGCGTTTCCTATTCGGTCTTACCTGCTATCACTAGTGGAAAAATGGCATATAGTCCCGGTTGTTAAGGGCCTTTAGTCCCGGTTTTGCAACCGACACTGCGAAATAGGGGTCTTTAGTCCCGGTTTGTTACAACCCGGGACTAGAGGACCACCGCCGTTTTTTGCTGCGGGGGTGAAGGACCTTTAGTCCCGGGTCGTAATACGGCCATGGACTAATGATTTCTTTTCAAAAAAAAATCGAATTTTTTTTTCGAATTTTTCTTGAACTTTTGAATTGTTTGACTCCTAATTCTCTCACTTGGAACATTTTTAGCACTAAGTATATTTAATCTTAGATCAAATTACACTTGTGGTCAAACTTCCCGTTCGGTCACCCATTCTAGCACTACTCCACCCTCAGCATGCTTAACTTATCTATTCCATCCGGATGTCCTTGCGTGAAGCCCTTTTGTACCTTGTCAATACTATCATATCAATCCTATTAGCCCATATCAATATGTCATACATCTTTATTTATTGAAACTACAAACAACTATTTTAGTAAACAACAATAAATAAGTAATAATAATATTTTAATATAATGAAATTAAAAAACTAAATAAAATAATATTTTTATTCATTTTTTGTCATTATTCATTTAATATGGCATAAATAATATCTTTAAATCTATAAATCGAAATTCGACAAATAATATATTAATTATTATCAGAAAAATGTGAGGAATCAAAATATGGAATTAAAAATTGCTAAATAATTAATTTTTTAAATAACTTTTTTCCCTTTTCAAATTTTAAAAATGTAAAAGAATCAGAAAATGTGAGGAATCCATTATTTATAATTTTAAAAATCTAAAAATGTGAGGAATCCAAATAAGGCTGTCAAAATCAAACTCAAATTTTTTTCCACACATTTTGATAGGTTGTACATTTTTTCGATATCATACGCAAAATTTATAGCAATTTTAAGTTGCCCGCGTTCGCACCCCTTTAGACCAGGAACGTATCACGACCCGGGACTAAAGGGGTGAGCTGTATCATGGTCCGGAACTAAAGGGTGTTGCCCACGCCTACACACCTTTAGTCCCGGGCCGTATCACGACCCGAGACTAAAGGTCCGAAATAACCCGGGACTAGAGTTTTCTCAGACTCCTGGCCACTAAAAACGGTACAAACCGGGACTAGTGCTTATACTAGTCCCGACCCGTAATAAATCGGGACTAGTGTTAGACTCTAAATCGAACCGAAACCTCTTTTTCTACTAGTGTATATAGATGAGCAAGACCTCATATTCAACTATTCGGCCAGACATCTCTTTCTTCTAAGAACAAGAACATGCACCACCATATTCAACAATAGAAGCACTGATTACCACGGCCAGAATAAAAAAGAGAATCAAGAACAAGAATAACATATCATGACCTACAGTGTTACAATTGCGACAAGAAGATAACGAAGAACGAAAACGAAAAACACAGCAAGGGGACACAGATTTAACGTGGAAAAACCTCTCCAACAAAGAGAGGAAAAACCACGGGCGCCAGCCAGCGAAACTTCACTATATCGAGGAGTGTTTACAAACACCGAGGATTTCACAGATGCAACTCATCCCAACCGGCTGCTTACAAATGGGCCTCGCTCCACTCGTCAGAAGTTGGCATATACTTTGTACAATTTGGATCAACATATAACAAACTCCACCTTGAGACAAATTCCTCCTTGTAGCATCAACAGCAACCATCTCCCTGAACAAACAAAGCAAATACTTTCGGCGCCAATAGCCACTTGGGATAATCAGTTAAACCAACTAAGTTCGAGCAAAGAAACAGGAACAGGTTTAGTCATCATATCAGCAGGATTATCATGAGTGTTGATCTTGCATACCTTTAATTTACCTTGAGCAACAATGTCTCTAACAAAATGGTACTTGACATGAATGTGCTTAGTTCTCTCATGAAACATCTGATCTTTTGTAAGGTATATGGCACTTTGACTGTCACAAAACAAAGTAATGCAAGAATCATCTCCACAAAGCTCAGCAAACCAACCTTTCAACCAAACAGATTCTTTGCAAGCTTGAGAATAGCCATGTATCCAGCTTGAGTAGATTGTGCAACAACAATGCAATGTAGCCTTCATTCTAAGACAACCACCCACATTAAACATATAACTTTGTGAGGGATCTTCTCTTATCCAAATCGGCGAAAATCTGAATCCACATAGCCAACGAGTCCCTCAACGGTCCTTAAACTTCAAACTAGCATTGGAAGTGCCAAGAAGGTACAAAACCCAACTGAACAGCCTTCCAATGTTCTTTACCGGGATTAGCCATGTATCTACTTATCAAACTCATAGCATACGATAAATCGGGGCGAGAACAAACCATGGCATACATCAAAGAACCAACAACACTAGAATATGGCACCTTTGACATGTACTCAAACTCTTCATCGATGGTAGGACATTGAGAATCGACAATTTAAAATGAGGAGCAATAGGAGTACTAAGCGAGTTGGCACCATCCATATTAAAGCGATGAAGAACTTTCTTAATGCAACTTTGTTGACTAAGAAATAACAAACCAGATTTTCTATCTCGGGTAATCTCCATACCTAAGATCTTCTTAGCAGCACCAAGATCCTTCATCTCAAACTCACTACTTATGTGTGTCTTCAAAGTAGTGATTTCTTTCATGCCCTTGGCGTGATTAACATATCATCAACATATAGCGCAAGTATATAGGTGACCCATCAACAAACTTGATATAAACACAACTATCATATTTAGACCTCTCAAAACCATGTGAGATCATAAATGAATCAAACCTTTTATACCACTGTCTTGGAGATTGCTTTAAGCCATAAAGAGACTTCTTTAATTTGCACACAAAATCCTCTTTCGGCACTATGAACCCTTACGGTTGGTCCATATATATTTCCTCATCAAGCTCTCCATGCGAAAGGTCTTGACATCTAAGCTCAAGCTCAAGATCACGCATAGCCACAATACTAAAGAAAGTACGAATGGAACTATGCTTCTGGCTGGAGAGAACACATCATTGTAATCAATACACGGAATCAGTGAATCCTTTTGCTACTAACCTTGCCTTGTACCTTGAAGGCTCTTTGGGAGACAGACCTTCCTTTTTCTTGAAGATCCACTTGCAGCGGACCGCCTTCTTTTGTTTAGGAAAGCACACAACATCCCATGTGCCATTTTTATCAAGCGATTGCATCTCTTCTTGCATAGCAGAAACCCACTTCTCGTGGTCAACGGATGCAATGGCTTCATTATATGTAGCAGGTTCAGAATCATTCTCCACATGTTCAGCACAACTCAAAGCATAATGTATAAGATTACACTCTTCAATTAAACGAGGGCGAGGACCACATTCGCCTCGGTCTATCGGACAATGGACTCATGTGGCTGCTGCAAAGCGATAGTGAGTCTTTGAACAACAATATCATCAATGTTTTCCTCATGTGTATCTTTAACGATAGCATCATTATCAGCAGGTTTTCTGCAGTTCTCCACCGCACTAATTCCCTCTCTCCAACAGCAACAAGAGGTATCTGATGGCAAGCTATCATGATACATAATGGACTCATTGAAAACAACGTTTCTATTTAGCAAAATATTTTTAGTTTCAGGATTCCATAGTTTATATGCTTTAACTCCTGAACCATAACCAAGGAATATGCACTTAACAACCCTAGGCTCTAACTTTCCATTATCAACATGAGCATATGCAGTGCAGCCAAAAACTCTCAACTGTGAATAATCAGCAGGTGAACCTGACCATACCTCAATGGGAGTTTTCTTCTCAAGTGGAGTAGAAGGTGACCTGTTGATGAGGTAACACGCTGTGTTGGCTGCTTCAGCCCAGAAACGTCTATGCATACCTGTATTAGACAACATACAACGAGCCCTCAAGATGATGGTTCTGTTCATGCGCTCTACCATGCCATTCTGCTGAGGAGTATATGGGATGGTGTGATGCTTGATCATGCCATCGTTACTGCAAAACACCTCAAACTCATTAGAACATAATTCCATACCATCGTCAGTACGTAGTACCTTTACCTTCTTCTCAGTTTGCTTTTCAACCATAACTTTCCACTTCTTAAAAGCATCAAAAACATTAGATTTATGCTTCAAAAAATAAGGCCACACTTTTCTTGAGTAATCATCAATAATAGTAAGCATGTAATTAGCACCACCAATAGAAATCTTACGGGACGGACCCCATACATCAGCATGCACATAATCTAATATGCCTTTGGTGGTGTGAATGGAAGCATTGAATTTAACTCTTTTATGCTTACCAAAGATGCAGTGCTCACAGAACTCAAACTTACTCATGTTGCAACCATCAATCAGCTCTCTCTTGACCAACTCTGCCATGTCTTGTTCGCTCATATGCCCAAGACGCATATGCCACAGATGTGTTTTACCACAATCATCAGAATCATTAGAAGTAACAGCAGCAATACCAGACAAAGTGCTACCTCTAAGAACATATAATTTAGCAGAATTCATATCACCTATCATGTGAATAAGAGAACCTTTTGATACCTTCAGAATTCGATGCCCACCGGCATACTTGTATCCATCAACGTCCATGGTACTCAGGGAAATCAAATTTCTGGCCATGCTTGGTATGTGCTTCACCTCACTCAACGTGTGTGTCACGCCATCATGTGTCCGATCTTATGATCCAACACCAACAATATGGCATGGGTTGTCATTCCCCCACGCACAAAATCTCCGATGCGCAGACTCATATGAATGAACCAATCTTTATTCTGACAAATATGAAGCGAACATGCGATATCAAGTATCCATCCATCATCACGAGAAGCACAAGCGGCAAAAACAGCTAAGCATTAACCATCGAACTATCGAAACAACACGGCCTTACGGTACCTTGACCCTATCTTTCGGTTGGTAAGTTCCGTTTATTTTCTCCTTATTCGCAACTTCCAACAATCATCAATAACATGATTAGATTTCTTACAATACCTGCGAATTTATCCTTTCCCTTGGACTTTGAGCGACTTCTACCATCCTTGCTCTTATCTCATTGCCATAGTTGTTGTATCTCTTCTCGGTCACCCACGAACACAGTAGAGCCTCGACCTTGGATGACATACCATCGACCCTACCATAGTTTTCATCTTTTCCCTCTGTTTGAGGCGTCATGTATGCCGGCAAGGGTTAGTTCATCACGGCTCAACAATATTGTATCACGAAAATGTGTATAGGAACTAGGCAACGAGCATAAGAGTAGAAGAGCTAAATCCTCATCATCATATTTTACCTCCATAGGCGCAAGTCCGAAACAATCTCTTTAAAAGCGGATATGTGATTCATTACCGATCCACCTTTTTGCAGCACAATGCGAGAACAATTTCATCTTCACGTTCATCTTCTTGGTTAGATCCTTTGACACACAAATCGTTTCCAGTTTTTCCCATAGGGCAGTGAGATTTCATCTCCGATTACTTCACAAAATATTATTGGACAGATGAAGTTGAATCAAAGACAAAGCGACGGTCCTTCCGCTTCTCTTGGCGGACCAGGTCTTAGCATCCTTTTCACCGAATCCATCCGCTTCATCCGGATCGAAGTTTGGGCGATAATCGCCGCATCTTCACACAGGAGAATCTTGTGGTGTAGTCCATCGTGGTAGATCGAACTTCAATGATGACATGTAAAACCCTAGATTAGAACACAGGGCTCGATACCACTTGATACAATTGCGACAAGAAGATAGCGAAAGCGAAAAACACAGCAAGGGGACATAGATTTAAGCGTGGAAAACCTCTCCAACAAAGAGGAAAAACCACGGCGCCCGGCGACAAAATTTCACTATATCGAGGAGTGTTTACAAACGTCGGGGATTTCACAGATGCAACTCATCCCAACCGGCGGCTTACAAGGGGTTTATATATCGGTGGAAACCTAGTTCTTCGACGATCGGCCCAAGCCTCCAGCGACGGGCCTCGCTCCACTCGTTAGAAGTTGGCCTATATTTTGTAAAATTTGGATCAACATATAACATGCAGGATAAGTCATAATGTTGTAAGAGATAACAAGTCAAAATGGCAACCTGTTGACTACCAAATCATGGGCCGTGGAGCTCTTCTTCTTGCCAGATCACTAACAATGTTCTAAGCCTTGTGTGATCCAGGTGCTCATCATCTTCGATTTTTTCCTTCATCATAGAAGTCGGGATCTCCTTGACTGGTCGTCAGTACTCACATACCCACATTGTGCTACCATGGTGCTCATTTGCTTTGATGATATCCTTCATCAAGAAAGTGAAACCTTGTTCCTACCAGATTATCTGCACTACAATATCCATGTGTGACCCGAGTGTAGATCTTTTTTCAAGCATGGACAGTATGTTTGTCCCGAACATATGATATTGTCCTATACACCCGATTTCATGATGTCTTTTCTTCTATAATTTCACAAAAAAAATATAAACTATTCTAATCAATTTATCTAAAAAGATCATCTAACTTAATGTGTTTTACCATGGTTGGAGTAGACGGTGAAAGCATTGTGGACATCCGGGAGGGGGTAGTCGTCAGGCGAAGGGCCCCATCTTTACTGGACCGTATTTATCCCTCAACCGGTTTGTCATTTATCCCTCGACCGACTTGTCATGCACAAGCGACTCTAACTTACAACCATAAAGCCAATTTTTGTACTAGTGGGATTTATCCCACGGCTGGTTTGTAATCTGATTGCTGACTACATTACTTGTTTTCTACCGGTTACCCTAAGTCGAGTGAAGATTTGATTCGCATGGACACCAATGATCTATTTTTTAAAAAAACATACTTTTGAGTTTCAAAACTTTCTGGAAAAAAATCCAGGATGTAGATAATGATGTATCCTATAAAGGTGTAAAATACCAATTTAAAACACTTTGTATTGTGACCTACATAAAAATATCAAAAGGGTGGGTCTGAATATACATAGTTTTACATCTCTAAATTTATAAGATTTTGTCATTTTCGTTGAGCCACAATTTAAAAAAAAAAAGAGTTACGATTTTTCATGCTTATAGGATAAAACATTTGACTATCTCAATTTTTTTTAAATATATAAATATGGTTTTAATTTTTTTAAAAATAAAGGGAGCATAGGAATTTTTTTTAAATAATACGAATTAATTATTTAATTTGAGTTCTATTATGTGTTTTTTCGAAATTCCAGATCTAGGGCTTTGTCGGCCAGGGGCAAGCCCCAATCGGCCGAGCCACAGCCGACGGCAATGATCTGTCGGCCGGCACCGGTGGCCGGCCCGGTGGGACCATGGGACCCTAGTCGGCAGTCGATCGGTCAGCGCTGGCCGACTTAATCGGCCGAGCCGGACCGTGGGGCGGGATAAGGAAGCGGCCCGCCGCCAGCGCCACTTCTTCTCCACGCGACGAGCCGTTTCTTCTCTCTCTCCTGCTCGTCGTTCTAGCCCAAAAACCTCCTTTTTTCCCGATTTGGCTAGATTTGACCACGAAACTTCAATCCAAAGGCAGTAGAGAGATAGGAAGCCGATCTACGGATGGGTTAGCTCATAGCGCGATTTGGTGTTGATTTGTTGGAGGAGCGGTGGTGGAGCTGTGGTGGAGCAATGGCAATGGTGGTGGAGCTGGTGGAGGAGCTAAGGCTGTCGTGGTGGTCTTGTGGTGGTGGACCGGCGCTCTCGCTTCAAGGGTAAACTTTAATCTCGATAATCACGGTTATTGTATATGGTTACGTGCGTGCGTGCTTGTCTATTATAATACCTGCCTAGTGGATTAGTAATAATATTTGATCGATGGGTTAGGCACAAATATTTGGCGGTGGATTAGTAGCAATATTTGACCGGTAGCAATAGTATCATATTTTTAGAATATTTGGTGACTGATGGGTTAGACACAAATATTTGGCGATAGATTAGTAGCAATATTTGACCGGTAGCAATAATATCATAATTTTTAGAATATTTGCAAGCATTGCCCAAAGTTATCTGGCGTTGTCGATAATTAATTGATTATGTTGTTTATTTTATGTCGGAGATGACCAATTTAGTGAAGTTCGTGTTTTATTACGGTCATGGGAATGTTCGAACAAATGACTTTGGAGCAGATCTGGGAGAGTTTATGTGTACGATTAGATTTGATGCCCCTCAAAGCGTGGAGTGTTAGTCGATTGAAGGAATGGTTGACGGGATGTTTAGGCTATAACATCGAGGCGTACACCGTCAGCGTGCAAGCATTATGGACAAAGTCAAGAAAAATATTTTCTGGACTTTAAGGCCTGTAGATACTGAAGACCTGGTTTAAGTGGTTAAAAGGCGAAGATAGGCATGTAAACCCTCGCATTAGTGCTTCTGTCTTGAAGGAGATCGATGGTGGACATGTTTCGCGCCATAGTGTTGATTCAAGTTACGGGATGTACTCTATGTCGATCTTTGGGCGGTGGTTATGAATCGGGCGAGCGGTGAGATAGGAGGAGGAGGCGGTGGTTATGAATCGGGCGAGCGGTCGGAGGTGGAGAAGACTATAGTGGAGGCAGATCGGACGAGGAAGATGGAGGCATGCGAACATGATGGAAGAGGAGGATTACATGGATGGAGAGAGTGGTGATTACTGACCAGTGATTACGATGGAGAAGGCGTTGGTGAGAGGACATGCCGATTCTGCTTCATGGAATCAAAACATGTCAACCGGAATGACCGTTGATGATGGTCATGATTACTGGGAATATCACATGTAATTGCCGGTGCGGATATCAAGACAAGCAACATTTGCAAGATGCGATCGTTGCTTGGGCAATGTCAACACGAGGTTTTGAAAACAACCGTGTCCTCTAAGAAATACTTGACAATGGAATGCGTGGATATAAATTGTCGGCGGGGTGCATGCCTATGTCCTGCGTGACACAACTTGGTTGGTGGCTATGTGCGACACATGTAAGCTACAGGTTCCTAAAGATCATCTTAACCTCTCCTCCACACTTCTAGCTCACTGCTTTACGGACTTAGTAGAGTGCAAAGCCTTGGATACCAATTATCTGAGAAGAAAGTAAAGACCGGTTTAAGTACTCCATTTCGTATGGCAAGGCTTGGAGGCAAAGCAAAGGGCTCTTGAGAGGTTTGGTTCGTTTAGAGACGTGTATGACCGACAACCCGACAACTTGGAACTGCGAGGATAGAAACCTAGGCACCTATGTCGACATACAATATTATGTGATACCCGAGGATCCATCCGTGAAGGTGCTTCATCAGTGTTCTTCTCTTTGTTGTATGCATCCAAGCTTTCACTTATTGTCGTCCGATGATATGTGTAGACGGTACTTTTCTAGCGGCAAGTACAAGGGTCGATCCTTACCGCCATTGGTCAAGACGGCAACAATCATTGTCCCACTTGCATTTGCTTTTGTGGAGTAAAACATCGAAAGTTGGACATGGTTCTTGAGCTCAAAATAGCGGTTGTGAAAGACAAGCCCAATGTGCATCATTCATGATAGGCATGCAGGTATCTTGAATGCCGTAAAGCGGCACGACACCGGGGCGGAAGAGCAAACACATTGGCTTGACATGCAAAGCCGATGGTGCATGCGCCATTTGGGTGCTAATTTCTTCTCACGATTCGAAACAAGAACCTCATGAATCTATTCAAAAATTGTGCAAGCAGAACCAAGAATGGAAGCACGATTTCATACGTGCAAAGCTCGATGAATTTACTCGAAACATGTGAGGGCAAGGAAAGCTGCAAACGCAGCCGTGGCGCACATCAAGCATAGCTGCACATCAAGCTCTGGAGCTGCCTGTGGAGGAAGATCCTGTAGGGCTTTGTGACTTACTGGATTTGATCCACGGTACAAGGAGAAGGCGGCGGTCGATCAAGAACTTCCCGGTGGATAGAGCACGAGCCTTTGGAGAGGTGGTCTTTGCTACGATACACATGGAGCTAGGTATGGTGTCATGACTACAAACCTAGGAGTCATATAACTTTGTCCTCGAGAGGTAACAGGGCACTTCCTTGACAGCCATAGTCGAAGGTATTCATGGCACGATTTCATATTTTAGAACCAGACTGACGTGGTGCTCGGATGCATATCATGAACAATCAACCCCGTTTACGTGAAAAGGTTATGAGGTACATGGATAAGAAGATGGCGAAGTGTATGTCACACACCGTCGTGCATAGGTAATGAGGATAGAAGGTTTGAGGTGCGGCTAGCCACCGATAAGTTTGGGTGTAATGAATGGGCGAGGACGCATGAGATGAAGATAGGTAATGAGCAATGGCCAACCTGCGAGTGCACCTGCAACAAACCAAAGTTGCTTCACCTGCCTTGCTCTCATGTGCTTGCTGCTTGTCGGTAGCTAGGGTTGGACACCATATCGTTCGTGTCTCCTACTACAGAAAGAATCTGTGGTCAATACTTGGGCCGGGTGAGATGTCGATTTGAATGGGTAATTTCAACACCGTGAACCTGGTGAAAGGCGTACATCCCACCTGCTCTAATGCGAACAAGCGAGGCCTTGATGTAGACGCATCCGAATGACATGGACGAATCGGTGGCGGCCCAACTCGGCGATGTTTTCTATGCAATGAATTTGGTCAGGATACTCATTGTCCCACTTTCGGTCTGGCACACACATCTGGGGCCAGGGTGCCGAGGTCGAAGAGGTAGAGGACGCGGGTGAAACTATGTTTTATGTTGTAATATGTGTCGAACTATGTTTGATGTTGTAATATGTGTCGAACTATGTTTTATGTTGTAATATGTGGCGAACTATGTTTGATGTTGTAATATGTGTCGAACTATGTTTTATGTTGTAATATGTGGTGGACTATGTTTTATGTTGTAATATGGCGAACTATGTTTTATGTTGTAATATGCAACTTATGTTAATTTTAAATTGTTGAAATGGCGAGAAGATACTGGTTGCTCGATCCAAACATTGAAAAGAAGCATCGGGCTAGAATTTTGGAGGATGACCCCACTCACTTGAGCCTTTGGTCACTCCTTTTGAATGTTAGCGGAGGATACACCCCGCTTGGGTTCCTAGGTACGATTTAATCATGAATTATATGAGTATTTTTGGGTTGCGATACATGATTGATCACGTTTTTGGTCATGCAGGTTGAAGTGGGCTAGGCTTTTACCTTTTGTTCGCTTGGTTGAGGGGCTGCAGACTCTACGCCTACTATATGACCACTCATTTCTCACATGCTTTGTCGACCGTTGGACGCCCGAGACCCACACTTTTCACTTTCGCTGGGGAGAGATGGCTCCTACTCTCCAGGAAGTGTCATGCCTGTTGGGACTTCCTTTGGCTGAACAGCCCATTGGACCTTCTGAGCACCAGGTAGTTGGCAGAGGATATGGCACAGCGATTCCGTGGTATTACTAGACCATTGGAGTATGAAGAACACGGGCCCAAGTTCGGGTTACTAGGATGTCGTGTGTTTGCTAACTTCTTTTTCATCTTTGCTACATTACATCTGGTTACTTATCGAACCATATTTCATTAATGCAGATCCAACTGTTAGGCTATCCAGAGACTCAGTTGACAGAGGCACAAATCACTCGGTCCTTGGAGGCATACATACTTTGGCTTCTCGGTAAGGTGATGTTCACCGAGAACCATGTCACCACTATCACCGCTCGCTACATCCCTATCGCATTGGAGATCGCCAATGCAACTAGCGCTGACATGATTATACAGAGGAGTTGGGGTTCTGCGGTCTTAGCGGCCACGTACCGAGGTATGTGCAGTGGTTGCCACGCAGGCGCCAAGTCAGCCTGCTTGGATGCCCACTCGTTGCAGCTTTGGTCACGGGGCGGTTTCCTATCGGCGGCGGACGTTATGGTTGAGACCTTACCCTCTGACTACTTTGGGCGACCCTCACGGACTGTTGGATCCGATCCAGACCACATTGACTTGCCTACTGTCGGTTCAGTTTGGACACATCGCCAGGTATGTGCATAGTTACTTGTTACATTCATTATTTAGTTGACATAACCTATGCATGAAGCTAACAAATTATTATTCGCAAAGACGCTTTTCTCACAATCAGGTGAGGGGTTGCTACCCCGCACTGTCCGAGCAGTTTGACGTACTGCTAGCGAGTTCGGTGATGTGGGAGCCCTACGGTGAAGCTGTCGCTAGATTCCGAAGGATGGGACGCCGCACAAATGTCTTTACTATGCGCCGAGGATGAGCCGTATTGGCTCACAAAATCGAAGATCATCTTGACATGCGGTGAGAGGAGATGAGCCTACATAGAGTAATGAGGCAGTTTGGTCTTCGCCCGGTCGATCCTCATCCTCGGAGAGCGCCATTCCTTGATCGTACACACGTATGTTTCATTTACATTACTTCCATATTAACATGATTTATTGACATGACACTAACCATGTTAAATGTTAGGTTGTCGAGGAAGAAGTAGCAAGACCGCCACCGGTTGGCTACAGGGTTGGGGTGTACGTTCAAGAGTGGGACACGCTACAACCCGAGTCAGGACTCGAACGAGGCATTTGACATGGAAGAGTTCAATGTGCCTTGACGGCTACATGAGCGCCACGACTACGCATCACGCAGCAATCTCACCCAGGAGATGCCCGGCGCTACTTGGGATAGTTATCCGAGCTCGATCATTGTAGGCAGCAGACAACACGTATGTTCTTCATCTAATGCACCTATTTATTACATAGTTTTCCATCTATATATGCTGAACCTTGTGGTGTCTCTTGCAGGCACAGCTGTTAGTCGATCTTGAGACGGAGAGTGCTGAGTACAGACGCTCTCTTCGTCCGACCCCTACTTATTCACCGGCAGACCAGGAGACTGGCTGAGTCGCTGGAGGAGAAGATACGACGTATCTCACGGGTTATCACGTGCACCCGCCTTCGGACATTGCTCACCACCCGGCACCACTGCGTCCTCCATGCACTCGGCACCACCGGCAGCCACCCTCGCCCCACGACAGCTCCCGTCCACGGCTTACACCAGCGGCTCCGAGACCTCCTCCCGCACCAGGCCGGAGGTTCGACGTGGCATCGCAGTCTTCTTCGATGTTGGCAGCAGCAGAGCCACCTTTGCACGATGGAGGTTCGTCGGCGGCACCAGCAGCAGGAGCCTTTGGGTCACCCTCCCATGCCAAACTACGGTTTCACCACAGCCACAGCCACATGGTATGTGTCTTACAAGATAAGCGTTGAGGCTCAGTTCATGTCAAGTTCTTACATACTTTGTTTTCATGTGCAGGAGCATTCAGAATGCAGGGGTCTATGTCTGGCTATCGATGTCGTGTCCGGATCCGCTGGACGATCAGACGTTGATCATAGCACTCAGATTTCATGACGCAGCGTTGGCTGAACATTTTCAGACTCCACCGACCCCACGGGGAGACTCAAGACGATGAGCACGGGTCGGTGATTCCTCCCGACAGTTCGGCCGCCTACGTGTTCGGTTGGACGACGCCCTAACCCACCACCCGAAGGCCATGCAGACGTCGTCAGAGACATATATTTATCTATGTATGAGACATATATTTATCTATGTATGAGACATATATTTATCTATGTATGAGACATGTCTATCTATGCATGAGACATCTACTTATGTATGAGACATATATCTACCTATATATGAGACATCATTCTATCATTTCACGATTTTTATTGCAACACTCAACATAACTTGCAACACAGTTCAACATAACTTGCGGTACATAAATAAGAGTCCTATCAATTCCTAGCATGATGCCTTTCCCTTTCCCTTCGATGATGCCTCGCCTTTCCCTTGACGATCCTCGCACTTGCTCTTCTTGGCCTGCTCTTTCTTCTTCTCCCCGCCTTGTCCCACTCGGCTCGCCTTGCTTCCAACGGGTGGCGGCATGAAGATATCATCCTCATCTTCGCTCTCTTCTATGCAGGCCCTCGTGCCTGACACCGCTTCGTCATGTCCTTGACTCTTCTTGGCTCGCTCTTTCTTCTTCTCGCCTCTTGTCCCACTCGGCTCTTGCCTTGCTTCCAACCGGTGGCGGCATGAAGATATCATCCTCATCTTCGCTATCTTCTATCCAGACCAAGGTGTATTAGCCACCTCCATGCGAGCTTCACTCTTGAAGGTGAGATTGTCCCACCTTGCCTTGATCCCGAGAAGCTCTGCTCAGACTGATTTGGGGTCTTCGCCCACCCTCTTAGATAAAGTGACTTACCAAGTATAACGAGAGCATCATGGTTCGATACCAACGTATCCCAATGGTTGGTGTATCGCCTATCTCAACAGTTCGCTATGAAGAAAAGCCCAATGGACATATCTACGGGCCGGAGAAGGCGTCGGTCATAGTGGAGAGGAGGAGGAAAATGCGAGAGCCAGAGGAGAGGAGGAAATGAGAGAGTAAGAGGGAAGAGAAGAACTGTAAAGGATACATCTCGTTCGGATTTATAGAGGCACCGCAAGCGCGAATAGCGGAAAAAGGGAAGTAGTGGCGGAAAAAGGCGGAAGTAGTGGCGGAACAAAGGACGGAAAGTACTAGCGGGAAAATCGGCGATGATGGGAAAAATCGCGAAGGATTGTGAGAAAACAGCGGAAGATTAGGGCTGCATTGATCATGCAGATTTGGGCAGGGCACGACGATTAGGCAATCGGCAGGGCAACCGGTAGGCCATCGGCCTGCCCGGATCGCATGTGTGCCACATGCGATCGGCGAAATGGGCACAGCCGATTAGCTGATCGGCTTGCCCCTGGCCGACAAAGCCCTAGATCTGGAATTTCGAAAAAACGCATAACAGAACTCAAATTAAATAATTAATTCGTATTATTTAAAAAAAATCGCGGAGCTCGGAGCCCCCAAAAAACCCCACTTTCCGCTAATAAGTCTTCACTGCTAAAAAGAGTTTTATCGTTGCAACAAAAAGGGAGCTCCATCTTATTAGTGGAGTACTAAACTAAGTACTCCCTCCGTCCGCAAATAAGTGTATATCTAATTTTTGGCTAAGTCAAAGATAATCAAATTTGACTAACTTAATAAAGAAATATAAAAATATATATTAAATGAAATTGATATATTATGAAACTAGATTTAAAAATAAATCTAATGGTATCAATTTAGTATCATAAATATTGATACGTTGTTCTAAAAAGTTAGTCAAACGTATTAAAATTTGATTTAGGATAAAGCTAGAAGTACACTTGTTTACGGACGGTGGGAGTATGTAGTACGACCTTGAGCAACTTATCTGCTCAAGTTGTTAACGATGACTTAATTAAGCGATGCAAACACATGGTTTGTGGTGCATGCACGGCAGTTGGTCTGTTCACGCATGCATACCACAACTACATCTGAGTAGTCTGTTCACGTATACGTGTCGTGTGATTAGCAACATGTTGCGTAAGGTTCTCCCGTTTAATTAATCTACAGGGACCCCACGATCGACGAAGAAGTCACTCTCAGGGCATCCCTATGTTGTCTATAAAGGCTATCTATAAGTTAAAAAAGTTGTCCATAAGTTTATCGGTTTTGCTATTTCTCAGGCGCCTGAGAAATAGTTATTTCCCAGTCATCTTGTTCATCGTTGGATTTTGGTTCTAAGATTCAATTGAGCCATCTAATTGCAGTTTTTTGTTTGTAAAAATGTATGTTTCCATTCGATTGAGCCAGCCACGTCAGCCGACTGAGAAATAGTTATTTCTCAGTCGCCTGAGACATAGGCATTCCCTTTGTTTAATTATCGCTTTTGTATCAGTGTCGATTTGATTTCGGTGGAGATTCTAAAATGACAGCGACGCCTTCTATCTATCGCCATGCCGCGCTGTAGTGGTTGATTAAACTAGCTGGTCGACTCTACAGGACGGCAGCAAGGCCATCAGTTTGCATGTCTGCAGTGCAGTGCAGTGCAGGAGGCCCAGGCGCCATGGACGAACAAAAAAAAAGGGTGTTTTTCTCCTCGTACCATCAAACAGTACGCTGCCGGTGAACTGGACGTCGCCGGCCGACGTTCGGCGCAACAGTCTTACGTAAGCTGTCTGTAAGAGGTGCCACGTAGGATATTTGATGAGGTGGAAGAGAAAAACGAAGGAAAGAGAAAAAGGTCGACGGTAATTTTGCAGACGGTCGACTCGCGCGAAATTCTCTGACTAGCGACGGCTCTTTTCCTGTTGTACAGATGCCCGTCGGTAGTTGTAGTCCCAAATAAGATCGTGCTCCGTATTTTTCACTTCCGCAGAGGAACAGTGGGGCAGTTGCAGCCAGGGATAGTTAAGATTTAATTTGATCTGGTCAACCTAATTAGCTATTAATAGGATACTATAGATAGCAAGAAAGACAGTCTATTGTACAAGATGTTTTAGCACAGTCTACAAATGACGTGTTAATCTACTACAGATAGCAGATGTCTAAACCATTGTACATGCCCTTACATTGGCCACCATTTTTTTTTAGCCCAACCGGCCAGCCAACCGCTACAAAACTGAACCCCAAATCCAGGCCCCTCGCGCGGGCCCTCTTCCAACTGCCACAGCGCCAAATCACCTGCTGCTCCCACGCACACCCACGTTGTCGTTTAGCTATAATTTTAGAAAAATCGGATTCATGCTTATAGGATACAACATTTACTATCTCGATTTTAAAAAAATATAAGTATGGTTTTTTTAATAAAGCGAGCATAGGAGCTCAGGGCCAAAAAAAAACCCACTTTCTGCTAAGTCTTATTAGCTGCTAAAGACAGTTTTATCGTTGCAACGTACCTCTCCCTACCCAGCTCTCTCTCCCTCCCCGCGTTCGACCGTCCTCCCTCAGATCCCGGGCCCCTCCTATGGCCTCTCTGTCCGAATAGCCGGTCGGAGTTGGCGCCGGTGTAGATAGGGTTAGGAGTTGTGGCTTCATGCCGGTAGTGGGCTCTTTGTCCGGCGATGTGGTCCTTCCAGGCGGGTGCGGTCAGATTTGGAAGTTAGGGTTCGTCCTTGTGGTCTTGACACTACTAGGAAAATGGCTATAGGTAATCAGCACATTCGTGGCTCACATGGTTGAAGTACCCCACGGCTAAAACAGGCGTGGCTCACCTATGAGCAGTGCCCTACTAATAACTAGAACAACCGTGGCGCACATGACCATAGTGCGCCATAGATCCGTAGCGCACATAGGGTACGTGCGCTACGGTTGTTAGTGTCAACCGTGACGCACATGGAGTGCGCCACGAAGCGCATGCCCTCTACCGCGGAAAGCGCGGACACATCCGCGCACTATGGCATGTGCGCCACGGATGTATAAACTTAGTAGTAGGGCACCTTGCCCTAGTGCCCTACGTCTAACTATCCTGCACCAACTCCACACCCCCCCTTGGATCGCCTTTTTAGGCTTTGCAAAAAAATAAAAGAAAATGATAAATGCTTCAAAAAATCAAATCCTTTCATATTTAGGTAGGTAATGTGGTATAGTTTTTAGGAAAATTAACAAACATGAGTTTCGACTTTATCTGCAAAAAAAAGTCATGCCACGGTAAAAAGGCCGTAACTTTTGCATACGATATCGAAAAAATCGTATAATATACCAAAATGACGAGAACGAGATTTCAGATCCCGCAACCACCTCCGATCGTTTAGCGATTTTTTAGATTTTCAAAATTGAAAAGAGTAAAAAGTTACTATTAAAAGACCGTTTTTTCCTGCAGAAAAAAATAGAGGGCGACTTACCCGTAGCGCACCACCACCTAGTGCACCACGGATAAGCTTGGGCGGGATTCAAAATTTGAATCCCCACCCCGCCCACCTACCCCTATTCCCTCCCTCTCCTTTTCATTCTCCTCCTCCTCCTTTTCCTTCTCTTCTCCTCCTCCTTTTCCTTCTTTTTTCCTCCTCCTCCTCCTTTACTTCTCCTCCTTCCTTGTGATCGACGGCGGTGGCCTTCTCCTCCTCCTTGCTCCCATCCTCCTCTCCTTGCGACGATGGCGATGGCGGCGCCGACCTTCTCCTCCTCCTGCAGTCCACGACGCGGCGACCTCCTTCCTTGCGGCCTCCTCCTTCTTGCGATCACGAAGACGAGCTCCGACGACCTCCTTCTCCTTGCGACCTCCTCCTCTCCGGCCACACCTCCTCTCCTCTTCCTCGATGTCGGCGAGGAGTACCACGGCCACGGCCTCCCGCACCTCCCTGCGGTGGTAGGTCGTGGCCACGGCCACCATGCTCCAGCGAGGAAACACGACATCGGCGATGCGGACCCGATTGCTTTTGCAATTCAAAACGAGGGTGTTTTTTGCATTTTTCTATTTTTGAAAAAAACATCCGTGGCGCACATGTACCCCTCAAGTGCGCCACGCCTATCTCGATATAACCGTGGCGCACCATGCAGTGCGCCACGGCTATGAGATAGCCGTAGCGCGAGGCCCGTGGCGCACTGCTAGTGCGCCACAGAAGGCCTTTTCAGGTGCGCCACGAATAGACGTTTTTCTAGTAGTGTGAGGCTCCTTTGGCCGGAGCTAGGGACGATAAGGAGGACAACCACATCTAATAAAGCCGTTGTTGGCTGTTTCCCTAGGGGTGCTCTGTTTCTTTCATCTGGCCGGCCTTGGAGGCGGGGGGATCGCGTCTCAGAGCATGTCGAGGTGGGGCTTGGGGGACGGCGGGAGTTCGCACGCCAGCCAACAAGAGGTTGTCTGTGCCTGCTGTTTCTCTGCTTCTTCTGGGCGGCCGTGGAGGCGAGGAGATCAAGAAGAGAAGACGAAGGTGGACGACCAACTCCCAAAGCATCTCGCGTGGCCGCCGCGCTGTTGTTGGCGTTCCTTCTGCGGCTCAAGAACACCTGGCCTGCCGTGGAGGCGAGGAGGTGGGAGCGAGCGCGCAGTGGACGGCTTCTGTGGAACGGGGCGCTGGGGAGTTCTTGGAGCTTCTTCTCCCCGCGGCGTTCTCCAAGCGACGACGAAGGCTCGCGACCGCTATCCATGGCCCGAAGGGTGGCATCGATTGCGCGAGCCTCTGTATCCACTTCGGGAGGATTTTCTTCAGCGACGAAGCAGCACTGAAGCCCCTCCTCCAGCCAAGTGGTTTCGTCCCTGGCTGCTGTAGAGGTGGCGCTGGCGGTTGTTCTAGACCTGATTGCGTTTCTGCAATCTTTTTAGGGTGGTGTTTGTAAATTATAGGGGTCGAGTTGTATTTCTGTGGCATCCCGCAAAACCACTACTAGAAAATCGCGTTGAATTTGTGCATTGCATCGTCATCATCATGTATTGTTTGTCAAAAACTAATTTCGAAAACCTATTTTGTTTTCCACACGCCTCGTCTCCGTTCAACACGCAAACCCGGGTCACCGGATCATTTTGTTTTGCCCACTATCGGTTTGCAAACGGTGTTATTTAAACAAATAAAATATTAAATTATTTTAGTGAGGCAGTCGAACGGGCCGAGTAGACCCGAACGACCACCCCTGTTTTTAAATCGGTCCAAATAGACCGGCCCCTCTAAATCCTAAACTCACCCAATCTACCTACCCAGCCCAACCCTCCACCTCACCCTCCAATCCTCGCCACATCAAGACACCTCTCTACCCAATCCCCACCCACCTATCCTACCCCACTCTCTCTCACACCTCACCAAACACAACACACGCACAACATACAAGAAGACACAAAGCACGCACGCCACCCCTGACCCGCGTGGACCTGTCCCGTGGCCCACCCTGACCCCCACGATCCCCTCCCCTGTCGACCCTGGGGCCACCACTCGTCCCCACGCGACCGCCCAACCCCGCCCCCTCTTCCCCGGTTCTTCCCCGACGCGACCCTCCTCCCTCTCCTCCCTCTCTCTCCTGTGCACCTCACTCGAGCCACTGGCCCTCTCCTTTCGGCCCGTCTCCCGCCCGGGCCCTGGCCTTGGCCGACCCAAGCACCTCCTCCCACACATGTGGCTCATCGCCTCATTCCGACTCGGCCTCCGCCGACCTCACTGCTGGTCCCGTCATGCAGCCGCCTGACCCGCCACACCCCTCCCCACTCACGGGACGCGAGCCAGCCTGGCCAAGGCCGGCTCCACGCCTGCCACCTCCGCCCAAAGCCTGACCGGCTGCCCGGCCTGAGGCCCTCCGCCGTCACCTGCCCGCAGCCTCGCCCGCTTGCACTGGCCGCCACTGCCGTCCGCCACCTCAAGCTCCCCGGCCGAGCCTGTCCTGGCCCTCACCCGGCTGCCCCGCCGAGCCTGCTCGGCCACCTCTGCCTCCGCCCCTTCCCTGCCCTCCCACTGCCCCTCTCCGCCGGCCGTCCTCCTCCTCGGCCGCTGACGACCCTGGCCTCTCCCTCTTCCTCAGCTCGAGCCCGCCATGAGGCCAGCCGGTCTTCCGCCGAGCTCGCCGAGCCGCTTCTCCCTTCTCCGGCGCCTCTCGCTCGCCGAGGGCTCTGCCGTGCCTTCGCCAACCGGCCGCCTGGCCCGAGCCGCGCCCGGCGTCTTCCTGCCCGAGCCTCCTCCTCCGCTGCCCCTCTCGCCGCTTCATCCTGCCGCTGCGGCCTCGACCTGCCGGTCCTCCGTCGCCCTTCGTCTGCATTGAGAGTGGCCCAGCGTGTGCTCCTACGTGGGACGCTGCTGCGATCATTTAGCACGCGTGGTGGCGTTATTCTAGTGTGGTTGGGGTTGTCCAAAGAGTCAGGGCATAAGGCCACCCAAAGGATGGACAATACCGAAGATACTCAAGAATCCCGATATGGCCATCTAGATGACAAGATCTCCATCATGGAACATCAAGCTCTACCTCATGGAATCAGAAGACCCGTGTCGAACCCAAGACTCGCCGCCGACAAGAGTCACTATGCCAAGATATGCATCGTTACGCTCACGACCAATGCACGAGGTGGAACTCGATGACGCAAGTACCCCAAGATCTACCACGCGGACGCAGAGAAACCCTCGGACGCCAAGTTCTTCTCCTCGGAACATCGGAATTTCCCCCCCGGACGCCAAGATCGCCTCCCCCGATTCGAAGCCCTATGCCCCGAGAACGCCAAGACCCGAGTGCGCCGACATGCATCCGGTGACGCCAAGACGCCAAGATCACCGACATCGAAACGACAAGCTCGTCGTCATAACACTCAAGACCAGGTGACAAGTACCGCTTCCGGACGCCAAGACCGACCCGATCGCCCGACAAGACCTTTCAGAACGGCAAGATCGACTCGACCAGGTGGAGTCGAAGACCGCCAAGTACTTCTTCCGAACGCAAGATCTACCTCTGCGAGAACGAGAGAACGCTTTCCGCCAAGATCGAACCCTAACCTCGACCCCGAGACCTGGACCTGTCGAACCCGAACCCCGAAACCAAGATCCGCTTAACCCTAAATGTGTGACCTTTTCCTCGATACCCTATTTTATAAATGATATCAACTTGTTGCATATTTAAATGTCATCTCGCATGCATATCATTGGTTTGGGGCCTTATGCCGATCCACCTTAATTAAATATGGGGCCCATATGCGGGCAAATCTAGCCTTATATTGGCCTCATTTAAATTTGCATCGAACCCGTTGTCATATCTTGCACAGTTAAAACAACATTTAAATTGCGGGGTAGATAAATAACTTGAACCATCTAATTAATTGTCGGGACCCCGGTTCCGCTTAATATGACCTAATTGCATCGCACCTTTGCCATGACATACATCATACATGCATCATGCCGATCTTCTGCCGTGTATTAAGTATTGCATCCGGTGTTTATTCTAGTGTTTTGCTTCTTCGCGGATAAGGCCGTTGAGTTGATGTGAGCTTCGCCCCGATCTTCGGTTGAACCCTTCGACAATGTTTTCAGGCGAGCATCTCCCCCTTTCTACCTATCTTACTTTATAGTCTTTATTCCCTCCTGTTGATCTATTGCTATCGGTGTGCGATGCTTTAGTTTCCGTACCTGTGATATACCGTGCCGCCCTATATTGCCTTGGACACACCCTATTACCTGTTGTTTGGTAGATAGTTGGACTTGCGCGTCGTAGTTGCTTGCTCAAGTGCTGATGTGTGTCGTCATATGCCTCAGTTGCTGATGTATTGCCGCATGTTGATGTTGGAGATTCTAGTTTTACTTATCGTCACTTTAATTGTTTAACAACTAAAATTGAATAAGCGAGGCATCGGTGGGTGATAGTAAATATTTGGTTTCCGAACGCCCACTTGTGTCCCGTAAGACCCTAAGTACTTGATACCTGTTCCTTGATTTATCGCGCTATCCACATCCGGGAGGTATATGGGACCCCCCTGAGCCAGAGCTTGATTCAGTCTTATTTCTTGGGGCCACAAACTAGTTTGAGGTTTTATTTACGATTGTACTTATGCCATGCTACTTATGTATTTACGACAGCGAGGAGCACACTATCTGTTAGGATCGGGACACGATTCCGCTGTGTCGACAAGCCCAGCTTTGGGTTCCTGGCCGTTCACACCGTCCACCCAAACATTGAGTCCGTCTCGAGCTTGCTTACTTGCGGGTGTACTTAAGGGTGGCCTCAAAAATTTCTGAATCCCGTGATTGTTCACCGTGAAAGCCTCGTTGGGTTTTGATTTGGTTTTTCCGAGGTTGATCGAGCGTGTGTTGCTATTGGTGCACCCCGGCCGGGTAAAACTTTCTGAAAGCCGTGTCCGCGGATATGGACGACTTGGAGCACAGTATCTCGATCATAGACAAGCATAACTAAAGTTTAATGCTATAAATTTGACTTATAATGACTAGTAATCAGCTTCACTATAACGGAATGGCTAATGAATACTGCCCACAATTGCTTGTATGGATTGTCGCTTGCGACCAATGTATCTGAATAGTAAGTATTGCGACTACAACGAAATGGCTGAATAAAAGTACCAACAATTGCTGGGTTTAAGGGTTATATCATGCTATCTGTATCTGATTAGTAATTGCTGCAACTACCACGGAATGATTAACTAAAAGTGCCCACTGCTTATTTTATCAGGACGATCATCTAAACCTGACTAGTAAAGTGCCGCAACTATAATTGACTAAATAAAACTGCCAACGGTGTGAGTTCCTCGGTTGACTTCCTCGTTTGGTCTCGAGGGGGAAACACCAGGATGGGTTTGTTTGGTGTTAGCTCCAGGTTGGATCCGGATAGGTCACTCTTATCCCTCTCTGATAACCGCCAGTTGTAGCGAGTCTCTATAGGTTGTTTAGTGCATGCTGCCGCTGCCGCTTCAGTCCACCATACCTATGTAGGCGAGGACCGCCGAATTCTAGTCTCGCCGTAATCGGCCTCGATCGACGCCTCCTCTTTTTCCTTTGCCCCTTGTCGGCACCCTTTTTGTTTAAGCAGGTTTTGAGATCGACGCCGTTAGCGGTTACCCTTCCGCTTGGCACGGCAGGGTTATGGACGCCATTGGTTATTCTTCGGGGCTCTTAGCCCCATTTGCATCTTGTCCGTAGCCGGACGCCTGGCTGCTTTCAAGGTGATTTGGATCTTTGTATATTATATCGTATTCTTGACTCTTTGAGTCGTTGATATATATATCTGCTAGGTCCCATCGAGGACTGTTGTGTAATGTTATTACTTCGTTTTCCACCCGCACGAAAGTGCCTGGTGGGCACCTTTGAATCGTTTCTATGCGGGTTTGGCGAATTTTGCTCAAACTTGCATAGGTCCGATTCTGAGGGTGTTACAATTTCCCTTTTTCTGTGTTGGACCTTCTTGTAATTGTCCACCTACCGCTGGAATGAAGCTCCTAGGCCCTTCGGGGCCTTATGCGTTAAAAAAATCATTGCAACGAAAAGGAAGCCCCATCTTATTATTAGTAGTACTAAGCTATGTTCGATCTTAAATTAAAAAGAAAAGCTATGTTCGATCTTGAGCAACTACTTGCTCAAGTTGTTAACAATGTCTTAATTAAGCGATGCAAACACGCAGCATGTGGTGCATGCACGGCAGTTAGCTGTTCACGTGTGTATACCACAACTACATCTTTGTAGTCTGTTCACGTAGTGTGTTACAGTTCTGTTTTCCCTCTCTTCCGCAGGGATTACATGATTTATAACGTGAGATGACTGTATCATGACAGTCTTGACAGTCAGAGCAGTCCGGTTCAGTTGTGATTGCGCGCATAGCAACACGTTTGCGTAAGGTTCACCCGTTTAATTAATCTCCAGGCAGGGGACCCCACGATCGACGAAGAAGTCACTCTTATCCGTTCGTTTTCTTTGTAGTAGTACTAGGCGAGATGCATTTGCGGGTTTCCCGTCGTCGGATCGTTTGTTTAACCATCGCTTTTTGTATCAGTGTCCATTTGCTTATCGGTGGAGGAAAGGCCACGAAAGGCGTTTCGTACTGACGAGGCCCATGGGAAAGAGGTTCCTATTTGTTGGTGTGGAACCGATTGCACTGTTAAGGAATCCCAAGACTACTTATCCGATAGTTGGGGAAAGAAGTTCTTCATGTGTGCCAACAACCGCTCTCCCGGCGTGGCCAACCCATATCGACAAGCCACGGGTATGCTCAAAGCTTTTTAGTTCTTCATGTGTCCCAAACTATTCCATAGCATATCCTCTAACATGCACTATTTTCTTGTAGTCTCCCCCTCCGGTATGCAGGTACTACACTTGGATAGACCTTGAGCAACCTCAATCCAACAAGGCTATCCAAGAGATCGATTTTTCCATAAGAAGAAGTCGCTACGAAGAACGGCTGCATGACGAGGACATGGCGAGGAAGCGCAAGGAACGTAATAACGAGATCCGCAGGAAAGAGGAGGAAGAGGAGCGCAAAGCTAAGGAGGCTCGTGCTGAGGAGAGGGAAAGGCTTCATCAAGCGGCGTGGCGTTCCATGGAGGAAGAGGAAGAGAAGAAGAGGAAGGGCAAAGGACCTATGCTTTAGAACACCATGTTTGATGTTGTTTGAGATGCTTAAGGGCAAGAACTATTAGTGTGATGTCGAACTATTAGTATGTAAAGCCCCTTAAGGGCAAGAACACCATGTTTGAGATGCTTCTATTTGAGTATGTCATGAACTGCTATCCCTTGTCTTTTATTTGCCTTGTGTAATGTTTGTCATGTTAAAGTCTCAGAACAGGGAAATGTTTGGTCTGAACATAGTTTGAAGGCATAGCGCCTAGCAGAACGACGCTACACAAGCATAACGCCTGCGCTGCTATGCTAGCGATTTCGCCCCAAACTAAACAGAGAACAGAGAGTTGGCTCGGGAAAACTCTAAGTCGAGTGTAGCGCCTGTCGATAGGCGCTATGCTCGAGGTGTAGCGCCCATCGATGCGCCACACACTTTGACAAGTTTTCCCCAGAGCCAACTCTCGGTTTGCTCTCTGTATGCTCCTGTTAATTTTGGAGCAGACGAAATCTGCTAGCATAGCGCCTAGCAGAACGGCGCTACACCTCAGAGCATAGCGCCTATCAGACAGGCGCTACACTCTGAACTCCCCAGTTCCAAACAACATATACTCAAACAACACTTGTTATACTAGTTTCAAACAACATATACTCAAATAACATCAATATAATCTCAAACAACATCAACTAATTGTCATACATCAACATAGTCTCAAACAACATCAACGTAGTGCCAATACATGAACATAGTCTTAAACAACATCAACATAGTGCCATACATCAACCCATACATAGTCTCCAACCTAGTGCATCATCATCAACATTGTGCCATACATGACCTACTTCCGTCCCACGCCCTGGGCCTCGGCCCTCCTGGAGGTATCTTCTTTGTCACCTCCTCTTCTTGCGACTCATCTTCATCATCATACCGTAGGCCTCTCGTCACCTTATTCGCTCTTGACCTCCGTGGCGGCTCGTCCTCGACAACATTGGCCTTTCCCTTGTTACGGAAGTCGTCCGGCGTCCAGCGATTGAACTGTTTCCTTGGCTTCAGCTGGTATGCGGAACGAATCTGGTACTCCTCCTTAGTCTCATTCTCCATATGAGGCAGCTACATGTAAGATTGTATGGCTATGAGAAATGCATGGGAAACAGAAAGCACTAAATGCATGTAAGGTTGTCCCATACCTCATCTTCCGAACGAATCGCCGAAGTGGTGTCATCCTCAACATCATCCTGAAGATGGGCCGACGAATCAGTAGTCGACTTGGACCTAGAACCAGACGGGGTTGTGTACTCGGGATCGCGGCAACCTAGCACGTTAGATAAGCGACGCATCTTTTGGGCCGAACGCTGTAACAAATAACAACATAAGTCAAAACAAGAACATGCCTATCTTGAGGAAGTCTCGCATCCATACCTTAAGGAAGTCTCGTATCATGCCTTCTCCCTTTTTCCCCTTAGGGGCAGCAAAAAGAATCGCCTCGGCATCGTCGGCATATTTCTTTACCTCCGTTCTCTACAGAGTCAGGAACAAGAACATGTTAGGCAAGAAAGAGATGAGAGTGTAAGGAAAGTAATGCGAAGGCAACGATAACTTTACCACAAAGTTGAGTGAGGAAGAAAGCGGGATGTCGGTCCCCTTCCTGACCTGTCGGTTGTACTGAGTGTAGGCAAGTTCATCGAACTGGACTGGCTCCTCCAATTTTTCTTCCTCGTAGGACGGCGGACAAATGGAGACACGGGTACTACCAAGAAACCAATGGATGTAGTTGTTAAATGCAACTGGGCAATGTGCTCTTCCATTATTCCATTCCGTTCGTCGAGCATTCTCCACACAAATGAGGAACTCCATGACGTGCCTCCTATGATGGTGATCCCAATTCTTGATCTTCCTCTGCCTCTTTTTGTCCAACCTGAACAACAACAAAGAACCATATTAGTACCATCCAAAGCAATTGAGCACAAGTTCTCATGCTAACTAACCGATGAAGCTCCTTGTCGGTGTCCTTCCACACGGAGGGTTGCAGATGAAACAACCCGAATCGCCTCATCACCCGTTGTGGCATATGAAACTCAACCGCCCAATTGCAAATCAATGGGCATGATGAGCCAGAGATTGTTCCTCCAAGCACTTGGTTAATACCAAACCCGGAGCAATACCAAACTCGTCCCACAACCATAAGGCTCCTACTCCACCGCAACATATCACAAGAACATGTTTGGTATCGATTTTGACTCGTGAAGTAAATATTATGGATGGTGACGATAGATAAACATCTACCGCCGGTAATCGCATCAAACTCGTTCGTGTACTTGAGGTACATGGCATCAACATAGCTTGTCATCTCCGATACCACGCCCCACTTGTAAGCCCAAGTCTACCGGGCGTGAGGGTTTCTATTATACGATGGCCAAGGATGGTGGCCCACCTCTTTGGGACCAACCGTAAGCTGCCCAGCTCCATATCGAGAGAAGAACCATAGCACCACCTATTCGGCAGATTCGCCGCCTCGGACGTGCATCGTCCAACCGCAAGTGAACAAAACGAGGTCAAGATAGCATATGTGTGGACTCGACATATACAAATGAATGTAGAGTGCACATGTGATTACCCCGACAAGTAGGCAAGAGCCAACCCACCGATATTGCTATCCCAGTTTGCTTGTGCCTTGAGCCACATCCACTGAGCAGTCCTACCTCCGCTGTCAGCAAACAGAGTCCTAGAAAGGACATACCACACGTACACATGAGCATGTGTCTCGATCACCTCAACCTCGGCGGGGTTCGGGCATTCCCTAAAGTTCTCCACGATCCACGCATATGTCGCGCCTGCTGGGACTCTATCTTTGCTCTTATCTTCAAGTTCTTCAGGAGCCATGCAATAAGTAGATGCATCGCATTGCGCCACCCATCAGAATGTGTGCTCATACAGAGAGGCTCCCCCGCAATAGGAAGTCCAAAGATCATTGAAACATCCTGAAGAGTAGGAGTGATCTCGCCGGTCCGGAAGTGGAAAGTGTGCGTCTCCGGTCTCCACTGGTCGACAAGTGCGGTGATAGCAGCCGCGTTGAGGTTCGGCGTCGACCGACTCACAAGCGTGATGAAAGGGAGGAGGCCTAGCCGCTTGATGTACTTTGTACCGCTTCGTCAGACGGCATGTCATTCGAAGACGCGCCATGAGACCGAATCTTCAGGGGACGAAGCCTCTGCATACATACAAGATCGAACATTATGCTTTTTCCAACACAACTGAATCAATAGAAAAATAAAAGCAAAGAAGTTCAACCATGGTTTTATTACCATATGCTTCTTCGCCATCAAGTATGCCCGGTGTTGATGATCATAGTAATCCTCAAGTAGCCACACCATCCTACATATATATTCCAAACATCAATAAAATGTGTGTGGTATGTGGCCATTGTTTCAATTTATACAATAAACTACAAAGAATATGGGAGCATATTATTCACACATCCATACAAATCCATATAAAACCATCATACACAATGCAAATCAACAGCACACTTCCATTCCCCATCAAATACAACTAATACATAACTTCCAAATAACCAAAAACATACACAAATAGGTCATATTATGAATCCAACTAGACCTAGGGTTTGAGGATAATGCAAGATTCATTGGATGAAAGAGAGGGAAATGAGGGATTACCTTGAGGGAGGGGAAGCAAATCCACGGTGAAATCCTCGATCTGTTGGATTTGAGGGATTTGAGAGAGGGAGGAGGAACCGCCGCCTCCTCTATCTGTTCTTCCGCTCAGTCTTGAATGGGAGGGTGGGGAGGGTGGGCGCGACAAGTCTCAAAGTGTAGCGCCTATCTGCTAGGCGCTAAACATTAAAGTGTAGCACCTATCAGACAGACGCTACACCCTGGGCATAGCGCCTGGGCGTTACTCCTTGCATAGCGCCTGGCGCCACACGGCGAAAGGGCCAGGAGGGTCAGCGGTGCCACCGGTAGGCATAGCGCCTAGCTGAAAGGCTCTTGTAGCGTCTTGCTGTTAGGCGCTAAAAAAAGTTAGTCCAGTGAAATAGTTTTCCAGATAGGTCATTTTGTGAAATTCTTTCAAATTTAAGTTATTTTTGTCCATTCTGCCTCTGTGGAGAATTAAAATGACAGCGACGACGCCTTCTTCTGTCGCCATGCCGCGCTATAGTGGTAGATTAAACTAGCTGGTCGACTGTACCCGCAAAAAAAAAAAAGTAGTAGCTGGTCGACTCTACAGGACGGTAGCAAGAGGAAATTGCACAAACCACCAACTATCGCTGTCGTTGTTGCGTAAAACACTAACTTTACATGTTTTTTGCATAGACCACCAACTATTGGTGTAATACGTTGCACGTAGGTCCAAATCACATATTATGTTGATTAATTGCAAATATAATGATCGGGGTCCACGAGGTAGTGATGATGTGGCGGTTAACATGTCTTTCCCTAATGTTTCGTTTCAAAAAATAGAAAAAAGAAAAACTTTTAGTAATTAAAATAGTACGAACTACCCTATAAACTAACTAATCTAAAAATGTTTGAAAGAATTTTCTTTTAGTTGTTGTAGTTTTTTCATATTTTTTGTATAAAGTTTGAAAAACATACTAGATAATGGCACATGGATGCCACATCCTCACGCCACGGGGCCCGATCGTTGTTAATTCACTTAATATGATTTTTGGACCTGTGTGCAACATGTTACACCAACAGTTGGTGGTTTATGCAAAAAGCATGTAAAACTGGTGTTTTGCGCAATAATGACAGCAATAGTTGGTGGTTTGTGCAATTTCCTCCGGCAGCAAGGCCATGAATTTGCATGTCTGCAGTGCAGGGGCTAGAGACTACTGTAATAAAGTGGTAGGGCAGAAAAGCACGAGCCTGGAGCCATGGACGAACAAAAAAAAAGGGGGTGCTTTTCTCCTCGTACCATCAAACAGTACGCTGCCGGTGAACCGGACGTCGCCGCCGACGTTCGGCGGAGGGCGTCCCGGCGACACGATCTCACGTTGGAAGTGAAGCGCGGCCACCATTTTTTTAGCCCAACCGACGAGCCAACCGCTCCAAAACCGAACCCAATCCAAGCCCTCTCGCGCGGGGCCCCTCCAACTGCCACGGCGCCGAATCACCTGCCACGGCTCCGCTGCTCCCACGCACACCCACGCCACGACTCCACCAGTAGCCTAGCCTATACCCTAGGGAGGGGGAATATGTTTACGTATCCCCCATGTCACGTTGGTTCCTTCCCGACGCGCGCGCCCGTCATCATTCCCCTCCCCTCCCCCCGCTCGTCCCACCAACACCGTCTCTCTCCCCCGTAGTCGCCATCAATCTCCGTCTCAAGAAAAGAAAAACCACTCGCCGAGTCACCGTCGTCTCTCTCTCTCTCTCCCCCTCACGTCGCTTCCACGCGGGGCCCATCCCCGCGCCCGTGCGATCGATCGATCTATCCGTCGTTGTCGACGATGTGCGCCATGTCGGGTGCACGTAGCCTCAGCCTCACCTCGTGGCCACGCAAACGCTGCTACATACGTACTGCTACCGCTCCTCCTGCTCGTACGTCGTAAGTAGTACTATACGTCCACGCTTGGCAAGTTGCGTTGGCACCTCCTTTTCACCGGTAACCGTCGTACCCGACGTTGAGCCGTGGGACCCATCCGTCAGCGGGGGTCACACGAGGGGCGGGCCGACGGCAGCGTGCGTTCGCGCGGACGCAAGCACTCGCGCCTCGTCGTTCGTCCAAGGAAAGGATGTACGACTGACGTGAGCAGCAGCGGCAACGTGCGCGGCCGGTGGGGATCGCAGAGCTCGCTCGCTCACGTGACGCGCGCGCGAGCGCGAGAGAGAACCCCACCGGTTGCGGCGTCCACGTCCCGCGGCAAAGCCACGTCCGTCTCCCCGACCGCGACGGCCACCTCGTGGCGCGGGCGGGCCCCGCCGCTTCGGCCTCCGGGCTGCCTGCCGACGCCTTCAATGGCCGTGCCGCATATTTTCCTGCCCTGACCCTGATTCGCTCGTTACGAGGTGGTTCGTACAACCCCTACGTACGTCCTCCGCGTGCGTGAGCGCGTGTGCCGCGCCGGAGCACGTACGTCCCCTGTACCTGTAGTACGTGGGAGGAAGCGCGCGTGGCCGGCCGAGAACGTGCGGCGTCAGCACTCGGGCTCCCCCCACCTGAAGGCGACGTCACACGCGGGATCGCGGCGGTCTGCCGGCGCCGGCGCCGGAGCCGGTGGGCATTCAAGAAGGCCGGCGGCGACGGGCTGGCATTCCAATTCCAATTCCCTCCGCATTCAATACGGCAGGCGTGCAGAGTTCGCGGGCGGAGGAGGCACGGACACGCATGCATGGCGTCGTCTACCTTTTGTTTTCTTCCCAGAGAACAATCCGCGATAAAGTAAGCACTACGCAGCGAACCTAAACTGAACCCTGTCACGCACGCATGCGCAAAAGTAGCACGTCTCGCTAATGCAAAAGTAGTACTCTACTCTACTGCCGCTACTTGCTCCCCGTCGGCTGTAACATAAGCCTGGCGGCAGATTATTGATTGGCATTTGCGCCCATGACTGACTCCATGAACAACAGGCAAGCAAGCAAACAAAGTAAGTACAGCGCCTGCATCTGAAGGTCGTGGAGGGGAGCAACGGCCAGCACGCCACAACGGCCACGGCCAGCCAGCGCGGCAGGAAACATAGAAAAAGCGGGGCATGTCCGTCCGTCGTCTCGTCGTGCATGCACGCACGCACAGCACGGGAACAAAAAGCCACGCCCGCTTTACAATCAAATCCCCACCCCGACCCGAACTCGTCGCTTTCAGTTTTTTTCTTTCTTTCTCGCAACGAAAATAATATATTCTCCATCGAGTACGAGTAGTGCATCGCTGCCGCGGCTCGGCTCGGCGTCCCCCATCTAATCTCGCCTCGTGTTCCTTGGCTTCCCCGCATCCAATCCGCGCCCCCGCATGCACCAATCGCCAGCGATCGCTCGCCCGCCCGGTCGTGCGCGCGTCGGTTGCTCTCTCCACATCCAGCGGAAAACTACGCCTCCCCCACCCCGCTCCCCGCTCCCTCCGTATCCGGGGGGCGGGCGATGAGCTGAGGTGAACTGGTCTTTCCCGTTTTGGTGGGGGGCCTGTGGGGCGGCTCTGATCGGAGTCGGCGATGGCGGCCCTGGCGGCGGCGGCGAAGAGGTGCATGAACGCGGCGTGCGGCGCGACGGCCCCGGCGGCGGCGGCGGGGGCAGGGGAGTGGAGGAAGGGCTGGCCGCTGCGATCCGGTGCCGGCTTCGCGGTACTCTGCGAAAAGTGCGGGTACGTACGCCGCCCCACTCCACTCCGCTACATCCTCCTCCTCCTCCTCCTCACCCCCGATGCTTGCTCCGCGCGTCCGTTCGTCTGTGCGTGGCCGCCTGCCAGTTTGCCGGATGGATTAGTACTTTGTCTCGATGCTTTGCCCCTCTTTCTCTGAATGAAGGGAGAGTTCCTTCTTACGGCGGGCGATTCGCGGATTCTGTTTTCCGTTTTATTTTCTCTCGTTCGTTCCCCACTTTCCAGCGGCTTGATGTTCCAACCCAAGCAATCCGATCTGTGCGCAGGCTGTGCCAAGTGGAAACAGTAGATTGGCACATGTAGCGGTTTCTAGAAAGTAGCGTTGACTCCGTGGCTCCGCTGATGCTAGCGGTTATTAACGGTGAGTTAGAAGTACACCAGATTGCCTGCTTGACTGGACTCTGTAGTAGCAGTAGTAGAACTCATGCTCAATTCAGACTATATGAACGTTCAGTTGCTTTTAGAGTCGACATGAAGAGAGATGGTCGCAACTGATCCCGTGAGTGTGTGTGTTGACCGCACTGGTCTCCCTGAGGGGCACCATCTTCTGCTGGGTAAAAATCTCTTGTCAAACATCTGCGTGTTGTACCGTTGACTCAGAAATTGCTGCGTGGTAAAATTTTGGTGCTGTGACACTGCACGGTTTCTTCTGATGATGGGAGAAACATGTTTATAATCGGATAATTTAAGAGAGTTTTCCTTCGGTACAGGAGTTTACTGTTGCTCGCTCACGGTTTTGCTGTTCAATTTTCTGCTCTAGTCAGATTAGTTTTTTACCATTTCATTTATGCTCTACTTAGGTTGGCGTACGATCAGCTTGTCTTCTGTGATATATTCCACCAAAAGGAGTCTGGCTGGAGGGACTGCTCGTTTTGTGGGAAGGTGAGATTGCTTGCTGACACATGTTGTGAATTATTATATGCCACTAAATCGCTTCCGGGCAACAGTTCTAAGGAGCTCTGCTATTTCAGCATCTACATTGTGGCTGCGTTGCTTCAAAGTTTTCCTTTGATCTACTTGATAGCGGAGGTGTTCAGTGTATGAACTGCATAAAAAACTCAGGAGCTCAGTCTGTAAGTATCTCTCCCACATGATCTGCCCTTTTGTTTTTTCCAAACCTGATTGGTCTTTCCGCAGGTTCCTTGTCAAGCGTCTCCGAAGCTTTTTCTGTCCCAAAGTAACCAGAGACTCTTTGGTAAAAGCGATGAATTGTTGCCAGGTAGACCGTTAGAGTCACCTTCCCTGATGCTTGACTCAAGAAACGATGATGTTGCTATTATTTCCAAGAGCCATCATCCGTTCATGGTAAAAAACATAGAACCTGGGCAAAGCAGTAACGTTTTGAGGCAAAAAGAGATTGAGAATGGCGCAAGGCAGATTAAATGGGAACAGTCAACCCTCAGTATTGGGGACATGGGAAGGTTGCCTTTCTTAATTAGGTCTCAAAGTGCACTAGAGTCTCCCCAATCCCAGTGTACTCGGAGAGATGATAATAGAGATCCAACAGCAGATAGCACAACAAGTGAATCAATTTCTGAGGCCGGGCTCAGCATGAGCTTGGGCATTGCTAGCAACGGAAACAAGATGGAGGCTACTTCAACAATGGAAAGACCTATGCTATCACCAACGACACCCTTTTCTGAAGGAAGGGAACTTGCCACTACATTATCTCCATATCAGCATGCACAAAGAGCTCGGCATTTTTTGACCAGACCACCAAGGGTGGCCGAAGGTGCTGCTGCTTTTGATCCAATGAAAGATGGCTTTCCACATCTTCGCGTTGCGAGACCACCTGCTGAGGGAAGGGGCCGCAATCAGTTACTTCCACGGTATTGGCCAAGAATTACAGACCAAGAGCTGCAGCAAATTTCTGGAGAGTATCCTTAATATTTTTTCTTTAACTCCTTGGCAACACTGATATTGAAATCGTCTACTTGCATATTATATGATCCATATTTGATCAAGTAGGACAGGAATGTCCTCAATATGTTGTGTACTTTCTTTTTATTGTCTATACTGTGTTGTCTTCCTTAACCTTATTTTGCTTCAAGTTCAAATTCAACCATCGTCCCACTGTTTGAGAAGGTTTTAAGTGCTAGTGATGCAGGCCGCATAGGACGCCTTGTTCTCCCAAAAGCCTGTGCTGAGGTGATTTGTTTCTTCTTTAGCAAGCCTTCCTTCCTCTTCATAAAGTTTAGTATGTTGTTTCCACACATTACTGGTTTATCTTTGGCATATAATGTTCCTTATGAATAAAAACTGTTGGAGTCTAGGTTAGCATAGTAGTATTGTCCTAGGAGAGTCTAGAGTATTCCAGTGAGTGTTGGAGTCTGAGTTAGTGTAGGTAGTACTACTCTTGTAGAGTCTAGAGTATTCTAGGGAGTGTTAGTATAGTAGTAATGTCCTACTAGAGTCTAGATCATTCCAGTGTACGAGTGAAGATGTAAGGCTAGATTGTGCTATATATAAGAGGGTGTGGAGGTCCAAGGGACTAAGCCCATCCAGAAAATTTCCCCCAAAACACCAACATGGTATCAGAGCTAGGCTCCTCCTCCTAACCCTAGCTACCACCGTTTCACCATTGCAACACCCATCCCGGCTCTTGTTGTCAACAACACCGGGCACATTGTAGTCACCTAAGCGGCGGGAGGTCGCATCCGTTGTTTCTACAGGCAGTAACCAGCTTATGTGTTGCTCTCATCACGATGTGTTGTGTGAGGCTTGGTTGCTCTGTCGGAGGTTGCTTAGTGAGCTAGTTAGAATGGTGCAATTGAGATGTTGATAGGAGGATGACAAGTTAGCGAGGTTGGATTTGGGGACCAAGAGAAACTGGATGTTGAGGAGGACCTCTGATCTGGTCAGAGATGGGAAGATGCAGAGGTGATGCTGATGGCTGGAGCTGTGTGGTGCTGGGCTGTGGTCATGGAAGGAGACAACTGGGTGAGGTCTCCAGTTTGGTCGTTCTTGGCCGAGGGAAGAGGTGAGCTGCAGAGCTGCAAGGTCTGGAAGCCTGAAGCGGAGGTACAACCATACAAGGGAGTGCTCCCTGCAGGTGGTTGCTATGATGTTGCTGGAAAAGATTCGGTTTCAGGAGGAAGAAGGTGTTGCTGCTGTGTTGCAGCAGAGAAAAGAGGAGTCCAGGAGGGGGCAGCTGCTGAAGCTGGTGTGAGAAGGCGGCTGTGGATGGTGATGTTGATGGTGAGGCGGCTGTGGCTCTGTAGGAGCTGTTGTTGAGGTGAGGCAGCCGTGGTTCCGCGGGAACCGGAGTTGATGAAGAGGCAATGACGATGCTCAAGCTAATGAGGGAAGGCGTGTGGTGCCAGGGTTGTACGCGCCGGTGTGAGAAGGCGCATGAGTTGGAGAGGCAACAATGGACCAATGCAAGAAGGATTAGAGGTGTCTAGCTTGATGCAGAGTTGTTGCATTGTGAAGGTGATGGCTCGCACGAGGCGGAGCTTGGATGATCCGAGTTGATTGGGTGCTTGACGACCGATGGAGCAAGAGCTAGAGTAAAATGCTCTCATGTGTCTTTGTATGCTGGTAAGCTAGATGTGTAGTGGTCGTAGTAAGTGTCATGGAGTTGTAGCAAGATGGTCATGGTGACTGACCCATGCCCATCTTGAGGGGGAGTGTTGGAGTCTAGGTTAGCATAGTAGTATTGTCCTAGGAGAGTCTAGAGTATTCCAGTGAGTGTTGGAGTCTGAGTTAGTGTAGGTAGTACTACTCTTGTAGAGTCTAGAGTATTCTAGGGAGTGTTAGTATAGTAGTAATGTCCTACTAGAGTCTAGATCATTCCAGTGTACGAGTGAAGATGTAAGCCTAGATTGTGCTATATATAAGAGGGTGTGGAGGTCCAAGGGACCAAGCCCATCCAGAAAATTTCCCCCAAAACACCAACAAAAACCTTTGTGCAAAGGAGCACACTGAAGCCCCCCATTTGGGGAAAACTTATGTGAAGAAATTACATACAACACATCAGTCAATCCAATACTAGGGTTTAGTCCCTTGACCCTTGCTGTTCTACCGGTGAGATGTCTTTCTTATGGTGGTAGTATTTTGAGGATACATCTATTCTTAGTAGAATCCTAATGAGGCCATCCGTACTCCTTGATTGATAAAATTAAGCCTGTTTCATGGCTATGCTATTTTGCTTAGATTAGAAAGTGGCATTCACAAAGTTGCGGGGTGATGATGGTGTATGAGTTTATTTTGCTTTCCTGCCATTCTGAGTTGCTGAGATACTCTATGTAGGCATATTTTCCCCCAATCTCTCAGCCAGAAGGCCGGCCCTTGACAATTCAAGATGCAAAAGGCAAAGAATGGCATTTTCAGTTTAGATTCTGGCCAAATAACAACAGCAGAATGTATGTCTTGGAGGGTGTTACACCATGCATACAGTCCTTACAATTACAAGCTGGTGATACAGGTGATTTGCAACTTCTTGGATTTTATTATAAGAGGCACTTTCGCTATTGCATCATACTCATTACTTTTTTCATGGTTTAAGCGCGATTTTACATATCTCTCAAAAAAGAATTTTGCAGGATTCTATTCCTTACTTATTTATTAATCCTATAAAGCTTGTTTGCTTTTTTCGATTGAAAACCATGGAACCATAGCAATTTTCCCTATGCACTACTTTTGCATTATTTGCTGTCATGTGAGACCAATTTTCATTAAGTTTAACCTCATGTGAATTTTCTGTCGTGTCTGACGGCTAGGGCAAATATCTAGATGTTCAGAAAGTTTCTGTCCTTTTCTTGTGGTCCGACCAAACAACTTTCCAATTCCTATGTTTTTTTGTCCTTGTATTTCTAGAACCCCATGAATTAAAGAGGACCTGTGTGAATCTTATTCTATGGATACTTAGTATTGCTTTTGGCCATTTGCAGTAAAACTGTACTTCCGTAAGAAAAAAATCATGAATCTCCTTAAGTAGTTCAATCTTTCTAAATAGACGTATTGCCAGTTAGTATGCACCAGATAAGTGCAAATGAGATGTAAGGCATGATTGTTATGTCCAGTGTCAGATCATACATTATAACTAACCTTTGTCATTTCCTACGTATTTTCCTCACTACATAATTTTTTTGAAATTTAGTACACAGAATTATCAGCTGCATATCATGTTCTGTGTATGTGATTTTACTGTGAAGGTTCTTATATGTCCTGGTGTTCTTCTTTGTCTACAGTGACTTTCAGTCGAATAGAACCAGGAGGGAAACTTGTTATGGGCTTCAGGAAGGCCACAAACACTGTCAATATGCCAGTAAGTTAGAATTTGAAAAGAATCTTTGCCCCTAGTCGATTGTTCCTCTAAATTTTTGTTCCGCGCTTATGCCCTTATCTGTTCTCCAGATTTACTCATGTATTTATGTTACTCTCCTACACAGGACTCACAGATCACAGCTATAGCAACTGGTTCCCTTCTCGGAGATGCATTCTTTTCTAATACAAACGACAATCTAGCAATAGTAAATGGCTATTCAGGATTTCTTCAGTCAATGAAGGGACCTGCAGATCTCCAGCCAAGCTCTCTATATGATCATCATGTGAACCCAGCTGACGGAGATGTTAGTTGGCTTAAGACGGATAGATTTGGCAGCAGGCCAGATGAGGGATCTTTGCAGTCTTTACAAAAAAGAAGCCGCAATATTGGTTCTAAAAGCAGGAGGCTTTTAATTGATGCTGAAGATGCCTTAGAACTCAAGCTTTCATGGGAAGAGGCTCAGGAGTTGTTGCGTCCTGCTCCATCTGCAAAACCAACAGTTGTCATGATCGAGGACTATGAATTTGAAGAATATGATGTAAGCTTGCTTACCATTCATTCTTCACGTTCATCACTTGAGGGAACCCTTTATTGGGACACAAAAATACAACCGTTCGTTCTCAGGAATGGACTTGGATATTGAACCTATTCTAACTTAATAACTACATAAATGCAGGAACCTCCTGTCTTTGCAAAGAGATCAATTTTCACCGTACGTTCTACAGGGTAAGAAACTTTGGATTAACATTAATTGTCATGTTTTGTCCTTGCATAGTGGACAACGATGTTATTAGTATTAGTTGTACCAATTTTGGCAAATACCTGATATGTTTATTTAGGGAACAAGATCAATGGATTCAATGTGACGATTGCTCAAAATGGCGCCGGTTGCCTCTTAATGTTATTGTTGCCTCCAAGTGGACATGTGCTGACAACACATGGGATCCCAAAAGGTATACTATTTCACACCTGTAATAAAATCTATCATTTTTTTATCTGTGAAAGGAAAGACCTGTCAATTATGATGACCAGTATGCTGTGCAATGATGAATTGCATACTGAAGAGCTCTAAGAATTTTACAAATTCTTGTTTTGTTGATCCACACCTTACTCGATCAAGATTGTTTGCTAACTAAACAACCTTAGTTTTATTATCTGACTGATTACTTGATGAAGGATTTGTTGGATTTACCTACATATTTGAAGTGATATGAAGCTTTGTACTCTTATGTATATGATCTCTTGAAAAATTCCTGCCACAACATATTGTGATGGTATGCCGAATATCGTTTTCTGTTAGGTCTTGATTCTTCAAACAATATGTTGGTCCTGCTTCATCGCATTTTTCCTGAATTTGTGCTCATTTTAGTCATAATATATTAATTGTAATACCATTTTTCTCATTGTTACTGTTTCATATTATTTTGATTCATTAGTGCTTTCACATTCTGTTTAGCGGCTTAGACTTAAATCTGTTGCTATGTATATGCAGCTGTTCCTGCTCTGTACCTGAAGCATTAGCCCCGAAGGAGTTGCAGAGTATTCTCCAGCAGTATGAAGGTATGCCGGACTCAGATTTACTAGCGATAAAGTAGGCACTGAGATAGCTTGACCTCATGAAAAATAAAAATAGAAAGCGGAACATTTTGCATAAGACATCACTAGTTGACAATCTTATTAGCTAACAGAATTCAAATGGCTGACTATCACCGCAGATATCAGGAGGCGGAAGAGCAGTTTTTTTCTGAAGCAGAACATTCCAGAAATGGATGCATCAAGTCTTGATGCCTTGGCCACTGCCGCGGTCTTTGGTGAGGTCGGAAACCAAGGTGCTGCTTCGGTTGCGACGACTACCAAGCACCCCCGGCACCGCCCTGGCTGCACTTGCATAGTGTGTATCCAGCCACCTAGCGGGAAGGGCCCGAAGCACAACCCGTCGTGCACTTGCAACGTCTGCATGACCGTCAGGCGCCGTTTCAAGACACTGATGATGAGGAAGAAGCAACGGCAGTCTGAACGAGAGGAAGCTGAGGCGAGCAAGAAGATCCCTTGGATAGGCAGAGACGACCCCGAGGGAAGTAACCTGTCGCGGTCCCCTCAGACGGTAGACACCACACGAGATGGCGATGCGATCATGTTCGACAAGGTTGACGCGAACAAGGGTCATATAGACCTCAACTTCCACCCCGGCAGCCGGGAAGAGGAGCAGCACGTCGGTCAGCCTCGGGTGAGCATGATCAGCCTTCTCGAGGTGGCAAACCGCCCGCTTGAGAGCTACATGAAGCAGAATGGCCTTGTAAGCCTGGCGGTGGAGCAAGGGAACCCCATCATGGCTCCGGTTCTTCCTCAACTTGCTCCAATGGAGAGTGAAGAGCGACCCTCCGAGGAGGGGCAGCACATCGCGTCGGTGGGGCGGGAGAGAGATCCCGCAGACAACATGGCCGTCGACGAGGCATCTGATGAGAACCGGGGTAAGGCTGCCAGTGCCAGTGACAACGCTGCTGCTTGAGCCGAGCTTGCTGACCGTGCGCTTGTACTAAGTAGTGGGTGGGTATTGTGACTTGCTTACGTGTGTTTATCTGATCGGCTTACCCTTTTTTTTTCTCAAGGAACAGCTGGTGAGTTTTAATGTGAAAATCGATAGAAAAGCATAGGGTTTCATCGTGACTCTCGTTGTAACATACGTGTACAGGGCTGTGTAATCCCTTTTGTACGTCGTAACATCGATGCTGTGTATGAAAGGTGGCTTGGTAATCGACTGGCTGGTGTTGTTACCTGTATTATCCGACTCTGAAGCATTCGATAGGACAACTCGTACCGTATGCATCATATAGCAACAGATATTGCAACTCAACACCTACCTCATGAGTAAGCCTGCCTACATCTACCACCGTCCATCTCTAAGAGTTATATCATTTTATTTGGCAATTTCACAGAAATAACAGGGTACCAAAAAGGAACTAAGGTTAGGCATAAAGTGAAAACAATGGTATTTACAAATGAATTCTGTAACCAATTCCGTGGTAGCCAAACAGATTGATTTCTGGAATCACAAACGAATTCCTTGATTCTAGACCCAAATGATAGGGAGCCAAACGAGCTGTAATAAAAGATAATTTTCAGAACAGGGTACTATTGAACCTTTTTATACTTGGCCTCTAAGTTATATAGTTGTCTGGTCCCAAGATACATACTCCAATTTAGGAGAAGGGGTAACTTCGTGCTATTCAGTCGCAACTTGTCATTTTTGCGTAAGCTACATACTTCGATTTTCGGTATAAAATTTGGCACGCACATACCTAGCTGCGTCCACTAAGTGCAAATTTTTTTCTTCAAAAATTAGAGACTCGGAAATACAAATTTTGGGCCGACCCAAAAGTTGGGTTCATATATAGCCATGTTCCAAGTAGTCATTCTGCCCTCGTTCTCCCTTTGCATGCCCTGTTTCCTACTTTTTCTGTTGTCGCTACCACCGACGACACCAAATTCGCCCATGCTTACCAAGAACTCTGTCAAGCCCTCTAGTTGTGCACTACCTATTTGTCCATTGTGCGTCATCAGAAACTGATGGCTCACAAACCTCGACGCCATCAACATCAATGATTGGATGGATGTCAAATTTCATGAAATAAAGTAGAAATGATTCTCCCAAAAGAATCATATACTAGAATTCAATCCTACAAATCAAGCAATCCACATTGAATTTTTCATAATCATTCCAATCCTCCAAAACTCCTATGAAAATTCTTTAAATAAAAGATGCCTTTAGTGGATGGAGATTTTCTTAAAAAATGAAGAACAAAGAAATCATTAGGAAACCCTTCCAAATGTTCTATTTCCATAAATCAAACGATCAATACATGAAAAAAATTCTTGAGGACACGAATCTAGAGTTTTGTTTTGAATATAGATTTGAACTTTTGTGTCATGATTGATATATATTAGTTACCCTTTAGACGCCAACGTTGTCGGATATGACCGGAGATCTCCTACATACCATTTACGTGGCGCCGCGTCTCATCGTAAACCATATCGTGCGTGAAGGTCAGGTAGTCCCTGCATCATCTCGGTACTAGATTCTGGTTGATACAGTAGGATCTTGTGACCCTAGTTTAGTTCTTGTTTTTCGTCATACATTTAAGAAAAATATCCTCATAAAAATATTTCCCTTTACCAAGCACTTTGCACCCTTTAACCTATTAGGGGGCAACAATGAGAAAAAAAATGCAATGGCGGAGACGATCCACATGAAGGTTGTGCCGGGAGACATGGAGGAAGATGGAACCCTAGCGCTTAGGGAAGAAGAGAGGATGATGGACAAGAGTGATGGGTTCCTTGGTTGGGTTGGGTTTAGGGATCGGTGCGTTGCAACATGCCTTTTAACCTTACCATCCTTATTGTTCTAACATAAAATCAAACGAGTAGCGCTGAGAGGGCCAGAGGAGACAAGCAGAAAGCCCCACATCAAATTGTAAAGTAATTGTATCTATGTGTTTATTTTTTCTTGGAATTTTGCATGAATTTTACTATGAGATTTGGAGTTGGGCCATCCTAGGCGTCCCCCGAGATCAAAACTTCGGATCCCCCGGGTACCTACTTGACATCTCCCAAAATAAAGTCCCCAAATCCCGCTTTTGCTATATTGAGCAAATTTTGTCTTGTGTTTGCTACATTGTAGCAAAAAAAGTTTTATCAGAAAAAGAATAAAAAGATAGCCCTCGTCGAAAACCTGGCCGAAGATCTTGTAATAAAAATACTATTATAGCAAAAACGACCTCGTCAAAGACATTGTGAGAGAACAGATAGCAAAAGATTTATACTACATTGTACTAAAATCATAAAACAGTTATAGAAGAATCATTTCATAGGACAGTTGTAGCAAAACCACATGGCAGTTGTATCTCTGTCTTTGTCTTTACCTTTTCTTGGAATTTTGCATGAATTTTACGGTGATATTTGGAGTATCGGCGTACCTTTAAATTGCCGACGATTCAGACAAAAATAACACAAACTTGTAACAAATTTAAATACTAAAGTTTGTACAGAACAAATTCACACCTCTAACCTTTTTCTATAACTCCAGCCACGTCGGAGCTGCAAATAACAATGTGGCTCCACAGCCCATGGCGATAAACTGCGACGCAACACCAAAATTCTGCGCTCGTAGCTCGTGGCGCCGCATAATAGATTGTGGCGTCGTCTGTCATGGAGCCACACAGTTGTTTACTGTGTCTGGAGTTGCAGAAATGGGTTAGATACGGTGAATATTTTTCTAGAAAGTTTAGCATTTAAATTTATTATAAGTTTGGTTTATTTTTGTCTAAATTGCCACTCTGCTACAGCACTCCAGTGGAGTAGACCGGTACAGTACACCAGCTCTCCTACTTCAGTAGTGGAAGGCTCCGTTTCCCGACCCAAACACACGAACACCCACGTGGTCAGAGTGTCGGAGACAGGAACACTGACGCACCTGCGCTGCCAGCGCAATGGCGATGCCGCCGAAGCCCGGCGAGCCTCCCAAGCCCCCGCCCGGGCGCAGCCCCAACCTCAACCTGCCCTGCCCGCTACCGCCCATCCCCGGCGGAGCCCAGCCAGGCCATTCCTCCGCGGTGGAACCGGCGCGGTCTCACCACCGCCGCGCTAGATCTGAGATGGCCTTCCGCTTCCCGGAAGCCGACGGCGGAGGCTTCGACGAGATCGGCTCCGAGGACGACCTCTTCTCCACGTTCATGGACATGGACAAGATATCCGGGGCTGACCGTGACCGCGCTGCCGAGACTTCCTCGCCGCCCCGGCCCACCAAGCACCGTCACAGCGCCTCGTTCGACGGGTTCGCCATGGGGTGCGGCGGCCCTGGGAGGAATCAGGATGGCGGCGGAGGCGGAGGGTTGTTCGCCGATGTGCTGGAGGCTAAGAAGGCAATGTCCTCTGAGCAGCTCTCTGAGCTCGCCTCCGTCGACCCCAAGCGTGCCAAAAGGTGAACCCGCCCTTTCTTCGGCCTTCTTCGCGTTCTGGAGCTACCTTGGATTTGAGCTGCTGGTTGGTTGGTAGGATTCTAGGATTACTTTTGATAGCCAACTGGAGTGCGGTTAAGGACCAACAAGAATTATGGTCGAACTAGGTAGGCGTGGGTCGTTTTGATTCTGCAAACAAAGAAAAGGGCTAGCCAAAATGCAGGTCACGGACTATTACGTGGTCGAGTCACATCACATTATTAGTGTTAGTGGTCTTGATTCTGGATGGATAGTGACAGAAAGATCATAGTACAAGGCTGGAGCAAGATGACCAACCTAATTGGGTATCACAGGGTCTCATTCTGACATTTCTCGCTTACGTAGGTTTCTTTTTTGAAATACAAGCAGCCATAGAACTGGCACAAATGCTAATTTTGTTGTTTTCTAAGTTGCTGTCATTGTTCGTAAAGCTGCTTAATGCCATTTAGTTCTTAAATAAGCGAAGGGCGTGAGATGAAAGGGGCGGGAGATGGCAACGATTGTCGCATGCCGCCTTCTTATGGTATTTTCTCTCCATTGGCTATGGCTTCTTTGTATATATTTCTATGGGCCTCCAAATTAATTCAATGAAGCCTGTGCGGCATATCTTTGAATTTATAATTCTCCTGTTTCAACCGTTTTCCATTTTTGCATACATTAAGGTGGTTATTTGATGTAAAATAGTAATATACGTTTCAAATATTTCGTATGTTGTTTTCTTAGTAATAAAGCTTCTTGGTGCCATTTCTAGTTTTTACATAAGCTCTTAATTTCACAAAGCATATGGTGTGGAAGAGGCGGGAGATGGCGATTTATTGCACGCTGCTTAGGCCTGCACTATTTACGATGTATTCACCCCACATTGAAGGCTCTCGTTGTTTCATGCCCTGGGTCTGCAAGATCTTCAATGAAGTTGCCGTGATTGAGTTTTAAGTATTCTCTTATTTTGAAATAACTAGCAGAATTATAAGAATTTCCTGTTTTGTATACATTAAGCAACATTACAGTTTAGTTCCCTCTGAGCATATTTTGTACTACAGTCAAATTATATAAATACCTAGAGTTCTAATGTAGGTTCCATTTGTGCCAGCCGCAAAATTTTCCCCTCTGCAGTCCACGCATTGATGTTGATGATACTTCCTCAAATGTGCTGTTTTCTAGTGTCAACCAATCTTCATCGTAATAGTGAAAACTTTAATGACTATGAACTAGTTTCCTTGGCCAATCAAATTTGTCCCAACTGGCCAGCTGATGTAGCAGAACTTCATTTGAGATGTGATTCTTTCCATCTCCAAAAGAGAGAGTTTTTCCTTCAAAGCTATGCTGTACTTCCCATCATTCTGCAATGGTTATTAGCCAGTGCATTGTGTTAGTTGGCTGCATTTATTAAAGGCCAATTAAATTCCTGAGCTTTCTTTGTTTCAGAATTCTAGCAAACAGGCAGTCTGCAGCTCGGTCAAAGGAAAGAAAGGCTCGATATATAACAGAATTAGAGCGGAAGGTTCAAACTCTTCAAACCGAGGCTACTACTCTTTCCGCACAGCTCACGCTATTTCAGGTAACATGTCATCCATCTGTTTGCTTCATGGATTGCAGTATTCACTGTCATGTTTGTCGATGCACAAAACAAATGCACGGTACTCCTTAAAGAAAGACACACGTGAATAGTAATTCTTCCTTTAAACTTGTATTGAGCAGCCAGCTGCACCCCATACTCGGTAACTGCTGTATACTCGGTGAATCACCAATCATCATACTATTTTCTTTGAACTGATGCACATGCCATGAGAGCTATAGTACGTGTTAGTATAATTTATCTGTTTTTTGTTGGCTAAATCATCTGTAGTGGTATCGCCAAACCATCTCAAGTGGTGATTCTCTGTGGGTATATTAACAATCTGGAGAGCTGAACAGTGATACCCTGTAGCATGAGACAATAAAAAGCTGCGACTCTATTTACCGGAACATCACAAATGCTAGGTTTCTGTTATTTGGGATGTTTTCAATGTTTTAGTCTATTTATGTTTTGACCAGGACCGCAAATTTAACATGATATTTTGTATATAAGATGTTTGTTTTCGTAGACTTGCTGGATATTCTTTAAGCAATTATATTTTGCTGGGCAGAGAGACACAACAGGACTTTCTTCAGAAAACACGGAGCTCAAAATAAGGTTGCAGGCCATGGAGCAACAAGCTCAACTGCGTGATGGTGAGTTTCTTAATACCTTAACCAGTATAATCATGCAAACTCTTGGTTTTTCATTGTTTCCGATAAGTTTGTGCAGCAAGGTGCCTCATTGTTGCTCCGTAGATTTAAATAGAAAAAAAAACCTCCTTCCAAATAATGTCTATGCTTATTAACACATGCAACTTTGTATGTACTTGATAAAAAAATTGTATGTAAAGGAGAATGTCATTATCATCATATGATCGGACACCTGGGGATCTTAATTCTTTTCACTAACTGGAGGCGCATTTCCTGAAAATGTTATTGTTCTCTTTGCTCTTGATTGCATACTTTATGCTTCTGTGTCTGGTTGAAGGAGTATTGGAGCAGCTAGTTTATACTTCTGTTAAGTACCATGCTCAAGTAATTAAGCATATAGTACATATACTGAAAGCTGACGCATTGTTTCTCTCTGAAATGTCACATGAGGTCAGCCATATTTTTCATGCTAATAGTGTTGACATGTCTTGACATTCTGTAAACATCTGAAACCATTTCATGGATCAGGAGATGGCTGTTGTCTAACTGGCGTACCTGATATTTTCAGCTCTGAATGATGCACTGAAGCAAGAAGTGGAGAGGCTTAAGATCGCTACAGGCGAGACGACGAAGTCTGATGAACAATATAATACGGGAATGCATCAAGTCTCATACAATCCGTCTTTCTTCCAACTCTCCGAGCAACACGCAGCTCAGCACCATTCAAGTGTTCATCAACTGCCACCCCAATTCCAATCATCTCATCCCAATGTCCCAAGCCACCAGATGTTATCCCACCCCAATACCTTCTCGGAAATGATACAGCAAGACTCGCTTGGGCGGCTCCAGGGCCTGGACATTGGCAAAGGATCAGTGGCTGTGAAGTTGGAGGCAGAGGTTGCTGCGAAGTCAGATGGCAGCTCGATATCTGCAGGTTAAAGAAATACCTTCTAATTATAGACCTACCTGCAAACAAATACTTGCTTCATTTAGATTTATTTGTTCATGTAGATGGCAGCTCTAGGCATAATTTTTATCCAAGTTTCTGTTTACTTGCATTGATTGGTTGTAAGACCTTGATATGTTTTTTTTTTTGGGGTTCATTTCCTATGTGTGGAGTGTTGTTTCTCATTTAGGGGGACTGGACAAACAACTTGTGTTTTTTTTCCTTGCCTTGCAGGCTGATCAATCACGAGTTTTCAATTTGGAAATTTGTACATTTTTCTGTTGATATGCTAATTCTTAATGATCACATCCCGTGAATCTTGAAGTATCAAATTGCTGGAGAACTGTGTTGTTTCAGACATCTAAACATCCTAGAAAATGTTTTTCTCACTTTTTATACTACTAGTATAAAAGATGATTTACACGCATCTATCTACAACTGTTTGAGTGAAGTTTTTAAAGCTGACTAGAAAATAAGGCTGAAGAGCGTGCCACATGATCTTATTGTTTACCAGCGACCTGAGGTCAAAATGTATGGAATTGGATTGTCTGAGCCTAGGATCCGATGCTTCCCAGCGGCATCCTTGCCTGCTGAATCTGATTAACGGCTCCCTTTGGTTGCTTCTTGGCGTGCGTAATGCCTGGACATGGGATTCTTCGACCATCTGGAAGGTAAGGCCAGGTGGTTCCACGGTGGCGCTCATTTTGACTGGAACAACGGTCCTGTGCATCAACATGCAATATTTGGCCCTTGTTTCAACATGTAATCGGTTATTTTTTTGCAGAAATGTTCTCACTTTTATATGTAAATTTTTTTTGGACACTCCACAACATCCATGAAGCTAACTAAAATATAGGGGGAAATTAGTTCTGTACCATTAAAAGATCTGAACTTTAGAGAAATATACCACAGTATGGCTGGGCTTTAGAAAAATACTGTACTGGAACCTTGCTCCATCATTGATTTCTACCATCACCGGGAAGTCCACGTGAACTGGACCAAATTGACCGAGATCAGCTCTCAGCCCGAACTCACGGACGCACCAAATAGCAGATCGAGGAGGGCAGCGCGAAGACTACCTGACCCGGCGGCGTGTCTCCAGGCAGCGAGCTTCCCCAGAGGCGGTGGCTCCTCCGGCCTCTCCATGGTGCGCCCCTCTTGTCTCGCTGTTCCGTGGTGTACAGCTGGTCTTGGGTTCTTTAATTGCTAATAATACGATTGTGTGGGGTGGAGGCTGTGAAGTTTCGTACGGTTAATCTCATCTAATCCTCTTAGAGCACCTCCACTTGAACTCGAGGTTCAGTGTCCCAGTCCAAAATTCGGCGCTATTTAATGCTGGATGGGTGAAACTTTTAAATCCGAGAATTCGTGGGTTCCCAGGTAGGTGTTTCTTGAGAAAATTTGGCGACATTTCATCCCAATTCGGCTCAAGTTCGCACAATTCGACATAATATGAATACAAAGCATTGTTTGGCATAAAATTAAACACAAAACATAGTTCGACATAGTTTGGCCAGATCATGTTCGGCATAGCAAATATGTGTTGCCTCTGCGTATCCATATGTGCTCGACCAGATCATCAACAATATGTGTTGCCTCTGCGTATCCATATGTGCTCGACTAGATCATCCTGCAGTTGTTGATGCACTACTGGGTCTCGGATCTCCTGACGCATGGCGATAAAGACAGCCCACGATGGTGGGTCTCGGATCTCCTGACGCATGGCGATAAAGACAGCTCACGATGGTAGCACTTGGTAATCAGGCTCTGCAAGAGGCTCTGACTGTAGTAATGCTATTTCTGCTCGACCAAATCCACTTGAGAATAACAGAGTGCAAAAATTACGCCGACCAAGTTTGATTGATTTAGGGAAAAATCAAATTTGTTTCCAATCCATGTCTCTAATTGGTTTATTCAAATATGAGCTTAGTTCAATATGATATGGTCAGTATCCGGTGCTTTTTCGGTCTGGTTTGAGGCACTGAAGTTAAACACTACACTCCCCGGTACGATCACGTCTGTAAAGCAATAACAAACACCAGTTGAACTGCATCAACCATTAAGATTTTATGATAAATCTTTGCAGGTTGCAACAGTGCCTGCGTCCATGCTTATTCAGAAATGACAGCCTAACGTAACGCAGACGACAAACATATTTTACCATCAGTTACCAGAACGTGAATAGCACAATAGGATAACCACAGCCATAAGAAAGACACAACAACAATAATCAAGGACTGTTTCTTTGAAATTGACAGAAAAAAATGAACTCGGTACCCTAGGTTTACATTCGGAATGTTCATGTGACAAGCAGCGCCAATCGGGGGTAAACAAACTCCATTTGGACTGCTAGTAGGATAGCATCAGTAGCGTGGGGAGGTTGTTATCGTAGAACAACTGCTGCATTTCTAATTGCCAGATATCTTTGGACATATTCATCAGGGAGATTTCTTATTTGCTTGAACACCTCTGGATCAGCGTACCGCAACTTGGTCCTAGGATCCACGTATGGTGCCTGCATGAAGATTTATACAAGTAAAAAGATCAGACTTGCAAAAGGTACTTCATAATGGACGACCAAAATGCCTTGTCAGATAATGCATCAGTCAGTGCTACTGAAAATCTACAACAAGCAATGCAATAAATATTTCACTTCAAGTTTCACCTCAAAGATCTAGCGTATATATATTTCACTTAAATTCACCTTTTATAGGAATTTGGCATATCAAATTATAAGACATTGTCACTTATTTGTTCATGCAGTTCCTAGTCATTCATATATGAATCAGTTAGAAGATCAGACTTAGTTAAATATTTGAAGGGGTGTTCATGCCGGGTTCAAACTGTTCAAAACCGTGATCAGACTGCCAGATTTGCAATTCTCCAGAAGTGCTATACATAAGTACTAGTAAGTTAGTTGATCCATGGATCAACTAACTTACTAGTACTTATGTATAGCGAACTACATATATGCAGGGAAATACAAAAAATCAGGTTGATAGCGAAATCTTTTCACAGCATCTTCATTTTCAAAATGAGCCACAGTACGAGCATTCATGCAATCTGAATTTTGATCCCAAATCAATCCCACTGGATCTCTACAGTCCAACAAGCTGAGTTGCAAACCATTAGTATAAACTATAGGATCCATGAACTACAGAAATCAAGATTGTAACAATATTACATTAGCCTGGCATTATAGTAGCTCTGCCACATGGATGAATACACATACGCAAAATTTAAAGCAGTCAGCACTGAATAAAATCACAGAAACATTGGAAAAGATGTACAGTCAACACGAATATGGAATTAACTCTACTGAACAGAAACAATAAAAGTGGAGTAAGGCGGCTAGAACAATGCTGACTTAGAGCTTGCGGTTGGTCGCATACACAACCAGCCAATATTCTTATTATTGGGCAGTATTTTTTACAATAATTATAGTCACAAAATAAGGTCAAGTTCAGAAAACCACAAAGTAAACTGACTAGTGTTTTTTGGTTCCAACTTACACACAACCTGATCATGCAGTATCAAATGATAAATTGCACACATAAACTTATACTGTTAGTAATCTTCTACTTTGTTTTCCAAAAAGTGTACTATTTGTACAAGATAAGTGAAGCCAGTGAAGAAGAAACCCAAACAAAATGTGTTTGAGGGTAGAAAAAAGATATATAAAATACGATGACGGACATAGTCAAAAACATATATATTACGAATCGTTGATTCCTACAAATACTGCTATATCTCAGAACTAGCTTCTATGAACATACTGAATTTTTTTATAAGCTAGCTATTGGGAGAACAGCATAACACTAACTCAATGTGCACAGCTTATCCCTTCAAACTTATAGACCTTGTTAAGAAAGGCAGAATATTTCAGTTCCCTGGGGTTGTTTGTTAGGTACACATGTATTTTTATGTACAAAGTTACAAACCAGAAGTTTCACATGAAACTTTTAGTAGTAAACATATTACACAGAATTATAATCTATTTCGAATCTAGAAACCTTCCATTTTCAAATCCTATCGTTTAGAAAATTTCCAGGATATGTATTATCAACAGGGGGAATTCAGTACTGGGGTGAAACTTACCTCAAAACCTGTTACGTCACAGTATCTCTTTGGTGGATAAATGGATGGCGGTGACTGAATATTTAGATCTGCACAAAATACGATACAGTAAACAATTTGTTTGATACAGTTTTCTCTTTAAACTACGCAGTGCAGACCAACTGGACACACCAGTAACATGAATTCACTAATACCAAGTTCTTTTTCTATTATCCAGCCTTATCCTCGTAACTGAGAGACACAAGTTCAGATGGGAGCTGTCTAATCATCTTAACAATGGAAGCTAATATTTCAGAAGGCGAGAAAAACAAAAAAATCTAGCAACCTATTGATTCTACAGCATGCCATTCTATCAAGCACTGTTGATGCAGTGGCTAAACTAGATGATGAAGTTCAGTGAAGTTCAGAGAACTCAGAGCACACCAAGATTTTGTGCAGCGTAGTGGCTTGCTGCCTTTTCTGTTTCTCTCGTTATTTAAATGGTCAAAGCCGATCTGATTACAACCGAATCAAACGAAAAGATAGCTAGAGCGAGTAATGTGGCCATGCCATCCCACGTCCACCCGCACTAGGCTATGGTGCCGCTGCATGAACGGGTCTCGTGCCATCCCATGAAGTTCATGCATCGGCCTACTAACTTCCTATGTCTATCTGAATGAAAACAGTGTCGAGACGTGCACAGAACACATGATACACGACTAAACTTATTCTCTGAAACTAAATAAACAGTAACTGAAGCTCAACAGGGTTACCGCTAACATCACAAGTGCAGAACCAACTTTTATTCAACGGAGACTACTCCCTGTATGTCGAAAAAATGATGATTCTGCAAGATTTTTTGTTTTTGCATCTGAGGCTCTAATATAAACCGTAAGTTTGTATTTTGTAGCATTAGAAGCAATTCAGCTGCTGCTATATTTGTTAGCATAAAGAAACAGCACAATGTGCAACCTCTAAGCATTGGTAGTCAGAGAAATATATCATACAGCAACAATTCTCAAATCTTAGCGACCACAAGTTTGTAGGCCTCAGGTAGATCATCAATTTAGTCTTAAACACTCAGTTAACTACAACCTCATGTCTCCACAAACCAAGAAGCACAGCAGAGGAAGCCCTAAAATCTACAATTTCGCTTGATTTGCAGATCAAATCTCAGACAGTTGACCCATTAGCAGCAGAACGGGTATCAAGGAGCTCACAGTTGGGGCGGTCCGGGGGAAGCGAGGAGGCGTCGGCGGCCTGGAGGAGGTGGCGCAGGTGCTTCCACTGGCGGCCACGGGACTGGCCCTTGGGGTACTTGTCCGCCGTCTGCACCTTCTTGAACGCCATCGTCGGCGCCAGCAGCATCTCCGTCCTCTGTATCTCCGGCTCCATTATCCTCCTCCCGATTCGACTCCTCGACAAGGAGCGGCTCCGATTCGCGGCAACTCAATCGATAGGCGTTTAGGGTTCGAGACGATGCGGCCTATAGGCTAGCGCTTGCTTCAGCCGCCGGAGGGGGGAGAGGGAGGCAGCGGCGAGCCGGCGAGACGGTTCGAGAAGTCACGAGTCGGTGGCGGCGGCGCTCGGGACTCGGGAGAGACGGGATTGAGAGAGTAACCGCGTGGTACACGTCACGCGAAATTTGATCGTATTTTTCATTTTGAGAAAATTGTTTCTGTACCTCACCACTAAAAGACTTTTAGAATAATACTATACCATTAAAGGATTGTGCTTTATAGAAATATCACTGAAAGCTTGTTCTGTTACTGATATGTACCATAACCGTCAACTCCGATTGACTTGACACCTTGCAAAAAAATCTCTCGAGGGCCGAAGTTGCAAAATGAAATGTAAACTTTTTTGAAGCCAAATCAAATGATAGCAACAAGGTAGTATTCGTAGCATTTTTATAAACTTCTATATTGAGATTGATCTGTCCATAAAATACAGTTATAAGTGTTAAAATATATTGCTAGCAATTTTCATCAGTTTGGACTTTTGGTTGCGTTGGCTAGTGCATGCAATTCAATATGGTATCAGAGCGGAAGGTCCTATGATCAAATCATGACCAACGCAAAAATTAAAACAAATATTGTGGCTCCCCAAAATATACGTCACAACAGGCCAAACGGCGAAAGACGTAGGATGAGTGTTGGAATATATTGCCCAGCCCTTTCCATTAGTTTGGACTTTTGGTTGCGTTGGCTAGTGCATGCAATTCATTAATAAGATCAATATATGTATAACACTATAAGGTAGTCCAAAACAAAAAAAAATCTATTTAACCATGCATAAGGTAGTCCAAAACAAAAGTAGCATCTTAGTGCTCAACTGTCCAAATTCGAGCAACAAGGAAGAGGGTTGTATATGAATCGGTTCTGCTGTTAATTTTTTAGGGTCAGCTTGTTCATGAGTTTCAGAGTCATCTCTCTTTTTCAAAAATAAATCAATGGTTTGCCCTTACCCATTGTCACTTCCTGTCTATATAGTTTAACAACAATCTGTAATCGACAACTTTAATTTATAGCAATCTATGACTAGCTAGCATTTTCCTCAATTTTAAGATGTAAGAATCGGTACATCAAGAACTTAAATTGAGATTTTGAGCCTATAAAAAGGAATTACGAGCAGGAGGTCGCTCGCTGGACGGTCGGACCGTCCGGAAAGCTAGCTTGCACATGGGACGAAGGGAGGAAGCGGATCGAGCTGCCTGCGACTGCGAGTCCATGCTTCTGATCTTCTCGGCGCGCCGGCGCGTGACCGGAAAGAGACAGGATGGTCTCCGGCATGCCGCCTCCTTCACTGAGTGCCACCGGCGACCGGTCACGCTCAGTCCCTCACGGCCTCACGGCAACACCGTCCCGGTCGCCGCCTAAGTCGCCGTGCGTGCTGTTAGAGACGAGAGACAGAGAAGATCCAACTCGACCAGACAGTTTTTTTTGCTTTCAGGTAGAACGAGAAGGGATATTTGGGCTGTACATATGATGGGATACTCAGCAAAAGTTTTTTTCTTTGAGGGGGCGACCGTCCAGGTTCGCCCCCGTGAAGGTTTGCCCGTGGACTTGAGCTAAGAAAAATCGAGAAGATATCTATAGAATCATTGGATTTCTTATAGTGTCTTATCTTTCTTACAAGGAAGCTCTTACCAAGAAGATATCTATAGAATTAATCTATGAGTTGTATAAGACTTTTTATTTGCGTGACCGGAACTAGGTTGTTAAGGACCTCTCCAAGGAGGTCATACCTCTCCATTTTGATCGAGGGAACGTATTTCCCAATCTTTCCTTGCTAGAGGACTCTATTGGACCGACGACCACCAATGAAAGTAATCGGCTATGTATCATATACTACCTTTAGTCTCACATTGCTAGTTAAGTGGAAGTTGAAGCAGCTTATAAGAAAAGCTATTCCACCACTTGTACGAGTTTAAGAAGAGAAGACATATACACGTGCGCTGCTCCTCCTCCTCGCTCGTCTCGCCACATCACGTCACGACGCGCACACCGCGGGTTGCGGTAATCTTGCCGAGCCGACCTTTATTTTGCCACGCATGCATGGTATATGAACAATTGTATATAAGCTGAAACATTTTGCTCGAGTGGATTTTTAATACGAGCTAAGTGGAAATGCTGCAAACTGGGTGGAGGCTGTCCGGTTTTTGGCTATCGCTTGTATGCTTCAGCTTCCATCTCTTCGTTTTATCTCCCGCGCAGCCTGTCTTCCTTCCTTCTGTGCCTATAAGAGAGAGAGGACACACCTCCTCTCAGATACATGATTGCACACCCCGTTGCGCCTCCAGTTCCAGATCACTGTGCTACCTAGATCTTCCCCATCCCATCTTGCAGCGTGCACCATGAGCCGGGACAGTAGGCCTCTGAGAATCCGCTGCTTCGAGTCCTGTACGGGAGAATGACAATAAGGTTTTTAGAGAGCGCTATTGGCGCGATTGTTGGCTTCATCATGCACTCCTTCACGGATAGCGGCAGCGGCGACGTCTTTCCCAACAACGACTCCTTCCCCAACATCAACAACCTCTTCCTCGTCGACATGGCTGATGACAGTGCCAACGCCAACACTAGCGGTTCCTCTATTGTGATGTGCATCCTCTTCCTCAATCTTGTTTATCTTAGTAAGATAGTTTGTCGTTTCTTTTTGTTTGCTGTAGACCTTGTTTTGATCTTATCTCAAGTTCTATGTCTTGCAATCCTCTTGGTTATCTGTCTTAATCTGTATCCGCTAATTCACATGATTAGTTTAATTTATATTATTATATTCATGTTTTATCTAGCGTTTATCATGGTTAATTCTCTTGGTAAATTGCCCTTTTATACAACAATCCAAAAACCTTATTTCGGGCAATTTGCCCCAAGTGGCTTTGTTGCTTCCATGAAGCCACCTGTGTTTGAAGGTGTCAATTACAAAAGATAGCGTGCAAGAGCAGTGCTCTGGTTTTAGACCGTGAGCTGCTATAACGTCATTTATGGCGCACCTGAGGGAGATCTTAATCCTTCCCAGAAAGAGGCCTTTCAAAAACTTGATATCACTTTTAAGGATGCCTTGATCAGCATTCTTGGTGACAATATTGTCGATTCATACTTGTGATTTAGCAATGGCAAGGATATGTGGGATGCGCTCGAGAAAAATTTGGAGTCTCTGATGCTGGCAGTGAACTGTATGTCATGGAATAATTCTATGACTATAAGTAGGTATGGTATATTACCTACTGTTCTTTCATTATATCATTCTCCTGATTGGTGGATTGACATGTGCGCTAATGTACATGTCTGTTCTGATATTTTTATGTTTTCTTCATATCAGGTCAGAGGGACTCAAACCGTGCTGATGGGGAATGACTCGCATTCTTCTGTTCATGGTGTTGGTACGGTCGATCTGAACTTAACTTCGGGAAAGACCGTGCGCCCGAAGAGCATGCATCATGTTTCCTCAATAAATAAAAATCTTGTTATCGGATCTCTTTTATGTCAAGACGACTACAAGATTGTATTCGAGTCTAATAAATTTGTAATTTCTAAGTATGGAACCTTTGTTTGTAAAGGTTATGAGTGCGGAGGCTTGTTCCGCTTATCTCTTTCAGACGTTTTAAATAAAGTTGTTAATCATATTTGCATGAATTTTGAATCAAATGTCTAGCATTCTCATCTTTGCCATATTAATTTTGGTTGTATGACGCGGCTAGCCAAAATGAGTTTAATCCCTGATTTCACAACTGTTAAGGGATCTAAGTACTAAGTCTGCGTGCAAGCAAAACAACCTCGCAAGTCACATACGACTACAGATGTGAGAAATTTAACACCACTAGAGCTCATACATTATGATCTTTGTGAGATGAATGGTGTGTTGACAAAAGGTGTGACGAGGTTCGATCTCATCAATGTCCATTGTTATGGACTTCGATTTTGGAGAAGATGGGGATTCTGGAAGTCGCGAGACGGTTAACAGGCAAACAACACGGGGATACGAGGTTTACCCAGGTTCAGGCCCCTGGAGGGAAAACCCTACTCCTGCTTGTCTTTTCTTGATTACGGCGGAACCGAAGATTATAGGGGTGCGCAGATGCAATCTGGCCTGAGGTGTGTGTATGAGTTGGAAGATCTTCCTCGCCATGCCCTCCTAGCCCTTATATAGATAGGCCGGGGGTAGGTCGAGTCGATTACAGGTTAGGGTTGAACCCTTCGAAATTATATCTATAACTAGTCGTGTCCTTCAAGGAGTCGAACTTGTAATGGGCTTGGGCCACATGAAATCTTCTTGGGCAGCAGGTCTTCTAGTGGGCTTTCCCTGGGCTGGACCGGGTATACCAATGTGAGGCACCCGTAGGGTATATCCATGTCAAGGTGGAAATAAATATTTCATGACTTTGATCGATGACTCTACGAGATACTATCATGTGTATATTCTAAAATCAAAAGATGAGGCTTTTGAGTTTCTTCAAAATCTGCAAAGCTGAAGCAGAAAATAAACTTGATCAAAAGATTAAGAGGCTTAGGTCTGATCGTGGTGGCGAGTATTTTTCCAACGAGTTTGATTCCTTTTGTGCGGAACATGGCATAATTCATGAGCGAACGCCTCCCTACTCACCTCAGTCAAATGGAGTAGCCAAAAGAAAGAACCGTACTCTAACATATTTGGTTAACGCCATATTAGACACATCGGGTATCTCCAAGGAATAGTGGGGAGAAACTATTTAATGTGTGTCATGTCCTAAACCGAGTTCCCACAAAGAACAAATAAATTACTCCATTCGAAGAATGGGAGAATAAAATATTAAAACTCTCTTACTTACATAATTGGGGTTGTTTGATAAAGGTTAATGTACCAATCCCTAAGAAGCACAAGCTTGAACCAAAAAACTATTGATTGTGTTCTTCTGGGCTATGCTTTCCATAGCATTGGTTATAGATTCTTGATAGTAAAATCTGAAGTACCTGACATACATGTTGGTACAATCATGGAGTCGACTGATACGACTTTCTTTGAGGATATTTTTCCGATGAAAGATAAATCTAACTCGTTAAATCCGGGGATACCTAGTTCATCTAGTCAGGAATTTACTACAATTTCTGAACCTACCATTCCAACTGAACACTCTAAAAGTCCTAAGGAGGATGATAACGAAATTTCTAAAAGGAGTAAGAGAGAGAGGACTACAAAGTCCTTTGGTGAAAATTTCATTGTGTACCTTGTGGATGACACTCCCACTTTCATTTCAGAAGCCTATGCATCTCCTGATGCTGACTACTGGAAGGAATGAATGGATATGCCCGAGAGGCAATAATAAAGTGGTTATTATCTTATTCCTTATTTATGATAAATGTTTATTTCTCATGCTATAATTGTATTAATTGGAAACGTTAATACATGTGTGTTTAATAAACAAATAAGAGTTCCTAGTTATGCCTCTCATATAAACTAGCTCGTTGATTAATAAGATGATCAAGGTTTCCCGATCATGGACATTGGATGATGTTAATAACGAGGTCACAACATTGGTGGAATGATGAGATGAAAATTCATCCGAAGTATAGTAATACGATTAAAGTCATTATGTTTAAATTACTATAACATCATTACAAAGTAACTTTAGTCCTTAGACCATGAGATCATGTCAACCACTAACACCGGAAGAGTAGAATGATCACATCATACGTCACACCATAACAGGGTGACTATAAAGGTGAGTTCAAATACTCCGATAGTGTTATGTAGAGGCTCATGGATCAAGAGTGGGATTTGTCTATCCCGATGACGGAGAGATATACTCTAGGCCCTCTCGGTGATATCATATTGACACAGCTTGCAAGCAAGTGATGGGGATCACTAGAATGTTATATCACGGGAACTAGAAAATAGTACACGACGGTAACGAGATTTAACTAGGTATGGAGATACCGATGATCGAATCTCGAAAATGTAAAATATCACGAGACAAAGGAATTTATTTACAACGTTTAAGGTTCACACGATCACAAGAAGTCATCGTTGAATATATAGGAGTCAGTACGGATCTCCAGGTCCCGTTATTAATTATTAATCAGAGAGGGGTATCGATCATGTCTGCATTATTCACAAACCGTATGGTGACACACTTAAGGAATACCGATACCATTTGGAGCAAATAAGATGCCAGAGAAAGAATATGAAAGCGCTATAATTATTTCAATGGACACCGGAATTGTTTCGGGTAAAATTGCTGAAATTGGTTCTGCATGTGAAATTGAAATGTTTCAAGGAGTTTTATGTGAATGTTTGTTAATTAATGTAATTAAAAAATTTATGATTAAAATAAATAAAAGAGTTTTATTAAATATGAGATCGCATTAAATTTGGTGGAAGTTTAATGGAGGTGAATGAAATTTTGAGTGGAGGCATGTTTATGTGAATGGAGGCTTTTTTATGTGAGTGAGAGCTCCACCCACATGAATGAGGAAGAGGTGGGGGCAGCCACCATGGCCACCACACCATGGCCCTTGGCTGCCTCCCCTTTCCCTATAAAAGGCCCCCTCTCCTCCTCTCATCTCACTCCTCGTGAAGGACCCCTCTCCCCCTCTAGAATATTCCCCATGATCTCGGCTTAGCGAGATACATGTTTCCGGTGAATTTTTCTGGAGCAAGGATTTGCTGCTTCTGCTGCTTTGCTGGAGCGAGGACTTAGAAGTTGTCGAGGTACCGGACATGTGTGCAATCATGGATGCGCCACTGCTTTGTGGTGCTGGACTTGTTGGTGCTGAACCTGCTGAACTTCATCACAATCTTGAGATTGTCAAATGAACGACTACATCATTCACGAGAACCAATCTCGTAACGCTTTGTCGGTCTTCAAGGGTAAATTCTCTATGGATGTACATCCACCCGTTGCTTGTATCTAGGATAGATCTTGGTGCTCATTTTGTTCATATCGTAGGAAATTTATTGTTTTCTATGCTGTGAACCCAACAGTGGTATCAGAACCGGATCTATGTGTAGATGCTTTGCACGGGTAATACACATATGGTTATGTGGGTGCTGATGGTCACGTTATTGCTTCTTATGTGTATTTTAGATATTGGTGGCATAGTGAGATGAAGCGGTCCAGACAAATTTTACATGTGAGACATGTTTCACGCTTGACATGAAACTAGTCTTTACTATTAAAAGACTTATGGTCTTGATGAACGTCTTTTTTAATTTCTGATTTTACTCCTATACGTGTTAAAAATATTATCCCTTTTGCCACCGCTAAGTGAGACGACTACCAGTTGCCACCGCAAGTCAAACTGAACCGTTCGGTGCCGTAGTCCGCCCTCTTTATCCTCTTCGTTTCCCGACCGCACAGGACGACACCCAAACCCAGCTCCATAACATGCGCAGTCCCGGCGCTACCGCGAGCCCAGCCGGCCTCCATCAGAGCCACGGCGGGGAACAAAACCCAAAACCAACTCCATAAACAGCGCCGTACCAGCGCCTCCGCACCTCCATCTATACCGAGTATTACCGACCCATGGCGCCACAGCCACTCGGGACCAGCCCTGAATCGCTCGAGCAGTCGTTTCCTACTAACTCCGGCCGCCCGTTCCGCCAATAAGCCCATCCCCTGGACGGAGCAACCGTATTCTCCTACCTCTGGCATCCCGTTCCACCCGTAAGTCCCTTACCTAACCACCCAAGACGGCCCCGATCTGGGTGGATGTGGATCCCGCGAGGTCGGATTCCCCTACGTCGAGCCGGAGATGCAGGTCCCAATCCGAGTGGACCTGGTCCTTCATGCCTATGAGATGGACGACTACGTCTTCAGGTGAGGTGCCGGCGAAAAACGCTCTGAACACATCGAGCTGCTGGAGCCTGGCAGAGGTGGACATGGTGCTCGCCAACCAAAGTGGTCGACATGGTGCCCTCCATGACCAACATGCCATCGTGATGATCCACGGAAACTGCACCTTCCGTGCGGTGTACGTACACCTTGCTAACGATCTCCTCGTGAAGCAGGTCAAGAATTTGCTCAGAGCGGCATGACCCATGTGCGCACGAGTCAGCTCTCGTTGCTTCTTTGTCTGTAGTTTCAAGTTCTTTATTTGATTCACTATCTATCTTACTTTGCTATTCAGTACCTGTCCAGAGTATTCAATTGCTAACAAACCATTTCATTTCAGTGAATGCTCTTACTCTGAAGCTAAAGTATCGTGATATATCAGTTGCTTCAGCTGATCAACAGAAGCTTCTTCAAAGGAACAACCACTAAGATCCAACAGAAGTGTGTTTCATAGTACAGGGAACATATCCGCTATATGCTTTGTTACTCGCAATTTTTGCAAAACACTGCATTTGCTGTGCTTACCAAATATTTGGAAATTGTTGATTCCTCATCGTACTTCCATGAAAAACAAATTAGTGTCATGTTATAGTCCAAATGTAGTGATCCTGACTTGAAGGTACTATTATGATGTTCATCTCAAATGAGGAAGTACTACATATTCTAATGTTCCACTAATTTTTTTATGGCTGCTGGATTAATGGAAACTACTACTAGCTATTTCATATGTTGACCCGAAGCAACGCACGGGTTTTGTGCTAGTTTTGCATAAGTGGCTTGCGGGTGTTTGTCTATCCTACTATAGTCAATATCTGATTTACAACGAGTTGCCAATAATTTTATTATCATCGTTGTGGTTCCATGTTCGTAGATAAGAACGGTTCTATCTCCGAAAGCCCTCATCCACGTAAAAACATGCAAAATATAAATTAGAGACGTCTAGTTTTTTGGTTTTGCCGGGCAAGTATTATGATATGTAGGATTATAATTTGTAGTATGAATTCAAACTATTGGAAATTATACCATGCCCAAGTGTAAGTTTCATAGACCTTGGCCTTACACATATATGAATGATAAATATCATAACACGATGCACAAGATAGTGATCAAGTGCAAGAACCATATCGTATCACTTTTAGCATATAATGTTTGTTTGCATCTTATATTGCTTGTTTGGCGCTTTAGTAACATTATAAGATGATGCCTCATTTAAATATCAAGGTAACAATGTGTTCTTCCTTTAGTATGCACCATTGAGAAAGTTCACTGTTTTAAGACAACACGTGATGATCGGGTGTGATAGACTCAACGTTCGCATACAATGGGTGTAAGACAGTTTTACACACGCGGGTACTAAGGTTCTTACTTGGAGAGCCTAGCATATACAGACATCGCCTCGGAAGATGAACCAAAAGATAAAGCATGAGTCATATGGTTGATATGATGACCATCTAGATGCTCGCCTTTGAAGCTACAACAATCACGTGATGATCGGTCTTGTTGTAGTGGATCTGGTTCATGTAATCATCAAAATGATTTGAGGGATGTCGGTTTGAGTGGGAGTTCAAATAGTAATAAGATTAAAGTTGAACTCAATTTATCATAACTTAAATCAAAGTAAATTTACATAATTTGTTGTAGTCATTGGCATCCGTTTACTACCTTATGCTTAGTTATAATTGAGATAATAGAACTATAGAATTCTGGATATTTACTTTAAGAACTGGTATCGTATTTTTTTGAGTGTCAATCTAAATTTTAGAAGTCCTAATGCAAAATTTTAGCAAACTGCATTTAATCCATAAAGTTTAATAAGTAGTATTAAATCAAGAGTAACAATTCCAGCGTTAGTACCTAAAGTATCATGTTTGCATCCATGATTCTTGATACTCAAAAGATATTTTAGTATCAAGGTTATCTAGGAGATGAAAGGATTGTTTCAGAAACTATCATGTGTGGAAGATATTGCGATATTCAAAACAATGTTTTGGTTGCAATATGATATAGTATAATGTAGAAAAATACATGTTCTCATATTGTATGAGAATTTGCGAAGGTTGGAGATGCTAGGCGTCCTAATCCTCCAAAAAGGTTTTGTAAAATAACATTATAATCACGATTCTCCTTTATAAGCTATAGTATCTTGATCATGAAAGTTGTCATGATAAGTATGAATAGAAGATGTAGGTAAAATGTTTACTACACTAAAATATTACTAAAGAATGGATTTTGAAAGAATGCCAATCATTTGATGATGGTGATCTACTTCAAAGTGCAAGTCCAAAGGTATTAGTATTTGACTATACACGCTTTGGACTATGTTTCATGTGTATGGCGCCACTATTGATGTTGATACATTCTTTTAAAAGGGAAAGGAAATGCTGAAATAGAATCTCAGAAATATTTGGCAGAAAAAGAAAAGACTGGAAAAGTCCACTTAAGTATATAGATGATATACATGTTATGGTTGTATTCTTTGCTTATTAAACAATGTGGTTCTTGGGTATTGGATATCAATTTTTTTGGTGTGAAGTGTCATACAGAACAACACAATTCATGAACTGCAATGGCCTAAGTAACTAGCAAGAGAATATGTGATGATGTTCATTGAAAACAAATAAAGTGTTGTTTTGTTTCTAGTTGAAATCAAAGCTTGCCTTCAAGATTTGTTTTAATAATTGTTATTTTGTCCAGGTATTATGAGAACAAAGATTGTTCAAATAATTACCGTATTCCATAAAAGATGGATGATTTACAAGTCTAGTTGGAGAAATCACGTCCATAAAAACTAATGTTACGTTAGATAAATGATTAAAAGATCACTTAGACATCACCGTTTAAATTATATTGCAAAGAAAACATGTAGAAACTCCATGTTGATGGAATTTTGGAGTCTTTGATTTTGATCAACTGACGCTTGTGAGACTTTCTTAGAGATAATTGAAACTCCGTTCATAGGACAAAGAGGAATGGATGACTAACTTATTGGAAATTGTGCATGTTGATGTATATAGTCCATTATGTGTAGCCATGAGTGGTGGATCTTTCATCTTCATATGCTTCATCCGGAATTTAAGTGAATATATGTGTATATTTACTTAATGAGGAAGAAGTGTGAAGTATTTGAAAATGTTCAAAGACTTTCAAGATGAAGTGGAAAATCATTGTAAGAAGAAAGTAAATAATTTATGATTTGATCATAAAGGAAGATATTTGAGTTATAAGTTTAGCAAAACACCTAAGATTTGAGGAATCGTTCCATGGATTCATATTTCTCGAAACACCGTAGAAGTATGTAGTGTTCGAGATATGTAATGAAACCTTGTTTGACATGGTAAGATCAAAGGTGTCATTTATAAAACTACCATTATATTTTAAAATATTAAAACTTTAGTGACTATGCTTTTACACTGAAAAGAGCACCATCGTGATCCGTTGAAATGACACCATATGAGTTATGGTTTGGGATAAAACCCAAGTTGTATTTTCTTAAATTTTGGTATGCTAGGCATAAGTAAAATTTTTATAATCAAAGTCGGATAAGCATGTATTTGTAGGTTATCCCAAATAATTTGTTGGGCATTTCTCCATAACACCAAGGACAAAATAGTTTGTCATTTGGAACGTCAATTTTCTTGAGAAGGAATTTTTTTCGTGAATAGTTAAGTGGGAGGACAATAGAACTTTATTAGGTTGATGAACGTAAGCAACATGTGCTAAGTAGCACAACGCCGGAAAGTTTTCCGGAGGCGACCACAACGCTCATGGTTCTCGTGGTTACAAAGGTTGTGATCTTGGATATTTGAGTTCCTATTGAACTGGGTAGGTCGGGTGACAATCAAATAGTAAGTTTGAAGAACAAGTCGTTATTGTTCTGATAATGATGAACCGACTACATGCAAAGAAGCGATGATGGGCCCTAACCCCATCAAATGACTAGAAGTTATAAAGAATCTGCGATAGTTTCCATACACGAGAAATCAAGTTTTTGAACTTGGAAGACCCTCTGGAAAGGTGTAAATCCTATCAGTCATATTTGGACCTATACAGAAATAGACATGGATGTTTCACATCTATGAAATAGTCGACATATCAGGAAAGAGTTTACGATGATGTTCAAGGAGTTGACTATAACAAGATTTGATCTTTTATAGCAATATTTAGTCTGGACGGATTATTATAGCAACCACTACATATAATTTTGGTATATGGTAGTTAAACAAACAAAACAAAGTTCTTCTAATAGAATGGTTACCTAGGACGTGCACATGACACTATCCAAAGGATTTTTTAATTCAAAGAATGCTAAAAGGGCATGCAAACTTCAATGGTTAAAGTAAGCATTGCGGAGTTAGAATCTTCATCGTGATGAAACTGTTAAAAGGTTTAATTTCATTAGATACGATGAAGATGCTTGCATTTGGAAGAAATTAGGTGGGAGCGCTGAGTCATATTTCTAATACACTATGTAGAAGACATCTTGTTGATTAGGAATGATATATATTTTATTTACATAGGTTAAGAATTTTATTAAAATTTGATTTCAGTAAAAGACATAGGAAAAACCAGAATATTAGGCATCAATGTCTATATGGATAGACTGAGACGCTAATATGGTTGTGCCAAATGTACATAGATAAGATATTGAATGAGTTCAACATGGAAACGATGAGAAAGGTTCCTGTCGCATGGAAAGGATTGAATCAATATTCAAGTGTATTAACACTTGGCAAGTGAAACGAGATTCAAGTGTTTTAACACTTGGTGAGTGAAATCACATGAATATTTTGATCAATCATATCGTGATATGTACACATACATATATGTCCTATGCTCTAAATATTATGAGCATATACTAGAATGATTCATAAGATGATCATTGGACGATAGTAAGGATATTCTTATGATCTTTGGAAGAACCAATAATATGTTCTATTTGTAGAAGAGACAAATAGTTCATTGTAAAGTGTTACATTGGTACTAGACAAATAGTTCATTTTAAAGTGTTACATTGTTACTAGTTTTGTCAAAAAATTAAGTTTATCTCTATTTATAGGATGGGTGGCACAATGTAATGGAAAGGAAGTTCCATGATGAATTTGGATGAGTTCCAAAGTTAAGACATTGTGATGGATACTACAACAAAAGTCTAAGTATATAACTACTATAGTAGTAGCAAAAGAGGGAATTTGTGTCAAGTAGTTTGTTATCAAACTATGTTTGGTTCATAGTGGGCTAATAATATGAAGATATATTGTACGACAATAGTATCGACATGATTTAACCCCAAGGAACTAAAGGCCTCACCAAAGGAAAAATTTATAAAATGTCATCTCATTAGAGAATGAGTGATGCGTAGAAACACAAAGACATGAAAATACACACAGACATGAAAGTGTCAGATCTGGAGATTATGTTTACCACTAGTAAACGCGTATATACAACACCAGAAAACCATAGGTGTCGAATGCGCAAGTTTTTCAAACTAGATTATTGACTCTAGTCCAAGTGGGAGAATGAAGGGAATATGCACGAGAGGCAATAATAAAATGGTTATTATCTTATTCCTTTTTTATGATAAATATTTTCATGCTATAATTGTATTAATTGGAAATGTTAATACATGTGTGTTTAATAAACAAATAAGACTTCCTAGTTATGCCTCGCATATAAACTAGCTCGTTAATTCACAAGATGATCAAGGTTTCCCGATCATGGACATTGGATGTTGTTAATAACGAGGTCACAACATTGGTGGAATGAATGTGATGGATATTCATCCGAAGTATAGTAATACGATCAAAGTCATTATGCTTAAATTACTATAATATCATGATACGTCCAAAATGTATCTACTTTCCCGAACACTTTTGCTATTGTTTCTCCTCTAAACTTGTCTGATTTGGATACAAATAACACAGACTAACGCTGTTTTCAGCAGAATTACCTTGGTGTCTAGTTTTTGTGCAGAAAATCAACTATTAGGAAAAATCCCGGAAAATATGCCAAAAATTCTATTTCACCAGAAAACTCATGGAGCCAGAACACGAGACGAAGTGGGGCCCCGGGAGGCCCACACCCCCAGCCGCACGGGCCAAGCTTGGCCGCGTCCGGAGGGGGTGTTCCCACCCCAGGCACCCCCTCGGCATCCCTCTTCGCCTATAAGTTGCCTCTTGAGCTAAAAATCGAGGGGGGTTCGACGTTTTTCCAGAAAGAGTTCCGATGCGTCGCCACCACCAAAAACTGCGATTTGGAACCAGAAACTCCGTTCTGGCACCCTGCCGGGACGGGGAATTTGGAGAGGATCATCGCCATCATCATCCACAACGCCTCTCCATCAACCATCCATGTTTCCCTCATTCATGAGTGAGTAATCCCCCACTGTAGGCTATGGGGATGGTAGGGATTGTATGAGTCCTATCATGTAATCGAATAAGATTGTTAGGGCATGGTGCCTAGTATCCTATTGGTGCTATTTGACTTTGTTGCAACTTGTTGTGCTTAATGCTTGTCACTAGGGTCCGAGTGTCATGATCTCAGATCTGAGCTTATTATTGATTCATTATGATAGTATTGTTTGTGATGTTATTTGTAAGTTGTGTACACATATCATTGTTTGGATCCAAAGGCCCCGAAGTGACAGAAATTGGGACAACCTGAGGGGATGGCTATGATGTGAGGATGATGACTCCTTGGTGGCGCCAGAGAACTTGGTGCTTGATGTGGAGTCTTGTTGGGAACCCCAAGATCAAGGTGTGAAGCAGCACAGCAGCAAGTTTTCCCTCAGTAGAGACTGAGGTTATCGAACCAGTAGGTGGAAGGAAATGTCACACAGGTGTTGCAAGCAATGCGGAGACCTGCACAACACAAACTCAAGACTTTGCCCCAAAGAATCAGTGAGGTTGTCAAGCTCACCGGTTTGCTGTAACAAAGGATTAAATGTATGGTGTGGAAGGTAATGGTTTGCAACAAGTAAACAAGTAACTGTGGAAGATGTATCGATGGTAAAGATTGGACCGAGGTCCATAGTTTACTAGAGGTGCTCTCCTTAGATAAACAACATGGCATGAATGGTAAACAAATTACAGCAGGGCAATTGACAGGAACCGAGCAAGGCATAACAATGCAATTACTAGTCATAAAGATCCTATGACATTCGATTGAGCAATACAACAAAATACATAGACCGCTATCCAACTGCATCTATGACTACAAGTCCACCTTTAGGTTATCATCCGAACCCCCTCTAGTATTAAGTTGCAAGCAACAGACAACTGCTTTAAGCAAAGTGTGTAAGGTAAACAGTCCACATGTTCCATGAACAAGATACCGTTGTTTTCTCCATAGTAGCAACAACACATATACAACCGAAGATATTATTGTCATTTCCCTTGGAAAATAGAGGCATGAACCCACTATAGAGCATAAATACCCCCTCTTGGAGTCACTAGCAACTACTTGGCCAATATAGCTACTAACAACGGAGAGCATGCAAGATCACAAACAACACAGGCATGATAGAATCATAAAGACAAAACCATTAATCAAACCAACATAATAATCTCAATATCCATCGGATCCCTGCAAACACAACATGCATGATTACAAATAGATTAGATTTTGATCATGAACGGAGCTCACAAGATCTATACATGAAATCACAAAGGAGGAGATACAACCATCTAGCTACTACATGGACCCATAGTCCAAGGTGGAACTACTCACGCATCATCTGGAGAAGGCCTCGGATGATCTCCCCTCGAGAGGTGGGAAGAACTTCAAATCCCCCCGATCTAGAGACTCTGGTGGCGACAGCTACAGACAGTTTCGTGGAAATTTGATCGGGTCCTTAGGGTTTCTGCATCGGGGGCTTCTTATTGGCGAAGGGGGAGGCCGAGGCGGTGGCCAGGGGCCCCACACCCTGCCTAGGCGTGGGGCAGGGCTCATCCACGCCTAGGGGGGTCTGGGCGCCCTGGCCTGCCTCTCCGTCTCCCCTCTGGACTTCTTGTTCCCCACGGAAAGTTATTGACTTTGACGTTTGTCTCGTCCAATTCCGAGAATATTTCCTTACTAGCTTTTCTAGAACCAAAACAACGAAAATGGCAATGACCTTTGTGGCAACTTGTTAATAGGTTAGTAGCAGAAAACATGTAAAAAGCACCTCAAAGTGTAGACAAAGCAAAGCAAAGTAGATACTAAAGAAGCATGGATCATAAACAATTATAGATACGTTTACGACGTATCAAGCATCCCCAAGATTAACTCCTGCTCGTCCTCGAGTAGGTAAGTGATAAAAAGAATAATTTTTGAGGTGACATGCACCCTCACAATAAAGATCCAACCATTTGCAAGCATTGAAAGCTGGGATCAAAGAACTCTAAAAATGTGCATGAAAGATGGAGTTCTAACAATAGGACATAGTAACTATGCATGCAACATGAAAGGCTACAAACAAAGATCATGAATAACATGCATTGAAAAACGTTTGTTTGTTTCACATACAGAAAACATAGCATAGTGGCAATCATCTTGTCCCTCATAGAGTAGCAAATAGATGCATAAGACACCTTCAAAGTTCATAAGGGTGACTAGAAACAAATAGCACAAGAACAAGTAATATCACAATATGCATCAATCAATAAGCTTTGGAACACTACACACAGAATGATCTTAATGGTGCCTAAAAGTAGAAGGTGGAGACTCAATAGTGGTGGAAGAAAAGCCTTTTATAAAGGAAGCAGGGATTTCAAGTTTCAAAAAGAGCTTCCAAAAATTATGGTACTTGTTAGATTTTAGCCCTCAGTGCCCCTATCATAAGCATCTTGAAGTGATTAAGGTTAAAGTGAACAAATATGGAGTATATGCTTGACGAAGTATAAGTTGGCAATCTCAAGTCCCTTGAATACGAGGGTCACACCTCATGCTACTCAACTTCAGTCACCTGTAAGTTCTTGTCATTGTAAGTATTTGCATATCATTGAGAACCGCCAACGGGGTACCCCTTGCACATGGTACAGGAGCTTTCCCATAACCAAAATGACAAGGCAAGCAGATAATGAGAATCTCAGCAATCTTTTTATTTACCATATGCATAGCTTTTTATTGAGGATGCTTCATACATAGCTCACTATGGTGATGTTGCAAGTTTCCACCATGATTAGGCATGGCTTAGGCTAGCGGCCCAGACGTTTCTCTAACACAGGATACAAACTCCATGGACTTACAAGTTTCCTCTTTATTTCACATCGGTGACATCCATAGACAAAAGAGCATGATATCAACTGAGTACAAAGTACAAGTGCAATGTTGAAAATATTCCCCGTGACAGCATGGTTCTTCTAATTCCAACGTATAAGTGCAAGCATATAAAACATAGATTACACAATGGTTCAAGTTTATTAGGGGCAAAGAATATAAAGTGTGCCATCAAGTTCGTGAGGGATTTAATCACTAAGTTTTCACATAACAAAATAGTTTTTAATTGGAAGATAGTTGAAAACAAGAATATACTTGGAATGGTGTAACACACCATGCATAGGAGTTTATAGTGGACACTTTGGAATAACTTGGTTTCTTGGGAGTTGGAAGCATGAGTATATCTTACTCATACAAGTGGAGGCTAGCAAAAGACTGGGAGCAACCAACTAAGAGAGCAATAATGGCCATAATCATGTAGAGCAACAAAGCATTACTAATTAAAGCATAGAGCGGCACTACAAGTCAAGGAATAAATGATCATGGAGGATATGGTGACTTGTCATAGTCATAACATGGTGTGAGCATGTGCCAAGTCAACCCAAACAAAGCATCAAAGGAGAATACCGCAATACTATGCTTTTGCATGCTAAAACAACGCATAATTTCTTCAAGGCACACTAAGCAATCCCAATTGTTTGGAAAGGCATGCTACAACAATAATCACTAAGCATAATGCCAAAAAAACACCTAGCATGTCATGCTAAAGTCTAAGTCACAGTCAATGCAAGCTCCTCTTGCACTTACAAGCAAGAACTTAGTACTCCTTTCCAACACCAAGAAACTTATTTGAAACCAACACAACGAGAACGGGGGTCCAAACTAATCTAGCAAACTAAACAAACTAATCAAAGAAAACAAAAACTAAGACGCTCCAAGAACAACACAACTTGTGCATGAAACAATAAAAACGAAGCGTCTAGACAGACCTGAGTTTTTTATTGATGAAGAAGGGGATGCCTTGGGCATCCCCAATCTTTGATGCTTATACCTCTTGGATATTTCTTGGGGTGACACCATGGTGTCATACCCAAGCTTGAGCTTTTGTCCATTCTTCATCTCATTACATCATTCTCTCTCTACACCTAAATTTTTTCCTTCATACAAAACTTCACACAATCTTCATTAGCAACATTAGTGTATTCAAAAGATATTAGACCTCTGGCAAAGCTTTGGAACAACAAGGATTTTCACTAAAAACTCAAGCTGCTGTAGTAAATCCTTCAAAAAGCTCAATTTCCCAAAAGATAACTCAAAAGGAATCAATAAGAAGCAAATGCAAATAATGGCAGAAATCTGTCAAAAGAGACCAGCAGGTAGAAACCGATTTTTTCGAAGATCTTTTGTTGCTCAAATCAAAAAGTGTTAAACTAACGAAATTTAGCTAACATAATGGGGGATTTATTCATAAATGTTCAGCTCAATCTGATACAGAGACTCCTCATGAATTTTTTTGGTGGAGGACAAAAATCTGTTTTAGGACAGCAACTCCCCAAATCTTACTTCCCTATCATTAGAGGTCATTCTTGGCACAAAAATCAAATAAAAAGGATAAGGAGAGGTTATTACTGAAGTAATAACTTCCAAGACTCAAGGAAACTCTTGGGTTATCTCCCAACAAGTACTTTTCTTTAACGCCTTTAAGTTAGGCACAAGAAGCAAGAAGAATCAAGTATTTTCAAATGAAGAATTGAGATCAATACTTGCAAAGTCTTCAACTATGAGAGGTATCTAATCCAAATGAGTTTTGGAGGATCCCCTCTCATTTCTCTTTGGTTTACTACTTTCATCAAAAGGATTTTCAGGAACAATCCAATCAAAATTATTTTCAAAGGCCTCATGCATTCCAACAAGCTTAAAAGGGTATGGGTATCTTAAATTCATCTCCAGGCTTTGTTTTATCTAAAGTACCCACAACATCTACACATGAGCCTAGCATATTAAAATGCTCAAAGACCTTTTTGGCTTCCCTAGCAACATCATGGAACTCTTTGAGTAAAGTTTCAAGAATAAATTCTCTCTTTTCAGCATTCTTTTCTTCTTTTAGATTTAGGAACAAAATTTGCATCATGGGGTTAAGGCTAACAAACCTAGCCTCCAACATATGAACTAAAGAAGCTGAAGCAATCTCATAATTAGGAGAAAGCCCTGCTATAGATTTATTCTCAATATCCTCATGCTTGCTAACATAATTAAATAATTCTTCAATATTATATTTCCCAATTATGGAGCCACTACCTATAGAAAGGTCCTTCAGGGTGAACTTGGGGAGCAACATGGTGAGCGAGAATGAGGTGGCAACTAGAGTAGTAACTATTTTTTTTGTGTTTTTGAATAAAGAAAGCAAACCAAACTAGACTAATTTTTTGTTTTTTTGAAAAGAGGCAAACAAAACCAAGCAAAAGAAACAAAGCAAACTAAAAACAAAGTAAAGAGAAAGGAAGTGGAGGACTCCCCTAGTGAAGACGTCCTTAGCCTCCCCGCCAACAGCACCAGAAAACGTGTTGATGACTCCTTGGCGGCGCCAGAGAACTTGGTGCTTGATGTGGAGTCTTGTTGGGAACCCCAAGAGCAAGGTGTGAAGCAGCACATCAACAAGTTTTCCCTCAGTAGAGACCGAGGTTATCGAACTATTAGGAGGAAGGAAACATCACACAGGTGTTGCAAGCAATGCGGAGACCTGCACAACACAAACTCAAGACTTTGCCCCAACAAATCAGTGAGGTTGTCAAGCTCACCGGTTTACTGTAACAAAGGATTAAAAGTATGGTGTGGAAGGTAATGGTTTGCAACAAGTAAACAAGTAACGGTGGAAGATGTATCGATGGTAAATATTGGACCGGGGTCCATAGTTCACTAGAGGTGATCTCCTTAGATAAACAACATGGCATGAAGGGTAAACAAATTACAGCAGGGCAATTGACAGGAACTGAGCAAGGCATAACAATGCAATTACTAGTCGGAAAGATCCTATGAGATTCGATTGGGCAATACAACAAGATACATAGACCGCCATCCACCTGCATCTATGACTAGAAGTCCACCTTCAGGTTATCATCTGTGGCATCCCGCAAAACCCACTACTAGAAAATCGCGTTGAATTTGTGCATTGCATCGTCGTCATCATGCATTGTTTGCCAAAACTATGTTTGCAAAGCCCGTGTTGTTTTCTAAAACGCCCCCTCTTGATTCAACATCGAAAACCGGGTCGCCGGAATATTTTGTTTTGTTAAAATTGTTTTGCAAACGGTCCGTTTAATTAAATAAAACTTTTAATTAATTTTTAGCGAGGCAGTCGAACGGGCCGATTTAGCCCGAACGACCACCCCAGAAAAACCAGATCGGCCCAACCTGCCAGCCCCATCTAATTCTAAACCCACCTAAAAAGCTACCCAACCTACCCCTCCACATCACTCCCACCTATCCCGTCGCGCCACCTCACCCCTCCCTCTCCCTCACCCAGTCCTACCCTGCCACCTAGACACACCCAACACACCACACAGCCTCCACCCGCCAGGCCCACCCATCCCCAGCCACTCACGCACACGACGCACGCAAGCCCCCACCCCGCGCCAGCCCCTGCCCGCCACCCCACCACATGACACGCCAAGGCCCCCACCAACCCCGTTCTCCCCCACGCATCCACCGCACGCCGCCTCTCTCCCGCTGCTGCGCCGCCTCCCCGCTCACACCTCGCCTGCATGCCAGCCTCACCTTGCTGCTCGCGCCGCCTCCCCGTCGCCAGCCACGCCTGCCTCGCACAGGCCCGCCTCCACCTGCTCGTCTCACGACCTCCTCCGCTTGCTCCCTCCGCGGCCCTCCTCTCGCCGCCGCCGCTCCCTCACCGCCTCGCGCCTTCTCCCGCCCCGCCACCACCTGCCGGCCCTCCTCCCTCGGTGCCGCTCGCCTTGGCCGCCTCGCCAGCCGCCCGCCACCGCCGAGGCCGGCCTCCCTCCTCCGTCCCAGCAGGCGTCGTCCCGACGCCGCTCGGCCGCCTGCGTGCTACCTCGCTCTCCCGGCCGCGGCCGCTCCGGCCGAGCTCCGCGCCAAGGACCTCCGCCTCCTAGCCCTGCTCGGCCGCGCCCGAGCCGCCTCCTCGGGTCCGTCGGCAGCCTCCGCTGCCCTCCGGCCAAGCTCGCCGCCGGCGCTCCGCGCCCGCCCGGCCGTCCTCGCCTCTCAAGACCGCCCGCTGAGCCTGCCTCCGGCGAGCCACCGCAACCTGACCTCGTCGGCGTTCACCCCTGCTCGCCGAGCCACGGGACCTCTGTTTCCAAGTACGCCATCGATGGATGAAGACGGAACCTTAGAACGACAACTAGGAGCCGAAGGAGTGCTATGAGGGAGCCGGCAACATCGCCTTCACGGAACTCCAAGATTCACTTCCCAGATTCGACGCCCTGAGACCACCACGAGGATGTGAAACGCCAAGGCCCGAACCCGAAGAGGCCGGTACCCCCAAGATCTACCACGAACGCATCCCGGACTCGGAGAGAACCCCTCGACACGCCAAGTTGCCGAAGCCCCCGAATACCGATCCCCGCGGACCCCGAAGACCGAACCCCGTGGACCGACATGCTCTTCTTCACGGATATGACAAGCACTCCGCCCGGACACCAAGTGCTTCACCCGAACGCCAAGACCGACCCGACACGCGGACCCGGCAAGTTCTTCTCGACGACAAGATCATCGACATAGAACCCGAAGGACACATGTGCGACAAGGACTCCCTCGAGGACGCCGAGTGCTTCATCCCGGACACCGAGACCCCGGATGCGACGAACTCCCCGCTACGAGAACATTCCGCCGAGACCAATCCGAACCTGGACCCGAGACGGACCCGGACCTCGCCCCGAACCCGGAACCCCAAGATCGTCGAGACCCTAATGTGTGAACCTCCCCGAAACCCTATTTCATAACATAATAACAATTGTTGCATATTAATCATTCATCTCGCAGGCATATCTGTGGTTTGGGGGCCTTATGCCGATTCACCTCTTAATTAAATATGTGGCCCATATGCGGGCAAATCTAGTCTCATATCGGCCTCATTTAAACATGTGTAGCGAACCAGTTCCACCTGTTGCATTGCTAAACAACATTTAATTGCGGGGTTTCTAAATAACTTGAACCATTTAATAATTGTCGGGACCCCGGTTCCGCTTAATTTGACCTAATTGCATCGCACTTTGCCATGCCATGCATCATACATGCATCATGCCGATCTTCTGCCGTGAATTAAATATTGCATCCGGTGTTTCTTCTAGTGTTTTGCTTCTTCGCGGATAAGGCCGTTGAGTTGATGTGAGCTTCGCCCCGATCTTCGGTTGAACCTTCGGCAATGTTTTCAGGCGAGCATCTCCCCCTTTCTACCTATCTTACTTTGCTAGTATTTACTTCCCTCCTGTTGATCTTTGCTATCTGTGTTGCGATGCTCTAGATTTCGTACCCGTGATATTCCTTGCAGCCATATATATAGCCTTGGACACATCCTATTACCTGTTGTTTGGTAGATAGTTGGACCGCGTGTCGTAGTCGCTTGCTCAAGTGTTTTGCTTGTCGTCTAGTACCACCTTTGTTGGAAGATTGCCGCATGTTGACGTTGGAGATGATCATGGTTTACTTATTGTTCACTTTAATTCCTGTTTAACAACTAAAATTGAATTAAGCAGAGGCATCGGTGGGTGATAGGTAATATTTGGTTTCCGACCGCCCACTTGTGTCCCGTAGGACCCGAGTTCTTGACACCTGTTCCGAGATCGAGCGCGCTAACCACAGGTGGGGAGATATGGGCCCCCCATTGATAATTACCTGATTTCAAAGTATTGTACTGGGGGCCACAACTAGTTTGAGGTTTTATTTACTATCCTGTACTTATGCCATGCTACTTTCTGTATTTAAATTGTGCGACAGATAGCACACTGTACTGTTTAGGAAGCGGAGTGATTACGCGGTATCGGCGTCCCGATTGGGGATCTGCTGTCGCTTCTACCATTGTCGCAAACCCTAAGTCCGTCTCGAGACCGGCCGACTTCGCTGGTGTACTTTAGTGGGTGGCCCCGTGCTTGCTTTGGTCCAGGAACGCCGTGACTTAGGCCCCGCCGACATACCGATGGGTGTATGTTAACCGATCCGCAAAAGGGTCAAGTGCTGTGGATACTTTGGTGCACCCTGCAGGTTTAATCTTTTCAAGAAGCCGTGTCCGCGGTTATGGACGACTTGGAGCACAGTGCTTGATCATAGACAACTATAACTAAAGTTTATTGTTTTAAATTGACTTGTTTCCGATATGATTAGTAATCAGCTTCACTACAACGGAATGGCTAAGTAAAAGCACCAACAACTGCTGGGTTTTGGGTTTATCTCATGCTAAATGTATCTGACTAGTAAGTCTTTGCCACTACGGAATGGTCAACTAAAAGTGCCCACTGCTTATTTTATCAGGATGATTATCTAAACCTGACTAGTAAAGTGCCGCAACTATAACTGAATAAGTAAAACTGCCAACTGTGTGAGTTCCTCGGTTGATTTCCTCGTTTGGTCTCGAGGGGAAAACGCCAGGATGGGTTTGATTGATGATAGTCTCAGGTTGGATCCGAATAGGTCTTTCTCACCCCTCTCTGATAGCCGCCAGTTGTATCGAGTCTCTATAGGTTGTTTAGTGCATCTTGCCACGCCGCCTGGCCCACCATACCTATGTAGGCGAGGACCGCCGAATTCTAGCCTCGCCGTGTCTTGGCCTCGATCGACGCCTCTTTTCCTTTGCCCTTTGCGGCACCCCTTTGTTTAAGGTTTTGAGATCGACGTTAGCGAGGTTACCCTTCCGGCTTGGCCTGGGCAGGGTTAAGGACGCCATTGGTTATTCTTCAGGGCTCTTAGCCCCATTTGCATCTTGTCCGTAGCTGGACGCTTTATCGTTTTCAAGGTGATTTGGATCTTTGTACATTATATTTGTATTCTTGACTCTTTGAGTCGCTGTTGTATATATATCTGTTCTGTGGGTTCCATCAAGAACTGTTGTGTAATGTTATTACTTTGTTTTTCCACCCGCACGAAAGTGCCTGGTGGGCACCTTCGAATCGTTTCTATGCGGGTTTGGCGAGTTTCGCTAAAACTTGCATAGGGCCGATTCTGAGGGTGTTCTGAGTGGTATCGAGCTCGATTGCGATACATTCACAAGTCCAAATCAGAGGATAACCTAGCTAACGGCCGAAGTAGAGTGTCAAAACTATTTTGCAAAATCAGTTGGACAGTCCTGATTAGGTCTGATTTTACTCCTTACCCCTCTGCTATTCTCCTCTTACCTCGACGTGTTTTGAATCCGCCCTCTTCTCTTTCTTCGAGTCCAGGAATCCTCGTGGTTGGGTTTCCGTCGTACCTTTAGGGTTTCGCTTCCTCTTTTGGTAACGGTGTTCTACCATCCGGTGTTCAAGCTGCCTGATGAATCCGTCTACGGTGTTACCATTCCGTGTTCCTTGTTTGAGCCTTCCGGTGTTTCCGACGCGACGACATCATCTACATCAGATCCGATGCAGAGTCTGCATCACTCCTTTGATCCGAACCTCGCTTGTCGAGATCTTCAGTCTGAATCCGAGGGTTGGTTGCATAATCTATCTGTTCGTGTACAGAGTAATGCTTTGAGTGCGGGATGGAGTCGCGACCATACCACTACTCTTATCATTTGCTTTGTAGATAGAATGGTGGATCGATGCAATTTTACTCCTTCCATGGAAGTTAGAGGTGGCCTTACCTTTAACTTCGTCCGTTGATTATCCGGAGTGTTCTCTTGACGAACAGGAACAACGACCTCTTGTTAGTGGTGTCGCGAAGATCTACACGAAGCGAGAAGACGCAGATCGCCGACCTTTCTTCCGGTACCATGAGGCGGATCTCGAGGGCGAGATCCATTGTTAGTGGTGTCGAATTGTGGCATCCCGCAAAACCCACTACTAGAAAATCGCGTTGAATTTGTGCATTGCATCGTCGTCATCATGCATTGTTTGCCAAAACTATGTTTGCAAAGCCCGTGTTGTTTTCTAAAACGCCCCCTCTTGATTCAACATCGAAAACCGTCGAATATTTTTGTTTTGTTAAAATTGTTTTGCAAACGGTCCGTTTAATTAAATAAAACTTTTAATTAATTTTTAGCGGGGCAGTCGAACGGGCCGATTTAGCCCGAACGACCACCCCAGAAAAACCAGATCGGCCCAACCTGCCAGCCCCATCTAATTCTAAACCCACCTAAAAAGCTACCCAACCTACCCCTCCACATCACTCCCACCTATCCCGTCGCGCCACCTCACCCCTCCCTCTCCCTCACCCAGTACTACCCTGCCACCTAGACACACCCAACACACCACACAGCCTCCACCGCCAGCCCACCCATCCCACCACTCACGCACACGCCGACGCAAGCCCCCACCCGCGCCGGCCCGTCAGCCCCACCTGCGTAGACCGCACGCTGCCCCCACCAACCCCGTTCTTCTCCCCAGACGCATCCACCGCGCCGCCTCTCCCCGCCACTGCGCCGCCCTTCCCGGCTCACACCCCGCCTCGGCATGGCCACTGCCAGCCGGCCACTGCCCTTGTCACCGCCTCCCGCCTCGCTCAGGCCGCTGCCGCCCGCCACCTGCCTCGCCGACATCCCTCCGCCTTGCTCCTCCGCCCGCCTCCATGACCGCCTGGCCTCACCGCCCGCCGCTTCTCCCCGCCGCCCTCGCTTCCCGCCACCACCGCCCGGCCTCCTCTCCGGTGCCACCCGCCGCCCGCCTTGGCCGCCTCGCCACCCGCTGCCCGCCACCGCGAGGCCGGCCTCCTCCGTCCCAGCGGCCACGCGCCCCCTCAAGGCTTCCGGCCGCCTGCGTGCCTCGCTCGCCTCCGGCCAAGCTCGCCAAGGACCTCCGCCGCCTCCGGCCCGCCAGGCTCACGCCCGCGCTCCTCCTCCGCTTCCTCAGGCCCTTCGCCAGCCTCCAGCCCCTCCCGCCCAAGCCGCCCCGCTGCTCCTCCCCGCTGCCCGCCTCCCGGTCGCCCCCTGCCGCCTCACTGAGCCACCGCCTCGCCGAGCCATCACACCGCCGACACCACCCTCGCCGCCGAGCCACGGACCTCTGTTCAAGCGCCATCGATGGATGAAGACGGAACCTTAGAACGACAACTAGGAGCCAAGGAGTGCTATGAGCCGACAACATCGCCTTCGGAACTCCAAGATTCACTTCCCGGATTCGACGCCCTGAGACCACCACGAGGATGTGAAACGCCAAGGCCCGAACCCGAAGAGGCCGGTACCCCCAAGATCTACCACGAACGCATCCCGGACTCGGAGAGAACCCCTCGACACGCCAAGTTGCCGAAGCCCCCGAATACCGATCCGCGGACCCGAGACCCGACACTACAAGTTCGTCGGGAACCCGACGCCAAGATCGCCCCGGAGGCCGAACCCCGTGGACCGACATGCTCTTCTTCACGGATATGACAAGCACTCCGCCCGGACACCAAGTGCTTCACCCGAACGCCAAGACCGACCCGACACGCGGACCCGGCAAGTTCTTCTCGACGACAAGATCATCGACATAGAACCCGAAGGACACATGTGCGACAAGGACTCCCTCGAGGACGCCGAGTGCTTCATCCCGGACACCGAGACCCCGGATGCGACCAGAACTCCCCCGCTACCGAGAACGTTCCCGCCGAGACCAATCCGTCGAACCCTGGACCCCGAGACGGACCGGACCTCGAACCCGAACCCGGAACCCCAAGATCGTGAGACCCTAATGTGAACCTCCCCGAAACCCTATTTCATAACATAATAACAATTGTTGCATATTAATCATTCATCTCGCATGCATATCTGTGGTTTGGGGGCCTTATGCCGATTCACCTCTTAATTAAATATGTGGCCCATATGCGGGCAAATCTAGTCTCATATCGGCCTCATTTAAACGTGTGTAGCGAACCAGTTCCACCTGTTGCATTGCTAAACAACATTTAATTGCGGGGTTTCTAAATAACTTGAACCATTTAATAATTGTCGAGACCCCGGTTCCGCTTAATTTGACCTAATTGCATCGCACTTTGCCATGCCATGCATCATACATGCATCATGCCGATCTTCTGCCGTGAATTAAATATTGCATCCGGTGTTTCTTCTAGTGTTTTGCTTCTTCGCGGATAAGGCCGTTGAGTTGATGTGAGCTTCCCGATCTTGGTTGAACCTTCGCAATGTTTTCGAGCATCTCCCCTTTCTACCTATCTTACTTTGCTAGTATTTACTTCCCTCTGTTGATCTTTGCTATACGTGTTGCGATGCTCTAGATTTCGTACCTGATATTCCTTGCAGCCATATATAGCCTTGGACACATCCTATTACATTGTTTGGTAGATAGTTGGACCGCGTGTCGTGATAAACGCTCAAGTGTTTTGCTTGTCGTCTAGTACCACCTTTGTTGGAAGATTGCCGCATGTTGGCGTTGGAGATGATCATGGTTTACTTATTGTTCACTTTAATTCCTGTTTAACAACTAAAATTGAATTAAGCGAGGCATCGGTGGGTGATAGGTAATATTTGGTTTCGACGCCCACTTGTGTCCCGTGGGACCCGAGTTCTTGACACTGTTTAGATCGAGCGCTAACCACAATTGGGGAGATATGGGCCCCATTGATAATTACCTGATTTCAAAGTATTGTCTTTGGGGCCACAACTAGTTTGAGGTTTTATTTACTATCACATGCTTATGCCATGCTACTTTGTATTTAAATTGTGCGAGATAGCACCTTTGTCTTGTTAGGAAGCGGAGTGATTACAGCGGTATCGGCGGTCCCGATTGGGGATCTGCGTAAGCTTCTGACCATTATCGCAAACCCTAAGTCCGTCTCGAGACGGCCGACTTCGTTGGTGTACTTAGTGGGGTGGCCCCGTGCTTGCTTTGGGTGCAGGAACGTCGTGACTTAGGCCCCGCCGACATACCGATGGGTGTATGTTAACGATCGGCAAAAAGGTCAAGTGCTGTGGATACTTTGGTGCACCCTGCAGGTTTAATCTTTTAGAAGCCGTGTCCGCGGTTATGGATGACTTGGAGCACAGTGCTTGATCATAGACAACTATAACTAAAGTATATTGTTTTAAATTGACTTGTTTCCGATATGATTAGTAATCAGCTTCACTACAGCGGAATGGCTAAGTAAAAGCACCAACAAGCTGGGTTTTGGGTTTATCTCATGCTAAATGTATCGACTAGTAAGTCTTTCAACTACGGAATGGTCAACTAAAAGTGCCTTGCTTATTTTATCGGATGATTATCTAAACGACTAGTAAAGTGCCGCAACTATAAGCGAATAAAGCGCCAATGTGAGTTCCTCGGTTGATTTCCTCGTTTGGTCTCGAGGGAAACGCCAGATGGGTTTGATTGATGATAGTCTCGGTTGGATCCGAATAGGTCTTTCTCACCCCTCGATAGCCGCCATTGTATCGAGTCTCTATAGGTTGTTTAGTGCATCTTTGCCGCCTCGATCCACCATACCTATGTAGGCGAGGACCGCCAATTCTAGCCTCGCTGTCTTGGCCTCGATCTTGACGCTCCTCTTTTCCTTTGCCCTTTGCACCTTTTGTTTAAGCAGGTTTTGAGATCGGCGCCGTTAGCGAGGTTACCCTTCCGGCTTGGCACAGGCGGGGTTAAGGGCCATTGGTTATTCTTGTGGCTCTTAGCCCCATTTGCATCTTGTCCGTAGTGGGCCTTTATCGTTCAAGGTGATTTGGATCTTTGTACATTATATTTGTATTCTTGACTCTTTGAGTCGCTGTTGTATATATATCTGTTCTGTGGGTTCCATCAAGAACTGTTGTGTAATGTTATTACTTTGTTTTTCCACCCGCACGAAAGTGCCTGGTGGGCACCTTCGAATCGTTTCTATGCGGGTTTGGCGAGTTTCGCAAAACTTGCATAGGGCCGATTCTGAGGGTGTTACATCATCCGAACCCCCTCTAGTATTAAGTTGCAAGCAACAGACAACTGCTTTAAGCAAGGTGTGTCAGGTAAACAGTCCACATGTTCCATGAACAAGATACCGTTGTTTTCTCCCTAGTAGCAACAACACATCTACAACCAAAGAGATTATTGTCACTTCCCTTGGAAACTAGAGGCATGAACCCACTATCGAGCATAAATACCCCCTCTTGGAGTCACTAGCAACTACTTGGCCAAGATAGCTACTAACATCGAAGAGCATGCAATATCATAAACAACACAGACATGATAGAATCATAAAGACAAAACCATTAATCAAACCAACATAATAATCTCAATATCCATCGGATCCCTGCAAACACAACATGCATGATTACAAATAGATTAGATCTTGATCATGAACGGGGCTCACAAGACCTATACATGAAAGCACAAAGGAGTAGATACAACCATCTAGCTACTACATGGACCCATAGTCCAAGGTGGAACTAGTCACACATCATACCAGAGAGAAGGCCTCCGGGATGATCTCCCCTCTGGCAGGGTGCCGGGAAGAACTTCATATCCCCCCGATCTAAGGACGATGGTGGAGGCGGCTGATGTCTACGCACTTCTATTCTTGTAGACAGTTGTTGGGCCTCCAAGTGCAGAGGTTTGTAGAACAACAGCAAGTTTCCCTTAAGTGGATCACCCGAGGTTTATCGAACTCAGGGAGGAAGTGGTCAAAGGTATCCCCTCTCAAGCAACCCTGCAATAAAGATACAAGAAGTCTCTTGTGTCCCCAACACACCCAATACACTTGGCAGGTGTATAGGTGCACTAGTTCGGCGAAGAGATAGTGAAATACAAGTGGTAACGGTGCTAGAAAAGAGCTTCTGACTTGTTGTTGACGTGGGGTAACGGTGCCAAAAAAAACTTTGATGGAGCTTAACGGTGAGGTAAAGACTAAAGGCAACAAGAAGGAAGCAAGCAAACATGCAACATATCTAGTATCAAACGGTGTTTCAATGCTTAGAAACAAGGCCTAGGGATCATACTTTCACTAGTTAACACTCTCTCATATAAATATCCTCTCTTCATGATACTACTCTTAACTACTCTCCGGTTGGACACTCTAATCCAAGGTAGGGCTATAACAGCAAACCTCAAAGTCCTCCTTCCCCAATCTAGATAACCCCACACTGTCACCTTGAGCACTAGACGGTTCCAACAAACACCACAATTTCATAGAGACATCCAACTCCAAATATAACTCATAACAAATATTAAATCTAGCTAAAGTGCCATACACGGTATGCACGCTGTCACTTTCACACACGTAGGGAAAAGCATAGATCTATTAAAGCACAAAGAGTATTTATGTAGGCTCAAACCTAAGTGCCACCATGGTGTGCACGCTGTCACTTTCACACACATTGGGAGAGTAGAGATCTAATGAAGCACTTGAGTAGCAAGGCAGATCTACTTGATTACAAAGCTTATGACCACAAGATCATGCATAGAGAGAGATGAACACATAGCTACCAGTAGATCCCTTAGCCTCGAGGAAGAACTAATCCCTCCTCATCATGGAAATCAGCAATGGTGATGAATATGGCGATGGAGATCGATGGAGATGGCTCCGGGGGGCACTTCCCCGTCCCGGCAGGGTGTCGAAACAGAGACTTTCTGTCCCCCGAATCTCCCCTTCGGTGGCGGCGGCGCTATGGAGGTTTTCGTGGATTTCTAATGGCTTGCTTAGGGTTTTCCCATCGAAGGCTTCTTATAGAGGCATGAATCAAGGTCGGTGGGGGTCCAGGGGTCCCACACCGCCTCCGGGCGCCTCTAGGTCTTTCCCGCGCCTAGGGGGGGGGGTTGGCCACCCTATGGCCCCCTCCGGATCTGCTTTGTGGTTCCGTGTTGCTCCGGGAAAAATATTAACTTTGGCTTTTGTCCCGTCCAATTTCGAGAATATTGATTTTTTGCCTTTCTGGAACCAAAAACAGAAGAAAGTAGGCAACTGGCACTGTGGCAACTTGTTAATAGGTTAGTTCCAAAATATATAAAACACCTCAAAGTGTAGACAAAACATAAGACAAATGATACAAAACAAGCATGGAGCATCAAAAATTATAGATACGTTTCCGACGTATCAGCGCCTACAGACGGTTTCGTGGAGATTTGATCGGGTCCTTAGGGTTTCTGCATTGGGGGCTTCTTATAGGCGAAGGGGGAGGCCGAGGCGGTGGCCAGGGGCCCTACACCCTGCCTAGGCATGGGGCAAGGCCCACCCGCGCCTAGAGGGGTCTGGGCGCCCTGGCCTGCCTCTCCGGCTCCCCTCTGGACTTCTAGTTCCCCACAGAAAGTTATTTACTTTGACGTTTGTCCCGTCCAATTCCAATAATATTTCCTTACTAGCTTTTCTGGAACCAAAAACAGCAGAAAACAGGCAACTGGCACTGTGGCAACTAGTTAATAGGTTAGTACCAGAAAACATGTAAAAAGCACCTCAAAGTGTAGACAAAGCAAAGCAAAGTAGATACTAAACAAGCATGGAGCATCAAAAATTATAGATATGTTTTCGACGTATCAGAGGATCACATGTGTTCAAGGAGTGTTAATGCTTTGCTTCGGTGCTCTATTAAAAGGAGCACCTTAATTGCCAGTAGTTCCCTTGAGGCCCCGCTGCCACGGGCTGGCAGGACAAAAGATGTTGTACAAGTCCTCATTGCGAGCACGCATGTCACATCCCAAAATTTTCCAAATTTTGAAATGTGAAAAATAAATAATTATTGAAATTTAGGTTAAAAAGAAACTTTTTGGAAACATCAAAACCCTTCTTGAATAAAATTTGAATAAAATAGAATCCAACAAATTTCAATCAAGTGAAATGCATTCATCAATGAATGTATCTTGAAATTTAAACACTTGGAAAATAAACCAAAACCCTAAAATCTTAATGAAAGAAATCATTTCCAAGATCTCTCTAAGACTATGGATTTGATACATATAAAAATTTAGCAACAATCATTTTACAATGATAAAAAATGATAAATAAAAATATTATAAAACCATAGAAATTGGTTTCATTTAATTTGGAGCCATGGACAAAAACTTAAGAATTTATTAAGATAAAAGGAATTAATTTCCAAAGCTAATAAATCTACTATCTAAATCCATACCAAAATTGTTAGCAAAATAATCCTAAATGGGTTTAAAAAGATAAACAAATATTAAATAACATTATACAAATTGGAATCACCAATTTTGGATCTATAAATAAAAAGATATGGATTTTATAAGATAAAGAAAGAAATAAAAAAATAAGGAATTTTAAAAGCCAAATTAAATCTTGGCCAAATCCATAAACAAATGAAGATTATTGAATAATAAAAGTAGTAAAAGATTATTTAAATAAAATCATAAGGATTGAACAATATTCAATTTTATTTAAATAAAGATAAATTGCCTAAAGAATAAATCCCAAGAAAATTATTTAGAAGTCAATTTAAAATCTTGAATTAAATCCATAAGTAAATGGAATAAAGATAATCCAAACCCAAATAAAATAAAGGCATAAAGAATAATCAAATAAAAGTATATGAGATTAAACCATATTCTAATTATATTTAAATGGAAGACAAAATCCCTAAAAGAAATGATTAATTAAATCATGAGAAAATAATAAATTGGATTTTTCCAAAGTGGATTAAAAAGTTATCTAATTAACTTAAAAAGAATTATTTGAATAAAATTTATATGGGTTTAAAACCATATTTGATTTTATAAAGACAAATGCCCAATTTAAATGAACATTCAATCATATTAAATATTTAAACAATTCAAAGTGAATTATTTGCATTAATGAATAATTAAAACCTACTCAAAAATGTTTGAAAAAAATTGGAATTCAAATAAGAGTTTGAAAATATATTTAAAATCTTATTTAAATAAAGGCAAGTGCCTATTTTAAATAAATAATAAACCATAATTGAATAAAAGAATTATTCCAAAATGGTCTTTAAAATACAATGATAAACAGTATTGAAAGCTTGCTGGAAGTTTGGTAAAGATCTGAATTCAAATGGTGTTTGAATTATTTGATCCAAAATTAAAACATAAAAATAGAAAAGGAAAAAAACGGAATAAAAAAAGGGAAAGGAACATCCCAGAAACCCCAGCCTAGAACCTGGCCCAACTAAAGCCCACCAGCGACCTCTCTCTTTCTCCCCGCAAAAAAAGTTTCACACCGCGCAATTAACCCCCTCAGTCACTGACTCTGCAACGCCACCGTACCCCCTTCCATTCGCTGACAAAATGGACCCATCTGCCTCGTCACCATCGTCCCCGCGAGAATCATTCTTCCCCAAATTACGTCGGCTGTTTCTAGTCGATTAAACCTCGGTTGAATTTGAATCAATGCGCCGGTAATTCCTTCCCCCGACCATGCTATCTTAGTCCCCTGTCTCCGCTCTACCTTGTCACATCCCAAGATTTTCCAAATCTTGTTATGTGAAAAATAAATAAATAAAATAAAACTTTGTTGATTTTCAGGGTGAGAAGAAAATTTTTGATTCCAATTGGAAACCTTCAAACCTATTTTGATCAAATAAATACTAAAGGGATTTAAAAAGATAAACAATTAATAAAGAAAATTTTAAATAATTGGAATTACTATTTTTGGATCTTTTAATAAAAAGATTTAGTTTCAAATGAAAAGGTAGTAATATAAATAAGGATTATTTTATAGAGCCAAATTAAACCTTGGCCAAGCTTTTGAAATAAAATATTTTGTTTTGATTAAAAGAGTAAAGGTTTATTTAAATAAAGTAATGAGGGTTTATTAATATCCAATTTTATTAAAGTAAAGGCTTTTTCCATTTTAATTAAACACTAAAACTTGTTAATTTTTTTTAAATAAGTTTCCCAAGTGTTTTATTTATTCAAATAAAACCTACTGTTTTGATTTTAGAATTATTTTAGAATTCAAATGGATTTTTTTTAAATAAAACAAATCCTATTTGAATTAATGACTAAGGTCTATTTATTTATTTATTAATGGATCCTAAAAAGAATAAAAATATTATTTTATTTTGGACTTGGAATTATGTTGTTAAACAGAACTAAAATCAATACAAAGTTTGGTGAAAGTTTGAATTGATTTGGGTGCTTGAATTGTTGTTTGAAATTCAAAACAGGAAAAATCAAATAGAAAAAGAAAATCTTACAGAAAAAAAATAATATAAACAGACCCAGCCCAGCAAACAAGCCCAACAGCCCAGTTCCTCTTCCCCCCCAGAAAACGGTTCACACCAAAGAAAGAACCCGCAGCGACACTGACGCGTGGACTCCATCACCCCACTCCTCTCTCACGCTGCCAAGTGGACCCCACCGCCAGCTCACCTCGTCGTCAACCCCGCGAACCATTCATCCCCAAACCTCGCGACTGTTTTCTGTCCTAATTGCGCCCTTCAATTCGTGTTAAATGGCCGATTAAACCCGCGCTGCAACGACGTCCTCTTAACCGCCCTGGTCTCCTCTTACTTCTCCCCCAGACCATACCCCATAGGAGCCACCAGGCTGCGCGAATTTCCCTCCCGAACCCCACTGTCTCCGACGAATTTCCCGGCCGATTCCGGCAGCCCCACGCCACCCCTCGCCTCCTCGAGCACGCGAACATCTTCCCCACTGCATCGCACACTCCGGTTTCCAGGCTCTCTCGCTTGCCCACAACCCGCCTCCGTCTTCGTCTCAGCCAAGAACCCGCAACTCCGACAAGCACTACTGGTGAGTCTAGACCGCCCCTTCCCCCTCTTGGATACTCACAAGATCGCGACTTCCATACGAACCTAACGGTGACTTTTATTTGCATTAGCACGCCGTATATCACCGCCCCTGTCGATGACCGTACGAACCCGAGGCGCAAGAACTCCGGCGATTACTGGCCACCTCAGGCGCCCACGGAAAGGCACGTTGAACATCGCCGTTACCTCCTGAATCCGGTGATCATATCCCCTTCCTTCCTCTCTTCCTGTAACATCGCCATTGTCATCGTCCGACAGCTCCGCCACCAGTCGCCGCCGCCAGCACCGCTAGTTAATGGTCAAGGGTTTTACGCCGTAGGATTTAAATCCAACACTCGCGATAGAAACTAACCGAAGGGGTATGCTCGCCTCTGTGCCACACGATCTAACTTAGATCCAACGCCTCCCAGTGCTTTATCCAACCGAAGCGGTACCGGCGAATTAAAATATGACACGTGGCTCAGCTCGTTTGATTTGAAACAGAATTGTTCTATTAGACATGCCAATTTGAAAAATCCATAACTTTCAAACCACACGTCCAAATTTTGCAAACTTTATATCAATGGATTTAGCAAGACAAGCCCTAGCAAAACATGCACTTTGTTTAGTAAAAATCTTCTGGTAAAATGTTTGTTTTTGCAGAAACTTGTGTATGCATGTTTATGATATAAAAATTGTTTTAAAATGATTTTGGGGATAAAATCTTTGGCAAATGGTGTGTTTTGAACCTACTGACCATAGGAAACAAATTGTGGTTTCAAAAATGTACTTGGTGAAGCAAAAGAATAAATCTTTGATTTAAACCATTTCTAGTCAAATAAAAATATGGTTTAATTATTAAAAATGGTTTTGGAAGAAAACCTTTGAGAAATGTTTTGGAAATAAACTCTCTGACCCCAAACACAAGGTTATATGGTTTGAAAACATATTTTGTGAAACCTATAGAATTTTGCCTTAATAAAAGCATTTCTACACCACATAAAATAATGACTTAGTCTAAAAATGGTTTATGAAGTGAAATCTTTTGCAAATGATTTTGTCACTTTATAAAATGATCATTAGGTGTTTTCAAATGTTTATGAACCATTAGAAAACCACTTCTCCAAATAAAACAATCTTTAGCATGCTTGCATGCATTGTTTTGTTATTATTATTTTATGTGATGAATTGCTTGAATGGTAGATTGAAATGTTGTTTGCTTGATTGAATTGTAGTGACTTGACGTGTGTGAACATTGCAAAGACCAAGAAGTGAACTTATACTCTCTACCAAAAAGGCAAGTGATGCTACATACTTTTGTCCCATTATTTTCACTATGCATTAGTGATATTTCTAAGTAAGACTTGCATGGAATTTTTGCTAAGTATAAACTATGCTATGGGAAATCCTAGTAGATGAAACTTTAGTAGAATTTCCTAAGTTAAGATTCCTACTACAATCATGCTTAGCTTATCTAGTAGAAAACAAGGGTGGAATATATATTCATGCTATGGAAAAATTTCTAAGTCTGAGGACTTGTGTTTTGTTTAATAAAACAACTAAGTGAATGAATCACCTGTGTGGAATGGAAGGAATGGTTTGTGTTGAGTGGTTCACAAGGCCCATTTCTATGGTTTACCTTGTGTATCTCACTTGTGGATGACCACCCAGGAACAAAGAGATTTGAGATGTCAAATGTTGAGAAGCTTCAAGTGCAGCCACTTGGCATTATGGGCTCTTCCTGGATCATATAGGTTGCAAGAACTTAGCCAAATTGACAGTTGGTTGTAGGGGATGATAGGTTGGAACGCGTCCATTCTGGTATAAGGGAAGGCTTCTGAAAGATCTTTTCTTGGTGAAACCAAGTCTTGTGGGGAAAGTGCACCACCTCTGTAGAGTGTAAAATCTAAGTACTTAGCCATGTCCCTGGCAAAGGACAATTTGAGCATCAAGACTGTTGGAATTATGCCCTAGAGGCAATAATAAAGATGTTATTATTATAATTCTTGTTCATGATAAAGTTTACATTCCATGCTAGAATTGTATTAAGCGGAACTTTAATACTTGTGTGGTTTGTGAACAACACCGTGTCCCTAGTACGCCTCTATGGACTAGCTCATTGATCAATGATGGTTAAGGTTTCCTTACCATAGACATGAGTTGTCAATTGATAATGAGATCATATCATTGGGAGAATGATATGGTGGATAGACCCAAACAAAGCAGAGCAATTAGATCATGTCATCGTGTTCGTCTTTGCGAAGCTTTTCCTATGTCAAATATTGTATTCCTTAGACCATGAGATAATACAACTCCCTGGTATCGGAAGAAAGCTTTGAGGTCATCAAACGTCATCCTATGAGAGGGTGATCATAAAGGTGTCTCTCAGGTGATCGGAAAGTATCTCATTGGTTGTATGTATCGAGATGGGATTTGTCCCTCCCAAGTCGGAGAGATATACTTCAGGCCCACTCGGTAATCGATATCAACACCACTTGCAAGCATGTGGTTAAGGAGTTAATCACAAAGTGATATCGGATTACGGAACGAGTAAAGTACTTGCTGTGAACGAGACTGAACTAGGTATGACCATCGACGATCGAATCTCGCAAGTAAAATATCGCGAGACGAGGGAATATATATATGGGATTGATTGAATCTCGGCATCGTGGTTCATCCGATATGATCATCGATGAATGTGTGAGTCAATATGGGTGCCTGACCGCTGATTATTGATAGAAGATCATGTCCGCATATTCTCGAACCCGCAGGTCACACACTTAACGATCTCGACGCTAGGATATATTGGATAATTGGTTTATGAATTTTTGTTCGAGTCTCGGATGGGATCCAGGATATCATGAGAGGTTCCTAATGGTCCGAGAATAAGATTCATATAAGGCAGTTTTGGAGTTCGAATTGTTCCGGTTAATCGGTATTGTACCGAAGCTTCTAGAACCTTCCGGAAGGGGACCAACGTGGCCCCACCTTCCGGGAGGGGCATGGGCCTATGAGGGAGTGTCCTGGCCGCATTGGGCCAGGCACAAGGCCCCATAGGGTCCCACCGATTCTAGAGAGATTTGACTGCTTAAATCTCGGGATAGAATTTCTAGATAAGGAGAGTTTAAATCGTTTAAACTAGAGATAGGATTTCTAGATAAGGAGACTTTAAATTGTTTAAACTAGAGATAGGCTTGGAGGGGCAAGGGCTGGCCGCCCCTCTATATATAGAGGTGGTGCGCCTCCCCCACACACACCTTCCTCCAAGCCCTAGCAGCCTTGCTACCTTCCTCTCTCCTCCCGACCATTATAGGCGAAGCCTGCAGAAATTCTCCACCATATACACCACACCGTCGTGTTGTAGATCCAATCTATCTCTCCACCATACTTGCTGGTCCGAGGAAGGAGGAGACGCCGAGGTGCTGCGTGTGCATCTCACGGAGGCACCGCCACTTGTGGTGCTAGATCGGATCGGATCGCGAGGAGGAGAAGCGAGTACGACTACATCACCCACGTTCAAGAACGCTCGCTGTGCGAATCTTCAAGGGTATGAAGATCTAATCCAATCTCTCGTTGTTTGCATCTCCTAGATTAGATCTTGGCTTTCCTCTGTTCGCTCCGTAGAAAATTTTGATTTACTATGCCGCAAACCCTTCGGGTATCGAGCTAGATCTATGCGTAGATGTGTTTCACGAGAACGCATAACATGGTTGTTGCGCGTTGATGTTTTCTGTTGCAAGCCTCTTGTTTGTGTTCTTCTTATGACGCGATAGTGAGATTGAAGCGGTCCAGGCCAACCTTACGACGTCGTTCATGAGACCGCTCCGCACTTGACGTGTGGCTTGTACCACACATGCGGCTGGTGGATGTCGGTTTCTCTCACTATAGTTTTCATGGGATTAACACGAGTTTGGCAACCATAATATCACCGTTGTGGCTTTTCGTAGGTAAGAATCGTTTTAGCATCTACTCCCATAAGCCACGTAAAACATGCAACAACAAAGTAGAGGCGTCTAACTTGTTTTGCAGGAGTGTTTTCTCGTGATATGGTATGGCCCAAGATGTGATGTGTATATTGTATGCGATGATCATGTTTTGTAATGTTTCACGACTTGCATGTCGATGAGTACACAACCGGCATGAGCCATATGGTTGTCTTTATAATTGTGTATGACCTCATGAAGTCAACTTCTTATACGCCATGTAATAGCTTTACTTTATCGCTAAGTAGTTAGCAATAGTTGTAGTTGCTATTCGTGGTGGAGGCAATCATGGTGGAGTGATGGAGATCATGCAACGCACAAGATGGAGATCATTGCGCCAAGATTGGCTATACCATGTCACATAAAGTTATATGCATGTGATGTTTATCCCTTTATGTATCTTATTATGCTTAGATCGCGACGGTAGCATTATAAGATGATTCCTCACTTAAAGATAAAGATAAAACTGTTCTCCCCAAGTATGCACCGCTATGAAAGTTCGTGCTTCCAAGCATCACGTGATGATCGGGTGCTATAGACTCTACGCCACATACAACGGGTGCAAGCCAGTTTGCACACGGAAATACTTGGGTCTAACTTGACGAGCCTAGCATGTACGCACATGGCCTCGAACACAAGAACCGAAAGGTTAAGCATGAGTCATATGAATGATATGATCGACACTTCGTTGTCCACCATTGAAACCACATCTCTTCTCGTGATGATCGGATTAGGTGTGGTGAATTTGGATCGTGTTCACTAAACAACTTGAGGGATGTTGAATTTAGTGGGAGTTCATCTAGTAATTTGATTAAGTTGAACTATTTATCATGAACATAGTCTAAATTGTACTTGCAAATACTGTAGATCACATGGCCAAATCCAACTTCAACTTCAACGTTTTTGCTGAGAAGGAAAATCTTAGAAACAATGGGTATAACTTCACCAATTGGTTCCGCAATCTAAGAATCATTCTGTCTGGCGGACAAAAGGACTATGTCCTTGGTAAAGCGTTAGGTGACCCCCCTGCTGCAACTGCGCCGGCTGATGAGAAAGCGTTAGATGATTATGGTGTGATTAAGAGCACCATGTTGTTTGCTATGGAACCGGAGCTTCAAAACCGTTTTGAAACCTATCCCGGGCCCTTTGAGATTCTCGAGGAGCTGAAAACCATGTTTCAGACTCAAGCCCGTTCTGAGAGATATGAGATCTCTGAGAAGTTCTTTAACTGCAAGATGGAGGAAGGGAGTTCCGTTAGTGAGCACGCCATAAAGATGTCGGGCTACACTCAACGCCTTGAGCAACTGGAATGCACGATTCCAGAGGAGCTCAAGATTGACAGGGTTTTGCAATCACTCCCTCCCAGCTACAAAAGTTTTGTAGTGACTCATAATCAGATTGGTTCCACTGATACGATCACCGAGCTCTTCGCAGTCAAGGCTGCGGAAGTGGACATCAAGAAGGATAATCATGTGTTGATGGTCAACAAGCCCTCCTTTAAGAAAGGTAAGGAGCAAATAAGCCTGCAAGAAGGGGCTTGCGTTTAATGCCCTCACCGAGAAGAAGCTCAGTGTCCGGTCCTAAGCCGGACCAGTGCTTCTATTGCAAGGGGTCATCAAGCGAATCGTCCAAGTACTTAGCGGACAAGAAGGCTGGCACCATCAAAGGTATATTTGATATACATGTTATTGATGTTTTCCTTACTAGCCCTCGCTAGTGCCCGGTATTTGATACCGGCTCATTGCTAATATTTGTAACTCAAACAGAGCTACGGAATAGACGGTGGCTTAAGGGATGAGGTGACGATGCGCTAAGCAACGGATCAAGAGTTGATGTGATGGCCTCGCACGCCTCCTTAGTTTTACCTTCGGATTAGTTTTAAACCTTAATAAATGTTATTATGTGCGTTGAGCATGAACATTATTTCCGGATCATGTTTATTGCAAGACGGTTATTCATTTAAATCGAGAATAATGGTTGTTCTATTTATATGAGTAAAATCTTTTATGGTCATGCACCTTGTGAATGGTTTATTTCTTCTAAATCTCGAAAGGGATGAAACACACAATCATAACATTGAGGCTAAGAGATGCAAAGTAGATAGTGATAATACTACTTATTTGTGGCATCGTCTAGGTCATATTGGAGTAAAGCGCATGAAGAAACTCCATTGTGATGGACTTTTGAGTCTCTTGATTTTGAATCATTTGACACATGCGAACCATGCCTCATGGGCAAGATGATCAAAACCCCCCTTCTCCGGTATGATGGAGCGAGCAACGGACTTGTTGGAAATCATACATACCGATGTATGCGGACCGATGAGTGTTTCGCACGTGGATATCGCTATTTTCTCACTTTTACCAATGACTTAAGTATATATGGGTATATCTATTTAATGAAACATAAATCTGAAACGCTTGAAAAGTTCAAAGAATTTCGAATGAAGTGGAGAACCATCGTAATGTAAAGATTAAGTTTCTACGATCCGATCGTGGAGGTGAATATTTGAGTTATGATTTTCTCACGCATCTTAAAGCAAGTGGAATCGTTTCACAACTCACGCCACCAACACCACAAGCAATGGTGTGTCTGAACGGAATCGAACCCTATTAGATATGGTCCGATCAATGATGTCTCTCTTGATTTGTTATCATTTTGGGGTTATGCATTAGAAACCGCTGCATTCACTTTAAATAGGGCTCCATCTAAATCCGTTGAGACGACACCGTATGAACTGTGGTTTGGTGCTAAACCTAAGTTGTCGCTTTAAAGTTTGGGGATGCGAAGCTTACGTCAAGAAGTTCATGCCGACAAGCTCGAACCCAAAGCGAGAAATGCGTCTTCATAGGATACCCTAAGGAAACTATTGGGTATACCTTCTATCACGTAACCGAAGGCAAAGTGTTTGTCGAAGAACGGCTTCTTTCTTGAGAAGGAGTTTCTCTCGAAAGAAGTGAGTGGGAGGAAAGTAGAGCTGACGAGGTTATTAAACCTTCTCTTGAATTGGAGAGTAGCGCAGACCTGAAATTGTTCCAAAGGTCACCGCACCAACAATAGAGGAAGCTAATGACAAGGATCATGAAGCTTGGACGATGTCAAGCTCGAACGTCGCAGTCGACAAGGTCGCGTGCTCCCGAAAGTGGTACGACAACCTCTTGACCGTCTTGTTGGTAGAAGACGGTGAACCTACGAACTATGAGGAAGCCGATGATGAGCCCAGACTCGAGAAATGGTCGAAGCCATGAACCAATTGGGATCCATGAGCGAAAACCAAGTATGGACTTTGTGGATCCTCCTAGCGACCGAAAGGTCGTTGAGTGCAAATGGATATTCAAGAAGAAAACGGACGCGATGGTAATGTTACCGTTTATAAAGCACGCTTGTCGCAAAAGGTTTTCGACAAGTTCAAGGTGTGACTACGATGAGACTTTCTCTCCGTAGCGATGTTTAAGTCCATTCGGATTTTATTAGCAATTGCGCTTCATGATTATGAAATATGGCGATGGATGTCAAGATCTTTCCTCAATGGGAACATTGATGAAGAGTTGTGTATGATGCAACCCAAGGTTTTGTCGATCCTAAGGATGCGATAAAGTATGCAAACTTCAGCGTTCCATTTATGGATCAAGCAAGCATCTCGGAGTTGGAACCTTCGCTTTGATCAAGTGATCAAGAGCTTTGGATTTGTTCCAAATTGCTACGAAGCTTGTATCTACAAGAAAGTGAGTGAGAGCTCGATGACGTTTCTGGTACTATATGTGGATAACATATTGATTATTGGAAATGACATCAACATGCTTAACGATGTGAAGAGTTATTTGAACAAGTGTTTTTCAATGAAAGACCTAGGTGAAGTCGCTTATATATTGGGCATCAAGATCTATAGAGATAGACAAAGACGCTGATAGCTTTAAGCCAGTACATACCTAGACAAAGTTCAAAAGGTTCGTAATGGATAAGGCAAAGAAAGGTTCAAAGGCTATGTTGTTAGGTAAGATATTGAGCAAGGCTCGGTCCAGCTATGGTAAATGATAGGGAAGCTATGAGCAAAGTGCCTTATGCCTCGCCATAGGTTCCATAATGTATGCCATGTCAGTGTACTAGACCGGATGTGTCCAATGCTCTTAGTTTGACGAAAGGATATCAAAGTGATCCAGAGGAACATCGACAGCCGTGAAGAACATCCTAAAGTACCTAAATAGAACTAAAGAAATGTTCTTAGTCTATGGGGGTGATGAACGACTTGTCGTAAAAAGGTTACGCCGATGCTAGTTTCGACACCGACAAGGATGATTCTAAATCTCGACGGGATACGTGTATATTTTGAATGGAGGAGCTGTGAGTCGAGAAGTCGCAAGCAAAGCGTGATCGCGGATCTACAAGGAAGCGGATTACATGGCTGCCGCAGGTTGCCAAGTGAAGGAGTTTGGATCGAAACTTCATCATCGATCTTGGCGTGGTTCCAAGTGCATTGGACCCATGGAGATATTGTGTGACAACACCGGCGCCATAGCACTCGCTAAGGAACCAATATATCATCCAAAGACCAAGCATATCAACTGCAAGTTTCATATAATCCGAGATTATATAGGATATGGAGATCCAAGATTAGCAAAGTACATATGATCCGAATGTCGCAGATCCATTGACTAAACCTCTTCCACGTAAAACATGATCAACACCTCGCCATGGGTGTGAGATTGTTGCGATGTAAACTAGATTATTGACTCTAGTGCAAGTGGGAGATCTGGAATTATGCCCTAGAGGCAATAATAAAGATGTTATTATTATAATTCTTGTTCATGATAAAGTTTATATTCCATGCTAGAATTGTATTAAGCGGAAACTTTAATACTTGTGTGGTTTGTGAACAACACCGTGTCCCTAGTACGCCTCTATGGACTAGCTCATTGATCAATGATGGTTAAGGTTTCCTAACCATAGACATGAGTTGTCAATTGATAATGAGATCATATCATTGGGAGAATGATATGGTGGATAGACCCAAACAAAGCAGAGCAATTAGATCGTGTCATCGTGTTCATCTTTGCGAAGCTTTTCCTATGTCAAATATTGTATTCCTTAGACCATGAGATAATACAACTCCCTGGTATCGGAAGAAAGCTTTGAGGTCATCAAACGTCATCCTATGAGAGGGTGATCATAAAGGTGTCTCTCAGGTGATCGGAAAGTATCTTGGGTTGTATGTATCGAGATGGAATTTGTCCTCCCAAGTCGGAGAGATATACTTCGGTCCCACTCGGTAATCGATATTAACACCTCTTGCAAGCATGTGGTTAAGGAGTTAATCACAAAGTGATATCGGATTACGGAACGAGTAAAGTACTTGTTGTGAACGAGAGTGAACTAGGTATGACCATCGACGATCGAATCTCGGCAAGTAAAATATCGCGAGACGAAGGGAATATATATATGGGATTGATTGAACTCGGCATCGTGGTTCATCCGATATGATCATCGATGAATGTGGGAGTCAATATGGGTGCCTGCACCCAGTTGATTATTGATAGAAGATCATGTCGCATATTTTCGAACCCGCAGGTCACACACTTAACGATCTCGACGCTAGGATATATTGGATAATTGGTTTATGAATTTTTGTTCGAGTCTCGGATGGGATCCAGGATATCAGAGGTTCCGGAATGGTCCTAGAATAAGATTCATATAAGGCGAGGCAGTTTTTGGAGTTCTAATTGTTCCGGTTAATCGGTATTGTACCAAGCTTTAGAACCTTCCGAAGGGGACCAACGTGGCCCCACCTTCCGGGAGGGGCATGGGCCTATGAGGGAGTGTCCTGGCCGATTGGGCAGGGCACAAGGCCCCATAGGGTCCCAGCCGATTCTAGAGAGATTTGACTGCTTAAATCTCGGATAGAATTTCTAGATAAGGAGAGTTTAAATCGTTTAAACTAGAGATAGGATTTCTAGATAAGGAGACTTTAAATTGTTTAAACTAGAGATAGGCTTGGAGGAGGGCAAGGTCTGGCCGCCCCTCTATATATAGAGGGTGGTGCCTCCCCCACACACACCTTCCTCCAAGCCCTAGCAGCCTTGCTACCTTCCTCTCCTCCCGATCGCTTGTAGGCGAAGCCTGCAGCAGAAATTCTCCATATACACCACACCGTCGTGTTGTAGATCCAATCTATCTCCACCATACTTGCTGGTCCGAGGAAGGAGGAGACGCCGAGGTGCTGCACGTGTGCATCTCACGGAGGCACCGCCACTTGTGGTGCTAGATCGGATCGGATCGCGAGGAGGAGAAGCGAGTACTACATCACCCACGTTCAAGAACGTTCACTGCGTAATCTTCAAGGGTATGAAGATCTAATCCAATCTCTCATTGTTTGCATCTCCTAGATTAGATCTTGGCTTTCCTCCGCTCCGTAGAAAATTTTGATTTACTATGCCGCAAACCCTTCAGGTATCGAGCTAGATCTATGCGTAGATGTGTTTCACAAGTAGAACGCAACATGGTTGTTGCGGGCGTTGATGTTTTCTGTTGCAAGCCTCTTGTTTGTGTTCTTCTTATGACGCGATAGTGAGATTGAAGCGGTCCAGCCAACCTTACGCGACGCCGTCATGAGACCGCTCGACTTGACGTGTGGCTTGTACCACACATGCGGCCGGTGGATGCCGCCTCTCACTATAGTTTTCATGGGATTAACACCGAGTTTGGCAACCATAATATCACCGCTGTGGCTTTCGTAGGTAAGTATCGTTCTTAGCATCTACTCCCATAAGCCACGTAAAACATGCAACAACAAAGTAGAGGCGCCTAACTTGTTTTTGCAGGGAGTGTTTTCTGTGATATGGTATGGCCCAAGATGTGTTGTGTATATTGTATGCGATGATAATGTTTTGTAATGTTTCACGACTTGCATGTCGATGAGTACACACCCGGCCGGAGCCATATGGTTGTCTTTATAATTGTGTATGACCATGAGTCAACTTCTTATACGCCATGTAATAGCTTTACTTTATCGCTAAGTAGTTAGCAATAGTTGTAGTTGCTATTCGTGGTGGAGGCAATCATGGTGGAGTGATGGAGATCATGCCGGAACGCACAAGATGGAGATCATTGCGCAAAGATTGGCTATACCATGTCACATAAAGTTATATGCATGTGATGTTTATCCTTTATGTATCTTATTATGCTTAGATCGCACGGTAGCATTATAAGATGATTCCTCACTTAAAGATAAAGATAAAAACTGTGTTCTCCCCAAGTATGCACCGCTATGAAAGTTCGCTGCTTCCAAGCATCACGTGATGATCGGGTGCTATAGACTCTACGCCACATACAACGGGTGCAAGCCGCTTTTGCACACGCGAAATACTTGGGTCTAACTTGACGAGCCTAGCATGTATGCACATGGCCTCGGAACACAAGAACCGAAAGGTTAAGCATGAGTCATATGAATGATATGATCGACACTTCGTTGTCCACCATTGAAACCACATCTCTTCTCGTGATGATCGGATTAGGTGTGGTGAATTTGGATCGTGTTCACTAAACAACTTGAGGGATGTTGAATTTAGTGGGAGTTCATCTAGTAATTTGATTAAGTTGAACTATTTATCATGAACATAGTCTAAATTGTACTTGCAAATACTGTAGATCACATGGCCAAATCCAACTTCAACTTCAACGCTTTTTTGAGAAGGAAAATCTTAGAAACAATGGGTATAACTTCACCAATTGGTTCCGCAATCTAAGAATCATTCTGTTCGGGACAAAAGGACTATGTCCTTGGTAAAGCGTTAGGTGACCCTCACGCAATCGCGCTTACCGATGAGAAAGCGTTAGATGATTATGGTGTGATTAAGAGCACCATGTTGTTTGCTATGGAACCGAGCTTCAAAACCGCTTTGAAACCTATCCCGCCCTTTGAGATTCTCGAGGAGCTGAAAACCATGTTTCGACTCAAGCCCGCTCGAGAGATATGAGATCTCCGAGAAGTTCTTAACCGCAAGATGGAGGAAGGGAGTTCCGTTAGTGAGCACGCCATAAAGATGTCGGGCTACACTCAACGCTTGAGCAAGCTGGAATGCACGATTCGGAGGAGCTCAAGATTGACATTTTGCAATCACTCCTCCCGGCTACAAAAGTTTTGTAGTGACTCATAATCGATTGGTTCCATCGATACGATCACCGAGCTCTTCGCAGTCAAGGCTGCGAAGTGGACATCAAGAAGGATAATCATGTGTTGATGGTCAACAAGCCCTCCTTTAAGAAAGGTAAGGGAGCAAATAAGCCTTCAAGAAGGGCGACAAAGCTTAATGCCCTCACGAGAAGAAGCTCGTCCGGTCCTAAGCCGACACCGAGTGCTTCTATTGCAAGGACAGGGTCATCGAAGCGCAATCGTCCAAGTACTTAGCGGACAAGAAGGCGGCACCATCAAAGGTATATTTGATATACATGTTATTGATGTTTTCCTTACTAGCCCTCGCTAGTGCCCGGTTATTTGATACCGGTTCGGTGCTAATATTTGTAACTCAAACAGAGCTACGGAATAGACGGTGGCTTGCGAGGGATGAGGTGACGGCGCTGGCAACGGATCAAGAGTTGATGTGATGGCCGTGACGCGCTCTCCTTAGTTTTACCTTCGGGATTAGTTTTAAACCTTAATAAATGTTATTATGTGCCTGCGTTGAGCATGAACATTATTTCGGGATCATGTTTATTGCAAGACGGTTATTCATTTAAATCGGAGAATAATGGTTGTTCTATTTATATGAGTAAAATCTTTTATGGTCATGCACCTGTGAATGGTTTATTTCTTCTAAATCTCGAAAGGGATGAAACACACATCCATAACATTGAGGCTAAGAGATGCAAAGTAGATAGTGATAATACTACTTATTTGTGGCATCGCTGCCCAGGTCATATTGGTGTAAAGCGCATGAAGAAACTCCATTCGATGGACTTTTGGAGTCTCTTGATTTTGAATCATTTGACACATGCGAACCATGCCTCATGGGCAAGATGATCAAAACCCCGCTCTCCCAGATGATGGAGCGAGCAACGGACTTGTTGGAAATCATACATACCGATGTATGCGGACCGATGAGTGTTTCGACGCCGGTGGATATCGCTATTTTCTCACTTTTACCAATGACTTAAGTATATATGGGTATATCTATTTAATGAAACATAAATCAAACGCTTGAAAAGTTCAAAGAATTTCGTAATGAAGTGGAGAACCATCGTAATGTAAAGATTAAGTTTCTACGATCCGATCGTGGAGGTGAATATTTGAGTTATGATTTTCTCACGCATCTTAAAGCAAGTGGAATCGTTTCACAACTCACGCCACCCGGAACACCACAACAAGAATGGTGTGTCTGAACGGAATCGAACCCTATTAGATATGGTCCGATCAATGATGTCTCTTCGATTTGCCGTTATCATTTTGGGGTTATGCATTAGAAACCGCTGCATTCACTTTAAATAGGGCTCCATCTAAACCGCTGAGACGACACCGTATGAACTGTGGTTTGGTGCTAAACCTAAGTTGTCGCTTAAAGTTTGGGGATGCGGCTTACGCCAAGAAGTTCATGCTTTACAAGCTCGAACCCAAAGCGAGAAATGCGTCTTCATAGGATACCCTAAGGAAACTATTGGGTATACCTTCTATCACGTAACCAAGGCAAAGTGTTTGTCAAAGAACGTTTCCTTTCTTGAGAAGGAGTTTCTCTCGAAAGAAGTGAGTGGGAGGAAAGTAGAGCTTGACGAGGTTATTAAACCTTCTCTTGAATTGGAGAGTAGCGCAAGACCTGAAATTGTTCCAAAGTCACCGCACCAACAATAGAGGAAGCTAATGACAAGGATCATGAAGCTTGGACGATGTCACATCGAACGTCGCAGTCGACAAGGTCGCGCCCTCCCGAGTGGTACGACAACCTGCCTTTGACTGTCTTGTTGGTAGAAGACGGTGAACCTACGAACTATGAGGAAGCGATGATGAGCCCAGACTCGAGAAATGGCCGGAAGCCATGAAATCCAATTGGGATCCATGAGCGAAAACCAAGTATGGACTTTTGTGGATCCTCCTAGCGGCCGAAAGGTCGTTGAGTGCAAATGGATATTCAAGAAGAAAACGGACGCGGATGGTAATGTTACCGTCTATAAAGCACGCTTGTCATAAAGGTTTTCGAAGTTCAAGGTGTTGACTACGATGAGACTTTCTCTCCCGTAGCGATGTTTAAGTCCATTCGGATTTTATTAGCAATTGCTGCGTTTCATGATTATGAAATATGGCGATGGATGTCAAGATCGCTTTCCTCAATGGGAACATTGATGAAGAGTTGTATGATGCAACCCAAGGTTTTGTCGATCCTAAGGATCTTGATAAAGTATGCAAACTTCAGCTCCATTTATGGACTGAAGCAAGCATCTCGGAGTTGGAACCTTCGTTTTGATCAAGTGATCAAGAGCTTTGGATTTGTTCCAAATTGCTACGAAGCTTGTATCTACAAGAAAGTGAGTGGGAGCTCGATGACGTTTCTGGTACTATATGTGGATAACATATTGATTATTGGAAATGACATCAACATTCTTAACGATGTGAAGAGTTATTTGAACAAGTGTTTTTCAATGAAAGACCTAGGTGAAGCTGCTTATATATTGGGCATCAAGATCTATAGAGATAGACAAAGACGCCTGATAGCTTTAAGCCAGAGTACATACCTAGACAAAGTTCAAAAGGTTCGTAATGGATAAGGCAAAGAAAGGTTCAAGGCCTATGTTGTTAGGTAAGATATTGAGCAAGGCTCAATTGTCCAGCTACTGGTAAATGATAGGAAGCTATGAGCAAAGTGCCTTATGCCTCGCCATAGGTTCCATAATGTATGCCATGCCGTACTAGACCGATGTGTCCAATGCTCTTAGTTTGACGAGCAGATATCAAAGTGATCCAGAGTGGAACATCGACAGCCGTGAAGAACATCCTAAAGTACCTAAATAGAACTAAAGAAATGTTCTTAGTCTATGGGGTGATGAACAGCTTGTCGTAAAGGTTACGTCGATGCTAGTTTTACAATCGACAAGGATGATTCTAAATCTCGCAGTGATACGTGTATATTTTGAATGGAGGAGCGTGAGTCGGAGAAGTCGCAAGCAAAGCGTGATCGCGGGATCTACAAAGGAAGCGGATTACATGGCTGCCGCAGGCGTCAAGTGAAGGAGTTTGGATCGAACTTCATCATCGATCTTGGCGTGGTTCCAAGTGCATTGGACCCACCGGAGATATTGTGTGACAACACCGCCATAGCACTCGCTAAGGAACCAATATATCATCCAAAGACCAAGCATATCAATCGCAAGTTTCATATAATCCGAGATTATATAGGATATGGAGATCCAAGATTAGCAAAGTACATACAGATCCGAATGTCGCAGATCCATTGACTAAACCTCTTCCACGTAAAACATGATCAACACCTCGATTGCCATGGGTGTGAGATTGTTGCCGATGTAAACTAGATTATTGACTCTAGTGCAAGTGGGAGATCGTTGGAATTATGCCCTAGAGGCAATAATAAAGATGTTATTATAATAATTCTTGTTCATGATAAAGTTTATATTCCATGCTAGAATTGTATTAAGCGGAAACTTTAATACTTGTGTGGTTTGTGAACAACACCGTGTCCCTAGTACGCCTCTATGGACTAGCTCATTGATCAATGATGGTTAAGGTTTCCTAACCATAGACATGAGTTGTCAATTGATAATGAGATCATATCATTGGGAGAATGATATGGTGGATAGACCCAAACAAAGCGAGCAATTAGATCGTGTCATCGTGTTCGCTCTTTGAAGCTTTTCCTATGTCAAATATTGTATTCCTTAGACCATGAGATAATACAACTCCCGGTATCGGAAGAAAGCTTTGAGGTCATCAAACGTCATCCTATGAGAGGGTGATCATAAAGGTGTCTCGTGTGATCGGAAAGTATCTCATGGGTTGTATGTATCGAGATGGAATTTGTCCCTCCCAAGTCGAGAGATATACTGGCCCACTGAATCGATATCAACACCTCTTGCAAGCATGTGGTTAAGGAGTTAATCACAAAGTGATATCGGATTACATAACGAGTAAAGTACTTTGTGAACGAGATTGAACTAGGTATGGCGGTACCGACGATCGAATCTCGCAAGTAAAATATCGCGAGACTAAGGGAATATATATATGGGATTGATTGAATCCGCATCGTGGTTCATCCGATATGATCATCGATGAATGTGTGGAGTCAATATGGGTGCCTGCACCCGTTGATTATTGATAGAAGATCATGTCGCATATTCTCGAACCCGCAGGTCACACACTTAACGATCTCGACGCTAGGATAGATTGGATAATTGGTTTATGAATTTTTGTTCGAGTCTCGGATGGGATCTGGGATATCACGAGAGGTTCCGAATGGTCCGAGAATAAGATTCATATAAGGCGATGCAGTTTTGGAGTTCGAATTGTTCCGGGTTAATCGGTATTGTACCGAAGCTTCTAGAACCTTCCGGAAGGGGACCAACGTGGCCCCACCTTCCGGAGGGGCATGGGCCTATGAGGGAGTGTCCTGGCGCATTGGGCACAAGGCCCCATAGGGCCCAGATTCTAGAGAGATTTGACTTGTTTAAATCTGGATAGAATTTCTAGATAAGGAGAGTTTAAATCGTTTAAACTAGAGATAGGATTTCTAGATAAGGGAGAGTTTAAATTTTTAAACTAGAGATAGGCTTGGAGGAGGGCAAGGGCTGGCCGCCCCTCAATATATAGAGGGTGGTGCGCCTCCCCCTACACACACCTTCCTCCAAGCCCTAACAGCCTTGCTACCTCTCCTCCCGACCTTGTAGGCGAAGCCCTGTGCAGAAATTCTCCACCATATACACCACACCGTCGTGTTGTAGATCCAATCTATCTCTCCACCATACTTGCTGGTCCGAGGAAGGAGGAGACGCCGAGGTGCCGCACGGTGCATCTCACGGAGGCACCGCCACTTGTGGTGCTAGATCGGATCGGATCGCGAGGAGGAGAAGCGTACGACTACATCACCCACGCTCCGACTAACGTTCTCTGCTTGTAATATTCAAGGGTATGAAGATCTAATCCAATCTCTCTCGTTGTTTGCATCTCCTAGATTAGATCTTGGCTTTCCCTCTGTTCGCTCCGTAGAAAATTTTGATTTACTATGCCGCGAAACCCTTCAAAGACATGGAAGCTATCAAGAATCTCATCGTCCAAATTTCTAAGATAAAAATTTGTGGTTGAACAAGGGTTGAAGGATCACCAATTTCTATTGGGAGATGCCTTGGGTGATTTTGTCAAGCAAAAACTTAGTGTTTTCAAATGATAAGGAAAATCTAATTTGAGCAAAGCAAGCCTAAAGCTCCACTTAGCCAAAAGCATATAGATGATAGACTCCACTATACTACCATAGTATCACTTGCCAATACAATTCAAATGTATTGACCCTTGTGGCTGTAACTTGTTCTGTTGCAGGTTTTGTATGATATTAGCGAAGTTTAATGATTAGGATTACAAGTCTACAACCAACATGTCTGCCTGTGGCACTTTGAAGATGAAGGACCCCATGCTATTATTATATTTTGCTGCATTGTAATGAGATAGCCAAATGAGCTATGTAAGATGTAATAAATTACTTTATTCCTGGTTATAAAGTTGTATTATGACCTTTGTTTCTTGATATTACATCTTAACTGTGGATGCTAGCTATTGATCCAGGGACTAGCATTGTAAACACAGGGATCTCTACCTTATTAAAGGTTGGGAACCTTACAGATGGTATCAGAGCATTGTGTTTCCTGTAGGATTTGTAAACCTAGGATTGGACAAAACCCTTAGAAAATATAGGAGTTGTATTTGTTCCAAAACTTATTTACAAACAATCTTGTAAACTCTTTCCTCAACCATTTTGGTTTGATTCTACATCTCTTCTATTTCAACTTGATGGACAAAGCCTACCCCATGGCCAAAGACTTCACCATGTGCAAAGGACTTTATCAACTCTAATGACTTCAAAATCTTCAACTCTAATGACTTCAACATCTTCACCAAGGACTTCAACTTGGATATCACTGAGGACTACAAGAGAAGATAAGAAATGTTACTCAAGACTTGAAGACTAAGGAAACACAACTTATAAGGAATCATTATCACTTTGATGTTTTGTGACCAAGATTCAAGAAATTCTCCAAGGATACAAGGATCTTGTTCATGAAGAATCAACTAAGAAGAATGGAATGATCTCAAGTGAACCATATAGTTGGACCACCATATTTAGTTTAAGTCAAACCCACCAACTTATGTGGTGTAACAAAAATATTTTTGGTTGCCTAAAAATATGCTTGAAACTTGTTGTTTGAGTGGAATGCTTGTTTGTGATTGCTTGCACATTGCTTGTGTGAATTGTGATGTGTGTGATTAGACTCTTTCCTTAGAAAACCTTTTGCCTATTCTAATCCCAATCCAACCCAAACAGATGACTTCCCCAAGAAACTCCAACAACATGGATGATGACAACAACAACAACAACCAAGAGATGCACATGAGAGAACAACTACTAGCAAACCAAACCCAGTTGAGCCAAGTGACAACTCAGCTTATAGCCAACAACAATGGATTAGACCCAGCCATACAAAGGATTTTGAAACTTCAATCCCAATTGTTGCAAGGGATGGCTACTCAAATGATCAACATGGGAGACAACTCTTCCCTAGGATTTTATGACAACAAGGATGACAAAGATGATATTCTAGAAGGAACCCAAGCTTGCAATATTTGTGGAGACAAGGATCATACTTCCAAAGAGCATGAAGATCAATGTCCCAATTGTGAAGGGAAACATCCAGCTAACCAATGCCCCACATCCCAAGCTACTTGTTACCTATGTGAAGGAAACAATCATGTCCCTATCCAATGCCCCATCTATTCCATAGTTGAACAAAGGAAACAAGGTGGAGTGCAACAACAGTGTGTAAACCCTCATGAAGGAACAACTTCTACCAAGAAGGATGAAGGCAAAGTCAAAACTATGCACCTTAAGGCCAAATCCAAAGTGATCACAAAGTGTTGCACTCTTGTGAATAAGAAGGTCATATATATAGTAAATGCCCCAAGAAGAGAGAAAGATTTCCCACCTTTGTGGTGAAGTATGAAGAGCATGAACTAGAAGGACTCCTAGCTTTGGAGAGACCCAAGAAGAAGAAGAAGAAATTCCCCAACCCTAGCAAGAAGGATATTACCCAAGAGCAATGTTACACTTGCAAAGAGATGGGACATTATGCCAATGAATGCCCAGAAACGAAGAAGAACCAAGGAAATAAACAAGAGGCAATTGTACCAAAGGAAAAGAAAGATATCAGCCAAGTGATGTGTTTCAATTGCAAAGAACCAGGACATTATGCAAGCAATTGTCCAGAAAAGATGAAGCACAAGATAAACAAGCCTATGAAGGATCTCAGCCTTGTCACATGTTTCAAGTGTGGAAACAAAGAACACAATGCAGATGTTTGCCCAGAGAGATTTCAAGATCCCAAGCAAACCAATATGTAATCTAGTTGGAAATTTTTTAACGGTGGTAGTACCCTAGTTGCTTTGAGCCAACTTGTAACCCCTAGCCTCCCCAAATCTCGGGACGAGATTTATTTTAAGGGTGGTAGCCTGTCACATCCCAAGATTTTTCAAATCTTGTTATGTGAAAAATAAATAAATAAAATAAAACTTTGTTGATTTTCAGGGTGAGAAGAAACTTTTTGATTCCAATTGGAAACCTTCAAACCTATTTTGATCAAATAAATCCTAAAGGGATTTAAAAAGATAAACAACTAATAAAGAAAATTTTAAATAATTGGAATTACTATTTTTGGATCTTTTAATAAAAAGATTTAGTTTCAAATGAAAAGGTAGTAATATAAATAAGGATTATTTTATAGAGCCAAATTAAACCTTGGCCAAGCTTTTGAAATAAAATATTTTGTTTTGATTAAAAGAGTAAAGGTTTATTTAAATAAAGTAATGAGGGTTTATTAATATCCAATTTTATTAAAGTAAAGGCTTTTTCCATTTTAATTAAACACTGAAACTTGTTAAATTATTATTATTTTTAAATAAGTTTTCCAAGTGTTTTATTTATTCAAATAAAACCTACTGTTTTGATTTTAGTATTATTTTAGATTTCAAATACAAATCCTATTTGAATTAATGACTAAGGTCTATTTATTTATTTATTTATTAATGGATCCTAAAAAGAATAAAAATATTATTTTATTTTGGACTTGGAATTATGTTGTTAAACAGAACTAAACTCAATACAAAGTTTGGTGAAAGTTTGAATTGATTTGGGTGCTTGAATTGTTGTTTGAAATTCAAAACAGGAAAAATCAAATAGAAAAAGAAAAGCTTACAGAATAAAAAAATATAAATGTATCACCCAAAGAACAACCCCAACGGCCCAGTTCCTCCCCCCCCGCAGAAAACGGTTCACACCAAAGAAAGAACCCGCAGCGACACTGACGCGTGGACCCCATCACCCCACTCCTCTCTCACGCTGCCAAGCAGACCCCACCGCCAGATCACCTCGTCGTCAACCCCGCGAACCATTCATCCCCAAACCTCGCGATTGCTCGTCAGATTGCGCCCTTCAATTCGCGTTAAACGACCGATTAATCCCGCGCTGCAACGACGCCCTCTTAACCGCCCTGGTCTCCTCTTCCTTCTCCCCTAGACCATACCCCATAGGAGCCACCAGGCTGCGCGAATTTCCCTCCCAAACCCCACTAGCTCCGACGACTTTCCCAGTCGATTCCGGCAGCCCCACGCCACCCCTCGCCTCCTCGAGCACGCAAACATCTTCCCCAGACTCTAGCGCACACTCCAGTGCCTCCAGCTCCCTCGCTGCCCCACAACCCCGCACGCTTCGTCTGAGCGCCACCGAAGAACCCCGCAACTCTGGAAAGCACTACTGGTGAGTCTAGACCGCCCCTTTCCCCCTCTTGGATACTCACAAGATCGCGACTTCCATACGAACCTAACGGTGCCTTTTATTTGCATTAGCATGCCGTATATCGCCGCCCCCGTCGACGACCGTACGAACCCGAGGCGCAGCGCAGCTCCGACGAGCGATTACCGTCACCTCCGTGCGCCCCACGGCAAGCAGAAGGCACGTTGAGCATCGCCGTTACCTCCTGAATCCGGTGAGCATCTCCCCTTCCTTCCTCACTTCCTGTAACATCGCCATCGTCATCGTCCGATAGCTCCGCCGCCAGTCGCCGTCGCCAGCATCGCTAGTTAATGGTCAAGGGTTGTACGCCGTAGGATTTAAATCCAACGCTCGCGATAGAAACTAACCGAAGGGGTACGCTCGCCTCTATGCCACATGATCAAACTTAGATCCAACGGCTCCCAGTGCTTGATACAACCGAAGCGGTACCGGCGAATTAAAATATGACACGTGGCTCAGCTTGTTTGATTTGAAACAGAATTGTTCTATTAGACATGCCAATTTGAAAAATCCATAACTTTCAAACCACACGTCCAAATTTTGCAAACTTTATATCAATGGATTCAGAAAGACAAGCCCTAGCCAACCATGCATTTTGTTTAGTAAAAAGCTTCTGGTAAAATGTTTGTGTTTGCAGAAACTTGTGTATGCATGTTTAGGATATAAAAATTGTTTTAAAATGATTTTGGGGATAAAATCTTTGGCAAATGGTGTGTTTTGAACCTACTGACCATAGGAAACAAATTGTGGTTTCAAAAATGTATTTGGTGAAGCAAAAGAATAAATCTTTGATTTAAACCATTTCTAGTCAAATAAAAATATGGTTTAATTATTAAAAATTGTTTTGGAAGAAAACCTTTGAGAAATGTTTTGGAAATAAACTCTCTGACCCCAAACACAAGGTTATATGGTTTGAAAAAATATTTTGTGAAACCTATAGAATTTTTCCTTAATAAAAGCATTTCTACATCACATAAAATAATGACTTAGTCTAAAAATGGTTTATGAAGTGAAATCTTTTGCAAATGATTTTGTCACTTTATAAAATGATCATTAGGTGTTTTTAAATGTTTATGAACCATTAGAAAACCACTTCTCCAAATAAAACAATCTTTAGCATGCTTGCATGCATTGTTTTGTTATTATTATTTTATGTGATGAATTGCTTGAATGGTAAATTGAAATGTTGTTTGCTTGATTGAATTGTAGTGACTTGAAGTGTGTGAACATTGCAAAGACCAAGAAGTGAACTTATACTCTCTACCAAAAAGGCAAGTGATGCTCCATACTTTTGTCCCATTATTTTCACTATGCATTAGTGATATTTCTAAGTAAGACTTGCATGGAATTTTTGCTAAGTATAAACTATGCTATGGGAAATCCTAGTAGATGAAACTTTAGTAGAATTTCCTAAGTTAAGATTCCTACTACAATCATGCTTAGCTTAGCTAGTAGAAAACAAGGGTGGAATATATATTCATGCTGTGGAAAAATTTCTAAGTATGAGGACTTGTGTTTTGTTTAATAAAACAACTAAGTGAATGAATCACCTGGGTGGAATGGAAGGAATGGTTTGTGGTGAGTGGTTCACAAGGCCCATTTCTATGGTTTACCTTGTGTATCTCACTTGTGGATGGCCACCCAGGAATAAAGAGATTTGAGATGTCAAATGTTGAGAAGCTTCAAGTACAGCCACTTGGCATTATGGGCTCTGCCTGGATCATATAGGTTGCAAGAACTTAGCCAAATGAACAGTTAGTGGTAGGGGATGATAGGTTGGAACGCGTCCATTCTGGTCTAAGGGAAGGCGTCTGAAAGATCTTGTCTTGGTGAAACCAAGTCTTGTGGGGAAAGTGCACCACCTCTGCAGAGTGTAAAATCTAAGTACTTAGCCATGTCCCTGGCAAAGGACAATGTGAGCATCAAGACATGGAAGCTATCAAGAATCTCATCATCCAAATTTCTAAGATAAAAATTTGTGGTTGAACAAGGGTTGAAGGATCACCAATTTCTATTGGGAGATGCCTTGGGTGATTTTGTCAAGCAAAAACTTAGTGTTTTCAAATGATAAGGAAAATCTATTTTGAGCAAAGCAAGCCTAAAGCTCCACTTAGCCAAAAGCATATAGATGATAGACTCCACTATACTACCATAGTATCACTTGCCAATACAATTCAAATGTATTGACCCTTGTGGCTGTAACTTGTTTTGGTGCAGGTTTTGTATGATATTAGTGAAGTTTAATGATTAGGATTACAAGTCTACAACCAACATGTCTGCCTGTGGCACTTTGAAGATGAAGGACCCCATGCTATTATTATATTCTGCTGCATTGTAATGAGATAGCCAAATGAGCTATGTAAGATGTAATAAATTACTTTATTCCTGGTTATAAAGTTGTATTATGACCTTTGTTTCTTGATATTACATCTTAACTATGGATGCTAGCTATTGATCCAGGGACTAGCATGGTAAACACAGGGATCTCTACCTTATTAAAGGTTGGGAACCTTACATACCTTTTCCCCCAGACACCATTTCCTCTCCGCCTCCAGGCTGCCTTGATTTCACTTCGAACCATCTCTGCTCCGACCTTCAAGGTGCAAATTCGGTGAGCTCGACCCTTCCCACTGCCCCCAGTTCCCACGAGCCTGCTCCCCATCTTCTTGCGCACCTCCCAGTAGCACTAGCTCACCCGCGCATGCCCCGCAGCCTCGGCAACGTCGACGACTGAGCTTCACCACCGTTTGTCTTGACTCCGGCAAGATTATCTGGTAAATCCCGACCTCCCCTTCCTCTTTGGACGATAACCCTTCAATCTCCGTTCCATCGCGCGTCTAACACAGTCTCTGCTTTGCCTTGGCGTGATCTGTACCCTCGCCAACGACGCATTTAACGCGCCCGTCAAAAAGGAACTACGGCGAAGCAATCCGCCGTCTCGTCGCCTCGCCAACAAACACAACATAGAGCTTCCCCACATCACTTCGATCACTATGAGCTACTCCTACCTCTCCCTCATTCCTGTATCACCGGCAACATCACCGCCCGAGCGCGCCGCCGCTATCCACCGTCGCCGTGCCGCCCATCTATGGTCGTCTCGATCTGAGCGGTTAGATGTTGATCGTGAGGACACGATAGAATGACTTAACGAATGGGTATGCATTGATCTGTGCCGCACGATTGTATTTAGATCTAACAGCCCACGTTAGTCGATCCGAGCGAACCGGTACCAGCAAATAAGAAAAAGACACGTGGTCCCTGCCTGTGATTTAAAAACAGAAACATTTCTATTAGTTGTTTAAACTTGCAAAATTCATAACTTTTGATCCACACGTCCAAATTTTACAAATTTTATATCAATGGAATCAGAAAAAAGAAACCTTTGCAACCATGCCCTTACTTTAGTATTTTGCTTCTGTAAAATTGGTTGTTTTTGCAGAAACATATTTAGGCTTATTTTGTGTATAAAATTTATTCTAAAATAGTTTTTAGGGCAAAATCTTTTGTAAATGGTTTGTTTTGAACCTACTGACCATAAAAACTAACTTTTGGATTTAAAAACATATTTTTTGACACTTAGGAATTATTCCTTTGAATAAAAGCATTTCTAGTTAAATAAAATTATTGATTATGTTTTAGAAATTGTTTTTGAGTAAAACCTTTTGCAAATGTGTTGAATTAAACTCTCTGACCCTAAACTCCAAGTTTTGGGATTTTAAAATATATTTGATAAACCCTAGTAAGATATTACTTTGCTTAAAAGCATTTCTAACAAAATAAAATGATGCTTTGATTTAAAATTGAGTTTAGGTGAAACCTTTTGTAAATGGATTTGTTTTAAAACACTTTGACCATAATCATTAATATTGGAGTTTAAAAACATTTTGGATAACATTAGAAATTATTCCTTGGATTAAAATCATTGCTAGCAAAACAAAAATGATTTAAATGACCCATTTCACTAACTCAATTTTAAAATGGTTTTGCCACTTATACAAATTACCAATAGGTGTTTTAAAATGTTTATAGCCTATTAGAGACCACCTTTACAAATAAAACAATCTTTTTTGCATGCTTGCGTGCATTGTCTTGTTTATTCATTTTATGTGGTGAATTGTTTGAATGCTAGATTGAATTTGTGCCTTGATTGAATTGTAGTGAAATTTGAAGAGTATGACCATTTCAAGATCAAGGAGTGAATCTATATTCTCTACTAAAAAGGCAAGTGGTGCTTCATACTTTTGTCCCATGATTTTAACTGTGCATTAGTGATATTTCTAAGTAGGACTTGCATGGAATTTTCTATGTGTTAACTATGCCATGGGAAATCCTAGTAGATGATGCCTTAGTAGAATTATCCCTAAGTTAAGATTCCTATTACTATCATGCTTAGCCTAGCTATTAGAAAAAAAGGGTGGATTATATTCATGCTATGAAATATTTCTAAGTCAATGACTGCTGTTTTGATTAACAAAACAACTATGTGAATGAATCACCTGTGTGGAATGGAAGGAATGGTTTGTGTTGAGTGGTTACACAGGGCCCCATATTCATGGCCTACCCTAGTGTATATCACTTGTGGAAAGACACCTAGGAACAAAGAGATTTGAGATGTCAAATGTTGAGAAGCTTCAAGTGCAGCCAAATGTCAATATGGGCTCTGCCTGGATCATATAGGTTGAAATAACTTAGCTAGATGGAAAGTTGGTGGTAGGGGGTGATAGGTTTGGAGCGCGTCCATTTTGGTCTAAGGGAAGGCTTCTGAAAGATCTTGTCTCGATGCATGTCGAGTCTTGTGGGAAAGTGCACCACCTCTCGAGAGTAAAATATAAGTACTTAGCCGTGTCCTTGGCAATGGACAATTTGAGCATCAAGACATGGAAGCTATCAAGGATCTCCTCATCCCAATTTCTAAGTTAAAAACTTGTGGTTGAACAAGGGTTAATGGATCACCAATTTCTATTGGTAGATGCCTTGGGTGTTTTTGACAAACAAAAACTTAGTGTTTTCAAATGACAAGGAAAATCTATTTTGAGAAAAGCAAGCCTAAGCTCCACTTAGACAAATGCATATAGATGATAGATACCACTATTCTACCATAGTATCACTTGCCAATACAATTCAAATGTATTGACCCTTGTGGCTGTAACTTATTATGTTGCAGGTTTGTTTGATGTTAGTGAAGTGTCTTGATTAGGATTACAAGTCTACAACCAACATGATTGCCTGTGGCACTTTGAAGATGAAGTACTCCATGCTATATAGTTATTTCTACTGCATTGTAATGAGATAGCCAAAGTATCTATGTAAGATGTAATGAATTATTTTATTCCTGGTTATAAAGCTATATTATGACCTTTGTTTCTTGATATTACATCTTCAACTGTGGATGCTAGCTATTGATCCAGGGACTAGCATTGTAAACACAAGGATCTCTACCTTATTAAAGGTTGGGACCTCTACAGATGGTATCAGAGCACTGTGTTGCTTGTGGGATTGTAACCCTAGGATTGGACAAAACCCTTAAGAAAAATAGGAGTTGTATTTGTTCCAAAACTTATTTACAAACAATCTTGTAAACTCTTTCCTCAACCATTTTGTTTTGAATCTACAACTTTTCCTTTTCAAACTTTATGGACAAAGACTTCAACATGAGCAAAGGACTTCAACGTCACCAATGACTTCAACTTTAGTTTCACCAAGGACTTCAACTTGGACATCACTAAGGACTACAAGTGAGACAAGAACAATACTCAAGACTTGAAGACTAAGGAAACACAACATAGGAGGAACCATCATCACCTTTGTGTTTCGTGACCAAGATGCAAGATTTTTTCCAAGGAAGCCATGATCTCATTCATGAATAAACAACTAAGAAGAATGGAATGATCTCAAGAAAACCATATAGTTGGACCACCATACTAATGTTTAGTTTAGATCAAACACACTAACTTATGTGGTGTAGCAAAAATATTTTGTTGCCTAAAAATGTGCTCGAACCTTGTTGTTTGAGTGGAATGTTTGTTTGTGATTGCTTGCACATTGTTTGTGTGAATTGTTGTGTGTGATTAGACTTCTTCTCTAGGAATCTTTTGCCTATTCTAATCCCAAATCCAACCCAAACAGATGATGTGGCATCCCGCAAAACCACTACTAGAAAATCGCGTTGAATTTGTGCATTGCATCGTCATCATCATGCATTGTCTGCAGAAAACTATTTCGCAAAGCCCGTTTTGTTTTCCAAAACGCCCCACCTTTGTTCCAATGCAAACCCCGGTTCTCCGGAATTATTTTGTTTGTTGCTATCGGTTTGCAAATAGTGTTGTTAAAACAAATAAAGTTTATATTTATTTTTTGCGGGGCAGTCGAACGGGCCGATTGACCCGAACGACCACCCCTGTTTATTTTAAAACGGTCCACCCCAACCTGCCCTCTAAATCCTAAACTCACCAACTATCCTACCCACCCCCTACCTCCACCTCACTCCCTCCAATAGTAGCCTGCCACCTCACCTAACCCTCCCCCCCTAACCAATCAAAACCCGCCACATCCTCCCTCACCCCATCCCTCAAACCTCTCTCTTCCCTGGCCACACACGCACGCACACATGCAACGCCCCCACGCTACTGACCAGCTACCCTCGCTTTTTTCTGACTGGACCCCGCCCCACCCAGCCCACGTCAGGCTCACACCTCAGCCTCCGGTCCCACCTCGGCCCTGCTCCCCGCCTGCCCGTTCTGCTCTCTCTCTCTCTCTCGAGCACCTTCCCGCCTGACAAGCCCGGCCAGCTCCAAGGCCTCTCTCCCCCACCGCCTCCTCCTACCCTCTTCCCCAGCCCGGTAGCCTCCTCCCAGCTCCTCTCCCGCGCCCAACCTCACCTCCTCCCCGCGTCGCCAGCGACCGCTGGTCTCCTGCGCCCCGCCCTCCTCACGCCTCCCCGGCAGCTTCCCGCCTCACCCTTCGCTGAGCCGCATCGCCGCCGCTGCTTAGCTACCCTCCCGCCCCGGCCACCACCGCCACCTGTGGCTGCCGCTGCTCACCTCGACCAAGCGACGGCCCGCCGCGCTGCTGCCACGCGAGCCGCGACCGCCATGCGCGTCGCCGCCTCGCGGAACCCGTGGTACCATCGCGCCGCGCCCGTCCGCCACCAGCCTCCGCTGCGCTCAAGGCCCGGCAGCCCATCGCGTTTGGCGGTGTCTCCGCGGCCCTTCTCCGCAGCACGCCAGCCTTCGCGTGTGTGGTGGTGATGCTGCTAAGCATGTTATGCGCACATGTTTGGGAGATCCGCGAGGCCTCGACCAGATCGCCAAAGGCCCAAGTACCACGAAACCGATGCCGAGCCGCCGCACATGGAGAACACAGGAAAAACCACAAGATCTTCATCGATGACAAGGCCGCCGTGAACTACCAAGATCGTCTACGCCGTTGTCACCGAGACCGACATCAACCACCGGATCCAGAATGCGGGGCAGCGATGCTTGACCCAAGGCCCTTCCTTGGAGTGTCGAGATCGTCTACATGGAACCCGATCACCGCCAAGATCCGTTCACGGAGTCCAAGATCGATCGCCGAGCGCCAAGATCGTCAAGAACCCGGATGCCAAGGTCGCCGATGCGCAAGATAAGTGCTTCGCCCGGACGCCAAGACCGATCCGATTCGAGGACCCGACAAGACCCTCGCAACTGCAAGCTCGACCCCGTGGAACCCGACAAGGTCGGCATGCGACAAGAACGGTACCGACCAGAACGAATTCGAGGCGACCCCGAAACCCCAAGTCCGGCTTCCCGGAACGCCAAGACCCTAACCCCCGGAGTCCGAGAACGCTTCCGTCGAACCCCGAGCCCCAGATCCGTCGAACCCTGTCGAACCCCGGACCCCGGAAACCCCAAGATCTGCCGAACCCTAAATGTGTGAACCCTTTTCCTTGAACCCTATTTTATAACATAATAACCAACTTGTTGCATATTAAATTGTCATTCATCTTGCATGCATATCATGTGGTTTGGGGGCCTTATGCCGATTCACCTAATAATTAAATATGGGGCCCATATGCGGGCAAATCTAGTCTCATATTGGCCTCATTTAAACTTGCGTAGCGAACCCGGTACTATCTCTTGCCTTGTTAAAACAACATTTAACTTGCGGGGGTTCTAAACAACTTGCACCATCTAATTAACTGTCGGGACCCCGGTTCCACTTATTATGACCTAATTGCATCGCACCTTTGCCATGTCATACATCATACATGCATCATGCCGATCTTCTGCCGTGTATTAAATATTGCATCCGGTGTTTCTACTAGTGTTTTGCTTCTTCGCGGATAAGGCCGTTGAGTTGATGTGAGATTCGCCCCGATCTTCGGTTGAACCTTCGACAATGTTTTCAAAGAGCATCTCCCCTTTCTACCTATCTTAATTTTATAGTCTTTATTCCTCCTGTTGATCTATTGCTATCTCGTTGCGATGCTCTAGTTTTCATACCCTTTGATATCCCTGCACGTATATTGCCTTGGACACATCCTATTACCTGTTGTTTGGTAGCTAGTTGGACTTATGTGTCGTAGTCGCTTGCTCAAGTGTTGTCGTGTTGTCAATGCCACGCTTGTTGATGTATTGCCACATGTTGATGTTGGAGATGATTCTAGTTTTACTTATCGTCACTTTACTTTCTGTTTAACAACTAAAATTGAATAAGCGAGGCATCGGTGGGTGATAGATAATATTTGGTTTCCGAACGCCCACTTGTGTCCCGTAAGACCCCGAGTACTTGATACATTCCTTGTTTTTGGCGCTATCCACATCCGGAGGTATATGGGACCCCCGAGCCGAGCTTGATTCATTCTTATTTCTTGGGGCCACAAACTAGTTTGAGGTTTTATTTACGATCCTGTACTTATGCCATGCTACTTTCGTATTTAAATTGTGCGAGGAGCACATCTTGCTTAGGTAAGCGGATTGATTACGCGGTATCGACAAGCCCAGCCACACTTTCGGTTCCCGATACCGCATACCATTGTCGCAAACCTTGAGTCCGTCTCGGAGCTTGCTTACTCGCTATGGATCTACTCAATGGGGTGGCCCCTGAAATATTTCGAATCGTGATTGTCCAGTGAAAGCCTCGTTGGGTTTTGATTTGGTTTTTCCGAGGTTGATCGGCGTGTGTTGCTATTGGTGCACCGCCGGTAAAACTTTCAAAGCCGTGTCCATGGATATGGACGACTTGGAGCACAAGATTCTCGATCATAGACAAGCATAACTAAAGTTTATTGCTATAAATTTGACTTATAATGACTAGTAATCAGCTCCACTATAATGGAATGGCTAATTAATACTGCCCACAATTGCTTGTTTGGTTGTCGCTGCACAATTGTACCGATTAGTAAATCTTACAACTACAACGGAATGGCTGAATAAAAGTACCACCAACTGCTGGGTTTTGGGGTTATCTCATGATAAATGTATCGACTAGTAAGTGTTGCCACTATCACGGAATGGTTAACTAAAAGTGCCCACTGTTTACTTTATCGATGATTATCTAAACCCGACTAGTAATTGCCGCAACGATCATGAATAAGTAAAATCACAACGGTGTGAGTTCCTCGGTTGACTTCCTCGCTTGGTCTCGAGGGGAAACACCAGATGGGTTTGTTTGGTGTTAGCTTCAGTTGGATCCGGTTAGGTCATTCTCATCCCTCTCTCGATATCCGCCATTGTATCGAGTCTCTATAGGTTGTTTAGTGCATGCTGCTGCCGCTTGATCCACCATACCTATGTAGGCGAGGACCGCCAATTCTAGCCTCGCTGTAATCGGCCTCAAGATCGACGCCTTCTTTTTCCTTTGCCCTTTGTCGGCACCCTTTGTTTAAGCAGGTTTGAGATCGACGTCGTTAGCGTGGTTACCCTTACGGCTTGGCCCGGGCAGGTTATGGACGCCACTGGTTATTCTTCGTGGCTCTTAGCCCCATTTGCTTCTTGTCCGTAGTCGGACGCTTCACCGCTTTTCAAGGTGATTTGGATCTTTGTACCGTATATCTGTATTCTTGACTCATGGAGTCGCCATATATATATCTGCTTTGTGGGTCCCATCGAGGACTGTTGTGTAATGTTATTACTTCGCTTTCCACCCGCGAAAGTGCTGGTGGCACCTTTGAATCGTTTCTATGCGGGTTTGGTGAATTTTGCCCAAACTTGCATAGGTCCGATTCGAGGGTGTTACTGAGTGGTATCGAGCTCAGCGATTCGATACCCCACAAGTCCAAATTTGTAGGATAACCTAGCTAACGATCAAGTAGAGAGTCAAAACTATTTTCGCAAAAATCGGTTGGATAGTTCGATTAGGTCTGGTTTTACCTTACCCTCTCGCTGTTCTCCTCTTACCTCTACGTGTTTTGAATCCGCCTTCTCTTTCTTCGAGTCCGTGATTTCTCGTGGTTGGGTTTCCGTCGTACCTTCGAGCTTCGCTTTCTCCTTTGTAACGGAGGTGCTACGATCATCAATCAACACAGTCTTGTGCCCTTCATCCGATCTTTTGTTCTTGAGCCCTTTATCCATATGTGCTCCTTGCGGTTGTCGGTGTCGCCAAAAACATCGAGAAGGACGAGCTTTGGTGAAGTTGGAGTCGACCTTGAGCACGTGTTGTTCATGCCAATGGAACCTTCGCGAAACCTAATCAGTGTGTTTTTAATACGATTCTGCGGGAACATCCCTTAGTTCCGGATACCGCCTGTGAAGATCTTCAGTCTGATTCCGAGAGTTGGTTGCTTAATCCGCCTATTCGTGTGCAGAGTAATGGTTTGAGTGCGGGATGGATTAGCTACCCTACCACTGCTCTTATCATTCGCTCTTGTACGTCGAGGCAGTGGATCCAGCAATTTACTCCGTCCACGGAAGTTAGGGGTGGCTTTATTGCGATACCTCTACCTTCGACCTTTTGTTCCCGGAGTGTTCTCTCGAGGATCAGGAGCAACGACCCTTTGTTGGTGGTGTCGCCGATTCAAGATGGAGGATGAACCCTCGTTAGTGGTGTCGCGAAGATCTACACGAAGCGAGAAGACGCAGACCGCCGACCTCCTTCCGGTACCATGAGGCGGATCTCGAGGGCGAGATCCCTTGTTAGTGGTGTCGAATTGTGGCATCCCGCAAAACCACTACTAGAAAATCGCGTTGAATTTGTGCATTGCATCGTCATCATCATGCATTGTCTGCAGAAAACTATTTCGCAAAGCCCGTTTTGTTTTCCAAAACGCCCCACCTTTGTTCCAATGCAAACCCCGGTTCTCCGGAATTATTTTGTTTGTTGCTATCGGTTTGCAAATAGTGTTGTTAAAACAAATAAAGTTTATATTTATTTTTATGGGCAATGAACGGGCCGATTGACCCGAACGACCACCCCTGTTTATTTTAAAACGGTCCACCCCAACCTGCCCTCTAAATCCTAAACTCACCAACTATCCTACCCACCCCCTACCTCCACCTCACTCCCTCCAATAGTAGCCTGCCACCTCACCTAACCCTCCCCCCCTAACCAATCAAAACCCGCCACATCCTCCCTCACCCCATCCCTCAAACCTCTCTCTTCCATGGCCACACACGCACGCACACATGCAACGCCCCCACGCGCCTGACCCAGCTACCCCTGCCCTTTCCCTGACTGGACCTCCCACCCAAGGCCCACCGGGTCGCTCACACCCCTCCTCGGTCCCACCCTGCCCCTGCCCGCCCTGCCTGCTTCTTCCTCTCTCTCTCTCTCGAGCACCTTCCCCTGACAAGCCCAAGCTTCCCCCGCATCTCTCCGCCACGCTCTCCTCCTACCCTCTTCCCCAGCCCGGTAGCCTCCTCCCAGAGCTCCTCTCCGCCCAACCTCACCTCCTCCTGGCCTCAAGGCCGCTGGCGAAGCGCTCTCCGTCCGCCCTGCCCTCCTCACGCCTGCCGCTGCGCCCCGCTGGCGCCTCTCACCTTACGCATCTTCCCTCCCCCGCTCCTCGCCTCATAGCAGCCGCTGCCTCCGTCGCAGCAGCGCTCCCCCCGCTTCCGACCTTCCTCGCCGCTGGCGTGATCCGCCGCTGCCGGCTTGCGCTGGCCCACCTCCGTGGCTGCGCTACTGCTCCCTCCCCGGCGCCACCACCGCCACCTGTGGCTGCATGAGCCGTCCTCGACCGCGACGGCCCCCGCTGCCGCTTCACGACCCGCTCGCCATCAGCGTCGCCGCCTCGCGGAACCCCCTGGTACCATCGCGCTGCGCCCGTCGCCACCAGCCTCCGTCAAGCTCAGGCCCCCGGCAGCCATCGCGTTTGGCGGTGTCTCCGCCCTTCCTCCGCAGCACGTAGCCTCGCGTGTGTGGTGGTGATGCCGATTAAGCATGTTGCGCGCATGTTTGACAGAGATCCCGAGGCCTCGACCAGATCGCCAAAGGCCCAAGTACCACGAAAACCGATGCCGAGAGCCGCTGCACATGGAGAACCTGGGAAAAACCACAAGATCTTCATCGATGACAAGGCCGCCGTGAACTACCAAGATCGTCTACCGCCGTTGTCACCGAGACCGACATCAACCACCGGGATCCAGAATCTGGGGGCAGCGATGCTTGACCCAAGGCCCTTCCTTGGAGTGTCGAGATCGTCTACATGGAACCCGATCACCGCCAAGATCCGTTCACGGAGTCCGAAGACTGATCCCGCCGAGCGCCAAGATCGTCAAGAACCCGGATGCCAAGGTCGATGCGCAAGATACGCCAGTGCTTCGCCGGACGCCAAGACCGATCCGATTCGAGGACCCGACAAGACCTCGCAATCGCAAGCTCGACCCGTGGAACCCGACAAGGTCGGCATGACAAGAACGGTACCGACCAGAATTCGAGGCGACCGACCCAAGTCCGGCTTCCGGAACGCAAGACCCTAACCCCGGAGTCCGAGGACGCTTCCGTCGAACCCCGAGCCCCAGATCCGTCGAACCCTGTCGAACCCCGGACCCCGGAAACCCCAAGATCTGCCGAACCCTAAATGTGTGAACCCTTTTCCTTGAACCCTATTTTATAACATAATAACCAACTTGTTGCATATTAAATTGTCATTCATCTGGCATGCATATCATGTGGTTTGGGGGCCTTATGCCGATTCACCTAATAATTAAATATGGGGCCCATATGCGGGCAAATCTAGTCTCATATTGGCCTCATTTAAACTTGCGTAGCGAACCCGGTACTATCTCTTGCCTTGTTAAAACAACATTTAACTTGCGGGGGTTCTAAACAACTTGCACCATCTAATTAACTGTCGGGACCCCGGTTCCACTTATTATGACCTAATTGCATCGCACCTTTGCCATGTCATACATCATACATGCATCATGCCGATCTTCTGCCGTGTATTAAATATTGCATCCGGTGTTTCTACTAGTGTTTTGCTTCTTCGGGGATAAGGCCGTTGAGTTGATGTGAGATTCGCCCCGATCTTCGGTTGAACCTTCGACAATGTTTTCAGGCGAGCATCTCCCCCTTTCTACCTATCTTAATTTTATAGTCTTTATTCCCTCCTGTTGATCTATTGCTATCTGTGTTGCGATGCTCTAGTTTTCGTACCCTTTGATATCCCCCGCAGCCGTATATTGCCTTGGACACATCCTATTACCTGTTGTTTGGTAGCTAGTTGGACTTGCGTCGTAGTCGCTTGCTCAAGTGTTGTCGCGTGTTGTCAATGCCACGTTGTTGATGTATTGCCGCATGTTGATGTTGGAGATGATTCTAGTTTTACTTATCGTCACTTTACTTCTCGCTTAACAACTAAAATTGAATAAGCGAGGCATCGGGTGATAGATAATATTTGGTTTCCGAACGCCCACTTGTGTCCCGTAAGACCCGGAGTACTTCATACCTGTTCCTTGTTTTTGCGCTATCCACATCCGGAGGTATATGGGACCCCCAGCCGTAGCTTGATTCATTCTTATTTCTTGGGGCCACAAACTAGTTTGAGGTTTTATTTACGATCCTGTACTTATGCCATGCTACTTTCAGTATTTAAATTGTGCGAGGAGCACACTGATCGCTTAGGTAAGCGGATTGATTACGGTATCGACAAGCCCAGCCACACTTTCGGGTTCCCGCTTACATGTACCATTGTCGCAAACCTTGAGTCCGTCTCGAGCTTGCTTACGCTATGGATCTACTCAATGGGTGGCCCTCAAATATTTCTCAATCCTGTGATTGTCCAAATGTGAAAGCCTCGTTGGGTTTTGATTTGGTTTTTCCGAGGTTGATCGAGCGTGTGTTGCTATTGGTGCACCCCGCCGGTAAAACTTTCTCAAAGCCGTGTCCATGGATATGGACGACTTGGAGCACAAGATTCTCGATCATAGACAAGCATAACTAAAGTTTACTTCTATAAATTTGACTTATAATGACTAGTAATCAGCTCCAATATAATGGAATGGCTAATTAATGCCCACAATTGCTTGTTTGGTTGTCGCCATGCAATTGTACCCTGATTAGTAAATCTTACAACTACAACGGAATGGCTGAATAAAAGTACCACCAACTTTGGGTTTTGGGTTATCTCATGATAAATGTATCGACTAGTAAGTGTTGCCACTATCACGGAATGGTTAACTAAAAGTGCCCACTGCTTACTTTATCGGATGATTATCTAAACCTGACTAGTAATTGCAACGATCACTCGAATAAGTAAACCGCCAACGGTGAGTTCCTCGGTTGACTTCCTCGTTTGGTCTCGAGGGGAAACACCAGATGGGTTTGTTTGGTGTTAGCTTCGTTGGATCCGGTTAGGTCATTCTCATCCCTCTCGATATCCGCCATTGTATCGAGTCTCTATAGGTTGTTTAGTGCATGCTTGCCGCCTTGATCCACCATACCTATGTAGGCGAGGACCGAATTCTAGCCTCGCTGCACCGCCTCGATCGACGCTCCTTCTTTTCCTTTGCCCTTTGTCGGCACCCTTTGTTTAAGCAGGTTTGAGATCGACGTCGTTAGCGTGGTTACCCTTACGGCTTGGCAGGGTTATGGACCATCGTTATTCTTCGTGGCTCTTAGCCCCATTTGCTTGTCCGTAGTTGGACGCTCTACCGTTTTCAAGGTGATTTGGATCTTTGTACCGTATATCTGTATTCTTGACTCATGGAGTCGCTGTTATATATATATCTGTTTTGTGGGTCCCATCGAGGACTGTTGTGTAATGTTATTACTTCGTTTTCCACCCGCACGAAAGTGCCTGGTGGGCACCTTTGAATCGTTTCTATGCGGGTTTGGTGAATTTTGCCCAAACTTGCATAGGTCCGATTCTGAGGGTGTTACAGATGACTTCTCCAAGAGACCACAACTCCAACATCAAGGATGGTAACAACATCAACCAAGAGATGCACATGAGATGGTAACAACATCAACCAAGAGATGCACATGAGAGAACAACTTCTAGCAACCGAAGCCTAGTTGAATCAAGTGACAACTCAGTTTTTAGCCAACAACAATGAGTTAGACCCAACCATGCAAAAGTTTTTGGAAATCCAATCCCAATTGTTGCAAAGGATGACCAATCAAATGATAAACATGAGAGACAACCTTTCCCAAGGAAATAGTGACATCAATGGTATCAAGGATGATATTATGGAAGGAACTCAAGCTTGCAATATTTGTGGAGACATAGAACACACTTATAAAGAGCATGTGGATCAATGCCCTAATTGTGAAGAGAAACATACAACTAAACAATGCCCCACATCTCAAGTGACTTGTTTCCTATGTATGATCATGTCCCTATCCAATGCCCCATCTATCCTATAGTTCAAAAAATGAAACCAGATGGAATTCATCAAATGTTTGGAAACCTCCATAAAGGAACAACTTCTACCAAGAAGGATAAAAACAAAGTCAGAACCGTGCCTCATAGAGCCATACCCAAAGTGACCACAAAGTGTTGCTACTCTTGTGGAGAAGAAGGACACATCTCTAGTAACTGCCCCAAGAAGAGATAAATATTTCCCACCTTTGTGGTGAAATATGAAGAGCATGAACTGGAAGAACTCCTAGCTTTGGAGAGACCCAAGAAGAAAAGGAAGAAATGACCCAACCCTAGCAAGAAGGACATTACCCAAGAGCAATGTTACAATTGCAAAGAGATGGGACACTATGCCAATGAATGTCCAGAAAAGAAGAAGATGATACCTCAAGACATCAAACTTGTCACGTGTTTCAAGTGTGGAAGGACATTATGCCAACAACTGCCCAAAGAAGTTACACCAAGATCCCTAGTAAGCCAAGATGTAATCTAGTTGAAAACCTTTTTAAGGGTGGTAGTACCCTAGTTGTTTTGGAGCCAACTTGTAACCTCTAGCCTTCCCAAATCTCGGGACAAGATTTCTTTTAAGGGTGGTAGCCTGTCACATCCCAAAATTTTCCAAATTTTGAAATGTGAAAAATAAATAAACAAAATAAATAATTGTTGAAATTTAGGGTAAAAAGAAACTTTTTGGAAACATCAAAACCCTTCTTGGATAAAATTTGAATAAAATAGAATCCAACAAATTTCAATCAAGTGAAATGCATTCATTGATGAATGTATCTTGATATTTAAACACTTGGGAAAATAAACCAAAACCCTAAAATCTTAATGAAAGAAATCATTTCCAAGATCTCTCTAAGACTATGGATTCGATCCATATAAAAATTCAGCAACAATCATTTTAAAATGATAAAAAATGATAAATAAAAATATTATAAAACCATAGAAATTGGTTTCATTTAATTTGGAGCCATGGACAAAAACTTAAGAATTTATTAAGATAAAAGGAATTAATTTCCAAAGCTAATAAATCTCCTATCTAAATCCATACCAAAATTGTGAGCAAAATAATCCTAAAAGGATTTAAAAAGATAAACAAATATTGAATAAGATTATACAAATTGGAATCACCAATTTTGGATCTATAAATAAAAATATATGGATTTGATAAGATAAAGAAATAAATAAATAAATAAATAAATAAGGAATTTTAAAAGCCAAATTAAATCTGGCCAAATCCATAAGAAAATGGAGAATATTAAATAATAAAATGAGTAAAGATTATCTAAATAAAATCATAAGGATTGAACAATATTCAATTTTATTTAAATAAAGATAAATTGCGTAAAGAATAAATCCCAAGAAAATTATTTAGAAGTCAATTTAAAATCTTGAATTAAATCCATAAGAAAATGGAATAAAGATAATCCAAACCCAAATAAAATAAAGGATAAAGAATAATCAAATAAAAGTATATGAGATTAAACCATATTCTAATTATATTTAAATGGAAGACAAAATCCCTAATAGAAATGATTAATTAAATCACGAGAAAATAATAAATTGGATTTTGCCAAAGTGGATTAAAAAGTTATCTAATTAACTTAAAAAGAATTATTTGAATAAAATTTACATGGGTATAAAACCATATTTGATTTTATAAAGACAAATGCCCAATTTAAATGAACATAAAATCATATTAAATATTTAAATAATTCAAAGTGAATTATTTGCATTAATGAATAAATAAAACCTACTGAAAAAGGTTTGACAAAAATTGGAATTCAAATAAGAGTTTGAAAATATATTTAAAATCTTATTTAAATAAAGGCAAGTGCCTATTTTAAATAAATAATAAACCATAATTGAATAAAAGAATTATTCCAAAATGGTCTTTAAAATACAATAAATAAACAATATTAAAAGCTTGCTGGAAGTTTGGTAAAGATATGAATTCAAATGGTGTTTGAATTATTTGAACAAAAATCAAAACATAAAAATAGAAAAGGAAAAAGAAACGAAATAAAAAAAGTGAAAGGAACATCCTAGAAACCCCAGCCTAGAACCTGGCCCAACTAAAGCCCACCAGTGGCCTCTCTCTTTCTCCCCGCAGAAAATGTTTCACACCGCGCAATTAACCCCCTCAGTCACTGACTCTGCAACCCCACCATACCCCCTTCCATTCGCTGATGAAAGGGACCCATCTGCCTCGTCACCATCGTCCCCGCGAGAATCGTTCTTCCCCAAATTACGCCGGCTGTTTCTAGTCGATTAAACCTCGCTTTAATTTGAATCAATGCGCCAGTAATTCCTTCCCCCGACCATGCTATCTTAGTCGCCTGTCTCTGCTCTACCTTCCCCTAGAGACCATTTCCTCTCCGCCTCTAGGCTGCCTTGATTTCACCTCGAACCATCTCTGCCTCCGGCGACCTTCAGTGCAAATTCCGGCGAGCTCGACCCTCCCCACTGCCACTAGTTCCCACGAGCCTGCTCCCCATCTTCTTGCGCACGTCCCAGTAGCACCAGCTCACCCGCGCATGCCCCGTAGCCTCGGCAACATCGACGACTGAGCTTCACCACCGTCTGTCTCGACTTCGACGAGATTCTCTGGTAAATCCGACCTCCCTTTCCTCTCTGGACGATACCCCTTAAATATCCGTTCCATCTGCGTCTAACACAGTCTCTGATTTGCCTTGGCGTGATCTATACCCTCGCCAACGACTACGAACAGAAGCGTCCGTCGCCAGAAGGAACTACGGCGAGCAATCCCCGTCATCCTCGTGCGCCCCTTCGCCAACAAAGACAACGTCGAGCTTCCCCATGTCACCGGGATCAGTGTGAGATACTCCTACCTCTACCTCGCTTCCTGTATCGCCGGAAACATCACCTCCCGAGCGCGCCGCCTCTATCCATCGTCGCCGTGTCGCCCCTCTATGGCCGTCTCGATCTGAGCCGTCAGATGTTGATCGTGAGGACACGATAAAATGACTTAACTAATGGGTATGCATTGATCTGTGCCACACGATTCTCTTTAGATCTAACAGCACACATTAGTCGATCCGAGCGAACCGGTACCAGCGAATAAGAAAAAGACATGTGGCCCCTGCCTGTGATTTAAAAACAGAAATATTTCTATTTGTTGCTTAAACTTGCAAAATTCATAACTGTTGATCCACATGTGCAAATTTTGCAAATTTTAAATCAATGGAATCAACAAAAATAAACCTTTGCAACCATGCCCTTACTTTAGTATTTTGCTTCTGTAAAATTGGTTGTTTTTGCAGAAACATATTTAGGCTTATTTTTTGTATAAAATTTATTCTAAATTTTTTTTGGGGTAAAATCTTTTGGAAATGGTTTTTTTTGTACCTACTGACCATAAAAACCAACTTTTGGATTTAAAAACATATTTTGTGACACTTAGGAATTATTCCTTTGAATAAAAGCATTTCTAGTTAAATAAATTATTGATTATGTTTTAGAAATAGTTTTTGAGTAAAACCTTTTGCAAATGGGTTGAATTAAACTCTCTGACCCTAAAAACCAATTTTTGGGATTTAAAAATATATTTGATAAACCCTAGTAAGATATTACTTTGTTTAAAAGCATTTCTAACAAAATAAAATGATGCTTTGATTTAAAAATGATTTTAGGTGAAAACTTTTGTAAATGGATTTGTTTTAAAACACTTTGACCATAAACATTAATATTGGAGTTTAAAAACATTTTGGATAACATTAGAAATTATTCCTTTGATTAAAATCATTGCTAGCAAAACAAAAATGATTTAAATGACCCATTTTCACTAACTCAATTTTAAAATAGTTTTGCCACTTATGCAAATGACCAATAGGTGTTTTAAAATGTTTATAGCCTATTAGAGACCACCTTTCCAAATAAAACAATATTTTTGTATACTTGCATGCATTGCCTTGTTTATTCATTTTATGTGGTGAATTGTTTGAATGCTAGATTGAATTTGTGCCTTGATTGAATTGTAGTGAAATTTAAAGAGTGTGACCATTTCAAGATCAAGAAGTGAATCTATATTATCTACTAAAAAGGCAAGTGGTGCTTCATACTTTTGTCCCATTATTTTAACTATGCATTAGTGATATTTCTAAGTAGGACTTGCATGGAATTTTCTATGTGTTAACTATGCCATGGGAAAATCCTAGTAGATGATGCCTTATTATAATTATCCCTAAGTTAAGATTCCTATTACTATCATGCTTAGCCTAGCTAGTAGAAAACAAGGGTGGATTATATTCATTCTATGAAATATTTCTAAGTCAATGACTTGTGTTTTGATTAATAAAACAACTATGTGAATGAATCACCTGGGTGGAATGGTGTGAAAGGTTTATGTTGAGTGGTTACACAGGGCCCCATATTCATGGCCTACCCTAGTGTATCTCACTTGTGGAAAGCTACCCAGGAACAAATAGATTTGAGATGTCAAATGTTGAGAAGCCTCAAGTGTAGCCACATAGCAATATGGGCTCTGCCTGGATCATATAGGTTGCAATAACTTAGCCAGATGGACAATTGGTGGTAGGGAGTGATAGGTTTGGAGCGTGTCCATTATGGTCTAAGGAAAGGCTTCTGAAATATCTTGTCTTGATGCATGTCGAGTCTTGTGGGGAAAGTGCACCACCTCTCGAGAGAGTAAAATCTAAGTACTTAGCCGTGTCCTCGGCAATGGACACTTTGAGAATCAAGACATGGAAGCTATCAAGGATCTCCTCATCCCAATTTCTAAGTTAAAAACTTGTGGTTTAACAAGGGTTAATGGATCACCAATTTCTATTGGTAGATGCCTTGGGTGTTTTTGACAAACAAAAACTTAGTATTATCAAATGATAAGGAAAATCTATTTTGAGCAAAGAAAGCCTAAGCTCCACTTATCCAAATGCATATAGATTATAGATACCACTATTCTACCGTAGTATCACTTGCCAATAAAATTCAAATGTATTGACCCTTGTGGCTGTAACTTATTATGTTGCAGGTTTGTTTGATGTTAGGGAAGTGTGTTGCTTAGGATTACAAGTCTATAAACAATATGATTTCCTGTGGAACTTTGAAGATGAAGGACTCCATGTTATATAGTTATTTCTTCTACATTATAATGAGATAGCCAAATGAGCTATGTAAGATGTAATGAATTATTTTATTCCTGGTTATAAAGTTGTATTATGACCTTTGTTTCTTGATATTACATCTTAAACTGTGGATGCTAGCTATTGATCCAGGGACTAGCATTGTAAACATAGGGATATATACCTTATTAAAGGTTGGGACCTCTACAACGCATGCCTATATTTGGAGCACATGCCTATGATTGTTTAGTACTTGGATGCTTATTATTATTTATCTGCAATTGCTCTAGATCTTGAAGTTACATGTTTAGTCTCGTTCATGCAACGCCCGTCCATCCATCCCTATGCCTACCACGCTCATATCCTACTATTTACTACTACAGTTACTATTGCTCTTGTTTTACTGCTGCTGTTGCTTTGCTTTTGCTACTACAAAACTGTTGCTACTGATAAACTTCTGTGAGCAAGAACTATTTCCAGGTGCAGCTGAATTGAAAACTCAGTTGTTGAGGCTTGCAAGTATTCTTTGGCTCCCCTTGTGTCGAATCGATAAATTAGGTAATACTACCCTCGAAGACTGTTGCGATCCCCTATACTTGTGGGTCGTCAAGACTATGTTATGGCACCGTTGCCGGGGACCATAGCTTTATTTGTAAGTTCACTTGGATCTATTATTGTTCACTGCTACTCCTTTCATCATGGGTAAGTCTCGTGATGGAAAGTTCCCTATTCTAACATCCACTACAAGAAGAGGTACAGTCCTAAACACCTCTGCTGCGCTTGATTCACTGTCTGTTATAAGTAAGTTTGTTACACCACCACCACATACACATGCTACACACACTGCTACAACTGCTGAATCTGAAACTGCTTCAGATACTCATGATGTTACTTCTACTATGCTTGACACGAGTGGTTCATTAGCTCCTTTCCTAGATGCTACTATTGCTAAAACCATTTTGGGAAACACTAAAACTCCTAGTGAAGACACTGTTACACCTGTTAGCTCACCTGGGTCTAGAAAGAGCTATGATATTAGTGATGGTCACATTGAAATGACTGATGATTTTATTGAAGAGTACCAAACACACATGGTACTAGTGCTATTAAGAGTCTCCTTGAGAGACATACCATTATTCGTAAACTGTCTTCTGATCCTAAGTTTGCTACTTCTCCCATAGATATTAAATATGAAGATTATGATTTCTCTCTTGATTTATCCTATATAGACATTGTTGAGAAAGAACCTTTTGTGGGACTAAGAATGAGAGTGTTATGGCACATATGAATGAGCTTTCCACTATGAGTGCTTTATTCTCTGATTTTAAGATGCAAGTACTTTGTTACTAAGATCTTCCCCTTTTCACTAAAAGGAGAAGCTAAAGCTTGGTTTAATAGATTACCACCTGGATCCATTGATAGCCCTGATAGCCCTGATTGCTTGATTGCTTCTTTCTTCCAGAAATATTTTCCTCCTAGTGCTAGACATGCTACTTTGCAGAGACTTTTTGATTTTAAACAGGGAGAAGAAGAGAAATTGCCTGAGTCATGGACAAGGTTCTGTGCCTTGATTCATGCACATCCTGGATGTCCATTACCTAAAAATGAGCTTCTTGATATTTATTATAATGGACTAACTAATGTTTCTAGGACATACCTAGATAGTTTTGCTGATTGTGTTTTCAGGAAAAGAACTCCTACAGATGCTAAAGAATTAATGGCTAAAATAAGCAAGAATTATGATGATTGGACTTCAACTAAGCTAAATAAACCTGAGCCTATTACTACTGAACTAGTTGTGCCTGAACCAGTTCCAACACCAACACCAAATAAGAGGGGAGTAATTGCATTAAATGATGAAGTGATGAAGGAAGCTAAGAAATGTCTTAAGGAGAAAGGTATTAGAGCTGAAGATGTGAAGAATCTACCTCCTATAGAAGAATTATGTAAGCAAATTACCCACTCATCTAGTATTGAGGTACACTCTCTCCACTTTGATGAAGGTGATATTCCCTATGGTAAGCCTCCTGATCAATGCTTAGATGAACTTGACACATTTTGTGAGAAAATCAATTTTCATACCCTAAAAATTGTCCAAAAATAAAGTTTCCCGAAAAATCCCAGAAAATTCATTTTAATTTTTTCCTCAAAAAAGGGGCAGAGGGACACCTGGAGTGGCCCAGGGGGACCCACCAGGCCATCACACCCCCTGGTGGCACGGCCATCCCCAGGGCACGCCTGGCCTAGGTGGGACCCACCTTTGGCCCTCCAAGTTGCCTCCTCCCAGTCACTTCTTTCTCTCTCCTGAAAAACACCGGAAAAATTTCTCAAGCTCGAGTTCCTGATGTTCTTGCTCCCGATTTTTGATCTCCTTGCTCAACCCATATTTGCTGCTGATTTTTGGAGGGATTTCTCCTTGGTGTGTGCCTCCTCCGCATGTCCAATTAGATTTGTGATTGGTAGATTGTATCTTGAGTATTTTGCTGCTATAGGTGTCAGGTTGTGTGAGCTTGCATGCTTGTTCTATGCTTAGAGATTTCATTTTGATGCATGTTTAGCCCTCTAGCAAGTTCCTATAGTAGTTTCTCATCATTTATCAACTTGGAAATCACTTGGTTTGATGTTTGTCTAAAAATTACAGAAAAAGGGGTCATGGACAACCACACCTTTGGTGAAATATTTGAGAGTGATGCACCTAGGAGGATAAGGCCTTCAAGATCATCCTACCAAGCTAGGCCCTCATACAATGAGGATCTCATTACATCGCGATTTGGCAACGAGAGAGATGAGGGGGATGCGCACCCTTCTACCTTCCCTTGTCCAACCTTTTTGTGGGCTACAAGGATTCTCACGATTTTCTAACCTTGGTTCGGAGGGTTGGACTAAGTTATATGCAGGATGAGAATGTGCAATATGCTTTGCTCACTAAAACCTTTGTGGAGAGTTTCTCTTTTTCTAATAGTCCTTTCAAACCAGATGTGTCTTTCAAAATCTATAACATGCATATCTCCATGACATTGAAGAAATTTTGTGAAATATTGGGAATTGGCACAACTGGGACGGTGAAGAAGATTCTAGCTCAACCCGCTGATTTGTTGGAGCTCTACCGCGGGATAACCAATGATGATGACCGTAGAGCCCAGCGCGGAAAGATCCAAAATATGCAACTCCCAGCTATCAGGTATTTTGCTTATTATCTTGCCACTAGTGTTCTTGATAGGGAGAACACTAGCAATATTTCCAACTATCATTTGGCTTTCCTAGCTGCTGCACTCAACAATGAAACCAGGTACAATCTTGGTTCTCTCATTGCTCGTCGCTTAGCGCCAAGGGACCCATTTATGGGAGAATTATTGCCGCATGTTGTTCTGCCTTAGACCTTCTCGTTGATCCAAATGATACAATTTTGGCTCCTCGAGGCTTGATTTAGCTACCATGAAAGCGCATCACTTTGTCCGCTAGCTCTACCCTTGATAGTTTGGTTTATAGGATGATGTTCTTGACGGGGAAGAGAGGGAAATTCCTTTGCCCAAACCACTTTGTTCTCAGATTTCCAGGACCTTGATCACGCTCCAAGGAGGAGATGGACGAGCATCTACACATTCATGGTTTCCACGGACACTACCAGGGGATGCCTCATCGACCCCTCATGCACTACAGATGAGTCCTCGAGCTCATACCAGACGAAGGGCCTCTTCGTCAGTGGAGGTGCACCTTCTTGGTCACCATGGAGTTGAGCCCCACTTAGGACAAAAGCCTAAGATTGGAGGGAGGTATACCGACATCACACTCATCTATATATCATGTTTTGTCGGTTCTTTGTATATCCATGTTTCACTTTCTTTTTGTTTTTTGTTTCTGCTTTCTCAAAACACAAAAAGACCAAAAATATTTTTGTTGTTTCTATTGGTTAGTTTCTTTGCTTTTTAGCTTTGGTTTTCCTTAAATAAAAATCCAAAAAGATTTTGCTTTGTGTGCTTGCTTTAAAAAATCGAAAACACCAAAAATATTTGTTGTTCTTCTTTGGTTTTGTGAATTTCTTTGCAGGGTTTAGCATTCCTCAGTGGAGTTTGGTATTATTCAAGTCACACGAGTGAAGGGCAGTAATGAAGATTAAGACAACTTGAGGTGTGGTAAGAAGATGTTAACAAACTCTATTTGTTTTCATTTCTGTACATATACTCATCATGGTGAGCATGCTTAGTCTGTTCATGTAAGGTGTATGTTATTTATGAATGCTTAGTAGTTCTTGCTTTCTTGTGATTAGCTCCAGCTTGCTAATAGTTTGTAGCATGTCATATGAATGTTTGCTTGCATTGTTCTATTCATAACTTGGTATGATATTGTGGTATCCTCCTCTGAATGTTTCATGAGAATCGACTTGGCACATGCTCACGCATGCATATGACTAAGCAATAGTCAGTAAGCCTCGATGATTTTTTTGCCTCACAGTTCTTGTATCACTTTCATGCCATAATTAGTCCTGTACATTGCAAGCATGATTATGACAGTTATTGCTCTCTCGTTTGTCGCTCCTCTCTATTGCTAGCCTTCACTTGCACCGGGTATGAGCTCTACTTGTGCATCCAACTCCCCAAAACCAATATTGCCAACAGTGTCCACCATACCTACCTATTAGCATCATTTGCTATTTGTGCATATTCATTATGCCTTGTTTTCTTCAAATAAAATGTTTGACTGTTTTGAGAAAGTTAGTTAGTAAAGCTCTCATGAACTTGACATCACACTTTATTTCTTGCACTCAATAAACCTGAACCATTGTGACTGTCCATGAAAGTTATATGCTTGCAAACTATAGGCTGGGAGTAGCGAGAATGTCTTTGTCACGGGAACGCTTTCAACACTTATGGATACATATCCAGTTGATATCATGCTCTTTTGTTTGCGGATGTCGCTTGTGAAATAAAAGGGGAGCTTGTAAGTTCATGGAGTTATATATATGTGTTAGAGAAACGCATGGGCCGCTAGCCTAAGCCATGCCTAATCATGGTGGAAACTTGCAGCATAACCATAATGAGCAATCTGTGAAGCATCCTCAATAAAAAAATATGCAAATAGCAAATAATAAGATCGCTGAGATGCTCATTGTCTGCTTGCCTTGTCATTTTGGTTATGCGATAGCTCCTGTATCATGTTCAAGGGGTACCCCGTTGGCGGTTCTCTATGATACGCATGTATTTACGATGACAAGAACTTACAGGTAACTAAAGTTGAGTAGCATGAGGAGCGGCCCTCGTACTCAAGGCACATGAGATTTCCAGTTTATGGTTTGTCAAGCATATAACTCATATTGGACCTCACTTTCACCTAAACCATTTAAAGATGCCTATGATAGGGGCAATGAGAGCTCAAAGCTAATGAGTACCTTACTTTCAACATTTGGAAGCCTTTCAAACTTTTCAAAACCTTTTCACTTCCTTGTTGAGTCACCACTTATTCCGTGAGCACCTTCTTGAGAGCTTAGTTGTCATTCTTAGTGTAATGTGCTTGTATCAAAACTTGGTTAATTATGTCATGAATTTGATGCTTGTATCTCTGATATCTTTACTTCTAGTCTTCACTTGAACTTCAGAGGTGCCTTGGCATTTATTTTGTGCTTTACAAACAAAGGCAAGCGAGATACCACTCTATCATACCTTATTATGAGCATTGCAATGTTGCTTATGTTTATGTTTCATGCTACTTATTATTATTGAGTTGGAATCTCTTCATACCTTGCAATGACTATTGAGTAGACTTAGTTACATACTTCTTATTATGAATGGTTTAAGTATCTACTCCTGTGCTGAGAATATATACATCATATGAAGAAAATGTGTTCGTGAAAGTTCTTTTATCGCACTCAGTTGTCAACTGAATTGCTTGAGGGCAAGCAATAATCTAAGCTTCGGGAGAGTTGATACGTCCAAAACATATCTACTTTCCCGAACACTTTTGCTATTGTTTCTCCTCTAAACTTGTGTGATTTCGATACAACTAACACGAGTTGACACTGTTTTCAGCAGAATTACCTTGGTGTCTAGTTTTTGTGCATAAAATCAACTATTAGGAAAAATCCCGGAAAATATGCCAAAAATTCTATTTCACCAGAAGACTCACGGAGCTAGAAGATGAGATGGAGTGGGGCCTTGGGGGGGCCACACCCCCAACCGTGTGGGCCAGGCTTGGCCACTCCTGGAGGGGGTGTGGCCACCCTAGGCACCCCCTCAGCCTCCCTCTTCGCCTATAAGTTGCCTCTTAACCTAAAAACAGGGGGGGGGTCGACGTTTTTCCAGAAAGAGTTCCGCTGCGCCGCCACCACCAGAAACCGCGATTCTAAAACAGAAACTCCGTTCTGGCACCCTGTCGGGACGGGGAATTTGGAGAGGATCATCGCCATCATCATCCACAATGCCTCTCCATCAACCATCCATGTTTCCCTCAACCATGAGTGAGTAATCCCCTGCTGTAGGCTATGGGGATGTTAGGGATTGGATGAGTTCTATCATGTAATCGAATAAGATTGTTAGGGCATGGTGCCTAGTATCTCAATTAGTGCTATTTTACTTTGTTGCAACTTGTTTTGCTTAATGCTTGTCACTAGGGCCCGAGTGCCATGATCTCAGATCTAAGCTTATTATTAATTCATTATGATAGTATTGTTTGTAATCTTATCTTCAAGTTGTGTACACATATCATTGTCCGGATCCAAAGGCCTCGAAGTGACAGAAATTGGGACAACCTGAGGGGATGGCTATGATGTCAGGATCACATGTGTTCATGGAGTGTTAATGCTTTGCTCCGGTGCTCTATTAAAAGGAGCACCTTAATTGCCAGTAGTTACCTTGAGGCCCCGCTGCAACGGGATGGCAGGACAAAAGATGTTGTGCAAGTTCTCATTGCGAGCACACATGACTATATATGGAGCACATGCCTATGATTGTTTAGTACTTGGATGCTTATTCTTATTTATCTGCAATTGCCCTGGATATTGAAGTTACATGTTTAGTCTCGTCCATGCAACGCCCGTCCATCCATCCCTATGCCTACCGCGCTCATATCCTACTGTTTGCTACTACATTTACTATTGCTCTTGTTTTACTGCTGCTGTTGCTTTGCTTTTGATACTACAAAATTGTTGCTACTGATAAACTTCTGTGAGCAAGAACTATTTCCAGGTGCATCTGAATTGACAACTCAATTGTTAAGGCTTGCAAGTATTCTTTGGCTCCCCTTGTGTCGAATCAATAAATTGGGTAATACTACCCTCGAAGACTGTTGCGATCCCCTATACTTGTGGGTCATCACATCATTACAAAGTAACTTTAGTCCTTAGACCATGAGATCATGTCAATCACTAACACTGGAAAAGTAGCTTGATAACATCAAATATCACACCGTAATAGGGTGACTATAAAGGTGGGTTCAGATATTCCGATAGTGTTATGTAGAGGCTCATTGATCAAGAGTGGGATTTGTCCATACCGATGATGATAGAGAGATATATTCCATGCCCCCTCGGTGATATCACATTTAGATAGCTTGCAAGCAAGTGATGGGGATCACTAGAATGTTATACCATGAGAAAGATAAAATAGTACATGTCGGTAACGTGAATAAAATAGGTATGGAGATACCGATGATCGAATCTCTGACATGTAAAATATCGCGAGACAAAGGGATTTAGTTACAATGTTAAAAGTTCACACGATCACAATAAGTCATAATTTAATATGTAGGCGTCAGTACGGATCTCCAGGTCCCGCTGCTGATTATTGATCGGAGAGGGGTCTCAAACATGTCTGCATTATTCATGAATAGTAGGGTGACACACTTAAGGGATACCAACAACATTTGGAGCAAGTAAGATGCCAGAGAAAGAATATGAAAGCACTGGAATTATTTCAGCACCAGAATTGTTTCGGGTGAAATTGCTGAAATTGGTTCTGCATGTGAAACTGAAATGTTGTAAGGGGTTTTATGTGAATATTTTTAATTAATGTAATTAACAAAATTCTGAATAAAATAAATAAAAGAGTTTTATTAAATGAGAGATTACATTAAATTTGGTGGAAATTTAATGGAGATGAGTGGAATTTTGAGTGGAGGCATGTTTATGTTAGTGGAGGATTTTTTATGTGAGTGGGAGCTCCACCCACATGAATGAGGAAGAGGTGGGGGAAACCACCATGGCCACCATGCCATGACCCTTGGCTGCCTCCCCTCTCCCTATAAAAGGCCCCCACTCCTCTCATCTCACACCTCCTCGTGAAGGATCTCTCTCCCCCTCTAGAATATTCCCCATGGTCTTAGCTTAGCGAAATACATGTTGCCGGTGGCTTTTTCTAGAGCAAGAATTTGCTGATTCCGCTGCTTTGCTGGAGCGAGAACTCGGAGGTTGTCGGGGTACCGAACATGTGTGCGATCACGGATGCACCACTTCTTTGTGGTGCTGGATTTGCTGGTGCCGAACCTGCTGGACTTCATCATGATCTTGAGATCGGCAAGTGAACGACTACATCATCCGCGAGAACCAATCTCGTAACGCTTTGTCGGTCTACGCGGGTAAGTTCTCTATGGATATATATCCACCCATTTCTTGTATCTAGATAGATAGATCTTGGTGCTCAGTTGTTCATATCGTAGGAATTTTTTGTTTTCTATGTGGCAAACCCAATAGGGAAGCCGTCCGTATTGAGACGGATTCCATCTTACCTAATGGAACATGGGAGATCACTAATCACCCTTATGGGTGCAAACCTGTAGGATGCATGTGGGTCTTTAAGAAAAATCTTAGGCCTGATGGTACTATTGAAAAGTAGAAGGCATGGCTTGTGGCCAAAGGTTATACTCAAAAAGAAGGTGAAGACTTCTTTGACACTTACTCACCTGTTGCCAGATTAACCACCATTCGAGTAATACTTTCATTGGCTGCCTCTCATGGTCTTCTCATTCATCAAATGGATATTAAGACATCTTTCCTAAATGGAGAGTTGGATGAGGAAATTTATATGGATTAGCCAGATGGTTTTGTGGTAAGTGGTTAAGAAGTAAATGCGTGCAAGTTGTTAAAGTCTTTATATGGCCTAAAACAATCCCCTAAGAAGTGGCATGAGAAGTTTGAAAGAACTTTAACTGCTGCATGATTTATTGTAAATGAAGCTAACAAATGTGTGTACCATCGCCATGGTGGGGGTGAAGGAGTCATCCTTTGTTTGTATGTTGATGACATACTGATTTTCAGAACCAAACTTAACGCAATTAAGGAGGTCAAGGATTTCTTATCTCATTCTTTTGAGATGAAGGATCTAGGAGTAGCTGATGTTATCCTGAACATAAAGCTATTGAGAGATGATGATGGTGTTATTACGTTGCTTCAGTCTCACTATGTGGAAAAGGTCTTGAGTCATTTCGGGTATAGCGACTACAGATCTTCTCCTACACCGTATGATCCTAGTGTGTTGCTTCAAAAGAATCGAGAAAATTCTAGAGACCAACTAAGATACTCTCAAATTATTGGCTCGCCTATGTACTTAGCTAGCGCCACGAGGCCTGACATCCCTTTTGCCATAAGAAAACCCAGTCGATTTTTTCAAATCCAGGAGATGAGCATTGTCATGCTCTTGAGAGAGTTATGTGCTATCTAAAAAGCACTATGAGCTATGACATTCACTATACCGGGTATCCGAGGGTACTAAAGGGTTATAGTGATTCAAATTGGATATCTGATGCTGACGAGATAAAGTCCACGAGTGGATATGTATTCACACTTGGTGGTGGCGCTGTGATGACCGCAAGTGCACATATCAGATGTAGCTAGTTTCGAAATAAAGATATCAATCCCACAGGGAGCAGGAGTCTGAAGTCTAAGAATTCTTGAAATAAATAATAAAAATATAATTGCTAAATAAAGTTATAAGTGACAAGATAAAATGTGAGTAATGTGTAAAAAGGTGTTTTTGGGGTTTTGGTATAAGAGAACAATACGTAAAGTAAATAAAACTGAATATAGAAAATAAGTATCACGTATGTAAAAGAGATTTGAAACTTTAGTGGGAGAAAGCGTTTTCAGGGATTGGCGGATACACCACTAGCATTATAAAGGGATAAAGTAAAGATTATTATCATGAACATTCTCAACTATGTATATATGGGAGGAACTCCATATTTGGACAAAGAGGCAGCAACCACTGTTCAAATCATTCTCATAACCACATCTGACAGCAATCAACATCAATTGAATTACCACGCTATTAAGGGACATAATCCCACAGGACGTATCCCATGGAATGGATAGTGTTTTTTGAGTTTTCTCGATTCCCAAGTTGATACGTAAGGGGTGCTAACAACTTTATAGTCACTGTAAGTGCTAACATCCCTCCGTCTACCAACAAGTAGTTCCCTACATCATGTCCTCACAAGAGGCAAATATTGGAGAGGTCGACTTCTCCCAACATCAAGATGTAGACAATCTAACACATGGTCACAACAATGAATATCATAATAAACCTTATCTTATTAAAATCTCATACTAAGTTTTCTCCATCTCCCCAAGAACTAATGATCTACTCAGACATAGAGGCAGACAACATCATAGTAATGGTAATGGAAGCAATCATTGATGAATAGTACTTGTATAAATCCACAACTAGTGCAAGAATTACAACAAGATCTAGATGGGATGGATGAAGATGATGGTGGTGATGAAGATGCAGTGGTTGATGAAGATGGAGATCGATGCCTTGGCCTCCCAGATCTGTGTAGGGCGAAGATGGATCCCTAGGGTAAGTTCCCCCTCCAGATGCCTTCCGAAGGTTAGGTTTCGGCGATTTCTAGGTGTTGTGTATGTTGTCTCTCCGAACCAGTTGCACGGGGTGAAACTATTTGAGGAGGTGGAGGCGACGCCAACTATACGGCGAGAACTAAAGGACGGTCGTCATATAGTTGGTCGTCAACTCTTCTTTCTCCGCTTCTCGCTTCGAGTTTTCTTCTGGTATTATTAATATTCCCCAAATAAGCTATTTGCATAGTTTTTGGCTCCTTTTCTCTCCAGTACAACTGCTCCAAGAATTGTGTCCTCTGGATCCATCATCTTATCTGATCTTGGTGAAAATAAACATAAAGTCCGTGCGAATGCCATAAAATTCCAAAATCCTACGTCTACAATGCAAAATAACAATGTAAAACTTGATGCAAATATGCACTCATCAACTTCCCCAAGCTTAGACCCTTGCTCGTCCCGAGAAAGTTTAGCTTAATGGATGAGATCCTCATATTCATGAAGCTGAGTCGATAAAATAAATGAGGCAGTTGCAGCATGTGTTTATCATAAAGGATACATATAAATAAGTTCATGAATAATACCTTACTCGAACCATCTGAATAATATTAGTAGGCTTCCACACCTTAGCAATTAATAGTTCATAAAATATTATTCTCAACATGATGTAAAAGTATTCGGTTCAACCGAATGAGTTAGTGAGGTAGTCCCAAGTGTTTTTAGGATTAACATATTCACTTGGGATTCAAAATATCAAACGTCTCTTTGTATTACTACAATATAGTGGTATATGCCTATTTGCTCTTTGCACTTTTGCTCTTTTTATTCATCTTTCTTTTTCTTCTTTTTTATATATACTTGTGCTCACACTTTTGTTTAAGTGTTGTGCAAAGAAGCTATCCATATAATCCACTTCATGTAGGAATTTCAAAGTTTAACAACCTCAATTATCAAATTGCAAATATATATGAAGCATCTTTATAACTTGAGTATTCTACTTCAAACTTGTTCTCACTCTTTTTGATAGCACTTATATTTTCTCATTTGTTCAAGGTTTTTATTTTTCATCTTAATTAATTAGATAGTTTATCTTTTTTTAAATCAAACAATTACCTACAACATATTAATCAAACTATCTCTATATGTTCCATTAATACCAATGGTGTCGAAGACTTCTATTGCTATGATCAAGTGCAAGTAAAATCATACTCAAGTCATTCATATGTCTAGTAGGACAAACTAAAACTCAATAATACTCCATATATTATAGGGATCGACTATTCCTGAAGGAAATCTAATGATGCAAACTTTATTTATGATTTCGAACTTATGCAAAACTAGAATAAAAACTTGTAAGACATATTACAAGGTCTTAAAGATCTCCCCAAGCTTGGAATCAAGCCAGGCGGGATCAAATAATCCCTTGCAATTATTTGATACCGTGTTTTATTGAAGGTCACTATGGTGCCATGGCACGTGGTATCTTCTCCTCATGAGCCATCCTGAGACGGAGGGATTGATTGATGGCCTCCAGCTCTTTAATGCGCAGTTTGTAGAGAAGGTTATTCTTCTCCATCACTTTCACTTGTTCTTTGATGATCTCATTGTTGCTTTGGAGGATTTGTATCACCTTGAGACTCAGTAAAACCTGCTTCAGTTGTCTGCTTGATATCTTCATCGAGTTTATCAAGATAAACACGCAGCCACCAAAGATGCCTAGGTGTCCCCGGCACCTCCTTGTTTAATTCTTCAATCTCCAGCTCGAGGGCCTTCAGATCCTTCTTCCGATGCTCCTTGTCATTGTCTAAGAACTCAAAGGGGGTGATCTTGATCTCCTTGCCTTGCTCGCTATTGCTTCCGATCTCCATAAGAACTCCTCTCCTTGGCCTCTTGGATCTTGGTGGCTCTATGTTGTATGTCCTCTTGTATGAACAAGAAGTAGATTTGGTCCTAGCGATTTGTGATTAGAGAGAGACACAAGGGCAGTATAATATAAAAGAGCGGTCAGAGGTCGATAAAACTCGCGAGAAACACCAAATTGTTGTCCAAGAAAACAATCCAAACTAACTAGAAAAAGAAATCACGGATTTGGAGGAGTCCTAAGCCGTAACGACCAACTATATGATCGCGACCCGTATAGTTGCGGACGTATAGTTGGTTCTGGGCGGAAACTTCCAAATTTTTCTAGCCCAGGTCGGTTAGATTACCGACTAAGAACAGAGAAAAATGTTTTTTATTAGAAAAATTACCAAACGGGTCGAGGGTACTAAATCTTTGACGACCAACTATAAGGCGGGAGAATTTTCTCCGGCCGTATAGATACCGCACCTCAAAAATTCTTTTTGTAAAAGGATACAAAATGTTTAATGACCAACGGCAGGAGAATTTTATCCGGCCGTATAGTTACGCCCGTATAGTTACAGCACCTGAAAATTATTTTGCAAAGGGGGTACAGAACGTTTGATGACCAACTATACGGCGGGAGAATTTTCTCTGGCCATATAGTTGCGACCGTATAGTTGCATAAACCCCTCAAAAACTTCACAAAAACAAGAGGAATTCAAAGGCAAAAAATTTAATAGTTACCTTACACTTACCGTTTATTTAGTCGGGAGTGACAAGCTCCTCCAACAACAAGGACTTCTTCTTTTTGGGAGGATTTGGCTTTAGCTCATATAATAATTCTTGAAAGCAAAAATCATCAAGACTAAAAATCCTCTCAGTAAGATTGATGTCTTGCTGGGTGAATATAGATGATGCATCCACTATCTTTGCTTCTTGTCTCTGCATAATCTGCAACTCAAATTCTTGAAGTAAAAGGATCCAACAGATCAATCTTGGCTTATGAAACTTCCTCTCGAGGAGTTCTTTTAAACCATCATGATCCTTATGGACTCTTACTTTTGCATCAACAATGTAAGAATAGAACTTATCACAAGAGAAAAATACAGTAAAGAGTTTCTTTTCTTCCTTAGGATAATTCTTTTGAGCACTATTGAGGGTTATACTAGCATGATGTATAATATTAAATCTGGGACCTATATTATGTACCAAAGTTACTCATACAACATCATCACTAGCCTCACATATTAAATCAAAAGTCATATCCCATATAGGTGGTTTAATGACGGGAGCTCCAGACAAAGCATATTATCAAAGGAAATAAGGCATTTATCCTCAAAATTAAATCTTACTCCCTTTTGCAACAGATTATTCAAAGGTTTGGAAATTCTAGAAAAATTTCTAATGAACCTTTTATAAAAGCCTACATGACCAAGAAATCTTCTTATACATTTTACATCCCTTGGTTGTGGCATTCTCTCTATTGCTTCAACTTTATCCCTATCTACTTCAATACCCTTACCTGATACTTTGTGTCCAAGAAGTATGCCTTCTTTGATCATAAAATGGCTCTTCTCCCAATTCAAGACAAGATTAGTCTCTTCGCAGCGCTGCAAAATTCTATTGAGATTTTCCAAACAACTAGTAGATGAAGTTCCATAGACAGAAAAATCATCCATAAATACTTCCATTATAAGTTCTATAAAATCTGCAAATATAGCAGTCATGCATCTTCAAAAAGTAGCTGGAGCATTACAAAGACCAAAAGGCATACGTCGGTAAGCATGTAAACTGTAAGGACTAATGAAAGTTGTTTTAAGTTGTTCTTCAGGATGAACAACTATTTGGAAAAAAAATAGAATATCCATCCAAGTAACCAAAATGAGTGTGGTTTGCTAACCCCTCTAAGGTTTGATCTATGAATGGTAAAGGATAGTGATCTTTCCTAGTCTCCTTATTTAATTTTCTAAAATATATGCACATCCTATGTACAACAACAGTTCTAGTAGGTATAAATTCATTGTTTTCATTACGAACAACTATAAAGTCGCCTTTCTTAGGAACACAATGAACAGGACTTACCCATTCATTTTATTTTACGGGATAAATTATACCTGCATCAAGTAGGCATACTATTTCTTTTATTACCACTTCCTTCATTTCAGGCTTTAGTCTTACATTAAATTCAAGAACTGGTTTGGCACCTTTGTAACATCCCAAAAGTACCAAACTTAGATCATCAAACACTAATCATCAAGATTAGGGTTAACAAAAACTTTTCTAAATAAACTCATGAATGCATGTATATGTGTATGCATGGATTTTGAATTTCTTTAAAAACCACCTTGTTTGTGTGATCCATTGCTTGTAAAATGTTTCTTAGGTGAAATGAACATCATCAAAAACATTTCCCACACTTTTCCTAAAGACAAGTAAATCAAAACAAATATATTAAGTGAATGGTCATTTTGACCAATTTAACTCCCATGCCTACTTTGGCTGTCTCAAACTTTCAAAACCTAACAGAAACTTTTCTGGATCTTTGCACCCCTTGAATGTACTCATAACAAGGTATCAAGGCCCACTTTGTGATCATCCAGAAACTTTCAAATGCATAGTTTAAATGACAATTCAAAATTGAATATTTATCATATGGGAAGATCCCACTTTTCCAAAACCCACTCAAACAAGCTCAACTTTCAAAACCCAAGCATCTGCAGACTCACCAGCACCAATCTAGCAAACCCACCAAAATTCATTTCAAAATTCAAAACTTGATTTCATGCGGCCATTTCATCAAACAGGTTGCAGACACAAATCAAACAAAACATCAAACACTATAGTGTGCAGTGATTCTTGCCTAACTTGTTCCCTCGTTAGCTCACACACAGATCAGTAGATCATCTAGAAATATTAGCCCAACACTAGCACCCCTTTGAGCTTGCCATTGCCATTAATGGTGAACAGCCGAGCAGCCCAATGTCACCCCATTGTGGACAGCAGGCTAGAGGAAGAACTAGCCATGCCAACCTTGTCTGGGAGGTAGCCCACCGTCCACCGCCACTCCCTGTCCCAGCCGCGAGTGTTTCCAAGCCCTGGACCACGCGCACAAGCCGCGCCCAGACCATGCCGAGCATGCGCCAGAGCGCCACCCTCGACCAGCGTCCACAGACCGCGCGTCACCCTCACCGCGTGCACACACGATCACCACCGACCCAGGAGACCGCCAGACATCCCCGTTTGCCGCCCCGTGCCATACAGCCACCGCCAGCCGTCGAAGACGCCGCCTCTGCCGCGCAGAGCACCGGCCGTTCCAGACCAAACCACACCACCCCATGCCTCGCGACCATGTCGTTGAGCATCGCCAGGAGACACAGCCCCCTCCCCTACCCTTGCCCATGCCATTAGCCGCCTGTAACGTCGCCCCCGACGGTCCCCTCGCTCGACTATAAATAGAGGCCACCCCCTCTCGATTTCTTCACACCATCTCACTCCCCTCTCCACACTGACCGTGCCAGACCGTTCTTAGAGCAAGGCGATCACCACCTCGCCGGAATTTCACTGGAGCCCGCCGCCTCTAGAGAAGAAAGGAGCCAGCGATTGGAGCCGCCCCAGGAGAAGCCACCGGTACCAGGAGGTTCGCTGTCGCCGACTTCGTCGTTCGCCCGCCTCGCCAACCCTTGCCCGTACCCCGGTGAGCCCCCAGCACCCCTCACTGGCCACGCTAGGTTTCGTTCTCGCCGGAGTTGTCTCGCATCGACGATGACCCCCAGCCGTTGGATTAGAACTAGATCGAACGATCCACGTTGCCCCATACCGCTTCGCCCAGCCTCGTGTCACTGACGAGTGGGGACACCCACTTAAGTAGCCAGGAGAACCTGCGCTTAGTAGGCCCCGTTAGAATTTCCCAAGCCCAAAGAATTCAAATTAAATCTTTTTCTATTTCAATTCAAACACACTTCAGCACTCAACTTCAAAAATCAACCCAGATCGATTCAGTGCACCATTTTGAATGAAACCAATTTTGATGGAAAGGTTTGGGAATGCTTAACCCAAGCCCGTTGGATTCAAGTCATTTGGATCTGTAGATCACCCATAGTAAAAATAACAAGGCAGAAGCTTTTCTGCATTCAAACTTTTTTCAAATTTAAACCATAATATCTTTTGAGTTGATTCCAACTCTCAAAAATCACATTTAACCATACCTTTCAGAATATATAAAAATATATAGGTTTACTTGCAGAAATATTGTTCTAGTAATAAAAGAATGCTACATAAGCATTTCTAGCCACTTTAATTAATTAAAATAAAAGGGTAAAACCTTATTAAATTGTGACACCACTTTAAATCACATTCCCATGGACTACAATATGTGGTGATGACATGTGTCAACATGATCCCATGTTTAGTTTGGATAATATTAAATCTTAAGTAATTTTTCAATGAGTAGAAATTACTTTTCTAAAAATAAAAAGTTTTAAACCAAGCCTTAACCTTGTAATGTTAGAGATGATGCTAGATCATCTATAGGACCCTTGTGTGTGATGATTGCAAGTAGTTAAGTATTGTTTGGTGATTGTGTACCTCGTATTTATTCATAGAAGCTAGTACCGACCAAGGATAGGAGGAGGAAGGAGGATACTACGAAGAGGAAGCCGAGGAGAACTTCAACCACTGCTCTGCACAAGGCAAGCAGATACTATACCTATGAAAGCAGATACTATACCTATGCAAGCTTATACTGATATTGATGCAAGCTAACCCTTGCCAGATACCCTATTGATGCCACAAATCCATACTTGTGATATGACTACTATATGCCTTAAGCATATGTGATCATATCCACTTGATAAACCAAATCCTAGTTTTATGTGCAAGCTTCTTACTTTATTTCTTTATCAAAGCTTACTTAGAGTCTACCTAAGAGTTTGGTAGATACTAGACAGTTGTGCTGAAGGTTGCATAAAGAGCATAAAATTTGGCCTAAGCTAGAAACCTCGATATCAGCTTAAGATATAAGGTTGGACTTAGTGAAACTCCACTAGTTACCACCCCTCATTAGTACTACCCCCCACCTGTAGATGCTAGTGCTAAGCATAAAACTGGATCAACTTTTAGATGGGAATACTTGGTGGAAAAATGGTTATGAAAACCTTGGAATGATGGATCATTCTATTGAAATGTTTTGGACATGTGTTTCCAAACACTTGATGATTTTGATGATGAAAATGTTGAGGCATGAGCCTTAGCCCTTTATAAAACTGATGGTTGTCTGGATGTGATACCATTCCAATTTTAGCGTACAACCATAATACCTGAATATTGGGTAGGGCTTGACTGGAAACTTATATACCTTAGTATTAGTTCCCTCCCGGCCAAGGTCTGAGCTGAGGCTACCTTGTGAAGATTGTCCACCTGTGCAGTACCCAAGATGACAGCTGGTCATGGTTGGGAGGCCAAACTCACAGGAGAGGTGCTTATACTAGGGCGTGTAATTGAAAGGTTAGGATTGATTATCCTCATACTGAGTATGGTGAATTCAGGATTTGTTCCTGACGGATGTATTGAATGTTGTGGTGAAAGTGTACAATCTCTGCAGTGTCAAACTATTGAATAGCGTCCATGATTATGGACGATTAGATGGCCATCTTGTTCCCCCGTCAGACTTTTCAAAATGACTTGTGAAATGAATTGAGACTTTGACTTGACCACAACAGAGTTGTGACCTGAATTACAAGATCCCACTTAGGAGTTATAAAAATTGTGACTAGCTTCAGAATCTAGTAGAGATAAACCTGGCTTTTTGCAAAACAACCCTAGAGCCTAGTGTCCTATTATCCAATAACCCCTTACCTGTTAGTATTAGTTTGCGAGTACTTAAAGAGTACTCATGGCTTTGTCCCTGGATATTCCCATGGCCAGAATATGAAGAGGAGTACCTGGAAGATGGACCCCAGGACAGTTACGACAACTAGGATCATCTCCCATCGTCAGCATTGCCTATGACCCCGAAGATGGAGCTTCGCCTACGCTACCGTTATTATTACGTATTCCGCTGCTTGATGTTGTATTAAGAACTGGATCATGAGATCCCCATTTGTGTAAGAACTTATGTATCGTGTGTAATGGATGAAGTACTATGGTATCCAATTCTGTTATGTCTCGCAAAAATAGTAATCCTGGGATTGCGATGTATGGCATAACAGGCATCTAGGATTGAAAAATCCGGGTGTTGACAAGTTGGTATCAGAGCCATCCCGACCATAGGAGACCCTAGTTAGATTGGACGTTAAACCAAAAACTTAGTTTCAAAACCAAAGAACACAAATATTTACAAAAACTTACTCTCATTCTTACCTCTTTAATTCTTTAATAAAACTTCCCCCAAAAACTCTTGCAAAATAGATAAAATTTTGACACACTTGATCACTCTGCTAATCTACTCATCCTCTATTTTTATAGATGTACGTGAAGTACAACAAGTTTTACCAACTTGGGAATGGAGGAGACCTTATCTTTGAGAGGGATTTTGATCAGCTTTTGGAACTTCTGGAGCGTCCGCATCCCGAGTTCTTCAGAGCTCAACTCAATGATCAAGGAGGAGAAGATTTTCAGTGGCTAATTGTTGCAAGTCTCCGAGGAAAGATTGAACCTTCCACTGTGGAGGGAATTCAGTTTACCTTGAGGGAAAACAACTGGCTCGATGGACTTGCCAGAGCAATGCAGGAAGATCTTTCCCGTCTGTGTGGGCAGAGCATCAATCAGATCAAGGGTACTCTCTTTGAGTTTTGCCCAAGGCGTGATGCCAATGTCCAACCATTGGAAGCCCCATACCACCCCGAGCTGAAGACTCAATTGGACCACCTTAGCTTCATGATGTATGACCGTCAGCAGGAATTGGACAACTGCCGTGACTATTGCAACCACAAGTCTTCCATCATCAAGACGAAGGACCAGACCATCGCCATGCTAGCAAAGGATCGCAAGTCTCGCCGCCGTCAGCTCGATAAGAAGGAGCGCATTATTTCCCGTATTCGCCATCGCATCTCATCTCTGGAAGAGACCATCCACGAGAGAGACATGCAGTTAGAGGAAAGGGAGAATGCCGAAGAGGATCTTCGTGGAGACCCTTACTCCTATCTCAGCGATGACGATGATTTTCTGGAGGATCAGGCCATGGACTTCTTCACCGATGAGGATGATTTCGCCTTCATCGATGATGCTGAAGATGATGAAGCCACAGACTCCGAGGAGTAGTAGCACTGAGCACTAGCGTAGTGAGTAGTATTCGGTCCCACTATATCGTAGTTTCCAGAATGGTTCTTAAAACCATCTGTTTTTCCTTGCTGTGGTGTGCGTTGTATCGAGTGAATGAATGAATGAAAAAGCAAGTTGCTAGAAAAACCTGAGTCAAACTCTAAAAACTTTTCAAAAACCCAAAACCTTAGAAATTTCCCTCTTTTCTCATGATCTATATCAATCTTCAGATGCCACATGGAGGAAGTGGTTCAGCCCCGGACCCGATGTTGCAGATCCTGCAAATATTGACTTTTGACCGCGACGCTTAAAGAGCGGAACGTCAAGCCAACCTAGCCACTCTGCAACAGATAGCCCAGCTATCCCACAACAACCAAGGCCACAGAAATCAGGACAACCACGGATCTAAGCTCAAGAATTTCCAGAATACCAACCCACCCGTTTTCACCAAGTCAGAAGAACCCATAGATGCTGATGATTGGCTGCAAACCATGGAAAATAACTTAGAAGTCGCCGGAATGGAAGCCAACGAGAAAGTCCTGTTCGCCACCCATTATCTAGCCGGAGATGCCAGGGCATGGTGGAACAGTGTTCGTGCAATGACCGGAGGCGGATGATGACACAGGAGGAATTCAAGGTCAAGTTTAGCAGAACCCATGTGCCACCAGGTTTGATCAAGAGAATGTGAGACGAGTTCAGAGAGCTGAAGCAAGGGAGGATGACTGTAGTGGAATACCGTGACAAATTTTTGTCATTAGCTAGGTATGCCCCGGACGAGATAGACACCGAAGCCAAGAAGAAAGAAAGATTCCTGAATGGTATGCATGACGAGATGCAGACAATGTTAGTCAATATCCCCTTTGTTGATATTGAAGCCCTTGTCGACTCTGCTATCCAGATGGAAGTAAAGATCAACCAAGCCAATGAGAACCGCAAGCGCCGTATGATGCATCAACCAGGAACCCATCAGACCCCAAAGTATCGCCCCAACCCATCTCCAGGATTTGCCCCAAGAACCAACAGACCCCCTATGACCCGTCCAACCTATCCCAACCGCGGAAACCCTAGACCCGAAGGAAATCACAACAACCCCGGAAACTCTAGCAATTTCACCCGTGCCCCACCCAAGTTCAACACCAACAATGCTACCGCCAACCCCAACACTGCCCCGAGGACTGGAAGCAATGATGTGCCTGTCGCAGCCAAGGACAAGTCACAAGTGACCTGTTATGACTATGGAAATAAAGGCCACTATTCCAACAAATGCCCCAACAAGAAGAATGCTACAGCCCCCAATGCCAATGTCCCAGCTCAGCAGCAGCGTCGTGTCCAGCCAGGGAGAAGATTTGCCCCAGGGAATTCACTCAACCGCAATGGCCGTCTTTTTCTCATGCATCTTTGAATAAGCTCGAGAAGCCAGACGTCGTGCTGGGTATGTTTTCTGTTAATTCAGTACTTGCAAGAGTGTTATTTGATTCTGGTGCATCGCAGTCATTTGTCACCGAAGAATTTGCCTGCACTAGTAAAATTCAACCAACCAAACTGAAGCATGTGATGATTGTACAAATTCCCGGATCAACCACCAAGGCTAGGAAAATTTGCAAGGCCGTCCCTATCCGAATCCATGGCATAGATTTTTATGCTAACCTAATAGTACTCGGAACTAAAGGTTTGGAAGTAATACTAGGAATGGATTGGATGTCCAAACATAAAGGATTGATTGACTGTGCCAAGAAAGCCATCACCATGACCAGTACCGCCGGAATATCAGTCGAGCATATATCTGAAACCTTACCTCGCCAATTCAAGTGTAACAAGAGTATAGCCCAATCTACCATTGACCAAGTCCGGATAGTCTGCGAATACCCCGATGTATTTCCAGATGTTTTGCCCGGTATGCCCCAGATAAGGATATCGAGTTTATCATCGAACTAATCCCTGGAACAGGACCCATAGCCCAGAGACCCTATAGTATGAACCCGTCAGAACTAGAAGAACTGAAGAAGCAACTGGATTCCATGTTGGAAATCGGATTGATTCAACCAAGTGCGTCACCATGGAGATCACCTGTCTTGTTTGTGGACAAGAAGGATGGAGGTAACCGTTTGTGTACGGATTATCGGAAGTTGAATGATGTCACCATCAAGAACAAGTACCCCTTGCCTAAGATAGAAGATTTGTTTGATCAGTTGGCCGGTGCCAAAGTGTTTTCTAAGATTGATCTTAGAACTGGTTATCATTAACTCAAAATTCGTGCAGAGGATATCCCAAAGACTGCCTTTACCACCAGATATGGATTGTATGAGTATACAGTCATGTCTTTTGGATTAACCAATGCCCCCGCTTATTTCATGAACCTCATGAATAAGATTTTTATGGACTTCCTGGATAAGTTTGTCGTTGTTTTCATCGATGACATTCTGATTTATTCCAAATCAGAAGAAGAACATGAGCTACACCTAAGGACCATTCTTGGAACCCTTAGAGCATCACCGTATGCAAAATTTAGCAAATGTGAATTACAGTTCTGAAGTAGGATTCCTCGGTCACATTGTATCGGTAGGAGGAATTGCCGTTGACCGCCAAAGTGAAAGATGTAGAAGATTGGCAAGCCCCAACCACTCAAACCCAAGTTCGTGCTTTTCTCGGATTGGCGGGATATTACCGCAAATTTGTAGAAGGATTCTCTAGTATCGCCAGACCCATGACCCAATTGCTGAAAAAGGACAAGAAGTTTGAATGGATAGACAAATGTGAAGAGAGTTTTCAAGAACTCAAAAGGAGATTGATTTCAGCCCCAATCTTGATCATGCCGGATATCACGAAGCCCTTCGATGTGTATTGTGACGCATCCAAGATTGGTCTCGAATGTGTGTTAATGCAAGAAGGCAAAGTTATATCTTATCTATCGCGACAATTGAAGCAACATGAACAAAATTACCCAACCCATGACCTCGAACTCGCAGCCATAGTTCTAGCCCTGAAGACATGGAGACATTACCTGATGGGAAACCGTTGTGAGATTTATTCGGATCACAAGAGCCTAAAGTATATATTCACTCAGAAGGAGCTGAATATGAGACAGAGAAGATGGATTGAGCTAATCAAGGATTATGACCAGGACATTCACTATCACCCTGGTAAAGCCAACGTAGTAGCCAATGCCCTTAGCAGATTACCGTGCCGCTTGAACTCCATGATTTTGAAGGAGCAACCAAGTTTGCACAAGGAGATGGAAGATTTTCGAATAGAATTAGTAAGTGAAGGATTTTTGGCTAGCATAGAACTTCAGCCCACTTTGATCAGTCAGATTAAAGAGGCGCAGAAAGGAAATGCCAGTATCGACGGAATCAAGTGTCGTATCGGTACAGGAAAAGTACCCGGATTCACCGAGGACGAAGAAGGAGTTTTGTGGTACAAAGGACGCCTTTGTGTACCATCAGATTCTGAGTTAAAAGAAGTTATCTTGAAGGAGGCTCATGATACTCTTTATTCTATCCACCCCGGAGGAACTAAGATGTATCAAGATTTGAAAGAGTAATTTTGGTGGCATAAGATGAAGAGAGAGATCGGAAGCTATATCGCCAAGTGTGATATATGTCAGCGAGTCAAGGCCGGACATCAAAGACCCGCTGGATTGTTGCAACCTTTGCAAATTCCGGAATGGAAATGGGATAATGTAGGAATGGAATTTATCACTGGACTACCTACTTCTAGTAGGGGAAATGACTCTATTTGGGTCATAGTGGACAGATTGTCCAAAGTTGCCCATTTCTTGCCCGTCAAAACCACCTATCAGAGTTTGAAGCTAGCAGATTTGTACATCGCTAGAATCGTTAGTTTGCATGGAGTCCCCAAGAACATAGTATCGGATCGAGGAACTCAGTTTACCTCGAGATTCTGGAAGAAATTCCAAGAAGGTTTAGGAACCCGCCTAGATTTCAGTACCGCGTATCACCCTCAGACCGATGGACAAACGGAGCGAGTAAATCAAATACTCGAAGATATGCTTAGAGCATGTGTGCTAGAATATGGATCCAAGTGGGAAGACTGTCTGCGCTTGCAGAATTTTCATACAACAAGTTACCAAGCCTTTGCAAATGGCCCCATTTGAATTCATGTACGGAAGAAAGTGCCGCACCCTTTGAACTGGTCAAGTAGGAGAGAGTCGATTTTGGACCTGACATCCTACGAGAAGCAGAAGAGAAGGTTCACAAGATTCGTGAGCACCTCAAGACAGCCCAATCCCGACAAAAGAGTTACGTCGACAAGATACGTCGAGACATCGCCTTCAACATAGGAGATTTTGTTTATCTGAAAGTGTCGCCATTGAAGGGAATGCAGCGTTTACAACTCAAGGGAAAGTTAGCCCCCAGATATATCAGACCTTTCAAAATTCTGAACCGTCGAGGAGAAGTATCGTATCAACTGGAACTACCAGAAGAGATGTCAGCTGTGCACAATGTGTTTCATATCTCATTACTTCGCAAGTGTCTCGAAGTCCCCGAGAAGACCTAAGTGTTCAAGAATATTGATCACCGGACCATAGAGATAAAAGATGACCTAACCTATGCCGAAGTACCCATCCATATATTGGAAGAAGCCTTTCGAACTACCAGAACCCGAAGCATCAATTTTCTCAAGTTTCAGTGGAGCAACCACATAGAAGAGGAAGCTACCTGGGAATGCGAAGATCACATCAGGACGGAGTTTCTAGATCTCTTCAAATCCTAGGTAATCTTTTCGTCCTTTTTCAAATCTCAGGACGAGATTTTGTTTAAGGGGGGAAGGTTTGTAACATCCCAAAAATACCAAACTTAGATCATCAAACACTAATCATCAAGATTAGGGTTAACAAAAACTTTTCTAAATAAACTCATGAATGCATGTATATGTGTATGCATGGATTTTGAATTTCTTTAAAAACCACCTTGTTTGTGTGATCCATTGCTTGTAAAATGTTTCTTAGGTGAAATGAACATCATCTAAAACATTTCCCACACTTTTACTAAAGACAAGTAAATCAAAACAAATATATTAAGTGAATGGTCATTTTGACCAATTTAACTCCCATGCCTACTTTGGCTGTCTCAAACTTTCAAAACCTAACAGAAACTTTTCTGGATATTTGCACCCCTTGAATGTACTCATAACCAGGTATCAAGGCCCACTTTGTGATCATCCAGAAACTTTCAAATGCATAGTTTAAATGACAATTCAAAATTGAATCTTTATCATATGGGAAGATCCCACTTTTCCAAAACCCACTCAAACAAGCTCAACTTTCAAAACCCAACTATCTGCAGACTCACCAGCACCAATCTAGCAAACCAACCAAAATTCATTTCAAAATTCAAAACTTGATTTCATGCGGCCATTTCATCAAACAGGTTGCAGACACAAATCAAACAAAACATCAAACACTATAGTGTGCAGTGATTCTTGCCTAACTTGTTCCTAGTTAGCTCACACACATTTCGAGAGATCATCTAGAAAGATTAGCCCAACACTAGCACCCCTGTGAGCTTGCCATTGCCATTAATGGTGAATGCCGAGCACCCCAATGTCACCCCATTGTGGACAGAGCTAGAGGAAGAACTAGCTGCCAACCTTGTCCGGGAGGTAGCCCACCGTCCACCGCCACTCCTGCCCCATGAGTGTTGCCAAGCCACGACCACGCGCACAAGGCGCGCCGCACCATGCCGAGCATGCGCGAGCGCCACCTCGACCAGCGTCCACAGCATCGCGCCGCCCTCACCGTGCACACACGATCACCACCGACCAGAGACCGCCAGACATCCCGTTTGCCGTCCTGCCATACGCCACCGCCCGCCATCGAAGACGCCGCCTGCGCAGAAAGCACCGCTTCGGACCAAAAACCACCGCCCATGCCTCGCGACCATGTCGTTGAGCATCGCCAGAGACACAAGACCGTCCCTACCTTGCCCATGCCATTAGCCGCTGTAACGCCGCCCGACGAGCTCACCGTCGCCCGACGGTCCCTCGCTCGACTATAAATAGAGGCCACCGCTCGATTTCTTCACACCATCTCACTCCCTCTCCTCACGACCGTGCCACACGTTCTCGAGCAAGGCGAGCACCACCGCCGAATTTCACCGAGCCCGCCGCCTGGAGAAGAAAGGAGCCACGATTGAGCCGCCCAGAGAAGCCACGGTACCGGAAGATGGACCCAGGGGCCAGTCGACAACTAGGATCATCTCCATCACGGCATTGCTCATGACCCAAGATGGAGCTTCGCCACGCCACCGTTATTATTATTCGTATTCGCCGCTTGATGTTGTATTAAGAACTGGATCATGAGATCCCCATTTGTGTAAGAACTTATGTATCGTTTGTAATGGATGAAGTACTATGGTATCCAATTACGTTATGTCTCGCAAAATGGTAATCCAGGATTGCGATGTATGGCATAACAGCATCTAGGATTGAAAATCCGGTGTTGACAACCTTCCTCCATGAATATCCGATGGGAGGTTATCATGGGACTTATACCCTTCAAGTCATCCATTGAGTACCCCAAAGGCCTTGCGGTGCTCCTTTAATACCTTCATAAGTTCTTCTTATTCCCCTGAAAGTTTAGCACTAATAATAATAGGGAATTTATTAGTATCATAGGAATCTATACTTAAGATTATCTGGTAGATTTTTTAATTCCGGGGGTGGTAATTCTTCATCCCCTCTCTTTTCTGGTTCTTCAAAAGCTTCATCAGTTGGAGGTTCTTCAAATTCTTCTAGAGTTTTATTCTCCATCATTATTTCTCCATAATTTGGATCTTCATTTATTTCTTCATCTTGATTATTTAAGAAAAGAGCTGTCATTTCTTCAATAGTTTTCTCCTTCTCTTCTTGTTGTATGATTAGAGGTTTGTCTTTAAATTTGGAAAAATGTAATTCTTTTTCTACTTCCCCAAGCTTAAGGGATACAACCTCCTTTCTGAAGTCAATTGTGGAACCTATATCACTCAAAAATTTTCTTCCAAATATAATTGGGCAAAGAGTGTCAATTGGCATATCAACAACTACAAAATCAATAAGAATTTTTTTATTGTTAATTATGATAACTGCCATTGGAATTCTAAGATTTTTATTGGCTAACATGATTGTCATATCAGTATTTTCTATTGTAGCCGATGCTATTTCTTATTTTATTTCTAGATAAAAATAATAAGATATAACATTAACTTCAGTGCCAATATCACATAAACCGTAATGCAAGGTTTATTTAAATATGCAGGGAAGAATAGGCTTACCCACATCTTTTACCTTAATGTTATCTTCAACCAATATGGAAGTCTCTTCATCAAGTTCAACTATGTTACAATGTGCATACATAGACATGATTGCTCCCTTGGTTACCTCTTCATCTTTGGTTTCATCTAGATGTTTTTCAAATATTGGCACACTTCCCTCTTCTTTCTCCTCCTATACTGCTTTGCCCTGTTCATACTCGAAAATATGCTTTTTATGCAGTGTTAGGAAAAGGTATCTCATTAATTGGCTCTAGGGAGGCTACAGTCACTTTAAATTCTCTTTTGTTTTCAGGTTCAGGTGGTGGATCAAACATGACCAGACCCACCTTTGGAGCTTTGATGTGTTCTATGAAGGCTTTAATAACTTGCAATACAAGATCTGAATCTAAATAAAGCTCTTTAGATAATTCATTAACATGGCATTTTTATTATATTCGTGAATACATTCATGATCTATTTACGTGCCTCCTTCACTTCCTAGACCAAAATTCCATTAAACTCTATGATCGCGAATTCTATTAAGTAAATCCCAAGCTTTAGTTATAGGTAAATCCATAAAAGCTCCTCTCACGTAAGAGTCTAATTCAATTCTATTAGCTTTAATCAAACCGCCATAAAAGATATGCAATAAATACCATTCAGGTAAATCATGATGAGCACATTGTCTAAGAAAATCTTTAAATCTTATATAAGATCTTACTATTCCTTCATTGGGATGGTTCTTCCAAGTCATTATAAGACGCCTGATTCCAAAATATTTTGATAATGGTTAATATTTAGATAAAATTCGCAAGCTAAATCATCCCCAGTAGTAGTGGCTTCTGAGGGTACAGATCTATACCATGAGAGAGTTATACTTGTCAAATTTTGACTAAAAAGTTTAACCCTTACCTCATCGGCGGTATACCCAGTTAATTGAAACGTACCACATATATCTTTGAAACATGCAATATGCTCATATGGATCAGGATCTTTTTCATCTTTAGTAAATTGCTTCTTGTGTAAAATACCAAGTAGTAGAGGATTTATTTCAAACCCCCTTGTCTTCTTGTTGGAGTTGTCTCTTTTATAAATATCATAGGGCTTCCCAAAACGGTTTGGGTTAGCACTAGTCATATGCTCAAACTCCATCATGTTGGTGGTAACTTGTAACCCAAAACAAAACTAAAGTAAGTAAGCAAAAACTAAAAGACATACAACGCTTAGCTCTCCAGCAACGGTGCTGGAAATGAGCTTGATGACTGCAAGTGCATAGATAAGATGTAGCTAGTTTCGAAATAAAGATATCGATCCCACAGGGAGCAGGAGTCTGAAGTCTAAGAATTATTGAAATAAATACTAAAAATAGAATTGCTAAATAAATTTCTAAGTGACAAGAATGTGTAAAAAGGTGTTTTTGCTATAAGAGAACAATATGTAAAGTAAATAAAACTGAATACAGAAAATAAGTATCGCGTATGTAAAAGAGATTTGAAACTTCAGTGGGAGAAAGCGTTCTTAGGGATTGGAGGATACACCACTATCATTATAAAGGGCTAAAGTAAATATTATTGTCATGAACATTCTCAACTATGTATTTGTGGGAGGAACTCCGTATTTGGACAAATAGGCAGCAACCACTGTTCAAATCATCCTCATAAATACATCAGACAGCAATCAACATCAATTGAATTACCGCGCTATTAAGGGACATAATCCCGCAGGACGTATACTATGACATGGATAGTGTTTTGTGAGTTTTCTCGATTCCCAAGTTGTTACATAAGGGGTGCCAACATATTTATAGTCACTCTAAGTGCTAACATCCCTTTGTCTACCAACAAGTAGTTCCCTACATCAAGTCCCCACAAGAGGCAAATATTGGAGAGGTCGGCTTCTTCCTGTTGGAGATATGCCCTAGAGGCAATAATAAATATAGTTATTATTATATCTTTGTGTTTATGATAAATGTTTACATTCATGCTATAATAGTATTAACAAGGAAACATTAATACTTGTGTGATTTGTAGACTAAAATAAGAGTCCCTAGTAAAGCCTCTATATAATACTAGCTTGTTGGTTAATAGATGATTGTGGTTTCCCTATCATGAACATTGAGATGTTATTAACAACAAGATCATATCGTTAGGAGAATGATATGGTGGACATACTCCTATAGATAAGCGTAGCATAAAGATCAAGTCATTTTAATAGTTCAATTGCTATATGCTTTCTGATACATAGTAACCTAATTCCTTCGACCATGAGATCATGCATATCACCTTTACCGAATGGATGCTTTGATGACATCAAACACCACACCAGAATCGGGTGGCTATAAAGGTGGCATTGAGTGTTCGGAAAGTATTGGTTGAAACACATGGATCAAGATCGATTTGTCCATCCATATGACGGATAGATATACTCTGGGCCCTCTCGGTGAAATGTCATCCAATTGGCTTGCAAGCATGACTGGCTCACAAGGGATCACATATCACGAACGAGAAAAGAGTACTTATCGAACGAGGTTGAACTAGGTATGCAGAGATACCGACGATCATAACCTCGGATAAGTAAACTATCGTGAGACAAAGGGAAATTGGTATCATATGTAAGTGGTTCATTCGATCGCAAAGTAATCTTAGAAATATATGGGAGCCATATAAATTTCCAGATTCATCTATTGGTTATTGATCGGAGAAGTGTCTCGATCAAGTCCGCATAATTCACAAACCGTAGGGAGACACACTTAAGGATTCGACGTTGTTTGAGTAGTTATGGAATGATGAGAAAGAGTCCGAATGTTGTTCGGAGTCTCGAATGGGATTCGGGATATCACGAGGAGATCCGGAATGGTCCGGAGAATAAGATTCATATAAGGAAAGTCCCATTTCGGAGTTGGAGAATGGTTCCGGTGTTTTCATCGGAAATGTTCTAGATGGTTCTGGAATGTCTGGCACTCCGGAGGGGAAGGGTACATTAATGTGTTATATCAAGTTGATATGATTGCATCATGTACTAAGTGTCATCACTGAACAAAATAGAGGATTAAATTAAATACTTGTTTGAAAAGTCAAACGCCTAGTTTGAAAGTCAAACGGCTATTTTTGGGAAGTGGAAAAGAAGGAGGAAACCGAGTTGGGGAGGAGTCCCTCGTCCCCACCGTCGGCGCACCACCAAGCCGAGTTGGGGAGGGACTCCCCTCCCTCCCCTTGGCCGGCCGGCCCCTCCACCTATATAAGGAGGGGCAGGGCTCCCTCCAAGAGACACACAAGATCCTCTCCTCCAAACCCTAAGCCGCTGGCCACCACTGCCTTGCCGCCTCTAGGGCAAACCGCCGCCGCCGCCTAGCAACCCTAGCCTCCGGCCTAGCCCCTCCTCGGCGTGTCTAAACCCTAGATTATCGAGGACTCTCTCATACTCCACCATACTCGCTCCGGCTTAAGGCGAAGCCCTGCGAGATCTCTGAAGGGAATATGCCCCGAGAGGCAATAATAAAGTGTTTATTATGTGTATTCCAAGTATATGATAGATGTTTATTTTGCATTCTATAATTGTATTAATACGGAAACGTTAATACATGTGTGTTTAATAAACAAACAGAAAGTTCCTAGTTAAGCCTCTCTCATAAACTAGCTCGTTGATTAACAAGATGATCAAGGTTTCCTGATCATGGACATTCGATGTTGTTAATAACGGGATCACAACATTAGTGTAATGATGTGATGAACATTCATCCGAAGTATAGCATTACGATCAAAGTCATTGAGTTTATATTGCTATAACAACTTACGGTGATCCTAATCCTTAGACCATGAGATCATGTCAATCACTAACACCGAAGAGTTTCTTGATAACATCAAACGTCACACCGTAATGTGGTGATTATAAAGATAGATTCGAACTAATAAAGTGTTATGTTGAGGCTCATGGATCAAGAGTGGAATTTGTTCATCCCGATGACGGATAGATATACTCTGGCCCTCTCGGTGATATCACATTGATTAGCTTGCAAGCAAGTGATTTGATCACTAGAATGTTATATCACAGAACGAGAAAAGAGTGCATGTCGAATGAGATCAAACTAGGTATGGAGATACCGATGATCGAATCTCGGACATGTAATATATCGTGAAACAAAGGGATTAAGATACTAGCGTAAAATGTTCCGACGATCACAGGAAAGTCATCGTTGAATGTGTGGGAGTCAAGATGGGTCTCAGATCCCGCTTCGATTATTGATCTGAGAGGGTTCTCGATCATGTCCGCATTATTCACGAACCGTAGGGTGACACACTTAAGAGACACCGACATCCAATTGGAGCAAATGTTTCATGCCGAAAGAATGAACAAGCGCAGGAATTTATTTCACTAGATACCGAAACAGGTTTTCGGGTGAAATTGCATAAAGTGGTTATGCATGTGAAATAGAATTCTAGCAAGGGGTTATTTGTGAATGTTTGTCATTAAAGTAATTGACAAAATTCTGAATAAAATAAAAGAGTTTTATATAATGAGAGCTTGCATTAAATTTGGTGGAAATTTAATGGGATTTTTTAGTGGACTTTTGAGTGGAGGGAATTTAGAGGAGTTTTGTGAGTGGAGTGTCCACCCACATGAAGAGGGGAGGGCAAGGGGGCAGCCCCCATGCGCCGGCCACCCCTTGGGGGCCCCCCCTCCTCCTATAAAAGGAGCCCCCCTCCTCACTTGTCTCTCACACCTCCTCGTGAAGGATCTCTCTCCCCCTCTAGAATTTATCCCCCATGGTCTCGGACTAGCGAGATACATGTTCCCGGTGGCTATTCGGCAAGAAAGAGTTGTGCTTCCGCTGCATCGCTGGAGCGAGGAGGCGGAGGTTGCTCGGTGCCTCGAACGTGTGTGCGAGCACGGATGCGCTGCTGATTTGCGGCGCTAGGACTTCCTCTCGATCTTGAGATCGGCAAGAGATCGTCTACATCAACCACGAGTTGAACTCGTTAAGCTTTGTCGGTCTTCAAGGGTATGTTCTCTACGGATATACATCCGCCTGTTGTTTGTATCTAGTATATATAGATCTTGGTATATAGTTCACATCGAGAAAATTTTTGTTTTCTATATGCTTGCGAACCCTACGTGGTATCGAGCGGATCTATGCGTAGATACTTTACACGGTAGTACACATATGAGTATGTGGGCGATGATGATCATGTTGTTTCTCCTTTGTTGTGATTTTGGATATTGGTGGCATAGTGGGATGAAGCGGCCGGACAAACTTTACATGTCCTCGCATGAGACCTTTCCACGCTTGACATGCAACTAGTTTGCATAAGTGGCTAGCGGTGTCCTGCTCTCCTACTATAGTCAATATCTATTTTGCAAGCGAGTTGTCAACAATTTGATTATCCTCGTTGTGGTTCATGTTCGTAGGTAAGAACGGTTCTATCTCGAAAGCCCTAAGCCACGTAAAACTTGCAATGGATAAATTAGAGGCGTCTAGTTTAGATTGTTGCTGGGCTAGTGTTATGATATGGTAGTGTTGTAAGTAGAAGTATGAGATGATACTCTTACAACAAACATAGCGTGTAAAATCCATAGACCTTGGATTTACACATATAGGTATGATAGTGATCATACCACGATGCACATGATAGAGATCATCTACGAGAACCATATAATTTCACTAATAAACATATGATGTTTGGTTGCATCTTATATTGCTTGATTAGCGCTTTGTTAGCATAATAAGATGACCCCTCATTTAAATATCAAGATAAGAATGTGTTCTTCCTTTAGTATGCACCGATTATGTTTTCGTCGCTCCAAGACATCACGTGATGATCGGGTGTTCTTGGATCCACGACCATATTTCGGTGTAAAACAGCTTACACGCAAATACTAAGGTTCTAACTTGGCGAGCCTAGCATGCAGACATGGCCTCGAACACGTACCGAAAGGTTAAGAATGAGTCATATAGTTGATATGATGCCCATTTGATGCTCGCTTTGAAGCTATACCGACTCACGTGGTGATCGGACTTGGTGTAGTGGATTTGGTTCATGTAATCACCAAAAGGACACGAGGGATGTCGCTTTTGAGTGGGAGTTCATTCGTAATATAGATTAGTTGAACTCGATCTATCATACACTTAGTCTAAACTTTACAAATTCATTGTAGATGGCACCACCGCTTTTAATTTCAATGTTCATGGAGAAAGAGAAACTAGCAACGAGCGGTAGCAACTTTACTGAATGGGCCATGAATTTGAGGATTCTCCTCTCACGCACAAAAGCAATATGTGCTAGAAGCCGTTAGGCCCCACCTTTGATGATGCCCCGACGAGGAGAAAATGTCTATCGACTCGTCAGAGGACCACAACTTAGTTCATTGCGGCATATTGTATGGGCTAGAGCCGAACTTCAAAGCGTTTAAAACGGCAATGCATTTGATACAATGGGTGAGTTGAAAATGATTTTCGACACACATGTCAGAGAGAGCTACAATGCTTGAAAAAGTTCTTTAGCTGCATGATGGAAGAGCACAGCCGTTAGTGAGCATGTACTCAAGATGTCGTTACGCCGATAAGCTTGTGTCCTTGGGAATAACGATTCCCATTGACTTAGGCATCCATCGTGTTCTCAGTCTCGCCACCTAGCTATAAGAGCTTCGTGATGAACTATAATATGCAAGGCATGAAGAAGTCTCTCCCGAGCTTCACAATGCTTAAAAGCTGAAGTGGAGATCAAAAGGAACATCAAGTGTTGATGATCAATAGGAACACTGGTTTCAAGAAAGACAAGAAGGGAAAGCGGAAGGAAGTAAGGCGGCAAGCTGTTGCACCGAAAAAGAAACCCCGAGTTGGACCTAAGTCCGATTCCGAGTGCTACTATTGTAAGGGGTATCACTTTGGGCAAGCGCCCCAAGTATCTGGCGGACAAGAAGGCCGGCAAGGCAAACAAAGGTATATATGATATACATGTTATTGATGTGTACTTGACTAGTGCTCGCAGTAGCACCGGTATTTGATACCGGTTGCTAATATTTGTAACTCGAATCGTGGCTCGGAACAAGCGACCGCTAGCAAGGGGTGAGGTCAAGATGCGTGTCGGCAATGGATCAAGCGTTGATGTAATCGCCGTCGAACGCTGCCTCTCCACTTACCGCGGGATTAGTCATAAACTTGAATAAATGTTATCTGGTGCCCGCCGAGCATGAACATTGTATCTGGATCATGTTTGATGCAAAGTGGTTATTCATTTAAATCTGAGAACAATGGTTGTTCCATTTATATGAATGAAATCTTTTATGGTCATGCATCGATGATGAATGGTTTATTTCTGTTAGATCTCAATGATAATGTTACACATATTCATAATGTTGATGCTAAAAGGATTAAACTTAATGATGATATGTCCGCATATATGTGGCACTGCCGTCTAGGTCATATTGGCATTAAACGCATGAAGAAACTCCATTCGGATGGACTTTTGGAATCACTTGATTATGAATCATTTGATACATGTGAGCCATGCCTTATGGGCAAGATGACTAGAACGCCGTTTTCCGGTTCAATGGAACGGGCGACAGATTTATTGGAAATCATACATTCTGATGTATGTGGTCCAATAAGTGTGTCGGCGCGAGGTGGATATCGTTATTTTGTTACTTTCACGGATGATTTGAGTAGATACGGTTATATCTACTTGATGAAACACAAGTCTGAAACCTTTGAAAAGTTCAAGGAATTTCAGAATGAAGTGGAAAATCATCGTAATAGAAAGATCAAATTTCTACGGTCCGACGGTGGAGGTGAGTATCTAAGTTACGAGTTTAGCACTCACATGAAAGAGTGTGGAATTGTTTCACAACTCACACCTGCCGAACACCACAAATAAATGGTGTGTCGAACGTCGTAATCGTACTTTATTAGATATGGTTCGATCTATGATGTCTCGACGGACTTGCCGTTGTCATTTTGGGGTTATGCACTAGAAACTGCTGCATTCACTTTAAATCGGGCACCATCTAAATCCGTTGAAAAGACACCGTATGAATTGTGGTTTGGAAACAAACCTAAGTCATCATTTCTAAAGTTTGGGGTTGCGATGTTTATGTGAAGAAACTTCAACCGGATAAACTCGAACCCAAAGCGGAAAATGCGTCTTCATAGGATACCCTAAAGAAACTATTGGGTATTCCTTCTATCACGAATCCGAGGGCAAGGTTTTGTTGCCAAGAATGGATCCTTTCTAGAGAAAGAGTTTCTCAAAAGGTGTGAGTAGTCGGAAGGTAGAACTCAAGAGGTTGTAGAACCTTCTCTTCAAAGTATGGCGGCGTGCAATGCCGGAAGTTGTTCCGAGTTGGCTCCACCTGCTGAAGAGGGAACTAATGATAATGATCATGAAACTCCGAAAGAGAGTACTACCAACGCAGGTCAAGCAGACGCTGCAGCTCCGAACAGACGGAAATCCGTCATAAATTTCATGGTTGATGAAAACAATGACCTGCGACGTATGAAGAAGCGATGATGAGCCCGGATTCCAACAAATGGTTAGAAGCCATGAAATCCGAGATGGAATCCATGTATGAAAATCAAGTTTGGAACTTGGTGGAATTACCTCACCACGAAAGGCCGTGGAGAACAAATGGATTTTCAAAAGGAAACTGATGTCTTGATGGTAATGTAACCATCTATAAAGCTCGACTTGCCGCAAAGGGTTTCGACAAATTCAAGGAGTTGACTACGATGAGACTTTCTCTCCGTAGCGATGCTAAAGTCAGTTAGGATTATGTTAGCAATTGCTGCATATTTCGATTATGAAATATGGCGATGGATGTCAAAACCGCTTCTCAATGGTAATATTGAAGAAGAGTTGTATATGATACAACCAAAGGGTTTTGTCGATCCTAAGGATGCTAATAAGGTGTGCAAGCTTCAGCGATCCATCTATGGATTGAAGCAAGCATCACGGTTGGAATCTCCGCTTTGATGAGGTGATCAAAGAGTTTGGATTTGTCCAAACTTATGGAGAAGCTTGTATTTACAAGAAAGTGAGTGGGAGCAATGTGGCATTTCGATATTATATGTGGATGACATATTATTGATCGGAATGATATAGAACTTTAAACAATGTTAAAAGTTATCTAAACAAAGAAATTTTCAATGAAGGACCTAGGTGAAGCGTCATACATATTAGGCACAAAGATCTATAGAGATAGATCTAGGCGCCTAATAGGGCTATCGCAGTACATACCTTGATAAGATTTTAAAGAAGTTTAAAATGGACGGAAGTAAGAAGGGTTCTTACCTATGTTGCAAGGCAAGACATTGAGTAAGACTCAAAGTCCGGCCATTGGAAGAAAGAGAGATAATGGACAAAGTCCCTATGCTTCAACTATAGGCTCTATAATGTACGCCATGCTATGTACAAGACCGGATGTGGCACACGCTATTAGTTTGACTAGTAGGTACCAATCGGATCCGAGTTCTAACATGGATAGCGGTCAAGAATATCCTTAAGTACTTACGAAGAACTAAGGATATGTTTCTTGTATACTGAGGTGAAGAAGAGCTCCGCTAAGTGTTATGTCGATGCTAGCTTTGACACCGATCCGGATGACTCTAAGTCTCAATCCGGATACGTATTTCATGAATGGCGGAGCGGTTAGTTGGAGGAGCTCCAAACAACCTGTGGTAGCGAGATCAACAACGGAGGCGAATATGTTGTCGCTTGAGCGGCTCAGAAGCGATTTGGATGAAGGAGTTCATATCCGAACTAGGAGTGGCAAACGCGTTGGACCCAATGGTGATCTATTGTGACAACAATGGTGCCATTGCCAATGCCAAAGAGCCAAGGTCTCACAAGCATTCCAAGCATATTAAGCGGTTTCACTCCATCCGCGAGCATGTCAAGGATGGAGATATAAAGATTTAGAAGTACATACGGATCTCAATGTAGCGATCCGTTGACTAAAACTCTCCCTAGAGCAAAACATGATCAACACCGAACTCAATGGGTGTTAGATTTATCACTATGTAACTAGATTATTGTCTCTAGTGCAAGTGGGAGATCAAGGAATATGCCCTGAGAGGCAATAATAAAGTGTTTATTATGTGTATTCCAAGTATATGATAGATGTTTATTTTGCATGCTATAATTGTATTAATACGGAAACGTTAATACATGTGTGTTTAATAAACAAACAGAAAGTTCCTAGTTAAGCCTCTCTCATAAACTAGCTCGTTGATTAACAAGATGATCAAGGTTTCGATCATGGACATTGGATGTTGTTAATAACGGGATCACAACATTAGTGTAATGATGTGATGAACATTCATCCAAGTATAGCATTACGATCAAAGTCATTGAGTTTATATTGCTATAACAACTTACGGTGATCCTAATCCTTAGACCATGAGATCATGTCAATCACTAACACCTAAGAGTTTGTTGATAACATCAAACGTCACACCGTAATAGGTGATTATAAAGATGGATTCAGAACTAATAAAGTGTTATGTTGAGGCTCATGGATCAAGAGTGGAATTTGTTCATCCCGATGACGGATAGATATACTCTGGGCCCTCTCGGTGATATCACATTGATTAGCTTGCAAGCAAGTGATTTGATCACTAGAACGTTATATCACAGGAACGAGAAAAGAGTGCATGTTGGTAACGAGATCAAACTAGGTATGGAGATACCGATGATCGAATCTCGGACATGTAATATATCGTGAAACAAAGGGATTAAGATACTAGCGTAAAAGGTTCCGACGATCACAAGAAAGTCATCGTTGAATGTGTGGGAGTCAGTATGCGTCTCCAGATCCCGCTTCTGATTATTGATCCGAGAGGCTCGATCATGTCCGCATTATTCACGAACCGTAGGGTGACATACTTAAGAGACACCGACATCCAATTGGAGCAAATGTTTCATGCCGAAAGAATGAACAAGCGCAGGAATTTATTTCACTAGATACCGAAACAGGTTTTCGGGTGAAATTGCATAAAGTGGTTATGCATGTGAAATAGAATTCTAGCAAGGGGTTATTTGTGAATGTTTGTCATTAAAGTAATTGACAAAATTCTGAATAAAATAAAAGAGTTTTATTTAATGAGAGTTTGCATTAAATTTGGTGGAAATTTAATGGGATTTTGAGTGGACTTTTGAGTGGAGGGAATTTAGAGGAGTTTTGTGAGTGGAGTGTCCACCCACATGAAGAGGGAGGCAAGGGGCAGCCCCATGCGCGCCACACCCCTTGGGGTTCCTCCTCCTATAAAAGGATCCTCCTCCTCACTTGTCTCTCACACCTCCTCGTGAAGGATCTCTCTCCCCCTCTAGAATTTATCCCCCATGGTCTCGGACTAGCGAGATACATGTTCCCGGTGGCTATTCGGCAAGAAAGAGTTGTGCTTCCGCTGCATCACTGGAGCGAGGAGGAGGAGGTTGCTCGGTGCCTCGGACGTGTGCGAGCACGGATGCGCTGATTTGTGGCGCTAGGACTTCCTCTCGATCTTGAGATCGGCAAGAGATCGTCTACATCAACCACGAGTTGAACTCGTTAAGCTTTGTCGGTCTTCAAGGGTATGTTCTCTACGGATATACATCCGCCCGTTGTTTGTATCTAGTATATATAGATCTTGGTATATAGTTCACATCGTAGGAAAATTTTTGTTTTCTATGCTGCGAACCCTACAATCTCCCCTCTACTTCCGGTACCACGCCATTGTGCTGCCGGAATCGCGAGGAGAGTGCTACAACCTCCGCTGCCTGCTGGAACAAGGGAGAGGAAGGTCTTCGTCGAGTACCGAACGTGTGACCGATCAGGAGCGCTAACGCAGCGCCCGGAAGGATCGCTCACGCGATCTTGAGATCGGGAAGAGTACGACTACATCACCCACGAGAATCCGCTCTCGTTAAACACTTTGGAATCTTCGAGGGTGAGTTATTCTATCGACTCGTTGCTACAATCTAGTAGATAGATCTTGGCTTGTTTGTTTGTATGCGGTAGAAATTTTTTGTTTTCCATGCTACGAAACCCTACAGTGGTATCAGAGCCGTGTCTATATGTAGATCTGTTGCACGAGTAGAACAAAATGGTCATTGTGGGCGTTGATGCTTTTATTGTCGATTGCTTCTTGTGTACTTTGCATCTTGCGGTATGTTGGGATGAAGCGGCCCAGGCTAACCTTACATGATATCGTTCATGAGACTTGCTCCACGCTTGACATGCAACTTGTATTGCATAAGTGGCTTTGCGGGTGCCTGTTTCTCCTAGCATAGTTAAGATTCAATTTACAACGGGTGATTAACAATGCTAGTATGTTGTGGTTCTTGTTCGTAAGTTAGAACGACACTTATTGAAAGCCCCAAACCACCTAAAACATGCAAAGAAAGTAGAGGCGTCTAACTTTGTTTTGTAGGGGTGTGCAGTGATGTGATATGGCCATGATTGTGATTATATTTGATGTATGCAATGTTCCTTATTATAAGTTGGCAACCGGCAGGAGCCATATGGTTGTCTTTAATTTTTGTTAAGACCCGCGTGTCTATTCAAAGTAGTTGTAATAGTTGAAGCCGGTGGACGACAACCATGGAGAAGCGTCATTGACCTTGATGCAATGCCGGTGATGATGGAGATCATGTTCATGCTAGAAGATGGAGATCGGAAGCACAAAGAAGAAAGGCCATATCATATCACATATTATGAATTGCATGTGATGTTAATCCTTTATTCATCTTGTATTGCTTAGTAGACGACGGTAGCATTATAAGATGATCCCTCATGCACATGAATATCAAATCATAAAGTGTTCACCCTTAGTTAGCACCGCTACAAAGCTTGTTGTTTCGAAGCACCACGTGATGATCGGGTGTGTTAGATTCCGCAAGTGTATACAACGTGAGCAAGCCAGATTTGCTCATGCGGAAACTAAGGTTTGATCTTGACGATCCTAGCATGTACAGACATGGTCTCGGAACATGGATCACCGAAAGGTAAAGCATGAATCATATAGTAGATATGATGAACATGTCGATTGTTCGCCATTGAAACTATATCAGCTCTCGTGATAATCGATGTTGATGTGGTAGATTTGGTTCGTGTGATCACTAAAACAATGTGAGGGATATTGTTTTGAGTGGGAGTTCACCTAGATTAATTTTATTATTAATTTGAACTCAATTTGTCATAAACTTAGTCTAAACTATTGCAAAAATGTTGTAGATCAATGGCAGCCCCTACCATCAATTTTAATGCGTTCCTAGAGAAAGAAAAGTTGAAAAACAATGGAAGCAACTTCGCGGATTGGTTCCGCAATTTGAGGATTGTCCTCACAGCTGGTAATTTGACCTATGTGCTGGAGGCACCACTGGGTGACCCACCTGCAGCTGATTCTACCGATGAAGTAAAGAATGTTTACCTCACTCGGAAGACTCGGTACTCCACAGTTCAATGTGCTATCTTGTATGGTTTAGAATTGGAGTATCCTAAAAGGTTTGAGAATTCAGACCCATATGATATTGTCGAGGATATCAAATTGATCTTTGAGACTCATGCGGCAATTGAAAGCTATGAGGCTTCTGAAAAGTTCTTTAACTGCAAGATGGAAGAGGGTAGTCTGGCCGGTGAGCATGTGCTTAAGATGTCTGGGCACGCAAACAAACTTCAAAGCTTGGGTATTGTGATTCCTAATGCTTTGGGGATTTACCGTGTCCTCCAATCACTACCACCAAGTTACAAGAACTTTGTGATGAACTACAACATGCAAAACATGAACAAGACGTTGCCAGAACTCTTTGCCATGTTGAAATCTACAGAAGTGGAGATCAAGAAAGAGCATCAAGTGTTGTTGGTCAATAAGACCACCAAATTCAAGAAAGGCAAGTCTAAGCAGAAGGGACACTTCAAGAAGGGTGGTAAGAAAGTTACCACGCCGACGAAGAAGACCAAGGCTGGACCTAATCCTGATACTGAGTGCTTTTACTGCAAGGGAGAAGGTCACTGGAAGCGGAATTATTGCCCAAAGTACTTAGCGGATTTGAAGAACGGCAACATCAAGAAGAAAGGTATATCTGATATACATGTTATTGATGTGTATCTCACTAGTACTCGTAGTAGTGCCTGGGTATTTGATACTGGTTCGGTTGCTCATATTTGTAACTCGAAACAGGTGCTGCAGAATAAACGGAAGCTAGCGAAGAACGAGGTGACGATGCGCATGGGAAACGGATCAAAGGTTGATGTGATCGCGGTCGGCACGCTACCCCTTCATCTACCATCGGGATTAGTTTTATACTTAAATAATTGTTATTGCGTTGAGCATGAACATTATATCTGGATCTTTTTTATTGCGAGACGGTTACTTGTTTAAGTCCGAGAATAATGGTTGTTCGATTTATATGAGTAATATGTTTTATGCACATGCACCTTTGATAGATGGTCTATTCTTGTTGAATCTCGATAGTGGAAATACACATATTAATAACATAGAGGCTAAACGTTTGAAATCGAACGATAACTCGACCTATATGTGGCACTTTCGTCTTGGTCACATTGGAGTGAAGCTTATGAAGAAACTCCATTCCGATGGACTTCTTGAATCACTTGATTTCGAATCACTTGAAAGATGCGAAGCATGTCTGATGGGTAAAATGACTAAGACTCCATTCTCTGGTATGATGGAGCGAGCTACGGACTTATTGGAAATCATACATATCGATGTGTGTGGTCCAATGAGTGTAGCATCGCACGGTGGTTATCGTTATGTTCTTACCTTCACGGATGACTTGAGTAGATATGGGTATATCTATTTCATGAAACATAAGTCCGAAACTTTCGAGAAGTTTAAGGAATTTCAAAGTGAGGTAGAGAATCAACGTAACAAGAAGATAAAATTTCTACGTTCTGATCGTGGAGGTGAATATCTAAGTTACGAGTTTGGCGAGCATTTGAAGAAATGCGGAATACTTTCACAATTAACACCGCCGGGAACACCACAGCGTAATGGTGTGTCCGAACGTCGTAATCGAACTCTCTTAGATATGGTTCGTTCTATGATGTCACTTACATTTACGCTATCATTTTGGGGTTATACATTAGAAACAATGCATTCACTTTAAATAGGGCACCATCTAAATCCGCTGAAACGACACGTATGAATTATGGTTTGGGAAGAAACCTAGATTGTCGCTCCTTAAAGTTTGGGGATGCGGCCTATGTAAAGAAGTTACACCGGACAAGCTTGAACCCAAAGCGGAAAAATGCGTCTTCATAGGATACCCAAGGAAACTATTGGGTATACCTTCTATCATAGATCCAAGGCAAAATCTTCGTTAAGAATGGATCCTTTCTAGAGAAGGAATTTCTCTCAAAGAAGTGACTGGAAGGAAAGTAGAAATCGACGAGGTTATCGAACCTTCTCTCGAATTGCGAGTAGCGCAAAGACCGAAGAAGTTCCTGGTGCCCGCACCGATTAGAGAGTAAGCTAATGATGATGATCATGAAACTTGGTTGAAGTTACAGAGCCTCGCAGTCAACGAGAACTCGTACCACTCCATTGGTATGATCCCGTTATGAGTGTCATGTTGGTGGACAACACCGATGACCCCGAGACATATGAGGAAGCGATGATGAGACCAGATTCCAATAAATGGCAAGAAGCCATGAACCGAGATTAGATCCATGTACGAAAACCAAGTATGGACTTTGGTGGACTTAAGGATGGCCGAAGGTGTCGAGAACAAATGGATCTTCAAGAATAAAACAGATGCTGATGGTAATGTTACTGTCTATAAATCTCGACTTGTCGCAAAAGGGTTTCGACAAATTCATGGAGTTGACTACGATGAGACTTTCTCACCAGTAGCGAAGCTAAATTCGTGAGGATTATGTTAGCAATCGCTGCATATTATGATTATGAGATATGGCGGATGGATGTCAAACAGTATTCCTCAATGGAGACATTGATGAAGAGTTGTATATGATGCAACCCAAAGGTTTTGTCGATCCTAAAGATGCTAACAAGGTATGCAAACTTCAACGGTCCATCTATGGATTGAAGCAAGCATCCCGAAGTTGGAATCAACGTTTTGATAAGGTGATCAAAAGTTTTGGTTTTATACAAACTTATGGAGAATCTTGTATTTACAAGAAAGTGAGTGGGAGCTCTGTAGCATTCTTAATACTATATGTAGATGACATATTGTTGATTGGTAATGATGTAGACCTTCTTAATAGTGTCAAGGAATATTTGAATAATAGTTTTTCAATGAAGGATCTTGGCGAAGCAGCTTACATATTAGGCATAAAGATTTATAGAGATAGATCGAGACGCCAAATATCATTGTCACAAAGTACATATTTGGACAAAGTTCTAAAGAGGTTTGGAATGGAAGATAGCAAGAAAGGGTTCTTGCCCATGTTACCCAATATGACCTTGAGTAAAACTCAAAGTCCGACATCGGCAGAAGATAGAGAAAGGATGAGTAAGGCTCCCTATGCCTCAGCCATATGATCTCTAATGTATGCCATGCTATGTAATAGACCCGACATTGCATATGTTGTTAGTTTAACTAGCAGATATCAAAGTGATCCAGGAGTGGATCATTGGACAGCGGTCAAAAACATCCTTAAGTACTTGAGAAGAACTAAGGATATGGTTCTTTCTTATGGAGGTGATGAACAGCTCGTTGTTAATGGTTACACCGATGCTAGTTGGAACACCGATCCGGATGATTCTAAATCACAATCTGGATACGTATTTATTTTGAATGGTGCAAGAAGCTGGAGGAGTGCAAAGCAAAGCGTTGTGGCGACATCTTCAATGAATCGGAATACATGGTCGCTCGGAGGCTTCACAAGAAGCGATATGGATGAAAGAGTTCATTACAGTGGGTGTGGTTCACAGTGCGCTGGACCCAATGTCTATCTACTGTGATAACATGGGTGCCATAGCCAATGCGCAAGAACCAAGGTCACACAAGAAGCTGAAGCACATCAAGCTATGTTTTCACGCTATTCGAGAACATATCCAAGATGGGGATATAAAGATTTGCAAAGTACACACAGATCTGAATGTGGCGGATCCGTTGACTAAACCTCTCCCGAGGGCAAAACATGACCAACACCAAACTGCCATGGGTGTTCGGTATATTACCATGTAATCTAGATTAGATGACTCTAGTGCAAGTGGGAGACTGTTGGAGATATGCCCTAGAGGCAATAATAAATATAGTTATTGTTATATCTTTGTGTTTATGATAAATGTTTACATTCATGCTATAATAGTATTAACAAGGAAACATTAATACTTGTGTGGTTTGTAGGCTAAAATAAGAGTCCCTAGTAAAGCCTCTATATAATACTAGCTTGTTGGTTAATAGATGATTGTGGTTTCCCTATCATGAACATTGAGATGTTATTAACAACAAGATCATATCGTTAGGAGAATGATATGGTGGACATACTCCTATAGATAAGCGTAGCATAAAGATCAAGTCATTTTAATAGTTCAATTGCTATATGCTTTCTGATACATAGTAACCTAATTCCTTCGACCATGAGATCATGCATATCACCTTTACCGAATGGATGCTTTGATGACATCAAACACCACACCGTAACTGGGTGGCTATAAAGGTGGCATTGAGTGTTCGGAAAGTATTGGTTGAAACACATGGATCAAGATCGATTTGTCCATCCATATGACGGATAGATATACTCTGGGCCCTCTCGGTGAAATGTCATCCAATTGGCTTGCAAGAATGTGACTGGCTCACAAGGGATCACATATCACGGGAACGAGAAAAGAGTACTTATCGGTAACAAGGTTGAACTAGGTATGCAGAGATACCGACGATCATAACCTCGGATAAGTAAACTATCGTGAGACAAAGGGAAATTGGTATCGTATGTAAGTGGTTCATTCGATCGCAAAGTAATCGAGAAATATGTGGAGCCATATGAATTTCGATTCCTCTATTGGTTATTGATCGGAGAAGTGTCTCGATCATGTCCGCATAATTCACGAACCGTAGGGAGACACACTTAAGGATTCGACGTTGTTTGAGTAGTTATGGAATGATGAGAAAGAGTCCAATGTTGTTCGAGTCTCGAATGGGATTCGGATATCACGAGGAGATCCGGAATGGTCCGTAGAGTAAGATTCATATAAGGAAAGTCCCGCTCGGAGTTGGAGAATGGTTCGGTGTTTTCATAAATGTTCTAGAAGGTTCCGAATGTCCCAAGACCGAGGGAAGGGTACATGAATGTGTTATATCAAGTTGATATGATTGCATCATGTACTAAGTGTCATCGCTGAACAAAATAGAGGATTAAATCAAATCCTTGTTTGAAAAGTCAAACGGCTATTTTTGGGAAGTGGAAAAGGAGGAGGAAACCGAGTTGGGGAGGAGTCCCTCCTCCCCACCGCCGGCGCACCACCAAGCCGAGTTGGGGAGGGACTCCCCTCCCTCCCCTTGGCCGGCCGGCCCCTCCACCTATATAAGGAGGGGCAGGGCTCCCTCCTAGAGACACACAAGATCCTCTCCTCCAAACCCTAAGCCGCCGGCGCCGCCACCTGCTGCCGCCGCCGCCCTAGGGCAAACCGCCGCCGCCGCCTAGCAACCCTAGCCGCCGGCCTAGCCCCCTCCTCGGCGTGTCTAAACCCTAGATCGTCGAGGACTCTCTCATACTCCACCATACTCGCTCCGGCTTAAGGCGAAGCCCTGCGAGATCTCCCCTCTACTTCCGGTACCACGCCGTTGTGCTGCCGGAATCGCGAGGAGAGTGCTACAACCTCCGCCTTGGAACAAGGAGAGGAAGGTCTTCACGTCAGTACCGAACGATGTGACTGTCTGGGAGCGCCGCTTAACGCAGCTAGGAAGGATCGTCTACGCGATCTTGAGATCGGGAAGAGTACGACTACATCACCCATGAGAATCCGATCTCGTTAAACACTTTGGAATCTTCGAGGGTGAGTTATTCTATCGAATCGTTGCTACAATCTAGTAGATAGATCTTGGCTTGTTTGTTTGTATGCGGTAGAATTTTTTTGTTTTCCATGCTACGAAACCCTACACTTCCAACATCAAGATGTAGACAATCTAACACATGGTCACAATAATGAATATCATAATAAACTTTATCTTATTTCAATCTCATACTAGGGTTTCTCCATTTCCCCAAGAACTAATGATCTACTCAGACATGGAGGCATACAACATCATAGTAATGGTAATGGAAGCAATCATTGATGAATAGTACTTGTATAAATCCACAACTAGTGCAAGAATTACAACAAGATCTTGATGGGATGAATGAAGATGATGGTGGTTGATGTCTACGCATGCTTATATTCTTGTAGACAGTGTTGGCCCTCCAAGTGCAGAGGTTTGTAGAACATCAACAAGTTTATCTTAAGTGGATCACCCAAGGTTAATCGAACTCAGGGAGGAAGAGGTCAAAGGTATCCCTCTCAAGCAACCCTGCAATTACGATACAAGAAGTCTCTTGTGTCCCCAACACACCCAATACACTTGTAAGGTGTATAGGTGCACCAGTTCGGCGAAGAGATAGTGAAATACAAGTAATATGGATGATTATAAGTGGTAATTGCAATCTAAAATAAAAATTGCAGCAAACAAACATGTAACAAGACTGGTTGTAAACGGTGTTTCAATGCTTAGAAACAAGGCCTAGGGATCGTACTTTCACTAGTGGACAACTCTCAATAAACACATAAATATATTCTCTTCATAATGCTACTCTGAACTACTCTCTTGTTGGATAACTGTAATCCACGGTAGGGATACAAAATCTCTCCTTAAAGTTCGCATTACCCATCTAGGTAACCCCACACTGTCACCTTGAGCGCTAGATGGTTCCAACAAACACCACAATTTCATAGAGACATCCAACTCAAATTATAACTCATGATGAGTATTTTTGTAACCTTTATCCTAAGTGCCACATGGCGTGCACACTGTCAACTTCACACACATGGGGATAAGCGGAGATTACATTAATTAAAGAACTTGAGTAGTAGAGTAGATCTACTTATTCAACTACATTACAAAGCTCATGATCACAGTAAGATCATGCATAGAGAGAGAGATGAACACATAGCTACCGGTAGAGCCTTAGCCTCGAGGGATAGCTACTCCCTCCTCATCATGGGATTCAGCAACGGAGATGAAGATGGTGGTGGAGTCGATGGAGATGGCTCCGGGGGAAATTCCCCGTCCCGACGTGTGCCAGAACAAAGACTTCTATCCCCCCGAATCTCCTCTTCGGTGGCGGCGGCGCTATGGACCTTTCGTGGAGATCTGATCTGGTTAGGGTTTACATCTCGGGGAGACGTTGTTGGGGGGTGACCCCGGATAGGGTCAAGACAGGGGAAATACGAAAGGAATTTCCCTTATCGTAAGCTGAATTACTAATTGTGTCGGCCGAATCATGTAAGATTCGGCTGAGATAAGCAGGGCCGTGACAAATGTAGAATGAGTAACGCCTTATCTGGCCGACATATGAGGTAAGTCGGCCGAATGAGTCTGATTAACTCGAATACAGGTGAAGGGTGAGACGAGTTATGCGAGATAAGGCCGAATAACGTGAAGCTTGCAGGAGAAGGAGGTGCCTATAGTCAAACCCTAGTCACTAGCTAAGAGGAATCTAGACAGAGCCAAGCGCAAAGGACAAGGAGCAGAGCAGCAGAAGGGCAGACAAACGTCACGGAGGTGACAGTGAGGAAGCCCGAGGCACGCATGTGAAGGTCTCTAGAACATTGCCACCGATAGGAGGGGGACACAGAAAGGAGGCCGCCGAGCTACCATATTGGGACAAGCATATTCCAAGGATATGCTTTCCACGTCAGCCCTAGAAGGAACCCAGGAACCCCTTTATAAGGGGGGACGCGAGCTCCTAAGGGGGGATCAATTCATTATGTGCCGTAAGGCTCGTGTATTAGTGTTCTTCCTCTCTATGAGACAGCTCTAGGAGCACTCGTATTTCTTGAGAAGAGGAATAGAGATTTACTTGTAGAACTGTTGAGTGTAGAAATCACTGCATCTTCCCTCCCCGGATCCCTCTAGCATCCATTGGCCCCATACTTTAGCCTACCCATGGCATCTGCCGTGCCACCACCACGACAGTTGGTGCCCACCGTGGGGCCAGCATCGGTGCTAGATGGGGTCAAGATCCGGACGGGAAACTTCATCCACACCGGCGAGCGGGTTGTCTCTGGCTTAGTCCAGAGATTTGATCTCTGGGACTATGTCAGCGATAACGTGGGTAGCCAGAGGAAAGCGCCGGCAACGGAGTCTTCATCAACCAGGCGGTCGGCGTCGACATCCTCGTCTATCCTCGAGTCGTTGAAGCAGAGAACCTCCCTCGGTTGCTAACGGTCCAGCGTGGCGCCGCCTGTCAAGACAAAGCCACAAGATTGGTTAATTGACTATGCCATAGCGGTGAAGATAGCTAGCGGAAACCTATGATGGGCGGTGAGATACGTCCCACAGATGCTAGAAGGACCAACTAGAGTATGACTAAACAATCTGCCGGCAGGCAGTATCAACTGTTGGTTAGATTTTGAAGAAATGTTTGTCAGCAATTTCACCAGTACCTATAAAAGACCAAACAGGCCCCAGCGGCTCGCTATGTGCAAGCAGAATCCGAATGAAACAGATAGGGAATTCTTGACTCGGTGGTGTAACCTCAGAAACTCATGCGAAGGATTCATAGAGTCTCAAGCGATAGCTTGGTTTGCTCAAGGCTGCCGATATGGAAGTGTATTATGGAAAAGGCTGCAAAGAGATATGCCCACCATGTTGGTAGAGACCATCAGGATAGCAGATTCGTATGATTTAGGGGATCCAACGCAACCAGAATTAATGTCGGCAGAGCATCGGGAGCATCAATACGCAAGAGATATAGCCGGATCATCAAGGCGCAACGAATTCCGAGGTAGAAGAAGGGAGGAGAGGCCAGATTACAGATATGCTTCCAATCAGGTGGCAGCGGTGGTACAAGATCAGCCGAGTCATGGAAACAGTCAGCGACAGAAGAATGGTCCTCAGCAGTGGACGCCGAGGAATGAAGGGAAAAGACAGTGGACACCAGAACAGAAGAAGCAGTGACAGGAAAGGCCAAAGTACACGTTTGAATCCATGCTGGATCAACCATGTAAGTTCCACACTCCAAACCCGGCCAAGCCGGATAATCATACAACTCGTCAATGTGCTTGGATGAAAAATGCAATGGGGAACCCGGCAGGCATGCAAGCGCCTCCTCATCAAGCGCATCAGCAGCAGCAGCCACAACTAACGGGAGCAAATCCGCAGCAGTTAATGTTACACCGGCTCCTCCGAGGTATGATAACTCGGACCGGAGGGATGCAGTGCATCAAGTGATAAATCAAGGTCAAGATGGAAGGGCAAACCCCGGGAACAACAGACGCAATGAGTACAGGGAGCATCATCAATCATATTGTGTGTTCACAACAGAACAACAAGATAGGCAGAGTGTACAACACCGACATATGGAAGTGAATGCTGTTATGCCAGCAGTACCAAGATACGTGCCTTTGTCCGATCAGGAAATATCCTGGAGCATAAAGGATCACCCGAAGATAATGCTGAATCCAGGGTCGTATGCACTGGTACTAGATCTGACATTTGTCGGAACCAGCATTAATGTGAAATTCTCAAAAGTACTCATTGATAATGGGAGTAGTATCAACATTATGTACAAGGACACAATGCACAAACTTGGAATAGCACAGAATATGTTACAATCCACAAGAACCACGTTCCATGGAATAGTGCCGGGTCTCTCGTGTGAACCCATTGGGAAAGTCCGAGTAGATGTGTTATTCGGCACAAGGGAGAATTATAGAGCGGAGAATTTGGAGTTTGAAGTGGTGGACCTAGAAAGTTGCTATCATGATTTACTCGGACGGCTAGCACTGGCTAAATTCATGAGCAGCTGCCACATTACTTATCTGAAAATGAAGTTACCCGGGCCACACATGGGGTGATAATAGTAGCCGGAGATTACAGAAAATCAATGGAGTGTGCTTCAGCCGAATCAAACCTGGCCGAGTCATTGGTGATTGCAAGAGAAAAAAGAAGGATTCAGGAGGTAGCGGCTCTGGCTCAGTCGGCACAACTAAATATGCTGGCATTAGCCAACCCCCATGGAAGTGTTTCTTTCCAGCCGACTAAAGAGACGAAAAAGATCCAGATAGATGAGCAGTTCCCAGAGCGCACGATTACGATTGGTGCTGGCCTAGATGCCAAATAGGAAGGCAAGCTCACAAACTTCCTCCGTGAGAATCGGGATATCTTTGCATAGTCGACTCAAGACCTGCAAGGTGTGCCGAGGGAGTTGTCTAAGCACTCTTTGCATGTAAGGCCAGGAGCAAGGTTGGTGAAGCAACCTCTCCACCGCTTCGCCGAAGACAGGTGAAAAATAATAGGGGATGAGATAGCTCGGCTCCTTGCGGCCGGGTTCATCATGGAAGTGCTTCATCCGGATTGGCTATCAATCCCGGTGTTAGTAGAAAAGAAAAAGGATGACCCGAATGTAGCCGTCGTATGGCGAATGTGTATCGATTACACGAACATAAACAAGGTGTGTCCCAAAGATCCTTTTCCTTTACCTAGGATAGAACAAGTCATTGATTCGACCGTTGGTTGTGAGCTATTGTCATTTGTAGACGCGCATTCTGGTTTCCACCAGATACCGTTAAATCCAGCCGATCAAATAAAGACTGTGTTTATTACCCCGTATGGGGCTTATTGCTATCGCACCATGCCATTCGGCCTGCGTAATGCAGGAGCAACATACCAAATATGCATGCAAAAGTGTCTACATGACCAGATAGGAAAAAATGTACAAGTATATGTAGACGATGTGGTTATAAAAACCAAAGAGAGCAAAACGCTCCTTGATGATATTCGGCAGACATATGCAAACTTGAGAAGATTCCGGATGAAGCTTAACCCGGAAAAATGTACCTTCGGTGTGCCGGCTGGAAAATTACTCGGTTTCCTCGTGTCCAGCCGAGGTATAGAGGCAAATCCAACTAAAATCCGAGCAGTTGAAAAAATGGAACTGCCAAGGTGTCTGAACGATGTACAAAAGTTCACGGGATGCCTGGCGTCGCTGAGTCGATTCGTATGTCGGCTAGGGGAAAATGCATTACCTCCATATCAACTGATGAAAAAATCTAATAAATTCATCTGGACACCACAGGCTGATAATGCATTTCATGAGTGAAAAAAGATGTTGGTCAGAACACCGATCTTGGCTTCTCCATTGTCAAAAGAACCTATGTTACTTTATGTAGCCGCCACTAACAGAGTGGTAAGTGCGGTGGTTTTCGTGGAGCGGAATGAAGGGGATAAGTCAATACAAAGTCCGGTATATTATCTAAGCGAGGTATTATCGGCCTCGAAGCAGAACTACCCGCACTACCAAAAGATGGCTTATGGAGTATACATGTCGGCGAAAAAACTCAAACACTACTTAGAAGAACATCCGATAAAAGTGATTTGTGAAGAGCCCATAGCCGAGATATTGAGCAACAAAGATGCAAGTGGCCGAATAGCAAAATGGGCAATTGAGTTATCACCTTATGCTCCGCAATTTGATAGGCGAGATGCAATCAAATCTCAGGCAGTAGTCGACTTCTTTGTGGATTGAGCCGAGGTACAATATGAACCCCCATTACCAGATCCGAATTATTGGACAATGCATTTTGACGAATCCAAGCTGAGAAATGGTTTGGGGGCAGGAATAGTATTAACTTCACCGAAAAAAGATCAGCTGAAATATGTGCTGCAGATACATTTCTCCGCATCAAACAATGTAGCCGATTATGAAGCACTCGTCCATAGGTTAAAAATGGCAAAAGAGATTGGTATACGTCGAATCCTATGCTATGGGGATTCAGATCTGGTAGTACAGAAAGTATCAGGCAATTGGGACGCACTAGATGCGAATATGGCCCTATATAGATTTCATGTGCAAAAAATCAGTGGTTATTTTGATGGGTAAGAGTTTCACCATATACCTCGGGCGGAAAATGACACTGCAGATACACTGTCAAAACTCGGATCAACTAGGCAATCAATTCCCCCGGGCATTGCCCTAGCGCACCTGAGAAAACCATCAATTACACCATCACCAGAATCCGAGTCAATTTGTATCTCGGCGGAGCTGATAGAACGAAGTGTGCCAATGGAAATTGACAAAGAAAGTGACCTGATCTCTCTAAATGTGAACCCGGCCGACGCACGAGCAAACACAGAAAAGTCCAAAGTTGTCATGTCGGTGGAAAATATGGAAATCGACAGTGAAACTATCCGAGAGAAAATCACGCCGATATGGGCGTAACCCATATTCTCATTCCTTAGGAGGCAATCTTGCCGAGTAATGAGGTACTGGCTAGACAGATAGTGAGAAGAGCAAAAGCTTACACAATCATAAACAATGAGCTGTATAAGAGAAGTGTCACGAGCGTACTGCAAAGATGTGTTGACTCAGTAGAAGGACAAGAAATACTCCTGGATATACATCAGGGAGAATGCGGGCATCACGCCTCATCCAGAGCTTTAGTGGCCAAAGCATTTAGGCATGGATTTTATTGGCCGACGGCGTTGAAGGAGTCAAAAGAGTTAGTAGAAAAATGTAATGGTTGCCAGAGATACGCCAGAAAGATACATCTTCCCTCGTCCGAGTTAAAAACGATACCAATCACTTGGCCATTTTCTGTGTGGTGCTTGGATATGGTAGGTCCGTTCAAGCCGGCCCGAGGCGGAATGACCCACATTCTAGTCATGGTGGACAAATTCACAAAGTGGATCGAGGAGAAACCAATAAGAAAATGTGATGGACCAACATCGGTAAATTCCTCAAAGATATTATCTTGAGATATGGATATCCACACAGTGTTATCACGGATAATGGCACAAACTTTGCTGAAGGAGCCTTTGCTAGATTCTGCCAAGAAAAATACATAAGACTAGATGTTTCCTCGGTGGCTCACCCGACATCAAATGGGCAAGTAGAAAGATCAAATGGACTGGTATTGTCAGGAATAAAACCCCGGCTTATCGAACCACTGCAAAGGTCGGCAGGATGCTGGATTGAGGAGCTTCCAGCAGTACTGTGGAGCCTCAGGACCACCCCAAACAGGTCGACAGGGTATACCCCATTATTTCTAGTATATGGGGCAGAAGATGTGATTCCAGCCGACATAATGCATGACTTGCCAAGAGTAATCCAGTACACAACGGCCGAAGTAAACGAAGTATCACTGTAAGACGATGTGGATCTTCTAGAAGAAGCAAGGGAAATGGCGTTATCAAGATCAGCTGTTTATTAGCAAAATCTCAGATGATATCATAGCAAAAAAGTCAATCCAAGAGTTTTTAAAGAAGGAGACTTGGTTCTTCGGCTAGTACAACGCACAGCCGGCATGCACAAACTCTCACCCCAATGGGAAGGACCATTCATCGTGAGTAAAGCATTGCACAATGATGCATATTACCTGATCGACGCTCAGCCCCAGAGAAGAACAAGGCAAATAAAGCCGGAGACGAATCAAAAATACCATGGAACATAGCCTTACTTCGCCCGTTCTACACTTAGAAGCCACATGTTGTATGTCGCTATGTGACGCATCAAGTCGGAGTATCAAGCATGTATTAAACCTCGGCACCTTGCTCAGCGACTCGGGGAGTGCACCATGTTGTTTCTATTTTTAAGACTATGTATTAAACCTCGGCACCTCGAGCAGTGACTCGGGGACTACATCATGATATTTCTTATTTTGGATTATGAATTAAACCTCGGCACCTCGAGCAGTGACTCGGGGACTGCCCCATGATTGTTACTCACTTTTTGAATTATGTATTAAACCTCGGCACCTCGAGCAGTGACTCGGGGACTGCCCCGTGGTGTTCTCCGCATTGAGTTATGAACTATATTACGACAACCCAGTTTATAACTTGGGGACTGCTTCATGTCATTCGATGTTTTTTGAACAGATGTGAACCTTCAACAACCCAAGTGATAACTCGGAAATGACTTACACCACCCATTAATTTTCTACATACACATAAGAGCTCGATAACTTCAGCAGAAACTCGGGGACTACCCAATTTGCTGATCATAACTCATAAGACGCAATGTAAGCTTGCCTCGATCGACAAAGGAATAACAAGGAGGAAACAACTAACGATTTCTAAAGGTAACAACCTCATCAAGTCGAAGTATAATAAGGGATACAAGCCAATCTATGAGGTTAGAGCATTGTACTTCAAGTAGAAATCACGAAAACAATAGCTATACAACCATGTTTACAAAGGGCAAGCAAGATAAATGCCGAACGAAGGTCGGCCACATGGGAGAATACGATTCAGCTTTACGAAATTAAAGTTGGGCAAAGCAAAGATAAGAAGCAGATATATTCACTTAGATGAAATGACTATAGTTTCACAAACATCATACGCCCGGCAAAAAGGTTCACACCACACCAAAAGACGGATAATTGTTTCACAGACATCATACGCCCGGCATACCGGGGACTTAAAACAACTTAGAGTTTATGAACCTAAACAAAGAAAAAGGCCAAATCACCCTTAAGGGGCAGTAGCATTGTCAGGATCATCGGGCATGGGTATCTCGGACGCTGGTGGAGGGACCTCGATCTCCTTCAGAAGGGTATCTTTAGGAACTGGGCTCTCCGAGGTAGCTGGCGCCTCAGACGAAGTTACCTCGGCTTCAACAGAAGCCATAGTAACCTCGGGGACAAGCCCGGGCTGCTGAGAGACATCAGCTTGAGCTCAAGAGTTTTCAGTCCCTTTAGAGGACGATATCGCGTCGCCATCCTCATCCGAGCTGTCGTTTGAATCGCGGGAATTATCCGAATCACCCCCCAGTTCATCCTGATCGGCTGAGTCATCACCTGATGCATCTTCAGCTTCGATGTCATCCGCCAGATTGTGAAGAAAACTCGTCCCTTCGATCCAATTATGCAAGTCAGCATACTCGATAAGCTGGAAGGCACAAGCTTGACGGTGAGCAACAAACTCCGGATTTTCAACCCAAGGAGATCCAGTGCGCAGATGCATCAGAGTATCGAGGGAAATATCCTCATACCAAGACAACACAGCCGTAAGGGCCATGTCAGCACCAACCCTCCCAGCAGATTCCCTCTAGAGGTTAAGTTGGGTTTGAGATGCCATCAGCCTCGCCACAAGCACTTCAACTTCATCAATATCAGGCTCCAGGTGTTCGCCAAAGAACATGGTAGGCCGGATAGCTGCTTGCACCGCATCTCTTCCCATAATCTTCATTGGTCCAATAGCAGCACCGACAATCGTGAAGTATTCCATCGAATATTCTTGACTCGAGCAACGGGACACCTCGCGCTCACGCAGCAATCATAGCCTTAGAGCTCACTGCTTTCGCTTCTGGAAAATGATCTACATGAAAGGAAATCATATCAGTTAAAAATAAGAAAGAGAAGAAAATAACTCGGCCACGGGTGGCAACTTACGATGGATGTAACTCAACATTTTCTGGAGATCCAGGGACCAATCGTCCCTACTCTTCTCGACACGAGTGATTTCCTCGCTCATCGCCTGGTTCTTTAGCTCGGCAGCGTCAAGAAGCTCCTTATCTTTCTGCAACTGCAGGCTCAGTCGATTCTTTTCTTCAGAGAATTCCTGACCAACTTTTTCCAATTCAGACTTCTGGAAAAGCTTGAGAGACTCAACCTCGGCGCGTAACCGAGTTATCTCATCGTCCTTTTCTTTGAGTTGCGCCAAATGAGTGGCAGCTTGTTCTAAAAAATGCAGCATCATATCAGGCATAGGTATGCATTCTTGATGCGATGCTGCAAGTGTTTGTAAATCGGCTATACCAAAGCCGGAAGGTTGTAAGAAACCCAATATTTATATCGGACAAGAATTAACAAATTAAAAACCAAAAAAGAGGAACCAACCTTCAAGAGCGTCAACCTTCTTAGTAAGGCGGGTATTCAGATTGTTGATACTAGTTGCACGCCAGCGAAGAGTGAATTAGCACGACAAGCCAAAAATGTTACGAACTTAAGGAACAGTACACGGATTAGTTAAATTACCAGTTTTCTTCACTACGGGAACAACCTATTTTTCTTGCAGTTTCTTGTGGGTGAAGAGCAACCTTTGAAATTCGGCTGTCCGTCGATCATGGGCAACCTAAATATACAAAAAGTTACCAGACTAGATATTCAAAGTTAACGCAGATCCGAATCAAGTAAAACTTGACTCGGATCTAGGTGACTGGACATTCAAAGTTAAAACAGATCCGAATCAAGTAAAACTTGACTCGGATCTAGGTGACTCGTCATTCAAATTTAAAACAGATCTGAATCAAGTAAAGCTTGACTCGTCTCTGGGTGGCTGGATATTCAATGTTAATCCAAATCAAGTAAAACTTGACTCGGATCTAGGTGGCTGGATATTCAAAGCTAAAACAGATCCGAATCAAGTATAAATTGACTCGGGTCTAGGTGGCTGGATATTCATAGCTAAAACAGATCCGAATCAAGTATAAATTGACTCGGATTTAGGTGGCTGGATATTCAGATCTAAAATAGATCCGGATCAAGCAAAACTTGATTCGGCTATGAATGGACCACGGTTAATCCGATTCATGATGGAAATTGACTAAGCAACTGATGCATTTGAAGCCTGACAAAGCTTCCAAACGAACAACAAATTATTCGGTTGCAAGCTTCGGGGACTAGTGTGTATATAATACCATTTGAATAATAGACAAAGTATCAACAAAAACACTTACCTCATTCATCTTGTCACTATCAAGGACAATCTTACCAGCCATGTGCAAGCTACTGCTAATGTCGGAAAGCTAAAATGGTTGGCTACTCGGATTGCATTCAAGTTGATCGGCGGCGTTCCAGTTATTGGCATACTCCACCAAAGAGCCGAGGCTGTTTCCGCTCTCAGTACGGGTCAACACTTTACCTCGGGACCGTTGTGTGACTACCGCCATTGCCGGACTCTTGTGTAGAGTAGAGTGTCGGCAGCAGGGTGACGCCAGGCTTAGCAGAGGAAGCTCCTTGCAAGTGCATCACTATGTTGCTGAGAAGAGCTAGTGGACCCTTCGAGATGCCGCCAAGGTTTAGTAACAACAACCTTTATACTTTTAGTAGAGGCTTGGCGGGCAGCAACCTCAAGACTAAGAATCACGCCTTAAAGGTGGAGGAACTATAGTTTCCAAGGGGGCCGAGGTGGTGATATCCTCGGTTGGAGTTGGAGTAGCAGCTGGATTGTGGTGATCAAAGGATCATTGGGGGAAACCTCGGTGATCTTGAGAGGGGCAACAGGATCAACCGGGTGATCCGGTGTGGGGATTATGTCGACAATAACAGTGGGATCAATAGGCACATCTCGTCGAGGCGATGTATGGGTCGGCGCAGGAGGAGAATCAACACGAGAGGGACTGGGAACTCGAGTATCTTCCAGAGGAGGAGGAGAAGGCTGCCGAGTAGTATGGCTTGTCATGCTCGGACCGCTTAGCTTTGCGGAGAGAGGATCTCTGTGAAAGACAAAAAAGTCGACTCAAGAGACAGAAAGAGAGAAACAAGAAATACAAATGAAAATAAACTCACCCAGTAACCTCAGGCATGGTCTTACGCCTCGGGATATGTTGCGAAGATTTCTTGACTCGCTTCTTAGGGGCAGCACCGGAGGGATCTGCCGAAGCGGTGCGCTTCTTCGAAGAAGCAGGAGCTTGAGAAGCAAGCGGTTCGGCGTCGTGCACCTGACCAGCTGGATTAGCTAGGAAAGAAGGACCCGGAAATGCGTAAGAGATAGGCACCGCGACAACTACCTCAAGAATTTGGACGTCGTTCGAGTCACCTTCATCCGCGTGGGCCGAGGTCTTGCCACGGGCACGAACCGGAGCTACATCCGACTTAGGGACAAACTCCTCCGAGTCAGGTTCTCCGTTGTCCGGGGTATTACGATCTGCAGTCCACGGAAGAGCCAAAACCTCGGCATCTTCTGTCTTTTGCTCCGTAAACCTCTGCGAGAGAAAAAAACAGAATAGGATTAGGAAAAGAACAATCACGAAGGCAACTCAGAAGCAAACAACAATGCGTAAATTTACCTAAGGAGGGGGATTCCCGCGAGTGAATGGCTTCAGTCCCCATTCCCATTCGTCCGGCATATCGGTCTTGAAGATAGCTCAGACATGCTTATAAATGTGATAATCGTCGAGCTCAACCATAGAAACTCGGTTGGGATCGAGAGGACCACTCATGTAACAAAGCTTGTGAGAGCGAAGCTGAGAAGGAAAGATTCGGCTGCTGATGAATGCGGTTATCAGATCTTCACCACAGAGCCCGGCGCGGATCAACTCTTTGAGCCGAATCTCAAATGATTCGGCCAGAGCATGGCTCTTCCTAGGATTGTAGTTCCAATTCTTCTTGGAAGGGGGGCCGATAGAGAAAGCGGGGAGCCGAATCTTATCTTCCTTCCCAGTATTTTTTGACATAGAAAAACGATCTATGCCATTTCTTACAAGACTCGAGTCCGGCGACATGGGGGAACTCAGAGTTTCTCCGAGGTGTAATGGACGCAGCCCCGCATTGCGTAAGACATTTCTCAGAAGGATGGAGATATTTGTCCAGCACAACATTAGATAAGATTTGGAAGAATTTGGACCAAACATGTACGGAGGGCCAAAGGCCGAAATACCCTTCCGAAGCCGAGATAAAAGCCGACAAAGAGGCGATAGCATTGGCCGGCAGGTGATGCGTCTGGAGGCCGAAGTAATCAAGGAACCCCCTAGAAAAATATCTAAGGGGGAGGCCGAACCCACGAGCAAAGTGGGACATGAATACTACATACTCGCCTTCGTTGAGTACGGGAGAGGATTCCTTGTCGGGCAAGCGACGGCTTACCTCGGCGGGAATCCGGCGTGTCTTAATTAACCACTCTACTTCGCGACGAGTGACCGTGGAACCCTGCCAAGAACCCCGTTCTGGACCGGACGCAAAGTCATCTGCCTCAACAAGGGCTCCGCTGGCAGAACTAGACATAGGCTCGTCGGAGGAATCGACGGAGGAGAGACTAGCGGCGGGGAGAGGCCTAGAGATGCAAGGCCCCGTCGTGGTTCTAACAAGCATGGCGGCGGAACCAAAAAGAACCACCGCGGGGGATCTAAGAAAACCAGAGAGATGCCTGGCGCACAGTCCTAATGGCGACGCTATAGGAAAACTCAAAGGCGGAAACACCGGAGCAAGGGAACTGCGGCGGGGTCATAGGAGCCGAGCAACAGCAGCGTGACCATCGAGGAGGAGGAGGACGATGGCGCGGCCGCTAGAACGCGAACGGAGGCGGCGGTGCGAGGAAGAAGATGAAGGGAAAACGAGGGGGGATAGTGAATCGCCTAGCCCCGCTCCCCTCTTTATAACCACGTAATGTTAGCGGTAGTGGGATCATGGCTGTGCCACGATGAGCACATAATCGCGCGTGTGGCGAAACCGTTCGCAAGTAGTGGAGCAACACCAAATACCACACAGCGCATGAGAGGATCAAGCCCTCTGACCGATGCGGGACTCGAGGCGTCACTGCGCCGACGCGACAGGCGCAGTAATTACTGTAGCTTATCAACGACCACTGTAGAGGAACAAAAAACTAGAAAACAATGATGATTGAGACACGTAGGACGAGGCTTACCCAGGAAGCCACCCGAACACCTCGAAGAGGGGTAGCTCGGAAGTAATCCATGGAAGGAAAAAAAATGAAAAGAGCAAGAGGGTGGCGAATAAAGAACGTCGGCTAAGAAATACTTCGGAAAGAAAGAGAGAAGAATGTCGAGAACTGTGGCCCATGAAGTTTTCGGCGGGACCGCACTACCGGGGACTAATGTTGGGGGGGGGGTGACCCCGGATAGGGTCAAGACAGGGGAAAGACGAAAGGAATTTCCCTCATCGTAAGACAATTATCGATTGTGTGTCGCCGAATCATGTAAGATTCGGCCGAGATAAGCAGGGCCGTGACAAATGTAGAATGAATAACGCCTTATCCGGCCGACATATGAGGTAAGTCGGCCGAATGAGTCTGACTAACTTGAATACAGGTGAAGGCCGAGCCGAGTTATGCGAGACAAGGCCGAATAATGTGAAGCTTGCAGGAGAAGGAGGTGCCTATAGTCAAACCCTAGTCACTGGCTAAGAGGAATCTAGACAGAGCCAAGCGCAAAGGACAAGGAGCAGCGGAAGGGCGCATAAACGTCAAGGAGGTGACAGTGAGGAAGCCCGAGGCACGTATGTGAAGGTCTCTGGAACATTGCCACCGATAGGAGGGGGACACAGAAAGGAGGCCGCTGAGCTACCATATTGGGACAAACATATTCCAAGGATATGCTTGCCACGTCAGCCCTAGAAGGAACCCAGGAACCCCTTTATAAGGGGGGACGCGAGCTCCTGAGGGGGGATCGATTAATTCAGCGATGTAAGGCTCGTGTATTAGTGTTCTTCCTCTCTATGAGACAGCTCTAGGAGCACTTGTATTTCTTGAGAAGAGGAATAGAGATTTACTTGTAGAACTGTTGAGTGTAGAAATCACTGCATCTTCCCTCCCCGGATCCCTCTAGCATCCATTGGCCCCATACTTTAGCCTACCCATGGCATCTGCCGTGCCACCACCACGATAGACGTATATATAGGCGAAAGGGCAAGGTCGGTGGAGCCTCAAGGGGCCCACACCATGGGCTAGAGTGGCCTAGGGTAGGCCCGTGCCACCCTATGGTGTGGCCGCCTCGTAGCTCCCCTTCGTCTCCCCTTCGGTCTCCGTGTCGTGTCGGGAAAAATATTGACTTCGGTTTTTGTTCCGTCCAATTCCGAGAATATTTCTTTACTGGCTTTTCTGAAAGCAAAAACAACAGAAAACAGGCAAGTGGAACTGTGACATCTTGTCAATAGGTTAGTTCCAGAAAATGTATAAAAATGCCTCAAAGTGTAGACAAAACATAAGCTAGTTGGCACGAAACAAGCATGGAGCATCAAAAATTATAGATACATTTACGACATATCAAGCATCTCCAAGCTTAACTCCTGCTTGTCCTCCAGTAGGTAAGTGATAAAAAGAATAATTTTTGAGGTGACATGCACCATCACAATCTTGATCAAGGTATTGTAAAGCATTGATAGCTGGGATCATAGTACTCTAAACATGAGCATGAAAGATATATTTCTAACAATAAGACATAGCAACTATGTTGTAACATGAAAGGCAACACAAACAAAAGATCATGAATAATGCTTTGAAAGACGTTTGTTTGTTTCACATATAGAAAACATATCAAGAGTGGTATTCAGCTTGTCCTTCATGGAATAGAAAAACATAAATGCATAGGACACATTCAAAGTTCATAAGGGTGACTAGATACAAATAATTTAAGAACAAGCAATATCATAGTTATGAATCAACCAACAAGTTTTGGGACAATGCACATTGAACTAAGAATGACAACTAGGCTCTCTTAATTGGTGCATAAAGATAGAAGATGGAGACTCAACATAAAAGTAAAAAAGAAAGGCCCTTCGCAGAGGGAAATAGGGATTTCAAGTTTCATAAAGAGCTTCCAAAAATTATGGTACTTATTAGCTTTGATCACTCATTGCCTGATCATAAGAATCTTGAAGTGATTAAGGTTAAAGTGAGACAAATATGAGGTATATGATTGACAGATCATAAGTTGAAAATCTCATGTCCCTTGAGTACGAGGGTCGTTCCTCATGCTACTCAACTTTAGTCACAAGCAAGTTCTTGTCATTGTAAGTATATGTGTATCATAGAGAACCGCCAACGGGGTACCCCTTGCCCCATGACATAGGAGATATCCCATTTCAAAATGACAAGGCAATAGACAATAAGCATCTCAGCGATATTTTTATTTACCATGAGCATGGTGCTTTTTTTCTATATTTTTCTAAAGATGCTTCATAGATTGTTCACTATGGTTATGTTGCAAGTTTCCACCATGATTATGCATTAGGCTAGACACTAAGGCGTTTCTCTAACACATATATAATACTCCATGGACTTACAAGCTCCCCTTTTATTTCACACCGCCGACATCCATAAACAAAAGATCATGATATCTATTAGATAGATATGTAGAAGTGTTGAAAGTGTTCCCCATGACAGCATGGTTCTGCTAACTCCCAACTTATAATTTGCAAGCATATAAGCAACATAGATGGACACACTGATTTAAGTTTATTAAGTGCAAGAATATAAAGTGTGCCATCAAGTTCGTGAGAGCTTTAATCACTAATTTCACATAACAAAAGTTTAATTTGGAAGATAGATAAACACATGAATATACTTAGAATGGTGTAACACACCATGCATAGGAGTTTATAGTGGACTCTTTGGAATAACTTGGTTTCTTGGGAGTTGGATGCACGAGTAGAGCTCATACTCAGTACAGTTGGAGGCTAGCAAAAGACTAGGAGCGACCAACTAAGAGAGCAATAATGGCCATAATCATGCAAAGAGACAAAACATTATTAATTAAAGCATAAAGTGATATCACAAGTCAAAAACTAAATGATCATAGATCCTAAGGAGACTAAACTGCTCCAAGAATTGTGTCTTCTAGATCCATCATCTGATCTGATACTGGTGAAAATAAACATAAAAGTGCATGCGAATGTCGTAAAATACCAAAATCCTACATCTTCAATGCAAAATAACAATGTAAAACATGATGCAGATATGCACTCATCACACTGTTTCTTGGAAGTCTTGCAAGTAGACCATCTTAGCGAGGTCAACTATGGAATCATAACTCATATCATTAGACACAACCATTGTTGACGCAGAGTGGCTTCGTGGACTCTTGGTGAACTTGCCTATGGTTAAAAAACCAATTCCCGCAATCCTTATGGACTGTGATAATCAAACTATGATTTTAAAATTAAAAAGTTCTAAGGATAATATGAAGTCATCAAGACATGTGAAGAGGAGACTAAAATCTGTCAGGAAAATGAGAAACTCTAGAGTTATTGCATTGGATTATATCCAAACATCTAAAACTTGGCAGATCCCTTCACAAAGGGCCGATCACACAACATGATATAAAATGCATAAAAAAAGATGGGTATAAGACCCACAATATGAGTTTTCCATAGTGGTAAACCACTCTATGTGATCGGAGACCCCATGAATTAGAATTGGGAGACAAGCTGTTGGTTAGCTGGGAGGAAATTAACCCACTTTAAGAAACACCACTCCATGAAGATGCAATACTTTCCTATTCTGCACGACAGGATGATTTTATTATCTTAATGTGTTCTAAGTGGCTTATCTTAAGCAGATATGTTGTCCTGCAGAACATCTTTTGAAGAACATACTTATGAGAGACTGACTGTTAAACGTCATAGTCTATGAGAGTAGGGTGCTCTTTAATAAACTCATGAAAGACCATGGAGTATGGCGCATATGCTCCGCCCGCGGGAAAGTCCCACGGTAGCCTAGTATTGGTAAAGACTTTATGTGAAGCTAGGTTTGTATCAAACTTGAAGTTCAAGGCATAGTCCATTAGACAATTTGTATCTTAGTATAACATAAATCTCTAGGTGGAATTTTAACTTAACAGTATCCACTGCAGTACCGTTATATAAACAATTTTTGAAACCAAAGGAAAACTTCATGTGCCTCTTGGATCTGATGGGGGATTGTTATTTTTTTGCCTAAATAGGCCCAGCCTATTTATTACATGCCAATAAATTCCTAAAATACTATAGGCCCACTTGGACAATTCATGCAAGGTAAGTGGTGGGACAAAAGTTTAGTACCACATTACTAGTTGAGTGGAAGTTGGACCAGCTTATAAGGAGAGCTCTTCCATTACTTGTACGAGCTTGAGAAGAGAAGACATATACAAGCGCACTCCTTGATGGTTGTGAAATATAGCCATCCACGTCCGCATTTAAACTAGATATTATTCATATATTTGATGAAATATCTCTCTAAAACCTGCCACTAGTGCCTAATGATCAAAGGGGTATGTAATACTTTCTTGCTATTTTTCCTTGCGCAAATAATGACGTATGATGATGGGAATCACTACATAAATGCCAAAGATATGAGATTTCCAACACGTCAAAGAAACCAGGAGCCGTGAAGTTAATGCCGGAGCTTTAACGACCAACTATACGGTGGGAATTTTATTTCGGCCATATAGTTCCATCCATATAGTTGGCATCGAACTAATTAGGTTAAACGGAACAACTTTCGTGAAGGGACCCCTATATAAAGAGGCTTCGGGCGACGAGAAACATCTACTTCTTTTTGACCTCAACTCTCCCTGCCACCAGAAGCCGCCATGCCGGAGGAATAGATCTAGATCTAAACCTCTAAACCCTTCTCCACCACCATAGCCATCTTCCACCACTTGTAATAGTAGATCTCTTCTCCAATTTGTGACATTGTAAGACTATTTGCTATCAACCTTATGATCTCTATTACAATGTTTATGATTGTCGATTTCATCTCTATGTGAGTAATTCTCCTAGGGCTACGGGCTTCGGCCTAGCCATGTAGCTTTTGTGCATGTTATTTATTATAGATGGGATCATGTATTAGTTTGTATGACATGATGATTGTAGTACCCTCTCTTGCCTCAATCTAAGGACTTTTTAGGTACCCAAGACCCTGAGGATTGATCCAGGTAAAGGGAGTGTGAGTAATGATCTGCAGGATGGGAACCCCAATGACAGAAGGGGTAGTACGACTATATGTGAGGAATTTACTTGGGATTAATGATGACATCACGATGTATATATCATTAGTTCTCTTTCTTCTATGAATGATACTAGTAGGTTATTGCTATAAGCAGTTGCAGAGGCGATAACATTTATGGATGTGATGGCGCTTCGTTGATGTGGGAGCGCTTCGTTGGGAAACCCCAAGAGCAAGGTGTGATGCAGCACAGCAGCAAGTCTTCCCTCGAGAAGCAGGTTATCGAACCAGAAGGAGGAAGGAAACGCCTCAAAGGTGTTGCAAGCAACTTGGAAACCTGCACAACACAAACTCAAGACTTTGCCCCAACGAACAGTGAGGTTGTCAATCTCACCGGTTGCTGTAACAAAGGATTAATTATATGGTGTGGAAGGTGATAGTGGTTTGCAGAAAGTAAACAGTAACAGCGGAAGATGTATCAATGGTAAAGATTGGACCAGGTTCCATAGTTCACTAGAGGTGTTCTCCTTAGATAAACAAACATGACATGCAGGGTAAACAAATTACAGCAGGGCAATTGACAGGACTGAGCAAGGCATAACAATGCAATACTAGACATCATGATCCTATGAGATTCGATTGGGCAATACAACAAGATACATAGACCACCATCCAACTACATCTATGACTAGAAGTCCACCTTTGGGTTATCATCCGAACCCCCTCCAGTATTAAGTTCCAAGCAACAGACAATTGCTTTAAGCAAAGTGTGTAAGGTAAACAATCCACTTGTTCCATGAACAAGAGACCGTTGTTTTCTCCCTAGTGGCAACAACACATCTACAACCTTAGAAATTTCTGTCACTTCCCTTAGATTAAATAGAGGCATGAACCCACTATCGAGCACAAAGGAGGAGATACAACCATCTAGCTACTACATGGACCCGTAGTCCAAGGTGGAACTACTCACGCTTCATACCGGAGGCTGGCATGATGAAGAAGAAGGCCTCCGGGATGATCTCCCCTCTGGCAGGGTGCTGGGAAGAGCTTCAAATCCCCTCAATCTAGGGACGATGGTGGCGACGGATATAGACGGTTTCATGGAATATTGATCGTGTACTTAGGGTTTAGGCATTGGGGGCTTCTTATAGGCGAAGAGGCGAGGCAGGAGGGCGGCTAGGGGGCCCACACTACTAGGAAAACGGCTATAGGTAATCAGCACATCCGTGGCTCACATGGTTGAAGTGCCCCACGGCTAAAACAGGCGTGGCTCACCAGTGGGCAGTGCCCTACTAGTAACTAGAACAACCGTGACGCACATGACTATAGTGCGCCACAGATGTGTGTGGGCCAGGGGCATGTTGGCCGCACGCCAAACATCTCAGAAGAGTAGAGTACGTGCGCACGGATGTTAGTGTCAACCGTGGCGCACATGTGGGGTGCGCTACGCCTAAGCGCATGCCCCTTTGCTGAAAGCGGCCACACATACATGCGCACTCGGCGCACAGGGAGAAATCTGTCATGGCGCACAGTGCGCCACAGCTTGTTTCTCACGTGGCGCACTAGGGCGTGTCTTGATGTCGATTTTTAGGACAGCACTTTATGTGCACATGTGTGACCACACATCCACCACCCCACACTTCACTTTCCCTTCTTCTTCCTCCTTAGATCTAGTCGGGATCTTCTCCTTCCCACCTCAATTTCTCCACCCATTCACCATTTTTAGCATGTAAAACTTGCTTTGGATGTTACATAAGTAATAGAGGAGGTCTCGGTCTCTCATCTCCTTCTCCGTCGACGCAAGACCTCTCCTTTCCATCTTTCTCGCGATCGGTCTCTCATCTCGGTAAGTTGTCCATGTAAGGATGTGTTCATGTGTATATGGATGATGTGCTCATATGTATGTAGATGATCGATGCTCATGATGTGTGTATGTGGAGAGGATGGTCATATGTGTGTGTGTATATGGAGAGTATCAATGATGCTCATGCATGTGCATATGGAGAGGATAATGATATGTTCATGTGTGTATGGATCGGTCTCTCTCTCTCTTGTGTTTGTATGTGAACAAGTTGCCATTTGTTTTGCCAAAATGTTGATTCATTTCCATTTTGGCAAGACTTTGGCATTTCGCAAAGGTCCTAATTTTAGGATAGGACATGCCGAAATTTTCTATCGACCATTGCATGCATGCATTCATTATGTGGTTCTAATAGACTTCAAAATTATACCGTGTACACCGTGCAGGCAAAAATGGTCCGCATAATGAGAGAAGGCATTGTGGCTAGATTTTTGAAATGTGCGACGGCCGACATGATACGAAATAACAAGGCAGATATAAGATGTCCGTGCAGAAGATGCAAACTCAACTGGGTGATCGACCCAGATTCCGGGAATCTACAGGCGCACCTGCTCCGCCATGGTTTCATGGATGGATACACTCGTTGGATAAGCGATGACGTAGATGATGGAGACGGTGAAGGTGGCCAACATGACGATGATCATCATCACGGCGAACGGGCGAGATGATGAAGAGTCTCTGGAGATGGTGAAGGTGCGGAAGCGAGCGATGATGATGATCTAGATGCGGAGGAGCGGCAGCGATGGAACAACGTCGGCTGGGTGCGGGACCCTTATGTGCAAGAGCTGCTTCTCAAGGCGAGTAACGCCAGGCTGCCGCTAGAGAGAAAGCCAAGCTTGCGCAACTTGAGAAAAGCGGTTACTCCATTGTATGAAGGATGCAGCCCGATGATACCGGTTGAATGTAACGCTCAAGGCTATGGAGATGAAGGCAAAACACAAATTGAGCGACGCAAGCTTCGACGATATGATGGCATTCGCACGATCGTCTCCGGAGAACACATGTCCAACTAGTATCGAGGATGCCAAGAAAATCGTTCCTCTCGATCTACCGCACGTTAGATATCACGATGCATCAACGATTGCATCATTTATCGGGCGAGGGCGAGAAAACCACATGTCCGTGTGCGGCGTGAGTCGATACAAGAAAGGGAAGAAAGCACCTCGAAAAGTGGTATGGTACTTTCCTATCACTCCTCGTCTGCAGCGCTATTTCGCGGACCCTAAGGAAGCGAAGCTCATGCGATGGCATGCGGAAAGGAAGAAGCCCGGAGATGATGATGACCCCGAAAAGGATGAGCTGCTGACGCACCCTTCAGATGCTAGCCAGTGGAAAGCATTGGACCTCGAATTCCCAGAATTTGGTGGAGATTCGAGGAACATCAGGCTTGGTGCGAGCACCTATGGACTCAATACGTTTGGTAGCCAAAGCAGCACGCACAGCACTTGGCCCGTGTTTGTATGGATGTACAACCTCCCTCCATGGTTGTGCAGAAGAAGAAGTACATACAAATGAGTATGCTAATTCAAGGGCCAAAACAACCTGGTACCGACATCAATCTGTTGAAAGAGGAGCTAGCCACGTTATGGGAATCTGGAGCCAATACTTACGACGCCGTCGCACAAGATTATTTCACTCTGAGAGCCGCGTTGGTCACTACGGTGCAAGACTATCCAGGTTGCGGGTATATCTCGGGGCAGGTTATCCAAGGATTCTGCGCATGCGTTAGGTGCATGGATAACACAAGCTATCTCCAACTCGAGAAAGATCCAGGGTCATCGAAAACCGTGTTCATGGCGCACCTGAGGTGGCTCGGCAAGAATGATCCATGGAGAAAACGTGGAGACCTGTTCGATGGCAAATTAGAGACCCGAGGAATCCCAGAGCGTAGGAGCAGCGAAGAAGTGGAAGAGTTGCTGAAAAACTGGAAAGATTGTCCTAATCCTGGAAAGAAGCGAAAGAGGCAGCAACAAGACAAGCCGCTGATGAAGGTATGGAAAACAAGGTGCATTTTACGAGTTGCCATCTTGGAAGTTTCTCCGCATGCCTCATAGCCTCGACATCATGCATATCACGAAAACGTGTGTGAGAGTCCGTCGCCACCATAATCAACATGCCAAATAGGACGAAAGATGGTCCAAAGCAAGGCACGACTGATATGCTTGGGTATCCGGAAGGAGCTTCACGAAGGACGCACTACTTCTCGATGATCGGGAAGATGACGATGATCATGAGTCGGAGGCGACACAAGGTCGTCGGAAGGGTAAAAGTTCAAGAAGAACGAATATTACGCCTCCTTCTTGCTTCACTCTAAGCCGTGATGAGATCAACAGTTTTCAAGTGCCTTCTAGGAGTCAAATTTCCTTACGCTGGGAAGATAAGCGATACCTAGGCGAGGCGAGAGGTTCGATGGCATGAAGTCTCACGATGCCCGTGCTAATAATGACGCAGTACTTCGTCGCACTAAGAGGGATAATGGGCGAAACACGTCCATGAAACGTTATTTGGCCTATGCAAGTTTTTCGACGTCATCTCTAGGAAGTCGATTGGCTTGAATCAGCTCGGAAGGCTACAGGAGGAGATCGTGGTGATACTATGTGAGCTTGAGGTCTACTTCCCACCCACATTCTTCGACATTATGGTGCATCTGCTGGTCCATGTCGTGGAGGACATCGTACAACTCGGGCCGATGTTCCTCCGCAGCATGATGGCGTTCGAAAGGATGAACGGACACATCAAAGGATACGTTATAGCAGTCCGTCGAGATGGAAGCATAGACAAGGGCTTTCGGCGAAGAGTGCATCTCTTTCGCACGAATTATCTGACATCGAGAACCTGCCGGTCTTCCGTCACGAGACACCTTGGCAAGCTCGTGGATCTGGTCACCGAGAGGGTCGTCATACTTCATGCAGACTTGATTTTCGCCAGACTTTGATCGAGCAAACCTCGTCGCGCTACATCATTTAGAACTGGTCGATCCTTGGGTACAGAAGCACAAAAGGTTAATCGAGAAGAAGTACAGTGACCGGGGCATACAGAGGACGCAGGGAGAAATAATCAAAGAGCACAACTCAGATTTCATGCGTTGCTTTAGGCGGGGCCTCCTTGATAATCCCGCTCGCATTCTTCTGACACGGAAAATATCATATTCACCTTGTTGCAGGGACCGATGCAAAACCTGGTGACCTATCAGGCGTATGATATCAACGGCTACACATTCTACACGGAGGAAAAGGACAACAAGTGTGATTATCAGAACTCAGGCGTAACGTCGGAATTCTACACCGATGACAACGTGAAGGAAAGATTCTACGGAAGAATCGAGGAGATCTGGGAGCTTGACTACTGTGGAGAAAAGGTGCCAATGTTCCGTGTCAGATGGGCAAAGAGCGTCGAACGAGAAGCCCGGTATTTCCCAACCATGGTTATATACCCAAAGCAGCCAAATCCAAGGCCGGTTCAAGCGTGGCGCGAAAAATGAACCGTGGTACTGGCTACCAAAGTGGACCAATGTTTTTCATTACCGACCCGACAAAGCCTAGCCGTGTTGTCGTGAGGAGAGGAAAAGAAACATCATCGGAATGGATGGAGTCGCCAACGAGCAAGACTTCACCGACGGCGATCCAAAGATTGAAGATGACGAAGACTACGATGCGAGAACATACATCACAAGAAGAAAAGGACAACCCTACCCAAAAAGGTATCCCTTCGAAGAAGAAACATTAAAGTCACGGGCTAAATTATTCAACCGCGACAAAGAAGGGAAAAAGATTGTAAAACGCTAGCTCAAAAAATATTGTAAAAGCAGCGTGGTCGAAAAAGATTGTAATATTCATGGACAAAGTATTATGAAATTTAGTTATACTTTGAATCATATTTGTAACACTTTTATGACATATATCACTACTTTTGGGCATTTTTGGAATATTTAAAAGTATTTTAAAAACAAAACAAAACTTGTATGGCATAAATCACCACTTTTGGACATTTTTTGGAACATTTAAAAGTATTTTTAAAATAAAAATAAAAAAGAGGAGCACCAGGATTCGAACCTGGGTGCTCATAGTTTAGAATAGAGCTAAGGGGCAGAACCAGTGGGCTATGACAGTACTAGTGCTAACAGAAGGGGTGGCCGCCCTATTATCTGGTAGTCCAACACACATAGGCGTAGCGCACCCTGGACAAGTGCGCTACGGATACTGTAGCGCACTTGGCCAGGGTGCGCTACGCCTATGTGTGTTGGACGCTAGTCAACCGCGCCGCTCCATCTCATAGACACCACACGCACCGCGCCGCTGCATCTCACAATCTTCTCTCGAGGAGGAGGAGGCCCGCCACCGCGCTGCGCTCTCGAAGAGGAGGAGGCCCGCGCTTGTGGAGGAGGAGGCCGCTGCCGATCCGTGGAGGAGGAGGAGGCCCGCCGCTTGTGGAGGAGAAGGATCGAGCCGCCGCCCGTCGTCGTCCGCCCGTCAGAGGTAGCCCCTCCCATGTCTCTCCCTCTCTCCCTCTCTCCCTCCCCTGTCTCTCCCTCTCTCCCCCTCTCTCTAACTGATGGGGGTCTGCCTGTGGGCACAGCTTGCTAGGTTGCTAGGTTGAAAGAGTCCAGATTGCTAGGTTGATCCAAGGTCTGAACCAAGCCAGATTGCTAGGTTGAAAGGGGAGAAAATCGAAATTTTGGCCCCAGTGAACAATTAACTAGTGCATTTGCTAGTGAACAATTAACCAGCTTGCTAGTGAACAATTAACCAGATTGCTAGGTTGCTAGATTGCTAGGTTGCCAGCACATTACATTCATAGTAAGTACATCAAAGAGAATGTTGCAGCAAGATAGACCTTTCTGTCAAAGTCCGGTCGCCTGTACTCTGTAGAACCTCCAGTATCTTTGGCATCCACTATCTTATGATCTCCTGACTTTATTATGATCTCCTGACTTTATTGAAAACGAGTAATCGTTACATTCGTAATCACTTCGAGTGGTCTTGATAGATATTGGCACTTGAGTTGCTAACACTAGTTTCCAAATTTGATCCGTCTTTCCTTTCCTCGGTCTCAAACCATCAATGAAGCAAAGTCCTTATCATTTTGTATGCGTTATTATTTTGACATTCACTTACAGTTGTCTCACGTAAGATAAATTTCCATTCAAAGCTTTGGGAGAATTCAATGATTTTGCACCTTCTCATTTGATCTTACATCTAAATTGACTGCATGAAATCAGCATATAGGCATTAAGCTGCACAAGAAATTTAGAAAGAGCAATTAGCTAGCTACTTAACTAAAGGAGATCACTCACACAGCGACAATTTCGGATAACGAGAGAATCAGAAAATGTATATCCGTAACAAGGAAATTTCAGTTACACACAGTTTGAAAAAGGTTGGGCATGGTATGGTTTAGAAGACACTAACCTGTGAATCAACACTTAGAAAATCCCACTTCAATACAGCTTGAAACGTAGGGATCTCAAGAAGATTACAGAGAATCAGCGGTGTTATCATGTATTCAGAATTTAACCAAACTTAATGACCGATAACGAGCACTATGGAATGCAACCATAATGAGAAAAAATATTTCTTGGTGCTTTGTCGATTGGTAAACATGTATGGCTGCTGTCGGTTTGAGAAAAACCATGACAAGATGGGTCTTTGTCGGTTAGCAAACATGTATAGCTCTTTGTCGATTGTGAGAAAAAACCATGAAAGTATGGGTGTCGATTGTTAAAACATGTATGCTTGGGTTTTAGTTGCTTCTGTCAATTTCTTGGGTTTTATTTGCTGCTATCAATAATTTATTTGTAGTAAAATGGAAATTTGATGTCATTTTCTTGCTATCAGTTCCTTGCTGTCATGTTCTTGCTTGCTATCATTTTGTCTTCTAAGTTAGATGTTGTAGGATTGCAGCAAATGACAGCAAGCATTAAAGTGCAATTGGTTATGAAGCACTTGAAATTGTGCTTGTGCTTTTATATGAAGAACTTTATTATGTGTGTATCTGTTCTTGTATGAAATGAGTCCGATTCTTGCAATGTTGATTAACCGTTTGGCGAAATCGGCACTCTAGTTTAAGAAAATTAGAAAAGGTCATGGCGGATTTTTCCGTGCATATTAACCAATTATTTGTTTTTATTAGTGCAAAGATGTGTGACAACGGCAGGCTGGATGTTCTAAGCGCATCGGCTGAAGGAGAACTCATACCTCCAAATAAACAATTGACATTACGGGAGGCGCCAACGGCTAGAAGACGATGAAGAATACCATCCTTCGGAGAGCGAGGATGATGAGATGGAAGACGTGGAGGAAGAAGCCGAAGGAACGGCGGACGATGAAACCACTGATGGCGGCGAGGGCACAGGGAGTGGTAGAAACCCTCCTAAGAATAAGAAGAAGCCGAAGGACCGGCGCCGAAGGCAGACGCGGTCAGGGAGGAAATTACCGAAGTGAGCCCATCAGGGGTTCCTTTGGAGCCCGTCCTTGTCGTCAAAGGGTAAAGTGGGCAAGTGGCGGCGATCACCCGGACAACCATCTCGATCAACACCGAGAATCTCCGGCATAAAGATAATGGCCACGCACACTCCTCTTGAAGTCTGACGCAAGATACAAGTTCCCGCTAAGTATCGAACACAAATTATCATGGGAACAAAGTAAACAAATCCGCCCTCACAAAGATGAGCACTCACAGCTGGAGAACCCGGATAAAGAAGAAGATATATAAAGAAGGCAAAAGTCTCGAGGAGATCCAGAAGATTGAACCATAGATCACCGAAGATCAGTTCCGGGAGTTCAAGGAGAGGTGTGAATCCGAAAGAGCCCTGGCCAATAGTAATCAGGGAAAGGTGCTGCAGGCGATGAATATAGGTCATCACCATCTCGGATCTGGTGGATACAGAACCGCGGAGGCCAAATGGAATAAGGAGGACGAAGAGTATAGATCCAAGGGGATAGAAAACCCCTTTGCTAAATTCGAACCCGGTCAGGTTCGAAACTTCATCAGGGCCCGTTACCATGTGGACCCAAAAACCAAACAACTCACCGCGGATCCTGCGGTGAAGGAATTCGAGGAAATTGTGGTAAGTATAATCTAATTAATGCGGATCAACACGATTGCAATCTAATCGATGATCTAAATGATTCACTGTTACTTCTTCTGCAAGAGGAGGAAATTGTTGCTAGTCATGGATCCGTGGTTCCTCATCCTGTCGTGGCGGCCACCGGTGGGATAACCCTTTTATGGCGATGAACGGGCCAAGAAAATAGAGCGATTCTGAAGAAGCCGTCGTTGCTGGCCGTCTGGCCTCGGGGTAAGAATTGGGTGGATCATTTTGGTCCACCGAGGGCCTTATGTGGCGCCGTCGGGAAGGAGCGAGGAGGAAAACCGAGAGGTTCAAGAACTTAAGGCACAAGTGGCGCGGATCCCCAGATCGTCCAAGACAACTGGCAATCACCCTCACGTCATTCCTGCCTACCTTGGTGGAGTCAATAGCGATGGAGTGCGGGTGGTCGAGAGTAGCGTGCCGATTCCAAGCATGGTCAGCCACTCGAACAACGCGGCACGAATCAGCGAACTACGTGTTCGTGACTCCATAGCTTCGCTGGCGCCGCAAGTGTTGGTGACTCCCCTACCATCACCTTGGCGCGGAGTACATGTTGGTGCCCCCTGCCATCGTCGGCGGCACCGGAGCTCAAGTACCCGTCGGTAGGGAGAATACACCGGTGGCCACCGCGCCATCAAGCGCCCTTCCGTATCTTGCACGCCCGTCGCCGTATCACGGTGCGCCGACATTAGCCGATCTCGGCGCCATCACGGTAAACAAATTGCTTTAATTACCGCCTTTCATGCCATCTATTACTCTTATGGCATCTCGCTCGACGCCGTACATGTTTTTCGCAGACGGATGTTCCTTGCACTCTCTTATGCTACGTGAACAACGAGAGGGATGTTGCCAAGGTACCATCGTTCAACCCTTGCGCGCGTTCCACTCAAAGCCGATGCGGATAGCGTGCGGGGTTAAAATTAGTCGGTGCTAAGGGGCTTGCGGCACGACTGGAACCTCCCATTCAACCCCGAGGCGGATGAAGAAGAGCCGTCTGTCCTCGAAGTTGCTTGCTTATTCTTGCTATGGACAAAGAGCATGATCCATTTGGGGGCGGGGGGCCATCACGCCTGGAACAAGACCGCCTCGTGCCAGCGACAAGCGGTGGCAAGGCCCCCTTACCGCCCTCGCCGTCACCTCCACGCGGTGGGTCGGATGATCATGTTGATGATATGCACATGGCGCAGGATCCGGCCGAGGACGACGAAGACTGGAATGATCACTTATTCAACACTCAGTTTGGCAATGAAGAAGACCTAGCTGGTGGCCCCATAGAGAAATCCACTATCACCAAGCGTCTGTTTGGTTCTCAGGAGATGCCTCCAACTTGCACCTTTACAGAGCCAGCTGATACAACCAACCAGCCCTTTATTCTAAGCCCTGACACACTACATAGGGCGGCCGGTGCTCAGATTGCGGTGCCTGCCCGCTCTCCAAAAGGAAAAAAGGGCAGGAAAAGAAAATCTAGCAGCTCGAGCCAGCCGGTGGCGTCAACAACTGCGAATCCGATCAGGTTTTGGGACGGGCCACCAAGAACCGAGGGAATTATGTGGAGGATTCATGTGGCGGGTGAGCCCATTCTAACTAAGAATTTGCGGAAGCTCGCCAGTTCGGAACTGCAGAGTGTGCATGACGGTGTGCTGACGATAGAGAGACGCCTTCTATCGGAGAAAGATCCCTCGCACCCGGTATTCGTGGTTAAGGTGCCACCAGGCTTGGGCTTCGTCGACAATGCCCCTGCGGATCTGTTCTTCCTGCGGTTTGACGGCATCTTCAATATGTTCCACCTATACCCGCTGCACTATACCATGGTCCGTCTGTTTTCTCTCAGCCTGGCCATGCAGATCATTAGAGAGAACACACCGGGCATCGCTATAGTGGACCCCTACTACATGCGTGTGGCTGCTTGGGTTCCCCGCCAGCGATGTATCGTGGCCTCGTACCTAAAAAGAATCCTCGTGGCGAACAAGACAAAGGAATACATTCTAGCCTTACTTTCCCGAGTAAGTCGTTATTCACTCGCCACCGTCGATTGGCTTTATTAGATCATTATCATTCTTTTCCAACACATTCCATTTGAATTTTTTGCAGAGATGAACACTGCATGCTCATCTCCTTATCGCCAAGCATTCCCACGTATTTCGACTCGGGGAGTCTAGAAAAGAAGAAAAACTACGACAAGATCAAGGAAGTTCTGGATGATGCTCTCACTGGCTTTGCCTCAACGGAAGGCACCACCTTCGTGCGTACGAAGGTCAAGTTAGGTAGGCATGTCTTCAACCACGTAACGGAGTTCCCCTGCGTGAAGCAGCCGGAAAACAGTAAGAAGGAAGCCTACTATGCACTCCATCACATGAGGGAGTTCCTACTTGACCAGCAAAATTCTACGCTGCCAGATCATCTGAAACAGTGGGCCGAAGCAAAGGCCAAGATCAATGATTCGGATATTAGACAAGAGATGTATCGCATCCAGCAGCAGTTTGGGGCAATCATCTTTCGTGATGTCATGACTTCGGGGGGGATCTTCTACGGAGGAAATATCCCGAATAACCGTGCCATAGAAGATCGCCTAGAGATGCAGGGTAACTATAGGAAGTTCATGACGAGACAGGGCATCCTCCCGTTCCCTAAGCCGAGCCAGAAGGCTTGATGTTGGCCTAGTTGTAGTTACAAACTATAGATGACCTTTGTGTGTGTGTGGACAAGTGTACTTATCTTATTAGGTTTATGAATCATCGCTTACTTATTTTGCTTATTATTATTATATATCAATCAATGCTTGGTTTTTTTGCTTACTCTTTGGTCCTTTGCTCAATTTGGTCCTTCTTTTTTTCCTTACTCTTTTTTCGAGAATAATGTCGATGATTGAAATGTTGTGGCACACTATATATGTGAATGTGCTACGATGGGACTGTGAGCCTTGTGATATGCACAAGTCCAGGTCTTGTGCATCCTACTTGGCTCACCGTTCCATCGTAGCATATTCCTGTGTCCAACGACCTATGTATATATATGAGGCATTCTTTTCGAGTTATTTTTGTCTTTTTCGAGAATAATGTCGATGATTGAAATGTCGTGGCACAATGTATATGTGAATGTGCTATGATGGGATTGTGATCCTTGTGATATGCACAAGTCCAGGTCTTATGCATCCTACTTGGCTCACGGTTCCATCATAGCATATTCCTGTGTCCAACGACCTAGCTAGTTATATATGAGGCATTCTTTTCGAGCTACTTTGGTCTTTTTCGAGAATAATGCCGATGATTGAAATGTCGTGGCACACTATATGTGAATGTGCTACGATGGGATTGCGCCTTGTGCTATGCACAAGTCCAGTGTGTGCATCCTACTTGGCGTCAGTTTCATCGTAGCATATTCTCGTGTCAACGACCTAGCTAGTTATATATGAGGCATTCTTTTGAGCTACTTTGGTCTTCTTGAGAATAGTGCCGATGATTGAAATGTCGTGGCACACTATATATGTGAATGTGCTACGATGGGATTGTTACTTGTGCTATGCACGTGTCCGTGTTGTGCATCCTACTTGGCGACGGTTCCATCGTAGCATATTCTATCCAACGACCTATGTATATATATGAGGCATGCTTTTGAGTTACCGTGGTCTTTTCGAGAATAATGCCGATGATTGAAATGTCGTGGCACACTATATGAATGTGTTGCGATGGGATTGTTCGCCTTGTGCTATGCAGTCCGTGTTGTGCATCCTACTTGGCGAAGTTCCATCGTAGCATATTCATGTGTCAACAACCTAGTTATATATGAGGCATGCTTTCGAGTTTGGTCTTTTGATTTAGGAGTACTTTCTATAAGTGTATCTTCATATGCGACTTTAATTATATATGTTTTTCAATAATCGGTTAATTATTATTGTCAACATATAGATGACGTGATACGTCGTACAAGGGACGGTTCCTGAGTCTCGATGATTGGGAAGACTAGGAGACAGTGCACCGTTTGACAATAGCTACAAAGGTACAACACTATGGCGGAGGCGGAAGCTAGATACACGCCGCTATCTAGCGGAGTTAGGACAAGGAACCGGATGAAGACCTACACCTTCGTCATGCGGTGATCATGCTTATCTTCTTTGGTTATTCATCCGCGTTTGTGTCTAGCTAGCTAGTTTAGATGTCTAAGCGAGCTTCGAGCTCTAACTTGTTCGATCGACACATGTATTAGCATGTCACCAACTACTACTTTGTAACATGATCGAAACAATGTAACTTAGACTATGTATTCATGTATGAGACTTATCTATATGTATTTGTTTCAATCTTGTTTTCATATTGAGTATTTATATATACAATTGTATATCTTGTATCTGTGTGTATATCTGCTGTAATATTGTATATAATGTATTGCATATAATGCTCGAAATTAAAAAACAAAACATACATCTGTGGCGCACATGGTCTACCTTCTGTGGCGCACTACACCTAAAGTGCACTATGGAAGCTTAGTGGCGCACTAGGTAGTGTGCCACAGAAGATCCCAGGGGTAGCGCACCAACCCAAACTTCTGTTGCGCACTAGCAGGTGCGCTACGCCTATCTCTACACAACCGTGGCACACTAGGCAGTGCGCCACGGCCGAGATAAGTAGCGCAAGGCCGTGGCGCCTTCGCTAGTGCGCCACAGATGATGTTTCCAGGTGCGCCACTAAAGGCCATTTTCCTAGTAGTGCCACCTCCGTCTCTCCTCTGGACTCCATGTTCTCCTCGGTGAAATATTGACTTTGGCTTTTGTCTCCCATCCAATTTCGAGAATATTTCCTTACTAGATTTTCTGGAACCAAAAACAGAAGAAAACAGGAAACTCGCACTGTGGCATATTGTCAATAGGTGATATGTCCAAAACGTATCTACTTTCGCGAACACTTTTGCTATTGTTTCTCCCCTAAACTTGTGTTATTTGGATACAACTAACATGGACTGACGCTTTTTTCAGCAGAATTACCTTGGTGTCTAGCTTTTGTGCAGAAAATCAACTATAAGGAAAAATCCCGGAAAATATGCCAAAAAACTTATTTCACCAGAAGATCCACGGAGCTAGAAGACGAGACGGAGTGGAGGCCTAGGGGCCCACACCCTGCCGCAGCAGGTGGGCCCGGCCTAGGTGCCTGGCCACCTAGGCACCCCTCGGCTCCATTTTTGCCTATAAGTTACCCCTTGACCTAAAAACTGAGGGGGGTTCAACGTTTTTCTAGAAAGAGTTCCGCTGCGCCACCACCAGAAGCCACGATTCGGAACTAGAAACTCCGTTCTGGCACCTTGCCGAGACAAGGAATTTGGGGAGGATCATCGCCATCGTCATCACCAATGCCTCTCCATTAACCATCAATGTTTCCCTCATCCATGAGTGAGTATCCCCTGCTGTAGGCTATGGGGATGGTAGGGATTGGATGAGTTCTATCTTGTAATCGAATAAGATTGTTAGGGCATAGTGCCTAGTATCTCTATTAGTGCTATTTGACTTTGTCGCAACTTGTTGTGCTTAATGCTTGTCACTAGGGCCCGAGTGAAATGATCTCAGATATGAACTTATTATTGAATCATTATGATAGTATTGTTTGTGATCTTATCTGCAAGTTGTGTACACATATCATTGTCTGGATCCAAAGGCCCCGAAGTGACAAAAATTGGGAGAACCAGAGGGGATGGCTGTGGTGTGAGGATCACATGTGTTCAAGGAGTGTTAATGCTTTGCTCCGGTGCTATATTAAAAGGAGCACCTTAATTGCCAGTAGTTCCCTAGAGGCCCCGCTGCCACGGGCTGGCAGGACAAAAGATGTTGTGCAAGTTCTCATTGCGAGCACACATGGCTATATATGGAGCACATTCCTAGAATTGTTTAGTAATTGGATGCTTATTCTCATTTATCTGCAATTCCCTAGATCTTGAAGTTACATGTTTATACTCGTCCATGCAACTCCCGTCCATCCATCCCTATGCCTACCGCGCTCATATCCTACTGTTTGCTGCTACTGTTACCATTGCTCTTGTTTTACTGCTACTGTTGCTTTGTTGTTGCTACTACAAACTGTTGCTACTACCCCCTCCTTCACGGTTTGTAGGGCGTTCTACAAAAATCTCACGGATCTAGGCGTGCACATATTGGCTAAAAATTAGCCTATTAGGGAGCGGTTAAGGCGCATGCATTGGTGGAAGACTGTTGCATGCATAGGAAGTTGGGAGGAAAGGTGCCACATTAATCAACCATTAATTCTTATGCGCCTAGGAACGTTGTAGTTTTGGAAAAACCCAAATTTGATTAGACGCCCTGCAAACCGTGAAGGAGGTAGTAATAAAATTCTCTGAGCAAGAACTATTTTCAGGTGTAGCTGAATTGACAAATCAGTTGTTAAGGCTTGCAAGTATTATTTGGCTCCCCTTGTGTCAAATCAATAAATTGGGTAATACTACCCGCGAAGACTGTTGCGATCCCCTATACTTGTGGGTCATCAAGACTATTTTCTGGCGCCGTTACCGGGGAGTATAGCATTATTTGTAAGTTCACTTGGATCTACTATTGTTCACTTCTACTCCTTTCATCATGGGGAAGTCTCGTGATGGAAAGTTTCCTATTTTACCATCCACTACAAGAAGAGGTACAATCCTAAACACCTCTGCTGCTCTTGATTCACCGTCTTTTATAATCAAGCTTGTTACACCACCACCACATACTCATGCTACACACACTGCTACTACTGTTGAGTCTGAAACTACTTTTGATACTCATGATGTTACTTCTACTGTGCTTGATGTGAGTGGTTCATTAGGTCCTTTCCTATATGCTACTATGACTGGTCTAGGAAATACTGAAACTCCTAGTGAAGACACTGTTACACCTGTTAGCTCACCTGAGTCTAGAGAGATTTATGATATTAATGATGGTTTCATTGAGTTCACTGATGAATTTGTTGAAGAGTGCCAAAACACACATGGTGCTATTTCTATTAAGAGTCTCCTTGCAAGACATACCATTATTCCTAAACTGTCCTCTAATCCTAAGTTTGCCACCTCTCCCATAGATATTAAAGATAAAGATTATGATTTCTCTCTTGATTTATCCTATTTAGACATTGTTGAGAAAGAACCTTTTTGTGGGACTGAAAATGAGAGTGTTGTAGCTCATATGATTGAGCTTTCTAATATGAGTGCTTTATTCTCTGATGATTTTAAGATGCGCAAGTACTTTGTTACAAAGATCTTCCCTTTTTCACTAAAAGGAGAAGCTAGGGCTTGGTTTAATAGATTACCTCCTGGTTCCATTGATAGCCCTGATTGCTTGATTGCTTCTTTCTTCCAGAAATATTTTCCTCCCAGTGCTAGACATGTTGCTTTGCAGAGAGTTTTTGATTTTAAATAGGAAGAAGAAGAGAAATTGCTTGATTCATGGACAAGGTTCTGTGCCTTGATTCATGCACATCCTGGATGTCCATTGCCTAAAAATGAGCTTCTTGATATTTATTATAGTGGACTGAGTGATGATTCTAGGACATACCTAGATAGCTTTGCTGATTGTGTTTTCAGGAAAAGGAATCCTCTGATGTCTTTGAAGAACTAATGGCTAAGATAAGCAAGAATTATGATGATTGGACTTCAACTAAGCTAAATACACCTGAGCCTATTACTCCTGAACTAGTTGTGCCTGAACCAGTTCCAACACCAACACCAAAGAAGAGGGGAGTTATTGCATTAAATGATGAAGTGATGAAAGAAGCTAAGAAATGTCTAAAGGAGAAAGGTATTAGAGCTGAAGATGTGAAGAATCTACCTCCTATAGAAGAATTATGCAAGCCAATTCCCCACTCATCTACTATTGAGGCACACTCTCTCCAAAACTTTGATGAAGGTGATATTCTTTATGGTAAGCCTCCTGATCAATGTTTAGAGGAACTTGACATTTTTATTGTTAAACAAGGTAATTTTAATAAACAACTTTAGAATCATTTATTGGAAAACTCTAGAGCTATTAAAGAGTTGAAAGAAATTGTGGAAAGAACTTCTAATGATATTAAAATTCTTTGTAAACACTTTCAAATCGTTCAAACCCAACTTGATCAACTTGCTAAGGTACAAATGGATATGCTAGTTAATGCCTCAGGAGATAAACATGCTTATGGAATTAGAACTAGGAGTGGTATAGCTACTCAAGATCCTTTATATCCTGAAGGACACCCTAAAAGAATTGAGCGGGATTCTCAACAAGGTGAAAGTAGTGGTAGTCCTCGTAAGAGAAAGAAAAAGAAACATAAAATAGTTGAGGAACCACTTGAACCTGCTATAGATCCTAATAGTATATCTGTCTCTGATGCTGAAACTGAGAGTGGTAATGGTAATAATGATGCTCCTGATAAGGAGGAAGGTGAGGAAGAACCTGAGAAGCACACTAAGGTACACTAAGGAAGATTTTATTGCTAAGAAACATGGTAGTGAGAGAGAACCTTGGGTGCAGAAACCTATGCCTTTTCCAGGTAAGAAACACAAGTCAAAGGAGGAAGAACACTACAACAAGTTTTGTGAGTGGATGAAACCTTTATTTTTGCAAATTCCTTTGACTGATGCTATTAAATTGCCTCCTTATTCAAAGTATATGAAGGATATTGTCTCTAATAAAAGGAAGATTCCTAATGAGGAAATTTCTACTTTGCTTGCTAATTATTCCGTCAATGGTAAGGTTCCAAAGAAACTTGGTGATCCAGGTATAACAACTATTCCTTGCTCTATTAAGAATAATTATGTTAGAACTGCTTTATGTGATTTGGGAGCTGGAGTTAGTGTTATGCCTTTTTCTCTCTACAAGATACTCCAGCAGAAAAGTTGATACGAACTTGATGGCACACTTTATTCCTTGCACTTAATAATCCTGAACCATTGTGACCTGTCCATGAAAGTTATATGCTTGCAAATTATAGGCTGGGAGTTAGCAGAACCGTGTTGTCACGAGGAACGCTTTCAACACTTATGGATACATATCCAATTGATACCTTGCTCTTTTGTTTGCGGATGTCGTTGGTGTGAAATAAAAGGGGAGCTTGTGAGTTCATGGAGTATATATATGTGTTAGAGAAACGCCTGGGCCGCTAGCCTAGGCCATGCCTAATCATGGTGGAAACTTGCAGCATCACCATAATGAGCGTCTATGAAGCATCCTCAATAAAAAGCTATGCACATAGTAAATAAAAAGATCGCTGAGATGCCCATTGTCTGCTTGCCTTGTCATTTTGATCATGGGATAGCTCCTGTATCATGTGCAAGGGGTACCCCGTTGGCGGTTCTCTATGATATGCATGTATGTACAATGACAAGAACTTGCAGGTAATCAAAGTTGAGTAGCATGCGGAGCGGCCCTCGTACTCAAGGGACTTGGGATTTCCAGTTTATGGTTTGTCAAGCATATAACTCATATTGGACCTCACTTTCACCTTAACCATATAAAGATGCCAATGATGGGGGCAATGAGAGCTCAAAGCTAGTGAGTACCTTACTTTCAACATTTATAATCCTTTTACACTTTTCAAAACCTTTTCACTTCCTTATTGAGTCACCACTTATTCTATGAGCACCTCTTGAGAGCATAGTTGTCATTCTTGTGTTTGTCTTAAAACTTGGTTAATTGTGTCATGACTTTGATGCTTGTATCTCTGATATCTTTACTTCTAGTCTTCATGTGAACTTTATAGGTGCCTTGGCATTTATATTGTGCTCTACAAACAAAGGCAAGCGAGATACCACTCTATCATACCTTATTATGAGCATTGCAATGTTGCTTATGTTTATGTTTCATGCTACTTATTATTATTGAGTTGGTTTGTCTTCATAGCTTGCAATGACTATTGAGTAGACTTAGTTGCATACTTCTTATTATGAATGGTTTAAGTATCTACTCCTGTGCTGAGAATATATACATCATATGAAGCAAATGTGTTCGTGAAAGTTTTTTTATCGCACTCAGTTTTCAACTGAATTGCTTGAGGACAAGCAATAAGCTAAGCTTGGGGGGAGTTGATACGTCCAAAACGTATCTACTTTTTTGAACACTTTTGCTATTGTTTATCCCCTAAACTTGTGTGATGGATACAACTGACACGGACTGACACTGTTTTCAGCAGAATTACCTTGGTGTCTAGCTTTTGTGCAGAAAATCAACTATCAGGAAAAATCCCGGAAAATATGCCAAAAATCCTATTTCACCAAAAGATCCACGGGCGAGACGAGGCGGAGGCCTGGGGGGCCACACCCCTGCCAGCACATGTGGGCCCAGCTCGTGCCTAGGGGGGTGCGGCCACCCTAGGCACCCCCTCGGGCTCCCTCTTCACCTATAAGTTACCCCTTGACCTAAAAACCGAGGGGGGTTCGATGTTTTTCCAGAAAGAGTTCCGCTGCGCCGCCACCACCAGAAGCCGCGATACGGAACCAGGAACTCCGTTCTGGCACCCTGCCGGGACGGGGAATTTGGGGAGGATCATCGCCATCGTCATCACCAACGCCTCTCCATCAACCATCAATGTTTCCCTCATCCATGAGTGAGTAATCCCCCGCTATAGGCTATGGGGATGGTAGGGATTGGACGAGTTCTATCTTGTAATCAAATAAGATTGTTAGGGCTAGTGCCTAGTATCTCTATTAGTGTTACTTGACTTTCTTGCAACTTGTTGTGCTTAATGCTTGTCACTAGGGCCCGAGTGTCATGATCTCAGATCTGAACTTATTATTGGATCATTATGATATTATTGTTTGTGATCTTATCTGCAAGTTGTGTATACATATCATTGTCCGGATCCAAAGGCCCCGAAGTGACAGAAATTGGGACAACCGAAGGGGACGGCTGTGGTGTGTGGATCACATGTGTTCAAGGAGTGTTAATGCTTTGCTCCGGTGCTCTATTAAAAGAAGAACCTTAATTTTCAGTAGTTCCCTAGAGGCCCTGCCACGGCAAGTGACAAAAGATGTTGTGCAAGTTCTCATTGCGAGCACGCATGACTATATATGGATCACATGCCTAGGATTGTTTAGTATTTGGATGCTTATTCTCATTTATCTGCAATTCCCTAGATCTTGAAGTTACATGTTTAGACTCGTCCATGCAACGCCTGTCCATCCATCCCTATGCCTACCGCGCTCATATCCTACTGTTTGCTGCTACTGTTACCATTGCTCTTGTTTTACTGCTACTGTTGCTTTGCTATTTCTACTAAAAACTATTGCTACTGATAAACTTTTGTGAGCAAGAACTATTTCCAGGTGCAGCTCAATTGACAACTCAGTTGTTAAGGCTTGCAAGTATTCTTTGGCTCCCCTTGTGTCGAATCAATAAATTGGGTAATACTATCCACAAAGACTATTGCGATCCCCTATAATTGTGGGTCATCAATAGGTTAGTACCAGAAAACATATAAAAACACATCAAAGTATAGACAAAGTAAAACAAAATAGATACTAAACAAGTATGGAACATAAAAAATTATAGATACGTTTCTGACGTATCAGAATGCACTGCCCACATATAATTATCTTGCTCTAACAATTACATGAATACTTTATTATTATCTATTATTCCCATCAGATGTTTTGCACAGCTACTATTGAAAACCGAAGAACCTAGGCCCTCTCTCTCCATCGTCTTGGTCCGGTGAAAACACAATTAGAATTCTAAAACTCTCGAAGGTCCATTTAAGTAATCTCACATTGCTTTCTGCGTCCCGAGGATTCGATAAACCTAGGTCAACTAGGAAAAAATAGCTATACTATATTCATAATCCGGATCAAAGGTATCACTCCTCCTCCTCCTCGCTCGCCACGCCACGCCACGCCATGCGACATCATGATACGATGCACGCTCCGTGGGTTACAGGAATCTCGCCGAGCCGGGCTTTATTTTGCCACGCATGAATGATATTTGAACAGTTGTACATAAGCTAAAACGTTTTGCTCGAGTGGATTTTTAATACGAGCTAAGTGGAAATTAATGCGAACTAAGTGGAGTCTGTCTGTTTTTGGCTGCCGCCTGTTCGCTTCAGCTTCTGCCTCTTTGTTTCATCTCCTGTGCAGCCTGTCTGCCTTCCCTTTGTACCTATAAGAGAGAGAGAGGCCGTGCCTCCTCTTAGATACACGATTGCACACCCATTTGCGCCTCCAGTTTCAGAGCACCACGCTACTTAGATCTTTCCCATGCCGTCTTGCGGTGTGCACCGCGAGCCAGGACAGTAGTCCTCCGAGACCCCCGCTGCTTCGAGTCCTGTGCAGGAGAAGGGCGATAAGGTTTTTAGGAAGCACTATTGGCGCGACTACTGGTTTCATCACGGACTCCTTCACGGATAGCAGCAACGCCGACGTCTTTCCCAATGATGACTTCTTCCCCGACATCAACAACATCTTCCTCGATGACATGGCTAATGACGGTGCCAACGCCAACAATGGCGGTTCCTCTGCTGTGATGTACATCATCTTTCTTAATCTTGTTTATCTTAGTCAGATAGTTTGTCATTCTTTTTGGTTGTTGTAGACCTTGTTCTGATCTTATCTCAAGTTCTATGCCTTGCAACCCTCTTGGTTATCTGCCTTAATTTGTATCTGCTAATTCACATGATTAGTTTAATTTCTATGATTCTATTCAGGTTTTATCTAGTGTTTATCATGGTTAATTCTCTTGGTAAATTTCTCTTTTATTCAATAGAGGTTAGCCCTTAATATTTTCATTTTAATATAATCCTAATTTTTTAGTATTTGACTTTTTGCACAAACATTAATATTGGATACTAATTGGGAGTATATGATAGATAGACCAACAATTACATTATTAACATATGCTTTCTGCTATACAAAATCACGAACATTGATAAGTTTTGTTAACATGAGTATCCAATGACATCAATTTTATGGTGCATAAGCTACATCAATTCTAATCGGATGAGCATGTGGTGGCAAAGTTCATCAAGCTTGCCTGCAGCTGAGTTGGTGGCTCACATGATTGATGGGGCAACTGAGGAGCACGCGATCAAGGACAACCGTTTCGCCTAGTGACGAAGGAACTAGAGGTTGAAAGACACACATGAGAGGAGGGAAGTTATGTGGGGCATCCGTCGATGATTATGACCTTCGAGACTGCAAGTACGAACTACATCTTATTGATAAATATAATTTTTAAGTTATGTGTCCCACAAAGGCAGCCTTAGTCTAGCGATCAATTATTGGTAAAACGCAACTAAGGTTCTGCGGGTTGAGTTGGAATATTAGGGTCCCCTATTTTACTGATGCCGCTCTTTCAAAACATATTGACACAAGTTCTCAATTATATCTAACACTAGTTGCTCTTTATGGTTGTTATCTTCTTTAGCCACATCAAAATTGTTGATATCCGATAGAAAACCACAATTCGTTAGTTACAATAGAGCCATGCCAAGTCTTCTACCAAGCAACTTTGAGTTCTTGTTGTACTCTTTCAATCTATATTCAAGCTAGCCACTCATGCCACCAAATCCGACCAATTTATACCTATTAGCTGCCTTTTTTGGCCAATCTGATCGTGTAGCCCTAGTAGACAATGCAATATGCTATTTTGCGCAATGTCAATCTTAATAATTGTACTTACTAAATGTGATTTGTCACTCAATCTACCACCATAACCCTAGTAACAACAACCGACAATATAATTTACCACCCATAAATACTTGCGATTCACCATGTTTTCGGTTCACCGTTAGTTTTTTTATCCCCGAGAAATTGCTAATCTGGGTCTTCAGCTATTTTTCTTTTTCTTGTGGACTGTTCTGTAAGGGCTCTGGTTTGTATCACTTGATCTTTCCCGCAAAAAAAAGAACTAACACTGGGACTTTTGCCACCAACAATTTACTACCTACCTCATAATAGATATACAAAAGATCCATGTATACAATATAAGGAAGGACATAATGTCATTAACAATTATTAACCACAATATATTTTGGATATGCTATTTACTACTAAACACGGGCATTTATTTCCACCATTAACTCCTCGTATCTTTTGACAATCCATATCTTTGCAACAATTAATTAATGACATATAAAAACCCATTAATTAAATTGGGACCACCTACCCTATATAAATGTGCCCAGGCCATGGAGACCATATGCAACTCATCCTATTCGTATCATACACCCGATACCTTATTGCCCCTCTCCGGACCGATCGATGGTCACCATGACGTTCCCTATCGTGCAGCAGCCATTCACCCGTGACGATCCTCTCTCGTACGTACATGCTCTCTCCCTTCATGCTTTTCATGGCTTACGTGCACGTATAACTAGTTAACAAAAATATTTCTTTTAAGTTAAACATATATTCTATGTTCAATCTTGTCTTTCATGTTGCAAATGAAGAATGCCTAACTGGTCGGCTTTACCACCCGAAGTGATCCAGCATCTCGTGTACCTAGGGACAAGCAACGATCTGATCCGGTACCGCGCGGTGTGCAGGCAGTGGAGGAATGCCCTCCCACACCCGGATTCCCAACCTTGACTACTGCAACATGGTGTACACCGTCACCAATATGTAACCTGATGGTCGATTATATCCATGCTTCGGGAGCTAAGCTTGCTAGCTAAAGTATCTGTATCTTTGATGTTATGTTGATTCGATCAGTACTTCTATGAATAAAATATGTTATGATGCCTCGGTCAATATTTTGATGTTATGTTGCCTCCGTCAATATTTTGATCACTTGTTAAGAAGTAACTAGTAATATTTTTTTTCGAAATATAGCTCCTTTTGTATCTACTAGGGAACGTCAGCGAAAAACAGTGTCACGGGACACACAAAGTTTTGGTTGGTACAAAACCTGTCGTCTAGAATCCTAGCTGCCGTCTCCTACAGTACCTCCGTCCGATCTGTTCCTCCTCCAGCCAGCCTTGCAAGGCGTCATGAGGGGCGGGGAACCTGATCTAATGATGGAGTCCTTCAATAAAATTAGTTTTCAGCAGTTTAGTGTCGAATTTGATGGTTGTCTTCTTGGCCTTCGCGTTGATGAAGATGACAACTTTTTTAATAAGGGTTCTTCACCCCTTCGATGATGTGGGTTCCTTCCTAGCGTCAATGTTAGTGTTGGAAGATCAAAATTCTTTAGATATGGTCTTTCAGATTTTGCTTGGCCGGATCGATCTTGGATGATATTTTATGGTTGTCGCGAGGAGGTTTTTCTTTGTAAAATCTATCCCGACTGCTACGTCCTTGATAATGTTGACTCATGCTCTCGACTTCCCAGCGACATCGACCAAACTGGTCGGTTCATCTTCCATGCAATACTGGTGTTGGTCCTTTTTTTTATGTTGGTTGATTACTCTAGTGTCTTCCCACGTGAAGTATGGGCACTACGGCTCAAAAAATTATGGGAGAACTCCCAGTGGTATTTAGAGGTCTATCGTTTGTTGTCTTTTTTGTGTGGCTGCTTTCGGAAAACTACAAGATTGTGCCACAGGAGAAGAAGACGTTTGGAGTCCTTGATGTTTTGCTAGTTTCTTTTAGGATTTATTTTGTAATTGATGAAGACAGGTCATGTACCTTTGCCATGTATTATTTGTTATGATATAAATATATATGGTATTGATTGTAAAAAAACAAAGTTTTAGTTGGTACAACAACCTCCCTCGTCGCTCTTTCTCGACACCTGAAGCAACCACCCAATCTCCGCTCATGTCCCTCCGCAACCCCCCTCTCCTCTCTCGCCCAGGGTCGGCCCTGAGGGGGATCTGTAGGGGAAGCCGCCCCGGGCCCCCGAAACCAAGGGGCCCCAAAATCCGAACTAGCTAAGGCATAGTCAACAGAAGCGAAGATTATTTGACAGCACCATTAGAACAGGTTGCAAGCTTCTATAGAAAGACAAAGCGTTATGCTTTGTGCAACTGGAACTTTTGGGCCTCCCGTTTGGTTAATTCGGGCCTTCCCTTTTGATTTGTTTGGATTTTTTTCCATTAATTAGGTATGAAGTGATTAAGTGGAGCTGTGTCTCACCTAAAAAAAGTGGAGCTGCATGTGTCGTTTGCTAAAAAAGAGTGTGGAGTTAGTTGTCTCCGCTTGATAAAAAAAATCAGGTGAGTCCGGTGGTAACGATTCAAAAATCTACTACTCTCTCCGTCTCATATTACTTATTTTAACCAAGTTTAGTGTAGATTCATATGTATGTAGATATATTTTAGCACTCTCTCCGTCTTAAAAAAGATGACTCAAAGTTATCTAAATCTGGATCTATCTAGGCACTATATAATGTATATATAGATACATCTCAATTTATACAAATCTGCAACATCCTTTTTTAAAACGGAATGCGTATATAGGTTTGCTTATTTTGAAAAAGTTACGATAGCTAATGTAGGACGGAGGGAGTATTAGCACAGGGTGGACTCCCTCAGAAAAGCACACAGTCGACTCATTTTTTCTTAGACAGAAAATAACTTTTTTTTCTGTTGCAAGTTGATTTCTCCTATAGTCCTAAAAGTGCAAGCCCATGACAGATACCGCTCTGACTGTGCTTACATAAAACGATGCTGAACAGTAGCCGGAGACGATAGTTCGTCTGCACTCAGGCAGCCACGTTGAGAGGCAAGAAGCCGAGTCATCGACAAGAGACTGCAATGCATCCATACCCTAACGATGATACTGTTCAAGGCATAATCGACATAATAATAACATACCATTATCAATGACTTCACAGCTAATAATGTTAGAAGAAAATTTCAAAATGATACATATTATTGGATATCAAATGTTGCTTTAACCCAAAAAAATGTTGCTTTCATGCACACTTTAAAATTTTATTGTAACACTTCACATTTATTTATGCCTATAGGGCCTCTGAGTTTAGTTTTGCCCGGGCCCCTAAAACCTTAGGACCGGCCCTGCGCCTATAGTGGCCACTACAAGTTCCAAGAGGTCCAGCGAAACCCTCCAAGCCACCGCATCCTCTCTCGTCTCCGATCCGGATCCCGCAGACCGTTCTCGTACGTCGACCTCGACGACCCCAACCCGAGCGCTCCCATCACCGACCCACCTCGCCCAACTCATTCCGGCGCTGCACCGTGGCCGTGCTCCACGGATTTCGCCGACACGCGCCTCTCAAGATTCTCTCCGCTGTCGCTGCTCCATGTCAGGAGGTCGGCCTCGGCCACCACATGGCACATGTACCAGGAGCTCGCTCCAGCGCGAGCCGACGTACGGGACTTTGAAGGCTTCAAAATGTGGCCCTAACTTTTAGGGCAATATCATGGCGCCTAAATTTTTTATGTGCCTCTCGACATGTTCGGACATAATTTTTATCTGAAACGTAAACTATTAGTCAAAGCTAGGAAATCTTGACTCCATACTTTCTAGGAATGATCTATGAGCGGAGAGAATATATGTTTCGTTCTGAAAGAAAAAGGAAGAGATGGGTGTGTGCAAAAAAATTCTACTATGCTTTTTTCCTTGGAGCATGAAGTATAAATATATGATAGAGAGAAAATTACTACATTCAGTTCATTATTAGATGAATTTGCATGAACAAGTCATTTAAGATTTTTTTGTAACATGTACAGATGAGAAAAAAAATCAAGGAGCACATATACCATGCACGTCCTACTACCTTCGTCTTCAAATATATCTTAATTGTCATGAATGAAATTCTTGTACAAACATACTTGAGTCATGATATTTACACAGATATTCGTCTTCAAATCTCTCTCTCTCTCTCTCTCTCTCTCTCTCTGTGTGTGTGTGTGTGTGTGCGTGCGTGCGTGCGTGCGTGCGTGCGTGCGTGTGTCCTAGCCATCACCGAATAGACGATCGATTTTCTATAAAAAAATATCCTAGCCAACTAAAAGTTAGATGTTCCCTTCTCTATAGACAAGTGGTAGTATGAAAACATTGAATATGCTTGAGGGGCGACAAGCTGGAAAAAATTCGTGCATTTTTTTGTAAAAGATGTTTAAATCTATATCTAAAACATTGTGTATTTTACAATGAACGAGGTAGGTGGAGAAGCAAAAATCATAAGATAAGAAAATAAACATTTAACATCTTTGACATATTAACAATGATGCCCTCGCATTTGTGAGGGCCACCATGCTAGTTTTTAAGGGAAAAGGTAGATAGCCTTCATTAGCTTTTTTCATACAGTGAACTGCAGAAATTCAAATAGTGGATTGTTTTTTACACAGTTAACCCATGTAGTTTGAATCTTGAACTTGCGGTGTTTTCACCTTGTGAATTATTTTAGTTTTTCAGAGTAAAAATGCCTAAGGGTTCGGATCTTTAATTGCCAGTGCTCAATGTTAGTAGACTGTCTGCTCCTATTGCTGGATCCTAGAGACCAGACGCAAAAACAACAGCGTTTTAGCCTAGCTACATAAAATTTAAAAGACGTTGGTTGTTGGTGTGGGAAGGCATACCAACATCCATGAGCAAAGGTCTACTATTAGAATTCTCTCCAAGCCTAAACTAAGCCTAGAATAGATTACGTTACTAGTCCTTAATAAAAGATAAATAAAAGATACCCACTTTTCGAAGGTGGGTTCATCAAATGAGTTCGCCTAGGTATATTGTCTTTCGGTTAAATCAAACCCCCATAAATATAAAATAGCAATGGCAACATGGAAAAGAGGTTAAAATATCATTATTCTTACATTCTCCGTGTCAGATGATACAAGAGTCACCATCTTGTAAGTAAGGAGGATCTCTATATAGAACACCATACCAAATGAATCAAAGCATCTAGTATTCTAGTTTGAACTCGGTTGTGCCGTCTCATGAACTGTGACTACCCCCATTGAACCCCATCTTCTTTGTTTTATTGTTGGTACTTCACACAAAAGTTCCCCAAATAAATCGTGCAGGTCAAAATTTGTAAAGTCAACACCCAAAAAGGATGTCTCCTTGCTCGACTGAAAGGGAAATACTAACGACATGTACTCTGTGTGTGTGTGTGTGTGTGTGTGTGTGGATGGATGGAAATTCCTATTTGAGTTTCTATAACCATGCTAATCAAGTTTTTTGTTCTTTTACTAATCCTAAATGTGATACTGCGTAGCTAAGTCTACAATGCTCTGTAGTTCCAAAATATGCCTCTATTAACATAGTTTTTAAGTTCACGAGCAAACAAAGGCAACCTTAGAATTGACGAGGATTAGGTTAGAAAAATATCAGAGTCGTCTCTGAATCCCCCAGGCACTCTTCCAAAAGACATTTACACAAATTATGAAGTACTAAATCCAGTTGCTCTTTATGGTTCTCAACTTCTTCAACCACATCATTCTTTTTTCACTTAAAGATTCTACCATCCGGTTGTGCTCCCACTTTTATTGAAAGTAATAGAATCCTCGGTGTCTACTCCATTTCCACCTAGTAAAATGCCAGTTCAAGAAATACTAGAGGGTATGGTAAAAATAAACTTCTTTAGAAATAATGTACCTTTCCGTAGGTTGAATGTGGTTAGGATAAATTTTGACAAAAACCGTACTAAATTCGATGGTACAAGAAATGGTAAGACCTTTTGACATCCCAACACAATCCAGTCTGGACCCTAGCCTGGTTGACAGGATAAGGTAGTGATAATAATATACGGCGATGTATGGTCATATTTTAAGTTTGGATAATCATACCGTCTGAATATGGTTATCCTATTTATTGGTAAATTTAATTATTAACTACAAAATGTAGATATCATAGTTGTCTATGAGATGACACAAATGCTTGTAAGTATTTTATTTCAGTTTTAATACCCTCTAATGTTTTATGTGTGCTTAGTGTGTACACATATTAATTCATGCCCATTTTTTACATAGCTTTACATTTGAACATGTTAATTGATCGGTTTTTAGTTTACTTTTATTTGTATATTGTTTTGACTTTGGGTGTAAGTTGCACATTTAGGAATTTAATTGAAATAATATAGGGGTGCGACGCAAGTGACAAGAATGTGGAAGTGATTTATGTTTTCATAATTTTGAGGTTTATATAGAACACCAAAATTTCTTGTGTTTTTTCATTGTCATTTTAATTTTCACGTGCAAGTTTGCACTTTTTGAATGTCGTAGTTGCAAAACTAATATATGTGCATGTCTAGCGGTATGAATGTTCTGCAATTAAGGTTGCACAAAATACGGGGTTATATATTTTATGTATTATTTTCTTTTCATGACAGCTACTCTGTCCGTTAACAAATAAGTGTAGTTCTAGTTTTTCTTAAAATTTTATCAAGTTTGCAAAAAGGAATTATCAGCATATATCACAAAGTCCAAGAATTATTTCCTCCACAATTTCAATCAATTTCAAAATGGGCCCGGTGATACTATTTTCATTTTTTGTTGACTTTGGACAAAAGCTAGAACTACAGTTATTTACGGACCAAGGGCGTACATGTTTGGAGACCACACTTCAACAAATAACTCCACCAAGCAAAAAAATTCCCATAAATACATATATCATATATGGGATGCAAGTGTTGAAAACTTGAAATATATATATTTTCAAATTATTCATCATTAGACCTCATGGGAAATTATCATAGTATATCTTTTCCTTTCTATGCAAGTATCTTTCCTTAGACCGATGGTCCAAACTTAACCAGTGTTATCTTCCCTACTGGACTCATTATTGGCCATATTGCATATGTATTTTTTTTAGTACGGTATCATGTCTATATGTGATTCCACATCCATCTTATTCTAATTTACTATGTCACATGTCCATCCTATCCTAATTTCCAATGTCACATGTCCAAATTATTAAAATTTCTCATATATATAATTGATTGAAATTGTGGAGGAAATAATCTCTTAATCAAGGCAAAGCTTGTCCTATCTTATGGGCACTCACTTTTTTATCGACATATATTATTTTTGCATAACTTAAGCGAATCATTATGTGCATCACATCATGTGTTGTTTCAAACTTTTAGGGGCATGTCCATTAAAACATTATGCTTCCTTAATTTGTATGATGAGTTCATTTGCACACGTAGGTTCCATTGCATTGCAGGTCAGCATTAACTCATGCAGTCCTCCCCTAGTGGACGTCTCGTGTTGACATTAGTTTGAACAATCTTTAGCCCATGTATGTAATATATCTAAGAACTAATGTATGCATATCATGTTTCACCCTGGTCCTCCATAACTACATAGTATATCATAGGGCCTATAGAATAGAAACACAAACTAAATTAATTTTATTATATATACTAGATTAATGAGTTTTTTGTATGTGAATTCAACCGTTAATATATATGTTAGGAGCATGTTGACCGTTGGAGGCTGCTTAGTGTTTAGTCCCACCTCGCCTACAGGAGGAGTCCACACCCAGCTTATAAGGGTGAGATTTCTTCCTCTGAGTCTAGGCTAGCCTAAGTGGACGCTAATATCTGGTATCAGAGCCAGCATCGCCATGTCTTCTCAGGGGGATGGAATGTTAGGACCCCTCTGTTGACCGGTGGAGGTTGCTTGGTTTAGCTCCATATTGCCTACGGGAGGAGGCCACACTCAGCTTATAAGGGAGATTCATTCCTCCCTTCAGTCCGGACTTTTGACATTCTTCTTATTATTGGGCTGTGTATGTATGAACATTCAGAACGTAGGCTGAGCACTAGGTTGGCCAAGTGGATGCTAACATCTGGTATCTACGCCAGCATCGCCATGCTTTCCGGAGGGGTTCTTAGGGGGATGGGATGTTAGGAGTCTGTTGACCAGTGGAGGTTGCTTAGTGTTTAGTTCCACCTGGCTTACGGGAGGAGGCCACACCAAGCTTATAAGGGGATATTCTTTCCTCTCACTAGTCTAGGCTTTTGAGATAGAGTAGGCTCTTTGCTGAATGTTGGGCCGTGAGCGCATGAACGTCCAGAACATGGGCCGAGTGCTGGGATAGCCTGAGTGGATATGCATATATATGATATTTACTCTAAAATTTGTCTAATTATGGATTCCATATGGAGTATCTTTATGTATAAAAGGATCATTCTTTATCAACCAAGTAAGACTTTGTCTGGCATTTTTATATTGTATTTTATTTATAAAAACTATAGATAGAATTCCCTGTTATAAATATTAACAAAGGGATCACACACATGCATTATGCATATCCATGCATCTACAATACTAAAATTTAAAATGGATGTATGTAGGCTAGCTAGTAATATGTTATGTAACACACTTCTAATCAAATATACTAGGTAGTAGATGCTTCGATCATGTATAGCATGCTTTAATAAAAAAGTATAATAGCTGCTAAGAATGCATAGATCTTCTACTCATTGTTACGCTGTTCCAAATTATAGATTGGCGATTGCATATGCATTAATATTGGATACTAATTAGTAATATATGATAGATAGACCAACAATTACATTATGAATATACGCTTTGTGCTATACAAAATCACGAACATTGATAAGTTTTATTAATGTGAGTATCCAATGGCATCAATTTTATGATACATAAGCTACATCAATTCTAGTCGAATGAGCATTTGGTGGCAAAGTTCATCAAGCTTGGCTGCAACTGAGTTGGTGGCTCACATGATTGATGGGGCAACTAAAGAGCACGTGATCAAGGAAAACCGTCTTGCCTATTGATGAAGGAACTAGAGGTCGAGAGACACACATGAGAGGAGAGAAGTCGTGTGGGACATCCGGCGATGATTGTCAACTTTGAGACTTCAAGGCCATCTTATCTTATTGATTAATATATTTTTTAAGTTCCGTGTCCCATAAAGGCAGCCTTAGTTTTTCAGAAATCTCTAGCGATCAATTATTGGTAAAATGCAACTAAGTTTTATGCGGGTTGACTTGGAAAACTAGGGTCCCCTGTTTCACAGCTGGCGCTCTTTCAAAACATATTGACACAAGTTATCAACTATATCTAACACTAGTTGTTCTTTATGGTTGTTATCTTCTTCAACCACATAAAAATTGTTGATATCCGATAGAAAACCGCAATTTGTTAGTTACAGTAGAGCCATGCCAAGTCTTCAACCAACCAACTTCGAGTTCTTGCTGTAGGCTTTGAATCTATATTCAAGCTAGCCACTCGTGTCACCAAAGCCAACCAACTTATACCTATTCACTCCTTTTTTGGCCAATCCAATTGTGTAGCCCTAGTAAGGACAATACAATATACTATTTTGCGCAATGCCAATCTTAATAATTATACTTACTAGATGTGATTTGTCGCCCAATCTACCACTATAACCCTGGTAACAACAACCGACAATATAATTAGCACCCATAAAGAATTGCGATTCACCATTTTTTGGGTTCACCGTTAGTTTTGGTATCCCCGAGAAATTGCTAATCTAGGCCTTCAGCCAAGAACTAACACCGGGACCTTTGCCACTAGCAATTTACTACCTACCTCATAATAGATATACAAAAGATCCATGTGTACAATATATGTGCATAATATCATTAATAATTATTAAACGCAATATATTTTGGATATGCTATTTATACTATGAATATATAGCGTATACCCCTCAAACAAGGGCATTTATTTCCACCATTAACTCCTCATATCTTTTGACAATCCATATCACCACCATCGCATGCACTTCAAAGGTCAATAAGGAGTTTTATGAATTTTGATGCATAATAGAAGGATAGTTATGATAAACAAGGTATAACTTTATTATATGAACAAAATAGGTAATCATTAATTGCTTTATTTAGCGCCTTATTAATTGGTAGGAGGCATTTAACAAAAACGACTAGAAAGATATTGTCGGCGACTAGGATGATAAGATTGTTCGTATCCTAACATTAAAAATAACAAATCATACATCCAAAGATTCATGTGTATAAAGAGAAGGGGAGCGGGAGACAGACAATTACCACAGATCTATCTAGTGTGCAACTAGAAAACACAAAACTATTCCCGTGCAAGAATAGCTACCCGGAACCGGATGTCCCAGAGAATTGCCAACCGTGTGGCCGAGAAAGAGTATGCACTCATTGTTTCTAATGCACACATACACTATTTGTTTTAGAAACGAGCATGCACTCTGATCCCATGATATGCAATGCTATTTACTTTTATTTCTTTGATGATTGGAAAAGGGATGCAATATTTATCTAGATTACAAAACAGCTTGTTTGTTGTGTTGGATCGTCGGATCTAATACTCTCGCCAAAGTTGGTACTATTATTGACAAGATCTGAAAGTGGCTTTTGTGTTGTGTTGAATCTAAGTAATTTGTTGTTGGTTTTGAAGGCGTGACTGGGCCGCTCTACCATCTGATCTAGTGGAGGACGTGGCGAACTTGTTACTGGACAACGATGTAGCCGATCTGATTTGCTTCCGCCTCGTGTGCAAGCCATGGAAGAGCACCGTCAAACTAGAGGCCAATGCACTCCTGGACCACCGCTACCACCCTCGCCGGTGGATCCTGCTCCCAAGGTCAGATGACAACAGCACATCGTGCATGTTCCTCAACGTCGTCACAAGGAAGACCATCGAGATGGATCTCGAAGCACTCGGCAACCACGCTGTGGTGGCCGGATCTGCAGCGGCGCCAGAGGGCATGCTCGTTCTTCGTGACGAGGCCAGCCTCGTCATCCGCATTCTCAACCCTCTGACTGGCCACGTCATCGACCTGCCATCAGTGAAGACACTGCGGCGTGGCTGCCGCAGGGCCCCTGTCTCCAGCAAGTTCCGGCTGGAGCACAAGGTGACGGCCGCGGGATTCGCCGGCGGCAGCAACGTCGTGATCTACTTCGGAGAGGTCAACCGAATGGCCGTGGCCAAGCCCGGAGACGCGCGTTGGACGCCTGTCCGGGGCCTCGGGTCTCCGATTCTGACCACTATCACGTTCCAACGCCGGTTCTACTGCATCGACCACCAGAACCTACTGGTGCTGGACATGGCAGGAGTGTTCCCACGGCTGGTGGTCGCCGTCGCCATGAACACCAGGCTCTACAGCGTCAACCTGCTTGACAACTCCGGGACGAACCTCATGGTGCAGTGTCGTCGCATGCCGTGGGATAGCAGGGAGTTCTGTTACAAGAACGTGATCCTTGTATACCAGGTGGATCTGGAGGAAGGGACGGTGATGCCGGTCCATGACCTGGCCGGACAAGCCGTGTTCGCGGGTGATCTCGGCGCGGTGCTGCTTCCTAGCGCCGGACACTGGCCCTGCGTCGTGCCCAACGCCGTCTACTTCAAGTTCGGCGGCCGGTCACGGTTGTTTGGCGAGCACTACATGGGGAAACCGTATCCTGTCTACCGTGATGTGGTGGGTACGCTCGCCAAATACCTGGCTACGTACGTCACTTGCGCTTACAGTGTGTGAACCATCGTCCATGCCTTGAGATCGATGGGGTCAAGTTCATGTAATTGTTCCCTTAATTCCATATTGAGTCATGATGATGTTGTTGGGATTAAGTTTAGTGCTATATGCATGCTTGGGTGAAGAAAAAGAAAATTGCAGTGTATTTTTGAGATTCTTATCAATAAAATTTTGGTGCATGCAATTTTACGGTTTTTAACACTAGATTGGATCATTTAACAAATTCCTTTTTAGAGAAAAGGGACTGCCTTTTATTACTGCTCGGCAAAATCCGTAGCCAACAGGTTCAAAATCCAACATTGTACGAAGCCAGCGCTGATTCAGTGCTAGAGTGTTGGATGTAGGCCTTGGAACCTGAACATTCTGCCACTCCTCTGTAAGATACAACACGCTTCGCTACAAGCTCCGGGTTTTCCATGATTCTCGTGTCCCTGGCATCACTCCTGGACAGCCATAGCAGATACAACACCATCCGGGTTCTCCATGATTCTCGTGTCCCTGGCATCAACTCCTGGACGGCCAGGTTGACAAGCCTTGGCACGACCTTGACATCCGCGTTCCAACACTGACGAGACAACTCTTCGAGGCAGCGACCTTTTCCGTGCTTGGGGACAGGGCCTCCACTTTTTTCTGGACGGACAAGTGGACCACCACCACCCGTGGCGCGGAAGCCATTCAGGGAGCTCCTCGAGGTGGCTGACTGGCTAGAGATGATCACTCTAACGGAGGGAACGCACGATGTCTTCAAGTGGAGCTAGGACGCAAGCGGCTGTTACACTGCCCGTTCATGTTACCAGGCCCTTTTTGCGGGGTGGACCTCGATGGCTGGAGCTCTGCAGATCTGGCGCTCCCGCGCACCTGCTAGTTGCAAAGTCGCGCTTTGGCTCGCCGTCAGGAACAGGTGCTGGACTGCTCGAGGCAAGAAGCCGAGTCATCGACAAGAGACTGCAATGCATCCATACCCTTAACGATGATATTGTTCAAGGCATAATCGACATAATAATAACATACCATTATCAATGAATTCACAGCTAATAATGTTAGAAGAAAATTTCAAAATGATACATATTATTGGATATCAAATGTTGCTTTAACCCACAAAAATGTTGCTTTCATGCACACTTTAAAATTTTATTGTAACACTTCACATTTATTTATGCCTATAGGGCCTCTGAGTTTAGTTTTGCCCGGGCCCCTAAAACCTTAGGACTGGCCCTGCGCCTATAGTGGCCACTACAAGTTCCAAGAGGTCCAGCGAAACCCTCCAAGCCACCGCATCCTCTCTCGTCTTCGATCCGGATCCCGCAGCCCGTTCTCGTATGTCGACCTCGACGACCCCAACCCGAGCGCTCCCATCACCGACCCACCTCGCCCAACTCGTTCCGGCGCTGCACCGTGGCCGTGCTCCACGGATTTCGCCGACACGCGCCTCTCAAGATTCTCTCCTCTATCACTGCTCCATGTCAGGAGGTCGGCCTCGGCCACCCCATGGCACATGTACCAGGAGCTCGCTCCAGCGCGAGCCGACGTACGGGACTTTGAAGGCTTCAAAATGTGGCCCTAACTTTTAGGGCAATATCATGGCGCCTAAATTTTTTATGTGCCTCTCGACATGTTCCGGACATAATTTTTATCTGAAACGTGTAAACTATTAGTCAAAGCTAGGAAATCTTGACTCCATACTTTCTAGGAATGATCTATGAGCGGAGAGAATATATGTTTCGTTCTGAAAGAAAAAGGAAGAGATGGGTGTGTGCAAAAAATTCTACTATGCTTTTTTCCTTGGAGCATGAAGTATAAATATATGATAGAGAGAAAATTACTACATTCAGTTCATTATTAGATGAATTTGCATGAACAAGTCATTTAAGATTTTTTTGTAACATGTACAGATGAGAAAAAAAATCAAGGAGCACATATACCATGCACGTCCTACTACCTTCGTCTTCAAATATATCTTAATTGTCATGAATGAAATTCTTGTACAAACATACTTGAGTCATGATATTTACACAGATATTCGTCTTCAAATATCTCTCTCTCTCTCTCTCTCTCTCTCTCTCTCTCTCTCTCTCTCTCTCTCTCTCTCTCTCTCTCTCTCTCCCCGTGCGTGCGTGCGTGCGTGTGTGTGTGTGTGTGTGTGTGTGTGTGTGTGTCTTAATCTTTAGTATTTCACTTTCTTCAAAGTCACTAAATTGGAGTTTGATTTGGAGCTATGGACTTGTATATGCAACTTACATATGTGATATATATACCAACCGTTACAACATTAATATATGGTTTCTGCTATACAAGTCACGAAAGTTTAAGCTACATAAGCTGAACCAATTATGTACCAAATGAGCATGTGGAGGCCAAGTTCGTCTCTCTTGGCTGCGGTGGAGTTGGCAGGAGAGGCGGGATGCGATGTGGGTCTGCCGTCGATGGAAGTGAAATTTCGAGACTGCAAGATACAACGTAACTGCTTGATTTGCCATCGGCAAAAGCCAGTATTAGTACATAGCTTAATGCACTTCTGCTTTTTCATATAAAATTTAAGGGAAAAGGTAGATAGCCTTCATTAGCTTTTTTCATACAGTGAACTGCAGATATTCAAATAGTGGATTGTTTTTTACACAGTTAACCCATGTAGTTTGAATCTTGAACTTGCGGTGTTTTCACATTGTGAATTATTTTAGTTTCTCAGAGTAAAAATGCCTAAGGGTTTGGATATTTAATTGCCCGTGCTCAATGTTAGTAGACTGCCGCTGCTCCTATTGCTGGATCCTAGAGACCAGATAGCCTAGCTACATCAAATTTAAAAGACGTTGGTTGTTGGTGTGGGAAGGCATACCAACATCCATGAGCAAAGGTCTACTGTAAGAATTCTCTCCAAGCCTAAACTAAGACTAGAATAGATTACGTTACTAGTCCTTAATAAAAGATAAATAAAAGATACCCACTTTTCGAAGGTGGGTTCATCAAATGAGTTCGCCTAGGTATATTGTCTTTCGGTTAAATCAAACTCACATAAATATAAAATAGCAATGACAACATGGAAAAGAGGTTAAAATATCATTATTCTTACATTCTCCGTGTCAGATGATACAAGAGTCACCATCTTGTAAGTAAGGGAGGATCTCTATATAGAACACCATACCAAATGAATCAAAGCATCTAGTATTCTAGTTTGAACTCGGTTGTGCCGCCTCATGAACTGTGACTACCCCCATTGAACCCCCATCTGCTTTGTTTTATTGTTGGTACTTCACACAAAAGTTCCCCAAGTAAATCGTGCATGTCAAAATTTGTAAATTCAACACCCAAAAAGGATGTCTCCTTGCTCGACTGAAAGGGAATGTGTATGGATGGAAATTCATATTTGAGTTTCTATAACCATGCTAATCAAGTTTTTTGTTCTTTTACTAATCCTAAATGTGATACTGCGTAGCTAAGTCTACAATGCTCTGTAGTTCCAAAATATGCCTCTATTAACATAGTTTTTAAGTTCACGAGCAAACAAAGGCAAACTTAGAATTGACGAGGATTAGGTTAGAAAAATATCAGAGTCGTCTCTGAATCCCCCAGGCACTCTTCCAAAAGACATTTACACAAATTATGAAGTACTAAATCCAGTTGCTCTTTATGGTTCTCAACTTCTTCAACCACATCATTCTTTTTTCACTTAAAGATTCTACCATCCGGTTGTACTCCCACTTTTATTGAAAGTAATAGAATCCTCGGTGTCTACTCCATTTCCACCTAGTAAAATGCCAGTTCAAGAAATACTAGAGGGTAATAATGTACCTTTCTGTAGGTTGAATGTGGTTCGGATAAATTTTGACAAAAACCGTACTAAATTCGATGGTACAAGAAATGGTAAGACCTTTTGACATCCCAACACAATCCAGTCTGGACCCTAGCCCGGTTGACAGGATAAGGTAGTGATAATAATATATGGCGATGTATGGTCATATTTTAAGTTTGGATAATCATACCGTCTGAATATGGTTATCCTATTTATTGGTAAATTTAATTATTAACTACAAAATGTAGATATCATAGTTGTCTATGAGATGACACAAATGCTTGTAAGTATTTTATTTCAGTTTTAATACCCTCTAATGTTTTATGTGTGCTTAGTGTGTACACATATTAATTCATGCCCATTTTTTACATAGCTTTACATTTGAACATGTTAATTGATCGGTTTTTAGTTTACTTTTATTTGTATATTGTTTTGACTTTGGGTGTAAGTTGCACATTTCGGAATTTAATTGAAATAATATAGGGGTGCGACGCAAGTGACAAGAATGTGGAAGTGATTTATGTTTTCATAATTTTGAGGTTTCTATAGAACACCAAAATTTCTTGTGTTTTTTCATTGTCATTTTAATTTTCGCGTGCAAATTTGCACTTTTTGAATGCCGTAGTTGCAAAACTAATATATGTGCATGTCTAGCGGTATGAATGTTCTGCAATTAAGGTTGCACAAAATACGGGGTTATATATTTTATGTCTTATTTTCTTTTCATGACAGCTACTCTGTCCGTTAACAAATAAGTGTAGTTCTAGTTTTTCTTAAGATTTTATCAAGTTTGCAAAAAGGAATTATCAGCATATATCACAAAGTGTTATATTATGAAACTACATTTCAAAATGGGCCCAGTGATACTATTTTCATTTTTTGTTGACTTTGGACAAAAGCTAGAACTACAGTTATTTACGGACCAAGGGCATACATGTTTGGAGACCACACTTCAACAAATAACTCCACCAAGCAAAAAAATTCCCATAAATACATATATCATATATGGGATGCAAGTGTTGAAAACTTGAAATATATATATTTTCAAATTATTCATCATTAGACCTCATGGGAAATTATCATAGTATATATTTTCCTTTCTATGCAAGTATCTTTCCTTAGACCGATGGTCCAAACTTAACCAGTGTTATCTTCCCTACTGGACTCATTATTGGCCATATTGCATATGTATTTTTTTTAGTACGGTATCATGTCTATATGTGATTCCACATCCATCTTATTCTAATTTACTATGTCACATGTCCATCCTATCCTAATTTCCAATGTCACATGTCCAAATTATTAAAATTTCTCATATATATAATTGATTGAAATTGTGGAGGAAATAATCTCTTAATCAAGGCAGAGCTTGTCCTATCTTATGGGCACTCACTTTTTTATCGACATATATTATTTTTGCATAACTTAAGCGAATCATTATGTGCATCACATCATGTGTTGTTTCAAACTTTTAGGGGCATGTCCATTAAACGTTATGCTTCCTTAATTTGTATGATGAGTTCATTTGCACACGTAGGTTCCATTGCATTGCAGGTCAACATTAACTCATGCAGTCCTCCCCTGGTGGACGTCTCATGTTGACATTAGTTTGAGCAATCTTTAGCCCATGTATGTAATATATCTAAGAACTAATGTATGCAGATCATGTTTCACCCTGGTCCACCATAACTACATAGTATATCATAGGGCCTATAGAATAGAAACACAAACTAAATTAATTTTATTATATATACTAGATTAATGAGTTTTTTGTATGTGAATTCAACCGTTAATATATATGTTAGGAGCATGTTGACCGTTGGAGGCTGCTTAGTGTTTAGTCCCACCTCGCCTACAGGAGGAGTCCACACCCAGCTTATAAGGGGGAGATTTCTTCCTCTCACTAGTCAAGGCTTTTGAGATGGAGTGGGTTCTCTGCTCAAAGTTGGAACGTGAGCGCATGAACGTCCAGAACATGTGTCGAGTCTAGGCTAGCCTAAGTGGACGCTAACATTTGGTATCAGAGCCAGTATCGCCATGCCTTCTCAGGGGGATGGGATGTTAGGACCCCTCTGTTGACCGGTGGAGGTTGCTTGGTTTAGCTCCATATTGCCTACGGGAGGAGGCCACACTCAGCTTATAAGGGAGATTCATTCCTCCCTTCAGTCCGGACTTTTGACATTCTTCTTATTGTTGGGCTGTGTATGTATGAACATTCAGAACGTAGGCTGAGCACTAGGCTGGCCAAGTGGATGCTAACATCTGGTATCTACGCCAGCATCGCCATGCTTCCCGGAGGGGTTCTTAGGGGGATGGGATGTTAGGAGTCTGTTGACCAGTGGAGGTTGCTTAGTGTTAAGTTCCACCTGGCTTACGGGAGGAGGTCACACCAAGCTTATAAGGGGATATTCCTTCCTCTCACTAGTCTAGGATTTTGAGATAGAGTAGGCTCTCTGCTGAATGTTGGACCGTGAGCGCATGAACGTCCAGAACATGGGCCGAGTGCTGGGATAGCCTAAGTGGATATGCATATATATGATATTTACTCTAAAATTTGTCTAATTATGGATTCCATATGGAGTATCTTTATGTATAAAAGGATCATTGTTTATCAACCAAGTAAGACTTTATCTGGCATTTTTATATTGTATTTTATTTATAAAAACTATAGATAGAATTCCCTGTTATAAATATTAACAAAGGGATCACACACATGCATTATGCATATCCATGCATCTACAATACTAAAATTTAAAATGGATATATGTAGGCTAGCTAGTAATATGTTATGTAACACACTTCTAATCAAATATACTAGGTAGTAGCTGCTTTCGATCATGTATAGAATGCTTTAATAAAAATGTATAATAGCTGCTAAGAATACATAGATCTTCTACTCATTGTTACGTTGTTCCAAATTATAGATTGGATACTAATTAGTAATATATGATAGATAGAACAACAATTACATTATGAATATATGCTTTGTGCTATACAAAATCACGAACATTGATAAGTTTTGTTAATGTGAGTATCCAATGGCATGAATTTTATGATACATAAGCTACATCAATTCTAGTCGAATGAGCATTTGGTGGCAAAGTTCATCAAGCTTGGCTGCAGCTGAGTTGGTGGCTCACATGATTGATGGGGTAACTAAAGAGCACATGATCAAGGGCAACCGTCTTGCCTATTGATGAAGGAACTAGAGGTCGGGAGACACACATGAGAGGAGAGAAGTCGTGTGGGACATCCGGCGATGATTGTCAACTTTGAGACTTCAAGGCCATCTTATCTTATTGATTAATATATTTTTTAAGTTCCGTGTCCCATAAAGGCAGCCTTAGTTTTTCAAAAATCTCTAGCGATCAATTATTGGTAAAATGCAACTAAGGTTTATGCGGGTTGACTTGGAAAACTAGGGTCCCCTGTTTCACAGCTGGCGCTCTTTCAAAACATATTGACACAAGTTATCAACTATATCTAACACTAGTTGTTCTTTATGGTTGTTATCTTCTTCAACCACATAAAAATTGTTGATATCCGTTAGAAAACCGCAATTTGTTAGTTACAGTATAACCATGCCAAGTCTTCAACCAACCAACTTCGAGTTCTTGCTGTAGGATTTGAATCTATATTCAAGCTAGCCACTCGTGTCACCAAAGCCGACCAACTTATACCTATTCACTCCTTTTTTGGCCAATCCAATTGTGTAGCCCCAGTAAGGACAATACAATATACTATTTTGCGCAATGCCAATCTTAATAATTATACTTACTAGATGTGATTTGTCGCCCAATCTACCACCATAACCCTGGTAACAACAACCGACAATATAATTAGCACCCATAAAGAATTGCGATTCACCATTTTTTGGGTTCACCGTTAGTTTTGGTATCCCCGAGAAATTGCTAATCTAGGCCTTCAGCCAAGAACTAACACAGGAACCTTTGCCACTAACAATTTACTACCTACCTCATAATAGATATACAAAAGATCCATGTGTACAATATATGTGCATAATATCATTAATAATTATTAAACGCAATATATTTTGGATATGCTATTTATACTATGAATATATAGCGTATACCCCTCAAACAGGGGCATTTATTTCCACCATTAACTCCTCATATCTTTTGACAATCCATATCACCACCATCGCATGCACTTCAAAGGTCAATAAGGAGTTTTATGAATTTTGATGCATAATAGAAGGATAGTTTATGATAAACAAGGTATAACTTTATTATATGAACAAAATAGGTAATCATTAATTGCTTTATTTAGCGCCTTATTAATTGGTAGGAGGCATTTAACAAAAACGACTAGAAAGATATTGTCGGCGACTAGGATGATAAGATTGTTCGTATCCTAACATTAAAAATAACAAGTCATACATCCAAAGATTCATGTGTCTATAAAGAGAAGGGGAGCGGGAGAGACAGACAATTACCACAGATCTATCTAGTATGCAACTAGAAAACACAAAACTATTCCCGTGCAAGAATAGCTACCCGGAACCAGATGTCCCAGAGAATCGCCAACCGTGTGGCCGAGAAAGAGTATGCACTCATTGTTTCTAATGCACACATACACTATTTGTTTTAGCAACGAGCATGCACTCTGATCCCATGATATGCAATGCTATTTACTTTTATTTCTTTGATGATTGGAAAAGGGATGCAATATTTATCTAGATTACAAAACAGCTTGTTTGTTGTGTTGGATCGTCGGATCTAATACTCTCGCCAAAGTTGGTACTATTATTGACAAGATCTGAAAGTGGCTTTTGTGTTGTGTTGAATCTAAGTAATTTGTTGTTGGTTTTGAAGGCGTGACTGGGCCGCTCTACCATCTGATCTAGTGGAGGACGTGGCGAACTTGTTACTGGACAACGATGTAGCCGATCTGATTTGCTTCCGCCTCGTGTGCAAGCCATGGAAGGACACCGTCAAACTAGATGCCAATGCACTCCTCGACCACCGCTACCACCCTCGCCGGTGGATCCTGCTCCCAAGGTCAGATGATAACAGCACATCGTGCATGTTCCTCAACGTCGTCACAAGGAAGACCATCGAGATGGATCTCGAAGCACTCGGCAACCACGCTGTGGTGGCCGGATCTGCAGCGGCGCCAGAGGGCATGCTCGTTCTGCGTGATGAGGCCAGCCTCGTCATCCGCATTCTCAACCCTCTGACTGGCCATGTCATCGATCTCCCGTCGGTGAAGACACTGCGGCGTGGCCGCCGCAGGGGCCCTGTCTCCAGCAAGTTCCGGGCGGAGCACAAGGTGACGGCCGCGGGATTCGCCGGCGGCAACAGCGTCGTGATCTACTTCGGAGAGGTAAACCGAATGGCTGTGGCCAAGCCCGGAGACGCGCGCTGGACGCCTGTCCGGGGCCTCGGGTCTCCGATTCTGACCACTATCACGTTCCAACGCCGGTTCTACTGCATCGACCACCAGAACCTACTGGTGCTGGACATGGCAGGAGTGTTCCCACGGCTGGTGGTCGCCGTCGCCATGAACACCAGGCTCTACAGCGTCAACCTGCTTGACAACTCCGGGAAGAACCTCATGGTGCAGTGTCGTCGCATGCCGTGGGATAGCAGGGAGTTCTGTTACAAGAACGTGATCCTCGTATACCAGGTGGATCTGGAAGAAGGGACGGTGATGCCGGTCCATGACCTGGCCGGACAAGCCGTGTTCGCGGGTGATCTCGGCGCGGTGCTGCTTCCTAGCGCCGAACACTGGCCCTGCGTCGACTCCAACGTCGTCTACTTCAAGTTCGGCCGGTCACAGTTGTTTGGCGAGCACCACATGGGGAAACCGTATCCTGTCTACCGTGATGTGGTGGGTACGCTCGCCAAATACCTGGCTACGTACGTCACTTGCGCTTACAGTGTGTGAACCATCGTCCATGCCTTGAGATCGATGGGGTCAAGTTCATTGTAATTGTTCCCTTACTTCCATATTGAGTCATGATGATGTTGTTGGGATTAAGTTTAGTGCTATATGCATGCTTGGGTGAAGAAAAAGAAAACTGAAGTGTATTTTTGAGATTCTTATCAATAAATTTTTGTTGCATGCAATTTTACGGCTTTTAACACTAGATTGGATCATTTAACAAATTCCTTTTTAGAGAAAATGACTGCCTTTTGTTACTGCTCGGAAAAATCCGTAGCCAAAAGGTTCAAAATACAAACAGGAGGTAAATGAAACCAAGTTCTACAAGATTCTAAAACTCAGCCTTCCTTTGCCAACTTGTGGGCAGCTTGGTTCGCAGAACTCCTCTCACCCATTTGACCGAGTGGTCATCAACCAATCGAGGCAAGCCTTTAAGGCCATCCCAACGGCCCTCGCATTTCGTACAATAGTTTGGTCCGAATCGGTCCGTTTGCGGGGGTGGAGGACAGGCCGTCCGGGTTTAGCCCAGTTGCGGTGGCCTGTACCCCCAACCAGCTACCCCGTATGCCCCTCCCCCCGTTGTCCACCCGGATCCATCAAGCTCAAGATGAACAGAGGATCTGGCGGCCGACGATTGTCCCGCCAGAACTCCAGTTCACGCCCGCTGCTCCGGCCTTTCCCGCCTTTGCCGCACCATTTCCCGCTCGCCATTCCAGTCGAGCCCCGCGAATATAAATAGGGGCCAGCCGTCAGCTCCAACCCCTCGCCGTTCCCTCCCTCCCTCGCCATGGACAACCTCCCTATAACCTGGGCCAACCTCAGCAAGTTCGCCCTTGCCGCGTATCCCCCTTCTCCCTCCTTTCCCTGCCCGCCGGGAGCCGGTGAATTGTCGGAGGGGAATATGGACATGGGAGAGTTGGTGCTGAGCGAGGCGGAGTTGGTGGCGCAGGCCGAGGCGGAGGCGGCGGAGGGCGAAGTCGACAACGTCGATGCCACGCACTATGTACTAGAGAAGTACGTCCACGAGCTGTACACGGCCTTCAAGGCTAGGGAGGACGCCGGTCGGCAACCCGTCGAGCGGCTTCGGCTGGAGGCTGAGGAGATGGCGAGAGAGGCGGAGGTGGCCATCGAGGACCGCGACGAGCGGGAAGCGCAGCAATCGCTGGCGGTCGAGGAGACCGCACGGCTTGCCACCGAAGCCATGATGAAGGGAGGGCAGCGGCAGGACGCGCAGGAGAAGGCGCAGACCGCGTCCTTAGGCAGCGTCCTGTCCAAGGCCGCCGCCGAACGGTGCGAGCTGGCCCAACGGAAGGACCTGGTGGATGTGCGTGTGGGGGTGCGGCGGGAGGTGCCGGCGGAGGTGCTGGAGGGCGTTGCCACCTTGTGTGCTGCGGTGGTGGTTGTTAGCATTAATTTTAATTAGGAAAGTGTTGGTCTTGAGTTTTCGTGTGTGGCAGCCGTATACACCAAGTTTGAGTCTAATTAGGTTTCTTAATTAGGTATTTTCTAGTCTAGTTCTAGTCGGTTTGGCTTGCATGCCATATACGTGAGTCCTAGTGTGAGTCTTGGTCATGTAGTAGGTACTACTATATTGGGTGTGTCCTAGTACGAGCAGGTATAGGACATCGGGTTAGTTGGCCGTGTATATATACACGCCGGTGTATCTGAGTTGTGTACTGTGTGAGTTGAGAAGAAAATAAGAAAAGAACGGACACGACACGTGCCCTTGGCCATAAGTTTTTTTCGAGCGTACTTGTTTGTTTAGTTTGATATAGTCGATCTGTGGGCAAATTCCAACAATTGGTATCAGAGCGAGGTAGAAGATTTGATGCTTGCCCCGGGGAGTCGACCCAACTAGCTCCTCAGGGCGGGCGATATTGTCGCTCGACGGAGCGACAAGGAGGAAGATGGCGGGCGGTGGTGGTCGGCGGAGCAACACGAGGGAGGCAACAGGGCGCTGTTGTCGGAAAAGCGGTGGAGGTGGATGATCGTTGATGGGAGAGGAGGTGCTGAGGTGCGGTGCCGGGAGAGTATGATTCACGGAGTCATGGTCGTGCGGGTTAGCACGTTGAGTCGGCGTCGTGTTCGTGAGTCGCTGTCGTGTCCAAGTGCATGTCTCTATGAGGATCTGTTGCAGTTGAAGCGTGTCACGTCGTGTTGCTATCTGGTGCTAGGTGCAACCAAGGGTCTCAACAGGGAGGATGATGCTCAAGCGTATAGTGGGACAATGACCAGTGAAGGGGAGTCTCTTCAATGAGGACCTGTCTCTATATGTGATGATGTGGTGATCATCGTTGGCATATATTGCGTTAGGGGTGGATGATGGTGTCTGCCTGGCAGCGTGACTGGAAGTCTGGATCATACGTTGAGTTGAGTCAAGATGTCGTGAAGCTGCAAGGAGTCAAGATCAGGGGGAGCGCGAGGAGACTGAAATTCAAAATTAGAGGGAGATTGTTAGCATTAATTTTGATTAGGAAAGTGTTGGTCTTGAGTTTTTGTGTGTGGCAGCCGTATACACCTAGTTTGAGTCTAATTAGGTTTCTTAATTAGGTATTTTCTAGTCTAGTTCTAGTCGGTTTGCTTTGCATGCCATATGAGTCCTAGTGCGAGTCTTGGTCGTCTAGTATGTACTACTATATTGGGTGTGTCCTAGTACGAGTAGGTATAGGACATCGGTTTAGTTAGCTGTGTATATATACACGCCGGTGTACCTGAGTTGTGTACTGTGTGAGTTGAGAAGAAAAAAAGAAAAGAACAGATACGACACGTGTCCTTGGACATAAGATTTTTTCGAACGTATTTGTGTGTCTAGTTTGATGTAGTTAATCTGTGGGCAAATTCCAACAATGGTGACAGGCACGCTTCGCTACAAGCTCCGGGTTCTCCATGATTCTCGTGTCCCTGGCATCACTCCTAGACAGCCATAGAAGATACAACACCATCATTGTAGTGTCCATCTCTTCTTCCTTCGCCGTATCCAAACCCAACCACTGCATTAGCCATTGTGTTAACTCACATTGGGAACACGTATCAGCATGCGGATCAAGCAACAGATTTTCTACCAGACGCCGAACCAACCCCAAGAAATGCATGGAGTAAGTGCACTGCCAAAATCTGTGTATTGCAGTCTTCTCACGACCACATACAATGCAGAGCACTCCCGGCTTAATTCTTCTCTATGTAGCTGTGAACCTACTGCCGGGCCATTCTTCATAAGCCTCCACACATGATTTTCTTTATCTTGCCCGGCACTGGAGCACCCCACAAAGCCAGCCAGACTTTGTGCGCTGCCGAGGTTGTGGCTGACTCCGTCATGCCAGGCGGTCCCCGCTCCTCCCCGGCCGACCTCCCTCTCGCGACCCCCCTGCCCGCCGCCGCCGCCCGGAGCATCACCGGGCAAAGATCTGGTGGTGTGGCGGCAGCGGCGGTGACCCTAGCGACGATCTGGCGGGGAATAGCGGCGGCGTCCGTGCCCGCGATGGTTCGACGGCGGCGTCGTGGCTGGCAGCGGCCGGAGATCCTTGGTCCAGATGGCTGCAAGCGGCTACAGGGATCCGGGCCTACAGGCCAAGATCTGATCCGTTTGTCGCCTGACGACGGCGCCCTGGAACCTGTGGCATCCCGCAAAACCACTACTAGAAAATCGCGTTGAATTTGTGCATTGCATCGTCATCATCATGCATTGTTTGCTTAAAACTATTTTTGCAAAGCCCGATTTGTTTCCAAACGCCTCGTCTTTATTCAAACGCCAAAAATCCGGGTCGCCGGAATATTTTGTTTTGCCCGGTATCGGTTTGCAAAAGCCTTGTTTGAAATAAATAAAAATATTTATTATTTTAGCGGGGCAGTCGAACGGGCCGATTGACCCGAACGACCGCCCCAGAAATTAAAACGGTCCAACTACACCCGCCCTTCAAATCCTAAACCTACCCATCTATATACCCAGCCCTCCTCTCCACATCATCCCACCCAATCAGTGTGTGCCACCTCACCCTCTCTCCTCACCCCTCAATGACGACACATCAGCCCACCACCTCCCCACCTAATCCTCTCTCTCTCTCCACTCACCACCCGCCACACAGGGCAACACAACCCACGTGCACCCAATCCCAGCAGCTGTCCCACCCACGGGCCCCACCCTCCTTCTTCCCCTGTGTGCGCAGCCCTCCGCCTAAGCGCCGCCATGACCTCCCTCGCCCTAACCTCCCCATCGCCAGCCACGCGCCCTCGCCTCCCTCCTCCCCAGTCGCTCACCGCGCCCCGCCTCCGCCTCCCCGCCTGCAAGCGCATCCCCGACCTCCGCCGCCTTGTTACGTCTCCGTCCTGCCTCACCTCCGTTCAGCCGCCCTCTGCTCCGCCCGTCCAGCTCGCCGCTGCACCGCCACGCCTCCCTCACCTCGCTGCTGCGCCGAGCCGCCCGGCTCGCCCTCAGCCGTACCCCACCCGCTCCTCCGCCCGCCTCAGCGCGCCTCCTCGCGCCCTTCCTCCATCCAGCGCCCATGGCACCTCCCAGCGCCGACCGCCTCTCCCCTCGCCTCGCGCATCCGCCACCGCCCGCCGCTGGCCGTCGCGCTCAGCCCGCTCACCTCATGGCTCCTGCGCCGCCTCCCCAGACCCGCTCCACCGCTCGCCCGCCTCGCCAAGCCCGCGCCTGCTCCGGCCGACGGCGTGCGGCTTCGCCAGCGCCGCCGTCTGCCTCCTCTCGCCCGGCGTCGCCCTGCTCCTGCCGGCGCTTCCCCACCGGCGTCCTCCCTCCGTCAGCCGCGCCGCCGCCCGCTCGCTCCCAGCCGCCCGTCCGCAGCTGCGTCCTCGCCTGCCATGGGCCCCTCTCCGTCGCCCCTTCGCCGAGACCAGTACTGCGTCGACCCCATCCTCGGCGTCTCTGTGTCTCATCGCCGTGGTCGCGTCTCCCTCGTTGTTTGAACCTGCCGTCGGTGTCCGCCGTCGGCATCTTTGTGGCTGCTCAGTGAAGACAAAGACCAAGTTATCCTAGTGTTGGTTACATGCATGTGATGTTAGAGATCTCGGAGCTACCGTGTTGTTGGCATGTGTGTGTTCTTTGAAGAATCTCGACGATGGTCGACGACACGCAACGCCGAGGCCTCCACCTCGGGTCCACAAGATCTGCCACGCGGAGCCGAAGACCGCAGAACGCCAAGATCTCCCGCAGGACCCCGAAGACCGGAATCGACATGCCATGTTCTCCCTCCCGGACGCCATGATCTTCGTCACGGACGCGGAGAAACCTCGACGCCAAGATCTTCTCGGGACCCGGAAACATCCTGACGCCAAGGTTCGACATGGATACGTTATGGACTTCCCTTGGACGCCAAGGTCTACCTCCCGGAACCGAAGACCGCGATGACATAGCACCCAGATCCCCATCGGATAAGAACGGCATCAGCCCGGAAGAATCCGACGCGCCCCGACACCGACCCAAGTCCTGCTCCCCGGATGCGCCAAGACCTACCTCCGTTATCCGAGACCGACCCCGTCAAACCCTGAACCCCGAGACCGGACCCCGGACCCTGTCGAACCCCGGAACCCTCGGAACCTCAAGATCGTCGAGACCCTAATGTGTGATTCCCCTCCCGAACCCTAATTTCATAATATAATACAATTGTTGCACATCAAAATCATTCATCTCGCAGGCATATCATGTGGTTTGGGGGCCTTATGCCGATTCACCTCATAATTAAATATGGGGCCGTATGCGGGCAAATCTAGCCTTATATTGGCCTCATCTAAACTTGTGTAGCGAACCGGTATCTTATATTGCCTTATTATAGCAACATTTAATTGCGGGGCTTCTAAACAACTCGAACCACATAATTAATTGTCGGGACCCCGGTTTCCGCTTAATCTGACCTAATTGCATCGCACCTTGCCATGTCATACAACATACATGCATCATGCCGATCTTTTGTCGTAGTATTAAATAGTGCATCCGGTGTTACTTCTAGTGTTTTGCTTCTTCGCGGATAAGGCCGTTGAGTTGATGTGAGCTTCGCCCCGATCTTCGGTTGAACCTTCGACAATGTTTTCAGGCGAGCATCTCCTCCTTTCTACCTATCTTACTTTTCTAGTATTTATTCCCTCCTGTTGATCTATTGCTATACGTGTTCGATGCTCTAGTTTTCGTACCGTGATATCCCCGCAGCCTTATATTGCCTTGGACACATCCTATTACATTGTTTGGTAGATAGTTGGACTTGCGCGTCTTAGTCGCTTGCTCAAGTCTTGATTCTGCGTTGTCCAAAGGCCATTATTGATGAATTGCCGCATGTTGATGTTGGAGTTGATCATAGTTTTACTTATCGTTCACTTTAATTTCTGTTTCACAACTAAAATTGAAATAAGCAGAGGCATCGGTGGGTGATAGAAAATATTTGGTTTCGAGCCCACTTGTGTCCGTAAGACCCCGAGTACTTGATACTGTTCCTTGATTTATCGCGCTATCCACATCCGAGAGGTATATGGGACCCCACAGGCGAGCTTGATTCATCTTATTTCTTGGGGCCACAAACTAGTTTGAGGTTTTATTTACTATCCTGTACTTATGCCATGCTACTTATGTATTTAAATTGTGCGAGATAGCACACACTGTCTTGTTTAGGATCGGGACACGTTCGCGGTGTCGACAAGCCCAGTTTGGGTTCCCGATCGCTCTGACCGTCCACCCAAACCTTGAGTCCGTCTCGAGTCAGCTATCTTCGCTGGTGTACTTCAAGGGTGGCCCTGAAATATTTCTGAATCCTGTGATTGTTCAACGTGAAAGCCTCGTTGGGTTTTGAGTTGGTTTTTCGAGGTTGATCGGCGTGTGTTGCTATTGGTGCACCCGGCCGGGTAAAACTTTCAAAGCCGTGTCGCGGATATGGACGACTTGGAGCACAGATATCTCGATCATAGACAAGCATAACTAAAGTTTATTGCTATAAATTTGACTTTATAATGACTAGTAATCAGCTTCACTCTAATGGAATGGCTAATAATACCACAATTGCTTGTTTGGTTTGTCGCTTGACATGGCATCGACTAGTAAGTATTGCAACTAGCGGAATGGCTAAGTAAAAGTACCAACAACCTGGGTTTTGTGGTTATCTCATGATCATTGTATCGACTAGTAAGTGCTGCCACTATAACGGAATGGTTAACTAAAAGTGCCCATCGCTTATTTTTATCGGGATGATTATCTAAACGACTAGTAAAGTGCCGCAACTATAACCGAATAAGTAAAACTGCCAATGTGAGTTCCTCGGTTGACTTCCTCGTTTGGTCTCGAGGGGAAACGCCAGATGGGTTTGTTTGGTGTTAGTATCAGGTTGGTTCGAATAGGTCCTTCTTACCCCTCTCGATTGCCGCCATTGTATCGAGTCTCTATAGGTTGTTTAGTGCATCTTTGCCGCTGCGCTTGATCCACCATACCTATGTGGCGAGACCGCCAATTCTAGCCTCGCCGTGTAATGGCCTCGATCTTGGCCTCCTCTTTTCCTTTGCCCTTTGTCGGCACCCTTTTGTTTAAGCGGTTTTGAGATCGGCGTCGTTAGCGTGGTTACCCTTCCGGCTTGGCTGGGCAGGGGTTATGGGCGCCATTGGTTATTCTTCAGGCTCTTTCCCCATTTGCATCTTGTCCGTGGTGGACGCTCTATCGTTTTCAAGGTGATTTGGATCTTTGTATATTATATTTGTATTCTTGACTCATGGAGTCGCCAAGTTATATATATATCATTACGTGGGTCCCATCGAGGGACTGTTGTGTAATGTTATTACCGTTTTCCACCATACGAAAGTGCTGGTGGCACCTTTGAATCGTTTCTATGCGGGTTTGGCGAATTTTGCTCAAACTTGCATAGGTCCGATTCTGAGGGTGTTACAGAGTGGTATCAGAGCTCAGCAGTTGCGATACCCCACAAGTCCAGCCTGTAGGATAACCTAGCTAACGGCCGTAGCAGAGTGTCAAAACTAATTTGCAAAATCGGTAGGATAGATCTGGTTAGGTCTGCTTTTACTCCTTACCCCTCTGCTATTCCCCTCTTATCTCGACGTGTTTTGAATCCGCTCTTCTCTTCTCTCTCTTCGAGTCCAGGATTTCTCGTGGTTGGGTTTTCCGTCGTACCTTCAGGGTTTCGCTTCCTTCTTCGATAACGGTGTTCTACCATCTGGTGTTCGAGCTATCCGAGGAATCCGTCTACGGTGGTACCATTCTTTGTTCCTTGTTTGTGCCTGCCGGTGTTTTCCGACGCGACGACATCATCCACGCCGGATCCGATGCAGAGTCTGCATCACCCCGTTGTTCCGAACCTCGCTTGTCGAGATCTTCAGTCTGATTCCGAGAGTTGGTTGCATAATCCGCCTATTTAATGCGAGTAATGGTTTGGGTGCGCGATGGACTGATCACCATCCGACTACTCTTATCATTCGCTCTTGTACATCGAATCGGTGGATCCAGTTTTACTCCGTCCACGGAAGTTAGGGTGGCTTATTTGTGGATACCTCTACCTTGACCTTTTGACCCGGAGTGTTCTTTCGGCGATCACGGACAACGACCTCTTGTTAGTGGTGTCGCGAGGATCTACGAAGTGCGAGAAGACGATCGCCGACCTTCCTTCCGGTACCATGAGGCGGATCTCGAGGGAGATCCCTTGTTAGTGGTGTCGAATTGTGGCATCCATAAAACCACTACTAGAAAATCGCGTTGAATTTGTGCATTGCATCGTCATCATCATGCATTGTTTGCTTAAAACTATTTTTGCAAAGTCCGATTTGTTTCCAAAGCGCCTCGTCTTTATTCAAACGCCAAAAATCCGGTCGCCGAATATTTTGTTTTGCCCATGTCGGTTTGCAAAAGCCTTGTTTGAAATAAATAAAATATTTATTATTTTAGCGGGCGGTCGATTGATTGACCGAATGACCTCCCAGAATTAAAAGCGGTCCAACTACACCCGCCTGAGGGGTTCAGCATGGAAAACAAAATTTTCTATCATACAACCAAACAAGCCAAGATCTATCTACTAGATTGTAGCAACGAGTCGATGGAATAACTTACCTCGAAGATTCCAAAGCGGTTAACGAGAGCGATTCTCGTGGGGTGTAGTCGTACTCTTTCCGATCTCAAGATCGTGAGCGATCCTTCGGCCACGTTCGGCAGCGCTCCATGATCGGTCACACGTTCGATTTTCGTGACCTTCCTCTCCTTGTTCCAAGCAGCGGAGGTTGTAGCACTCTCCTCGCGATTCCGGCAAGTGGTCTGCAGGAAGTAGAGGGAGATCCCGGAACCGCCTTAAGCCGGTGCAGTATGGTGGAGCTTATGAGAGGCTATTAGTGGTCTAGTAATTAGACACACCAATTAGAAGGCTCTAAACCAATTAGAAGGCTCTAAACTGGCTAAAGCAATTAGAAGCTCTAAACCAAAACAGCTCTAAACCAGATCTAGAGTAGAAAGTTATGTGTCTATGGGAGCCCTGCCCTCCTTATATGGGAGGGGGTCCTTGGCGCCAGGAGGAGGAGTCCCTCCCAACTCGGACAGGGCTTGGGCGCGGCTGGAGGTCAACTCCTCCTCCAGTTGGTTCCAACTCCTCTTGCTTGTTTCCCACAGTTTCTTGTTTTGGCGGTTTGACTTTCAAACCGGACATTTGACTTTTCTGTTTTAGGATTCAATTTAATCCTTTATTTGGGACAGCAAGAACACTTAGTACATGATGCAATCATTCAATGAGCAATGACACATTCATGCACCCTTCCCCCGAGTGCTTAGGACAATCCGAACCTTCTAGAACATTCGATGAAAACACGGAATCATTCCCGAACTCGAAGCGGGACTTTCCTTATATGAATCTTATTCTCCGGACCATTCCGGATCACCTCGTGATATCCGGATCCCATCGAGACTCGAACAACATTCGGTCTCTTTCTCATAATACCATAACTACTCAAACAACGTCGAATCCTTAAGTGTGTCTCCCTACGGTTCGTGAATTATGCGGACATGATCGAGACACTTCTCGAACAATAACCAATAGAGGAATCTGAAATTCATATGGCTCCCACATATTTCTGATTACTTTGCGATCGAATGAACCACTTACATACGATACCAATTTCCCTTTGTCTCACGATATGTTACTTATCCGAGGTTATGATCGTCGGTATCTGCATACCTAGTTCAACCTCGTTCTTGATAAGTACTCTTTTCGTTCCGTGATATGTGATCCCTTGTGACCAAGTCACATGCTTGCAAGCTAATTGGATGACATTCCACCAGAGGGCCCAGAGTATATCTATCCGTCATGAGGATGGACAAATCCACTCTTGATCCATGTGTTTCAACCAATACTTTCCGAACACTCAATGCCACTTTTATAGCCACCCTGTTACGGTGTGGTGTTTGATGTCATCAAAGCATCCATCCGGGAAAGGTGATATGCATGATCTCATGGTCGAAGGAATTAGGTTACTATGTATCAGAAAGCATATAGCAATTGAACTATTTAAATGACTTGATCTTTATGCTACGCTTATCTATAGGAGTATGTCCATCACATCATTCTCCTAATGATATGATCCTGTTGTTAATAACATCTCTATGTTCATGATCGAAACCATGATCATATATTAACCAACAAGCTAGTTTAACAAGAGGCTATACTAGGGACTCTTATTTTAGTTTACAAATCACACAAGTATCAATGTTTCCGGTTAATACAATTATAGCATGGTATGTAAACATTTATCATAAGTGTGAAGATATGATAATAACAACTTTATTATTGCCTCTTGGGCATATCTCCAGTCTCCCACTTGCACTAGAGTCAATAATCTAGTTTCAAACCTTTGTATATAACACCTATGGCTTTCCGGTGTTGTATGTACACTTTTGCTAGTGGTCAATCGATCTCCGGATCGACACTTCCAGTCCGTGTGTAATTGCATGTCTTTGCGTATCTCCGCATCACTCATTCTCTAATGAGATGGCTTTGGATAAATTTGGTCTTTCGGTGTGACCTTTAGTTCTTTGGGGTTAAAACATGTTGATAATATTGTCGCACAATATATCTTCATAGTATTATTCCTCTGTGAACTACACCTAGTTTGATAACAAACTACTTGACACAAATGCCCTCTTTTGCTGCTAAAATAGCAGTTATATATACTTGGCCTTTTGTTGTAGTATACATCACAATGTCTTAACTTTGGAACTCATCCAAATCCATTATGGAACTCACCTTCCATTATATTGTGCCACCCTTAGTTTAGATTGAGATAAACTTAATTTGTACTTTGTGACAAAGCTAGTATCAATGTAGTAGTTTTACAATGAACTAACCATCTATTTGTCACTTCTACAAATATTATACTCTTAGTTCTTCCAAAAGATCATAAGAATATCCTTACTATTGTCCAATGATCATCTTACGAATCATTCTGGTATATGCTCACAACATTTAGAGCATAGGACATATCTGGATTTGTACATATCACAGTATGATGGATATAAATACTCTTTGTGATTTTATACATCAAGTATCAATCTATACTTGATTATTTGTTTCACTTTACCAAATGTCAATACACTTGAATATATCATCAACATTGAACTTATTCAATCCTTTCTGTGCGACAAGAACCTCTCTTGTAGTTTCTATATTGAACTCATTCAATATCTTGTCTATGTATACGGCAACCATATTAGCGTCTATTGATGCCAAATATTTAGGTTTTGCCTAAGTCTTTCATCGGGATGAAATTCTTAATATGTGTTAATAAAAGATACATTATTTCCAATCAACAATATGTCTTCCACATAATGTATTAGAAACATGTCTCAGCGCTCCCACTTAATTTCTTGCAAACGCAAGCATCTTCATTGTCTCTGATGAAATTAAACTCTTTTAACAGTTTCATCATAGTGAAGATTCCAACTCCGCTATGCTTACTTCAACCATTGAAGTTTGCATATGCTTTTAGCATCCTTTGAATTAACAAAACCCTATGGACCGTGTCATGCACACGTCCTAGGTAACGATTCTATTAGAAGAACTTGTTTTGTTTATTCAACTACCATATAACAAATTATATGTAGTGGTTGCTACATTAATCCGTCTAGACTAAATATCGCTATGAAAGATCAGATCTTGTCATAGTCAACTTTTGAACATTGTTGTGAACTCTTTCCCAACATGTCGACTATTTCATAGATGTACAACATCCATGTCTATTTATTTATAGATCCAAACACAACTGTAAGGTCTTACACCTTTCTCGAGGGTCCTTCAAGTTCAAAACTTGATTTCGTGTATGGAACTATCACGGATTTTATGGCTTCAAGCCATTTGAATCGAGGGCCCATCATCGCTTCTTTGCATGTAATCGGTTCATTATTCTCAAATAATGATTCAACCCTCAAATCTTGGTATTTGATTGTTTATCCGACCTACTTGTTTCAATAGGAACTTGGATCTCCGTGACCACAACCTTTGAGGCACGTGAGCCATGAGCATTATTCTTGCCTCAAAACACTTTTTCGCTATTGCAACTCTGCACATATAGCTAAGGTTCTTTTAACCTTATCAAAGTTCTATTGTCCTCCCACTTAACTTTTCACGAAAAAATTCCTTCTCAAAGAAACTTGACGTTTTAAGTGACAAACACTTTTGTCTCTGGTGTTATGGAGGAATACTTAACAAAGACAGATTCATCCGACTTTGGTTGCAAACATCTTTCTTATGTATAGCATACCAATGTTTAAGAAAGGACTACTTGGGTTTTATCCCAAACCATAACCTTTATATGGTGTCATTTCAACGGATTATGATGAAGCTCTTTTCAGTGGAAAAAACGGTAATCTCTAAAGCTTTTAATCTTTAAAATATAATGGCAGTTTTATGAATTACACCTTCGATCTTACCATGTCAAACAAGGTTTAATTACATATCTCGAACACTCCATACTCTTATGGTGTTTCGGGAAATGCAAATCCACGGAACGATTCCTTTAATCTTAGGTATTATGCTAAACTTGTAACTCAAATATCTTCCTTTATGATCTTATCATAAACTATTTATATTCTTGTTACAATGATTTTGCACTTCATCTTGAAAGTCCTTGAACTTTTCAAATGTTTCACACTTCATCCTTATTAAGTAAATATTCATATATTCACTTAAATTTTCGGAGAAAGCATACGAAGTTGAAATCCATCGCTCTTGACTACACATAATGGACTTCGTACAACAATATGTACAAATTCCAATAAGCTAGTCTTTCGTTCCCTTTTGGCCTATGAACGAAGTTTTAATTATCTCTAGGAAAGTTTCACAAGCGTCATTTGATCAAAATCAAAAGACTCCAAAATTCCATACATATGGAGTTTCTTCATGTTTTCTTTCCAATATAATTTAAACGGCGATGTCACTTCCTAAGTGATCTTTCAATCAATTTGTCTTTTACATTTTTAGCATTAGCTTTATGGATGTGATTTTTCCAGAGATTTTGTGAATCATCCATCTTATATGGATTACGACAATTATTTGAACAACCCTTTTGTTCTCATAATACCGATAAAACAAATCTTGAAGGCAAACTTTGATGTTTAACGAGCAACACAATAACCCTTTATTTGTTCTCGATGAACATCATCACATATTCTTTGCTAGTTACTTAGGCCATTGTAGTTCATGAATTACATTGTTTCATGACGATTCATACCAACAAATTCAGTATTAAATACTTAAGAACCACATTGTTTAATAAGCAAAGAATATAGCCATAACATATATATCATCTATATACTTAAACTGAACAATTCTAGTCTTTTCCTTTACGCCATATATTTATGAGATTCTCTTTCAAGATTTCCTTTTACATTTGAAAGAATCTATCAATATCAATAGTGGAGTCATACATATGACACATAGTCCAAAGCGTGTATAGTTAAATACCAATGTCTTTGGACTTGCACTTTGAAGTAGATCACCATCATCAAATGTTTGGTGTTCTTTCAAATTCCTTTATTTAGTAATCTCTTGGTGTAGTAAACATTTTACCTACATCAAATATTCATCCTTATCATGGAATCGTCCATGATCAAACTACCTTTAGCTTATAACGATGAATTACGAGTATAATGTTGCTATCCAAAACCTTTTGGAGGATTAGGACAACAAGTGTCCACAACCTTTCGCAAATTCTCATCAAATATGAGAACATGACTTTAGCCATATTATACTCTATCATGTTGCAACCAAAACTTCGTTTCAGATATCACAATATCTTCAACACATCATGGTTTCTGAAACAACTCTTTCAGATCCTTAGATAACCTTGATAATAGGAGAATCCTTTGAATATCAAGAATCATGGAGACAAACATGATACTTATATACTAACACTTGGAATTGTTACTCTTGATTTAATACTAATTATTAAACTTCATGGAGTAACCGGAACTTCTTGAAAGTTTGCAATAGGACTTTTAAACTTTTAGATTAACACTTCAAAACAATACGATACCAGTTCGTAAAGTAACTAACGAATTCTATAGTTCTATCATCTCAATTATAACTAAGCGCAAGGTGGTAAGCGGATGCCAATGACTACAACAACTATGCAAATTCACTTTGATTTAGTTTATGATAAATTGAGTTCTAATTAATAATTAAATTAATCTAGGTGAACTCCCTCAAAACAATATCCCTCACATTGTTTTAGTGATCACACGAACCAAATCCACCACATCAAAACCGATCATCACGAGAGTTGATATAGCTTCAATGGCGAACAATCAACATGTTCATCATATCTACTATATGACTCATGCTCTACCTTTCGGTAATCCGTGTTCACGAGGCCATGTCGTACATGCTAGGCTCGTCAAGATCAAACCTTAGTTTCGCATGAGCAAATCTGGCTTGCTCACGTTGTATACACTTGCGTAATCTAGCACCCGATCATCACGTGGTGTTTGAAACAACAAGCTTTAACGGTGCTAACTAAGGGTGAACACTTTATGATTTGAAATTCATGTGCATGAGGGATCATCTTATAATGCTACCGCCTACTAAGCAATACAAGATGCATAAAGGATTAACATCACATGCAATTCATAATATGTGATATGATATGGCCTTTTCTTCTTTGTGCTTCCGATCTCCATCTTCAAGCACGAACATGATCTCCATCATCACCGGCATTGCATCAAGGTCAATGACGCTGCTCCATGGTTGTCGCCCACGGCTTCAACTATTACAACTACTTTGAATAGACACGGGTCTTAACAGAAATTAAAGACAACCATATGGCTCCCGCGGTTGCCGACTTACAATAAGGAACATTGCATACATCAAATATAATCACAATCATGGCCATATCACATCACGCACACCTGCAAAACAAAGTTAGACGCTCTACTTTCTTTGCATATTTTACGTGGTTTGGGGCTTTCAATAAGTGTCGTTCTAACTTACGAACAAGAACCACAACATTGATACTAGCATTGTTGATTACCCGTTGTAAATTGGATCTTAACTATGCTAGGAGAAACATGCACCGCAAAGCCACTTATGCAATACAAGTTGCATGTCAAGCGTGGAGCAAGTCTCATGAACGATGTCATGTAAGGTTAGCCCGAGCCGCTTCATCCCAACATACCGCAAGATGCAAAGTACACAAGAAGCAATCGACAATAAAAGCATCAACGCCCACAATGACCATTGTGTTTCTGCAACTGTGAGATCTACATATAGACACGGCTCGATACCCTTTGAGGGGTTCGTAGCATGGAAAACCACATATTCTATCGCATACAACCAAACAAGCCAAGATCTATCTACTAGATTGTAGCAACGAGTCGAGGGAATAACTTACCCTCGAAGATTCCAAAGCGGTTAACGAGCAGATTCTCGTGGGTGATGTAGTCGTACTCTTTCCGATCTCAAGATCGTGAGCGATCCTTCGGTATCGCGTTCGGCAGCGCTCCCGATCGGTCTGCGTTCGGATTGCTCGGCGAAGACCTTCCTCTCCCTTGTTCCAGCAGGCAGCGGAGGTTGTAGCACTCTCCTCGCGATTCCAAAGACAACGGCGTGGTGCAGGAAGTAGAGGAGATCCTGAGGCTTAAGCCAGTGCTTGAGTATGGTGGAGCTTATGAGAGAGGCTATTAGTGGTCTAGTAATTAGACACACCAATTAGAAGGCTCTAAACCAATTAGAAGGCTCTAAACTGTTGGCTAAAGCAATTAGAAGCTCTAAACCAAAACAGCTCTAAACCGAGATCTAGAGTAGAAAGTTATGTGTCTATGGAGGAGCCTGCCCTCCTTATATGGGAGGGGGGTCCTTGGCGCGCCAGGGAGGGAGGGAGTCCCTCCCCAACTCGGACCAGGGCTTGGGCGCCGGCCTGGAGGAGTCCAACTCCTCCTCCAGGTTGGTTCCAACTCCTCTTGCTTGTTTCCCACAGTTTCTTGTTTTGGCGTTTGACTTTCAAACCGACATTTGACTTTTCTGTTTTAGGATTCAATTTAATCCTTTATTTGGGACAGCAAGAACACTTAGTACATGATGCAATCATTCAATGAGCAATGACACATTCATGCACCCTTCCCCCCCGGAGTGCCGGACAATCCGGAACCTTCTAGAACATTCCCGATGAAAACACCGGAATCATTCCCGAACTCAAACGGACTTTCCTTATATGAATCTTATTCTCCGGACCATTCCGGATCACCTCGTGATATCCGGATCCCATCCGAGACTCGAACAACATTCGGTCTCTTTCTCATAATACCATAACTACTCAAACAACGTCGAATCCTTAAGTGTCTCCCTACGGTTCGTGAATTATGCGGACATGATCGAGACACTTCTCGAACAATAACCAATAGAGGAATCTGGAAATTCATATGGCTCCCACATATTTCTCGATTACTTTGCGATCGAATGAACCACTTACATACGATACCAATTTCCCTTTGTCTCACGATATGTTACTTATCCGAGGTTATGATCGTCGGTATCTCGCATACCTAGTTCAACCTCACATCGATAAGTACTCTTTTCTCGTTCGTGATATGTGATCCCTTGTGACCAAGTCACATGCTTGCAAGCTAATTGGATGACATTCCACCGAGAGGGCCCAGTATATCTATCCGTCATGAGGATGGACAAATCCACTCTTGATCCATGTGTTTCAACCAATACTTTCCGAACACTCAATGCCACTTTTATAGCCACCCATTACGGTGTGGTGTTTGATGTCATCAAAGCATCCATCCGTAAAGGTGATATGCATGATCTCATGGTCGAAGGAATTAGGTTACTATGTATCGAAAGCATATAGCAATTGAACTATTTAAATGACTTGATCTTTATGCTACGCTTATCTATAGGAGTATGTCCATCACATCATTCTCCTAATGATATGATCCTGTTGTTAATAACATCTCTATGTTCATGATCAGGAAACCATGATCATATATTAACCAACAAGCTAGTTTAACAAGAGGCTATACTAGGGACTCTTATTTTAGTTTACAAATCACACAAGTATCAATGTTTCCGGTTAATACAATTATAGCATGGTATGTAAACATTTATCATAAGTGTGAAGATATGATAATAACCACTTTATTATTGCCTCTTGGGCATATCTCCAACACGCCCTTCAAATCCTAAACCTACCCATCTATATACCCAGCCCTCCTCTCCACATCATCCCACCCAATCAGTGTGTGCCACCTCACCCTCTTTCCTCACCCCCTCCAATCAGACGCTGACACATCAGCCCACCACCTCCCCACCTAATCCCTCTCCTCTCTCTCTCTCCACTCACCACCCGCCACACACAGGGCAACACAACCCACGCACGCACCCAATCCCGCAGCCCCTGTCCCACCCACGGGCCCCACCCTCCTTCTTCCCCCTCGCGCGCAGCCTCTTCCCGATCCCACTTGCACTCTTTGGCCGCCCCCTCGGCCTAAGCGCCCGCTGCCCGACCTCCCTCAGACGCGCCCCACCTCCCCATCGCCACCACGCGCCCTCCCCGTCCGTCCGCCTCCCTCCTCGCTGCCACCCGCGCCCGCCCGTGGCGCCCGCCTCTCCCCTCCTGCAGCGCGTCCCGACCTCCTCTCCGCCTCGTTTGTCTCCGTCCGCCTGCTCCGTCGTTCCCGCCGCCCGCTCTGCCCGTCCTGCGCTGCCACCGCCCACGCCTCCCTCACCTCTGCTGCGCCAGGCCGCCCTCTCTGGCCACCAACCCACGCCCGGCGCTCCTCCGCCACCTCCTGGCGCGCCTCCGCGCCTTCCTCCATCCAGCGCCGAGCACCTCCCCGACGCCACCGCCTCTCCCTGCGCTCGCCGCATCCGCCACCGCCGGGCCGCCTGCCCGCTCCGGCGCTCACCTCGCCATGGCTCCTCGCCGCCTCAGACCCGCTCTCCACGCCCGGTCGCCCGCCTCTCGCCCAAGCCCGCGCTGCTCCGGCCGGCAGCGTGCGAGCTTCGCCAGCCTCGGCCGTCGCCTCCTCTCGCCGGGCGTCGCCTGCGCTCCTTGCGGTCGGCGCTTCCCGCCACCGGCGTCCTCCTCCGTCCGGGCGCAGCCTGCGCCGCTTCGCTCCCGTCGCCCCGTCCCGCAGCTGTCCGTCCTCTGCCTCGCCATGGGCCCCTCCTCCGTCGCCCCTTCGCCGAGACCAGTACCGCGTCGACCCCATCCTCGACGTCCTCTGTGTGTCTCATCGCCGTGGTCGCGTCTCGTCCTCGTTGTTTGAACCTGCACCGTCGGTGTCCTGTCGTCGGCATGCTGTGGCTGCTCAGCTGAAGACAAAGACCAAGTTATCCTAGTGTTGGTTACATGCATGTGCTGTTAGAGATCTCGGAGCTACTCGTGTTGTTGGCATGTGTGTGTGTTGCTGAAGAATCTCGAACCTGATGGTCGACGACACGGAACGCTGAGGCCTCCACCTCGGGTCCACAAGATCTGCCACGCGGAGCCGAAGACCGCAGAACGCCAAGCTCTCCCGCAGGACCCCGAAGACCGGAATCGACATGCCATGTTCTCCCTCCCGGACGCCATGATCTTCGTCACGGACGCGGAGAAACCCTCGGACGCCAAGATCTTCTCGGGACCCCGGAAACATCCCCTGAACGCCAAGGTCGTCGACATGGATACGTTATGGACTTCCCTTGGACGCCAAGGTCTACCTCCCGGAACCGAAGACCGCGATGACATAGCACCCAGATCCCCATCGGATAAGAACGGCATCAGCCCGGAAGAATCCGACGCGCCCCGACACCGACCCAAGTCCTGCTCCCCGGATGCGCCAAGACCTACCTCCGTTATCCGAGACCGACCCCGTCGAACCCTGAACCCCGAGACCGGACCCCGGACCCTGTCGAACCCCGGAACCCTCGGAACCTCAAGATCGTCGAGACCCTAATGTGTGATTCCCCTCCCGAACCCTAATTTCATAATATAATACAATTGTTGCACATCAAAATCATTCATCTCGCATGCATATCATGTGGTTTGGGGGCCTTATGCCGATTCACCTCATAATTAAATATGGGGCCGTATGCGGGCAAATCTAGCCTTATATTGGCCTCATCTAAACTTGTGTAGCGAACCGGTATCTTATCTTGCCTTATTATAGCAACATTTAATTGCGGGGCTTCTAAACAACTCGAACCACATAATTAATTGTCGGGACCCCGGTTTCCGCTTAATCTGACCTAATTGCATCGCACCTTGCCATGTCATACAACATACATGCATCATGCCGATCTTTTGCCGTAGTATTAAATAGTGCATCCGGTGTTACTTCTAGTGTTTTGCTTCTTCGCGGATAAGGCCGTTGAGTTGATGTGAGCTTCGCCCCGATCTTCGGTTGAACCTTCGACAATGTTTTCAGGCGAGCATCTCCCCCTTTCTACCTATCTTACTTTTCTAGTATTTATTCCCTCCTGTTGATCTATTGCTATCTGTGTTGCGATGCTCTAGTTTTCGTACCCGTGATATCCCCTGCAGCCTTATATTGCCTTGGACACATCCTATTACCTGTTGTTTGGTAGATAGTTGGACTTGCGCGTCTTAGTCGCTTGCTCAAGTCTGTTGTTGCGTTGTCCAAAGGCCACGCTTGTTGATGAATTTCCGCATGTTGATGTTGGAGTTGATCATAGTTTTACTTATCGTTCACTTTAATTTCTGTTTCACAACTAAAATTGAAATAAGCAGAGGCATCGGTGGGTGACAGAAAATATTTGGTTTCGAGCCCACTTGTGTCCGTAAGACCCCGAGTACTTGATACTGTTCCTTGATTTATCGCTATCCACATCCGGGAGGTATATGGGACCCCCACAGGCGAGCTTGATTCAGTCTTATTTCTTGGGGCCACAAACTAGTTTGAGGTTTTATTTACTATCCTGTACTTATGCCATGCTACTTATGTATTTAAATTGTGCGACAGATAGCACACTGTACTGTTTAGGATCGGGACACGTTTACGCGGTGTCGACAAGCCCAGTTTTGGGTTCCCAGTCGCTCACAGCCGTCCACCCAAACCTTGAGTCCGTCTCGGAGTCAGTTATCTTCGTTGCGGGTGTACTTCAAGGGGTGGCCCCCTGAAATATTTCTGAATCCTGTGATTTTTCAGTCGTGAAAGCCTCGTTGGGTTTTGAGTTGGTTTTTCCGAGGTTGATCGAGCGTGTGTTGCTATTGGTGCACCCCGGCCGGGTAAAACTTTCTGAAAGCCGTGTCCGCGGATATGGACGACTTGGAGCACAGTATCTCGATCATAGACAAGCATAACTAAAGTTTATTGCTATAAATTTGACTTTATAATGACTAGTAATCAGCTTCACTCTAATGGAATGGCTAATAATACTGCCCACAATTGCTTGTTTGGTTTGTCGCTTGCGACAATGGCATCTGACTAGTAAGTATTGCAACTACAACGGAATGGCTAAGTAAAAGTACCAACAACTGCTGGGTTTTGTGGTTATCTCATGATCATTGTATCTGACTAGTAAGTGCTGCCACTATAACGGAATGGTTAACTAAAAGTGCCCACTGCTTATTTTTATCAGGATGATTATCTAAACCTGACTAGTAAAGTGCCGCAACTATAACCGAATAAGTAAAACTGCCAACTGTGTGAGTTCCTCGGTTGACTTCCTCGTTTGGTCTCGAGGGGGAAACGCCAGGATGGGTTTGTTTGGTGTTAGTATCAGGTTGGTTCCGAATAGGTCCTTCTTACCCCTCTCTGATTGCCGCCAGTTGTATCGAGTCTCTATAGGTTGTTTAGTGCATGCTGCCGCTTCAGTCCACCATACCTATGTAGGCGAGGACCGCCGAATTCTAGCCTCGCTGCATCGCCTCGATCGACGCTCCTCTTTTTCCTTTGCCCTTTGTTGGCACCCCTTTTGTTTAAGCAGGTTTTGAGATCGACGTCGTTAGCAGGGTTACCCTTCCGGCTTGGCCTGGGCAGGGTTATGGACGCCATTGGTTATTCTTCAGGGCTCTTATCCCCATTTGCATCTTGTCCGTAGCTGGACGCTCTATCGTTTTCAAGGTGATTTGGATCTTTGTATATTATATTTGTATTCTTGACTCATGGAGTCGCCGTTATATATGTATCTGTTCTGTGGGTCCCATCGAGGACTGTTGTGTAATGTTATTACTTCGTTTTCCACCCGCACGAAAGTGCCTGGTGGGCACCTTTGAATCGTTTCTATGCGGGTTTGGCGAATTTTGCTCAAACTTGCATAGGTCCGATTCTGAGGGTGTTACAGAACCCCGGGCCATGTTCGCGACACTAGGACGCTTGGGGCTTCGCCCCCCGCATGGTTGTGGTGACCTTCTTCTCCGTTGGAGTGGTCGGCCGGGTGGTCTTGCCGTTCAGCGGTGGATCCTGCTAGTTTCTAGCGGATGGTGTGGGGGCTACTGGCTCGGTTTCAATAAAGGTGGTGGTCCTAGATCCCTCTCAAGCAAATATGAAGATCTTCCTGATGTTTGTATCCATTGATCTGGTTTCTGTGTCGTGTTCCGGAAGGCTCCGCCAGCGAACTCTATAGTGCGCTCATGCCGAGAGATTGCTGGATCAAATGGGATTCGGTCGTGTGCAGCCATGTTTTACTCTGACCGTTTGGTTTCAGAGGGTGCGCTTTGGAACTCTGTTGGTTGTTATTATCATTGGGCATGTTCTCGTTCCATGGTGCCGACGGAGAAAGTCATGGAGACTGAGATTTGAGGACTAACAATGGTGGTTCGAGTCTGGGTGGTGATGAAAAATTGGCTTGGTGACTCGTGACTTATAGCAGTGGCATGCAAGTGGGGGCGATGACGGTGCTCGTGTACTGTTTCCTTCTTGTAGGCGTCGTTTTTAGAGAAGCTAGACTTCTGGTGCTGTCTTGGTGGTGGTAGTACTAATATTTCAATGAATGAGTCACTATAGCGGGATTTTTATTTTTTATAGTTCTTTTTTTGGCTGTGTGTATCCGTATGGCCGCTAAGACAATGTATATTGCAGAGGCTTAGTGTAATTGTTATCCTCTGATATTAATATATGCTCCTTTCCAAAAAAACACACGGCAAATGCCACATGGTAACGTTTGCCACGACAAAGTCTTTGTCATGTGTCTTACGCATAGACACAACAAAGTAAAGTGAGATGATAGTTCCCGTGGATATGACGGCATCTATTCTTTGCCATGTGTCTCCTAAAAAAGTAAACGGCAAAGAGGCTTCCTTTGCCGTGTGTCTCGTGAAAAATTACATGGCAAAGATGTTGTCTTTTCAAAAAAAAAGGGAAACAAAATTCAATTGTTTTTTAATCTTTTTTGAATATTTTTTACTCGTTAATCTCATATAGGATATTTTAACCCTTAGTATGCTTAATATTAGGTCAAATTACACTCATAATCAAACATTACCTCCGGTCACCTATCCTAACACTAATCTAGCCCTAGCACGCTTAATTTTTTCGTTCCTTCCGAATGAGCATCCGAGAAAGAAACCGTACCTTATCGATAATACTTTCATATCAATCCTATTAACTCTTGGACTATGATGTGACATATCTCAATTTTAGATTCTAAACAAATATTTAAGTAGACTATAATGAATAAGTAATAATAATCTTGAATCCAAATAAAAATAAAATAATTTTATTTTTTCCTTTTTCTATTTAATATGGAATAATTCATATATTTAAATTCGTAAATCGGAATTCAACAAATAAAAAGTCTAAATCAATAAGAAAAATGTGAGGAATCAAAATATGATATCCATATAATCTTATAAAAATAGGGTGGTAGCATTTTGAATTAGCCATTTGGTGGTTGCTTCACAAAACCTCTCGTTTTTTGTGTTCAGAAAATGGAAAATGGCTTTTTGGTGCGATAAAAAAAAACTTCCTCCTACAACATTGTTCGTCATCCCATAATACACATGCATGTATAATATAGACACATTATCATAAACTATACCTTGATTATAGCCATAACATTGGTCATTTGACCCGAAAGTTAGGAAACATCGAATGAGATAGGTCATTTTGTTAAGGTTTTTTGAGACATAATCAATATACCAAATTTGATATTTTTCCTTCCAACTATGTCACGTAATATGACACCACGCAAAGGTTTCTCATTGTTTCGATCGTTTTTAAAAAATTTATGCTCGTTTTAAATATCGTCAAACTTTGTCAACCGGCGGGCAAGAAGATTCTTAGCTCGGGGCTGAGCCTCGCTAAAATTGCATTAGATCTCTGATGAAATATCATATTATGAACCTAAAAATGATTTTTTTAATCATGAGCATCGGACCATGTACCTGTAGTTTATATCTGACCCATTTCCTACCGATTCGGCAGGAATTTGTCCTTTTCACCTGGGGTGTATGGAAAGGTTTGAGATCCCCTTTTGGGACATTGTCCATGTAAGGTGGTCTAGTATTTTTGAAAAATGGGATGGTAGTATTTTGAATTAGCCATTTGGTGGTTGCTTCACAAAATCTCTCTTTTTTTGCGCTCGGAAAATGAAAAATGGCTTTTTGGTGCGACGAAAAGGAAAACTTCCTTCTGCAACATTGTTCGCCATCCCATGATGCATATGCATGCATAATATGGGAATATTACCATAAACTATGCCTTGATTCTACCCATAACGTTGGTTATTTGACCCAAAAGTTAGGAAACCTCGAATGAGATAGGTCATTATGTGAAGGTTTTTTTGAGACATGGTCAATATACCAACTTTGATATTTTCCTTCCAACTATATCACATAATATGACACCGCACGAAGGTTACACATTGTTTTGATCATTTTTGAATCTTTTATGCTTGTTTTAAACTATCGTCAAACTTTGTCGAACGACGGGCAAGAAGATTCTTAGATCGGGCTGAGCATCGCTAAACTTGCATTATATCTCTGATGAAATGTCATATTTTGAACCTAAAAATGATTTTTATAAAAAAACATAAGCATCAAATCATGTACTTGTAGTTCATATCTGATCCACTTCCTACCGATTTGGCAAGAATTTTTCTTTTTCACCTGAGGTGGATGGAAAGGTTTGAGTTCCCTCTTTTTGGACATTGTCCATGTAAGGTGGTCTAGTATTATTGAAAAATATGGTGGCAGTATTTTGAATTAGCCATTTGGTGGTTGCTTCACAAAACCTCTCGCTTTTTGCGCTCGGAAAATGGAAAATGGCTTTTTGGTGCGACGAAAAGGAAAACTTCCTCCTGTAATATTATTCTTCATCCCATGATGCACATGCATGCACAATATGGGCACATTATCATAAACTATGCCTTGATTCTAACCATAACATAAATATCTAATATTTGAGTGTAGATAGATAGATCTTATTTTTTATTTTTGCAAATTTTGATATATTATTTGTATTTTTCTGAATTAAACTGATTTTTTATGATTTTCCTAAGAGTAATATAATAAAAGGGAAAAATGAATTTGCTGTGTATACTGCAGAATACACACAACAAAGACCCTTTGTTGTATATAAATCAGAATACACACGGAAAAGGGCCAGCGAAGACACACGGCAAAGAGGCCACCGTCTGCAGCCGTTAGCTCCTCCCGTCAAGTGGACCTATGTGTCGTGGGTCCCACCTCGTTGCCGTGACGACACCTATGTCGTGTGTCGCTGTCGACTTTGCCGAGTGTGTTTTCTTTTTCGTGTTCCTTTATGTGTCTTTACCGTGTATATTTTTTTGCCGTGTTCCTTTTCAGAAATTTGTCGTGTTCGCATACTTTGTCGTGTGCTTTCTGGTTTACATACAGCAAAAACAAACTTTGTCATGTTCCGATCCATTTGGCACACATCAGCCGCGCCGTTGCCTCCTCCTCACCCAGAGCTATTTTTTTCCTCACCCGGAGCTATGTTGGCCCATCACTGCGCACGGGTAGTGCAGACACTTCCACCATCAGCCCCACACAGGCAACACCCGACGGCGGCGGCTGAAGGGAAGGGAGAGGGGTCGTTGGAGGAAGGAGGGCGGGGAAGCAGCGCTTGGGGTACTGGGGTTGGTTCTTTTCGAGAGGGCTCACTCGAAAATTGTTGAAATACATATATTGCTTTAATTTTGTTCATCATTAGACGTCATTGGAAATTCTCATAGAGTATCTTTTCCTGTGAAGGAAAGTACCTTCCCATAGTAAAACATGGGAATAAATTAGTAGTCTAGAAATATTGTGTGATTGTGTGTGGATATGTGAATGTGAATAAATTAGTAGTCTAGAAATTGCTTCTAATTTACCAATATTGAGAATGCGTGTCTTACCCCATTAATTGATGGCTTATCTGGCAAAATATCACGCATGTGCTTGATAAGGAAGTGAGTAAGTGGTGACTCAACGGTCGTCCCGGCTGGATAATTCATGGGTAATGAATAGAGAATTACCTGGAACAGCCTACCTTCCATTTTGCATAGATACGAATTTTACCACGTTGTGTTTCGTTCTTCTTTCGCTCTCCGGATCCTGCTTATATACTCCCCAGATCGATGGCTCCATCATCCCCACCCTAGCTAGATCCCAACAAGAGCAGCCGAGCGCCGCCACCCCACCCCCTCTACGTTTCCTCCTCCCCCCTTGCACCCATGGCCACCATGTCCTCCAACCTTCGCCGCCGACCATCAACGACCTCCGTCGTTGGGCCGCTCGCCCGCAACCCCAACCCCAACTGGTACGTCTCCTTCTCTCTCTCCCTCACGCTTCTAGTTCTAGCTCGCCGATCGAAATGAAGTAGTAGTAATTCTGTACGTGCGCGTGTGTAATTCTGTACATTAGGAGGAACTGGGCAGACGTCTCCAAGAGCATCGCGTCCAAGATCGCCAAGCACGCCCTGGACAATGACGTCGCCGACTACCTCAACTTCCGCGCGGCGTACGCTCCATGGAGGGACTGCACCGAGGACCCCAAGAATCACGGCTTCCTCGACCAGCGCCTCCACCCGCGCCGCTGGATCCTGCTGCCCAAGGAGAGCAGCGGCGACGAGGACAGCCGCGGTTGGCGCCGCATGCTGAACCTTTCCCACGGGACGAAGATCGCCGTGGAGCTTCCTCAACTCGTGGACCACGCCGTCGCCGCCGGGACCGGTGGATCCCCCGGCGGCGTCCTCGTCCTCATAGACGAGCAAAGCCTCGTGGTCCGGCTTCTGAACCCGCTTACCGGGCACTCCATCTACCTCCCATCCGTCGCTCCCGTGCTGAGCCGCCGCAACGAGGGACGCCTGGGCCTTGCCAAGGCGTTTTCAGGCCTCTGCAACGTCACGGGGGCGGGATTCGCCGGCAACTCCACGGTGGTGCTCCATTTCGGGTACGACCGCAAGCTCGTCTCCGCCAATATCGGCGGCGACCGTTGGGAGATCATCAGCGAAGGCTCGCTGCTCTACTCGGCCTTCCCGTTCTACGGCAAGACCTACTTCGCCAACGGGGACGGGCTCATGGTGGTGGACGCGGAGGCCGAGGCGGCTCCGCCGAAGCTGGTGCTCGCTGCCAAGTGGCCACCGACGGAGATCACGTTCGTCCACATGGCGGACTGGTCCGGCGAGCTCATCGTGGTGACAAACTACGCTCGTTTCCCGACGTGGACCGACGACTACATGGTGGAGTTCGAGATCTTCCGGCTGGACGCGGACGCCGGGGTGCTGCGCCCCGTGACGGACCTCGGGGAGCGTGCTGTGTTCGTCGGCGATTACGGCGGCGGGCTGGTCGTCCCGGCCAAAGCAGGTATCGTGCACAACACCATCTACTTCCAGCACGACGAGCACAACGAGTTCTATGTGCGCCGGGTGTCCGATGACGAAACTTGGCTGCTGACTGAAGCTGAGAAGGGCAGCTTCATTGATAATCTTACATCTTATGTGGCTTGGAACGGGCGCAATAGCAGGTCTCAGGTGGTGTTCCCTGGTGGGCCGATGATCCAGCAGGCTGCAGAAATTTGATTATTATATATATCTGCAGAAATAATGTACGCGTGGTGCCTGTGCCTACGCCTTATTGGAAGATTTAAGTTTGTGTGGCCGACTGTTAGACTAAGTGTTATATCTATCTCGGTTATATGAGACAGAAGTGATATCATTATATTCGTTATACAAACATTTCTCAAATATATATTTCTCGTGTTGGATTCTATTTCGCCATCATTGGTCAAACTTATTCTTGAAACCTGTCCTGTCCACTTTAGTTAGATCTTAGATGAATGTTGTTGCATCTTTTCTTCTTATAAAAGTTATATATTTATGCATGTGTATACCTTGAATATTCTGATCGGAAAACATGGTTGTTTTGATTATCAGCAATATATACTCTCTGTGAAATATATGTTGGTGTCTACATGTTCAGATACTAAAATTTGATTAAGATCTAGATCGATATATGCATGCATTGATGCATATGAGTGCTATCTATCAGAAGAGTGATATCGTTAGATTCAGGTTTTTCGTTTCTTTATGCATGCCGCCTACATAGCCCATATATATGAATTGTTAACTTTGGATGCCGAACTATTGTTTTACCCCTTTTCGAAAAAAAATATTATATTTCCTAATCACCGGCCGTCAAACTTTAGCCTTGGATTCCTTCCTAACCTTTCAGCTAGACAAATGTTGTTCTATCTTCTTACAACCAATTATGCTCGGCGCCACTACCTATTCTTGATCGTGTCATTTCTGATATGCTCTTTCCGTAAGGTTTGTGGAAATTACGGAGGGTGTTTGCCGACAACAACACCCACCTACACATGTTTTTCCCCAATTTGGTTCCACTGCAGAAATCACGGTCGAATAGGTAACTGCAGGAGTGTTTTCTTTATTGGTTGCATCTCTATTTTAGCTTTCATATTGCAGGTCTCAGGTGTGCACACAAACTGTTTGAACACATGTCCGATCAGAAAGATTGCACAAAATAATGCTCTGTATTGCCACGGAGCTGCAGCCAGCTTCCTCCTGCTACAGCTTCCTTTAGTAAGCTGCAATTTTCACACGCAAATCCAGTTGTTGTTCCTTCCATATAGTCATAGTTCTTGTGCAATTCGAGTAGCAGCGTCGACCTGCTCCATGCTTATACATAGATCCATCCATCTCTCATTGAGGTCTTGATTACATGCATGGAACTTCTAATTTGGGTTTTATAATTTACATCTTTTCCCATTTGTATCTATTTCTGTCATGAAACATTAGTAATAGGAGGTTTAGGTTTGACGATGCAAAAAAATTTAGCTGAAATTCATCTTAGCATGATTGTCTTGCATATTTTAGCATGTACCACTAACATTTCAAGTTTGTGTTCACTTTAAAGTGAAACAATCATGTGGTAGTGGTATTTATGGATGGCGTTGGTCTGCCATGAGATGTTCTAGCATAATTTTTCTAATAGCAGTTAGTGCATATACTTGAGATCATGCTCATGCATGACAGTAAATTTGCTAGATCAAATCCAAGACGGTAGATCTTCTTTAACTAATGGATTCAGTTTAGAATAATTTAGTTGGAATGATGAACTTTGCTATATGCAGTTGAAAATCTAATATCAACGCATTGCTTTTATCATTTCCTGATTATTTGTCGATAAATAATATATTGCTGATTCATTTAGCTTATTGCTTACAAGCTAATGGTATCATGGAACATGTTTACCAACCAATTATTAAAGATGGTTAGTATCTTTTTATTCGTTACTTTTTTGAGCGATAGATTTGTTTCCTACTTCAAATCTCATATTATTGTTATTCGTGTCTTGACCTAGTGGGATTTGTGGGTGTCCCTCAGAGTCAATTTAACAAGTAACGTTTCGATCGCTTGCTTGTCATACCTCATTTTATGCTGGTAGGCTGTAGGCATTTTTTTGCTATGCTGGTTGGCAGTTAGATATGATTGTTTACCATTAGGATTTAAGAAGGTAGGATCTGGGGATTAGCGAATTACGTTTGGTTTATTATTGATTTATTGATTATGGATTTCATGCCTTGATAATTTTTTGTATGATGTTCATGTATAACCATTTAAAATTTAGTTATTATCTACAAGCAACCATTTACAATACTTATGAGTCGAACTAACCAGCAAAGATAGATGATGCTAAGAGGATCTCTTTTCTCTTAACAACCCTCTCATGGACAAGTCTAAACCAGAACTTTGTGATGAACTGAGGGGAGAGGAGGACTGCGAGCAAATTACCTCCGAGTTTAATCACGTGCAATGGGTATCACATGTTTTGCCCCTTCCGGTATGTTGTTGCTTCCGTACATTAGCGTTCACAATGAAGCAGGCAACATTAGTTTTCCGAGCCTAGGTTCTGGTTTTTTAGTCTGTATGTGAGATTACTCTGAATACAAGCGCCTTCACCCTGTACTATTTTGGTTGAGCAGATAAACTAAAATATACACCTGTAGGCAAGAATTTTCTCCAGTTTTCTGTGAAAGGATATTTTCTTGGAACTTTTTGAGAAATAATAAGTTGGTGTTCTGAATTTCAAACTCTATTTGAGTGTTTCTGATATGGATCCATTTGACTATAGAGCTACAATTGCATAATCAGATTAGTGCTTAATGTTTCTTTTCTACTGACCAGTTATGTGCGGAAGCTAAGTGTCACCATTGCTTTGCTTGCAGTCCTGAGGTGGCGTACATGAGGCAGCGACGGGTATGCCATCATGGAAAGACGCACAACAGAGATATCACCTTCATGTTGTCACATTATTTGAATTGCCTCGGTTCCTAGCCATGTGGTGTTGTGAGTGAAAGGTTTGCATGTGCTGTTACTTTCCATCCAACCTTTGCTCATCTTCTGTCCTAAGAATATTAGCCTTGAATCAAGGTATTCAGAAGGAGCAGGTTGTTCCAGCTGGATACTGTCTAGAATTCCTGATCCAGTGTCAAGAATTCCTGACTATTGCATGGGAACAGATTCATGTTAAACGTATTTTTCCTTTTCAATTTTTTTTATTGGAGGTTCTCTCATTCCTTTTATTGAGCACAATGATGCAAATCGGCTTTCATGCAGGTAAGCACAAGAATTGCTTCGATTGGTTTACGTTTAGTTCAGGATAAATTATTCTGAAAATTAGTGCACGGTGTAGTAACATGGTCACTGCACTGCAGTTAGAAAGGTTGCATCAGTTCAGCTTTGACCAAAATGTGTCACTCAAATAGTATAGAGATGATATATGTGGGGATGGACGTTCATTTGCTACGCTCTTCTGGAGTATGGAAACAACTTCACCATTTTATGGGATATAGCAGTCAATGGAAGGTTGTTATAGTTGAAAATGGTGAAGCTGGGTTATGCCATTCGGAAAGAATTGCCATAATTTATGTGGATGTTATAGTCGAAGGTTGGTCTGCATTCAGGGCTAGATGTTGTGTTCAGGTTCACGCCGTTGCAAGCTGATGGTGGCTGCTTTTGAAGTGGTGACGATAGGTGGAAAGTGAAAGAAAATAAATAGTATAGTATTACAAAGAGGGGAAGATGTCCAATTTAATCCTTTCTTTTGGTTCATTAATTTTTTTTTAGAATTGAATATGTCACTACAGGAGAAGCTTGGTATGCCGAGGGCTTATTGCCGTCGGCGTAGCCAGGAAAACCCTCGGCGTACGCTACCAGACTTAGATGAATGTTGTTGCATCTTCTTCTTATAAAAGTTATATATTTATGCATGTGTATACCTTGAATATTCTAATCGCAAAACATGGTTGTTTTGATTATCAGCAATATATACTCTCTGAAATATATGTTGGTGTCTACATGTTCAAATACTAAAATTTGATTAAGATCTAGATCGATATCGACCAACGATATGCATGCATTGATGCATACGAGTGCTATCTATCAGAAGAGTGATATCGTTAATTAGATTCAGGTATTTCGTTTCTTTATGCATGCCGCCTACATAGCCCATATATATATTCTACATAGCCCATATATATGAATTGTTGACTTTGGATACCGAACTAGTTTTACCCCTTTTCAAAAAAAAAAAATCCTAATCATCGGTCAAACTTAAGCCTTGGATTCCTTCCTAACCTTTCAGCTAGACAAATGTTGTTCTATATCTTCTTACAACCAATTATGCTCGGCCTCACTACCTATTCTTGATCGTGTAAGCCTAGCATTTCTGATATGCTCTTTCCGTAAGGTTTGTGGAAATTAGGGAGGGTGTTCGCCGACACCACCACCCACCTACACATGTTTTTCCCCAATTTGGTTCCGCTGCAGAAATCACTGTCGAATAGGTAACTGCAGGAGTGTTTTCTTTATTAGTTGCATCTCTATTTTAGCTTTCAAATTGCAGGTCTCAGGTATGCACACAAACTGTTTGAACACATGTCCGATCAGAAAGATTGCACAAGATAATGCTTTGTATTGCCACGGAGCTGCAGCTAGCTTCCTCCTGCTACAGCTTCCTTTAGTAAGCTGCAATTTTCACACGCAAATCCAGTTGTTGTTCCTTCCATATAGTCATAGTTCTTGTGCAATTCGAGTAGCAGAGTCGCATATACATAGATCCATCCATCTCTCATAGAGGTCCTGATTACATGGAACTTCTAATTTGGGTTTTATAATTTACATCTTTTCCGATTTGTATCTATTTCTGTCATGTTACATTAGTAATAAGAGTTTTAGGTTTGACGATGCAAAAAAATTGAGCCGAAATTCATCTTAGCATGATTGTCTTGCATATTTTAGCATGTACCACTAACATTTCAAGTTTGTGTTCACTTTAAAGTGAAATAAATCATGTGATAGTGGTATTTATGGATGGTGTTGGTCTGCCATGAGATGTTCTAGCATAATTTTTCCAATAGCAGTTAGTGCATATACCTGAGATCATGCTCATGCATGACAGTAAATTTGCTAGATCAAATCCAAGACGGTAGATCTTCTTTAACTAATGGATTTTAGTTTAGAATAATTTAGTTGGAATCATGAACTCTGCTATATGCAGTTGAAAATCTAACATCAACGCACTACTTTTATCATTTCCTGATTATTTGTCGATAAATATATTGTTGATTGGTTTAGCTTATTGCTTACAAGCTAATGGTATCATGGAACATGTTTACCAACCAATTATTAAAGATGGTTAGTATTTTTTTTATTTGTTACTTTCTTGAGTGATAGATTTGTTTCCTACTTCAAAGATCATACTATTGTTATCCATGTCTTGACCTAGTGGGATTTGTGGGTGTCCCTCGGAGTTAATTTAACAAGTACCGTTTCAATCGTTTGCTTGCCATACCTCATTTTATGCTGGTAGGCCGTAGGCATTTTTTTTGCTATGGTTGTCAGTTAGATATGATTATTTACCATTAGGATTTAAGAAGGTAGGATCTGGGGATTAACGAATTATGTTTGGTTTATTATTGATTTATAGATTATGGATTTCATGTCTTGATAATTTTTATATGATGTTCATGTATAAACATTTAAAATTTAGTTATTATCTACAAGCAACCATTTACAATACTTATGAATTGAAGTAACGAGCAAAGAGAGATGTTGCCAAGAGGATCTCTTCTCTCTTAGCAACCCTCTCATGGACAAGTGTAAACCAGAACTGTGTGATGAACTAAGGGGGAGAGGAGGACTGTGAGCAAATTTCCTCATAGTTTAATCACGTGCAACGGATATCACATGTTTCACCCCTTTGGGTATGTTTTTGCTTTGGTACATTAGCGTTCATAGTGACAACATTAGTTTTCCGAGCCTAAGTTCTGGTTTTTTAGTCTGCATGTGAGATATACTCTGAATATATGCGCCTTCACCTTGTATTATATCTTGGTTGAGCAGATAAACTAAAACATACACCTGCAGGCAAGAATTTGCTTCAGTTTTTTGTGAAACAATATTTGCTTGGAATTTTTTGAGATATAATACGTTGGTGTTCTGAACTTCAAACTCTATTTGAGTGTTTCTGATATGAATTCATTTGACTATAGAGCTACAATTGCATAATCAGAATAGTGCTTAATGTTTCTTTTGTACTGACCAGTTATGTGTGCGGGAAGCTAAGTGTCACCATTGCTTTGCTTGCAGTCCTGAGGTGGCGTACATGAGGCAGCGACGGGTATGCCATCCTGGAAAGACGCACAACAGAGATATCACCTTCATGGTGTCACATTATTTGAATTGCCTCTGTTCCTAGCCATGTGGTGTTGTGAGTGAAAGGTATTCATGTGCTCATCTTCTGTCCTAAGATTATTAGCCTTGAATCAAGGTATTCGGAAGGAGCAGGTTGTTTCAGCTGGATACTGTCAAGAATTCCTGACTATTGCATGGGAACAGATTCATGTTAAAAGTATTTTTCCTTTTCAATATTTTTTATTGGAGGTTCTCTCATTCCTTTTATTGAGCACAATGATGCAAATCGGCTTTCATGCAGGTAAGCACAAAAATTGCTTCGATTGGTTTACATTTAGTTCAGGATAAATTATTCTAAAAATTAGTGCGCGGTGTAGTAACATGGTCACTGCACTGCAGTTAGAAAGGTTGCATAAGTTCAGCTTTGACCAAAATGTGTCACTCAAATAGTATAGAGATGATTTACGCGGGGATGGACGTTCATTTGCTACGCTCTTCTGGAGTATGGAAACAACTTCACCATTTTATGGGATATAGTAGTCAATCGAAGGTTGTTATAGTTGAAAATGGTGAAGCTGGGTTATGCCATTCGAAAAGAATTGCCATAATTTATGTGGATGTTATAGTTGGAAGGTTGTTCTGCATTCAGGGCTAGATGTTGTGCTCAGGTTCACGCCGTTGCAAGCTGACGGTGGCTGCTTTTGAAGTGGTGACGATAGGTGGAAGTGAAAGAAAATAAATAGTAATAGTATTACAGAGAGGGGAAGATGTCCAATTTAATCCTTTCTTTTGGTTCATTTTTTTTTTAGAATTGAATATGTCTTTGTAGGAAACGAGCTGTTCAATAGAATCATGAAAGACACGTAATGATTGACTAGGCCAAAGCATTAAGAATGAGATCAGATTGAATTAAATTACTGCTACTCTTACCGTTCGCCTAAATAGTAGTTCCTATGGCGTCACCCAGCAAAAAACCAAGGTAAGGCAAATGCACACATATGCACACAAAAATGAGAACAATAAAAGATGGCACGGGAACGCGTGCGAGATCCTTCTAGTAATATGCTACTCCCTCTGTTTTAAAATATAAGATGTTTTAAATTTGTGAAGAAAATGTATCTAGACTTGTTTTAGTGTGTAGATTCACTCCAAACCCGATTAAACTACATACTAAAAATAGTCTAGATACATTTGCTTTATAAAACTAAAACATCTTATATTTTAAAACGGAGGGAGTACTTTGTTAAGTTTTCTTTTCGTTGCTACTGTTAGACTAGACAATGTTGAATCGGTTTTGATCTGTTAAGAGTTTGTTTTAGAGTATTATGCAAGTCAATCAAATTTTCATGGTATCAGACAATATTAGATCCTAGGGCATGGCGCCGCCACCGACGCTGCCCCCTCCTCCCCCTCCCGACTACTTCACCAAAAAGGCTGTCACCGCCGCTGCTTCCCTGGGTGACGCCGGCCAAACCTCCAACACCTCCCTTGCTCTACCCTCTCCTACCCTCCCAAATATCCACTATGCCGATACAATCTCAGATGTTAGCCCCTTTATTCCAATCACTTTAGATCTACCAAAGCATAACTACTACCATTGGCGTCATCTCTTCGAGGTTCATCTCGGCCGGTGCAATCTTCTCGACCACGTCGCCGACCATGTCGTTCCCCGGCCTACCGATCCTCGCTGGGCCAAGGACGAACTCACCATCATCCAATGGATCTACCAGCGGGTGTCCACTGAGATCTTCAATCTCGTGTTTCGCGACGCCACCGGCGCAGCCGCCCTCTAGGCGGCCCTCCGACAGCTCTTTCAAGACAACGTCGATGCCCGCGTCAACACCCTCCACACCGAGCTCCGCAACACCGTCCAAGGTGACTTTCCTGTCGGCGTCTAATGTCAAAAGCTCAAGACGATCGCCGATGAACTCCAAGAGCTCGGCGACCCCGTCGACGACCGTCAACTGATTAACATCCTCCTCGTTGGGCTCGGTGACCGCTTCGAAAAGCAGGCCTCCTTTATTCCCATGATGCGGCCCCGTCCTACCTTCGCCGAGGTACGATCTATGCTTCAGTGGGCCGACCGTGCCCTCGTAAATAAAGAGGCGCACCATCAAGCTTTCGCTGCGATCCAGCGACCTCCTGCTGCTCCCGCTGCTCGTGCGCCGCCTCCTCCGTCACCGGTGCAGCCACCTCCGGAGTGGCGCCCTAGTCTGAACTACAGGGGCAAAAACCCTACCTTACGGCCGCCTCGACCACCCACGGATCCTCCCAGCGGCCCGACGCCTCCAGCCCCGGCACCTCCTGCGTCTCCTAGCTGGCGCCCGATGCACGACCCGTGGACAGGGCTTGTCCAGGCCTGGCCCATGCCCTGGATCGCGCCCTCTCCAATTGGTGCTCCCCTGGCATACTCCGGCGCTTGGACGCCGGGCATGCAGCCCCACGCCGGCTCTCCGGGCCTCCTCGGCGCTCGCCCTCCGCACCAAGCCTACATGACTGCACCGACCTACATGCCTGGTCCGACTTACCAGCAGTACAGCGCTCCAACCCCTCCTACGACGTTTGCTGGTGCCTACATGCCAATCTACGCGTCTTCACCACCTGCTCTGCTGCCTGCACCATCGCCGTCTGTTGGAATTATGCCCTAGAGGCAATAATAAAGATGTTATTATTATAATTCTTGTTCATGATAAAGTTTATATTCCATGCTAGAATTGTATTAAGCGGAAACATTAATACTTGTGTGGTTTGTGAACAACACCGTGTCCCTGGTACGCCTCTAAGGACTAGCTCATTGATCAATGATGGTTAAGGTTTCCTAACCATAGACATGGGTTGTAAATTGATAATGAGATCATATCATTGGGAGAATGATATGATTGACAGACCCAAACTAAGCGAAGCAATTAGATCGTTTCATTGTGTTCATGTTTGCCAAGCTTTTCCTATGTCAAATATTGTATTCCTTAGACCATGAGATAATGCAACTCCCTGGTACCGGAAGAAAGCTTTGAAGTTGTAACACCCTCAGAATCGGCCCTATGCAAGTTTCAGCTCTTCCCGCCAAACCCGCATAGAAACGATTCAAAGGTGCCCACCAGGCACTTGCGTGCGGGTGGAAAACGAAGTAATATCATTACACAATAGTCCTCGATGGAACCCACAGAACATATATATACAACAGCGACTCAAAGAGTCAAGAATACAGATTTACAGTACAAAGATCCAGATCACCTTGAAAACGATAGAGCGTCCGAGTACGGAAAAGATGCAAATTGAGCTAAGAGCCCTGAAGAATAACCAATGGCGTCCATAACCCTGCCCAGGCCAAGCCGGAAGGGTAACCCTGCTAACGACGTCGATCTCAAAGCCTGCTTAATGTAGGGGTGCCGACAAAGGGCAAAGGAAAAGAAAGAGCGGTCAAGATCGAGGCCAAGACACGGCGAGACTAGAATTCGGCGGTCCTCGCCTACATAGGTATGGTGGACTGAAGCGGCAGCGGCAGCATGCACTAAACAACCTATAGAGACTCGATACAACTGGCGGCTATCAGAGAGGGGTAAGAAAGCCCTATTCGGAACCAACCTGATACGACCACCAAACATACCCATCCTGGTGTTTCCCCCTCGAGACCAAACGAGGAAGTCAACCGAGGAACTCACACCGTTGGCAGTTTTATTCATTCAGTTATAGTTGCGGCAGTTACTAGTCAAATATAGATAGCATGAGTCATCCTGATATAAGAAGCAGTGGGCAGTTTAAGTTAAACATTCCGTTGTAGTTGCAACACTTACTAGTCAGATACAATAAGCATGAGATATCCCAAAACCCAACAGTTGTTGGCACTTTTATTTAGCCATTCCGTTATAGTTGCAATATTTACTAGTCAGATACAATGGTCGCAAGCGACAACCCAAACAAGCAATTGTTGGCAGTTTTATTTAGCCATCCATTATAGTGAAGCTGATTACTAGTCATTATAAAGTCAAATTTATAGCACTACTTTAGTTATAGTTATCTATGATCGAGATACTGTGCTCCAAGTCGTCCATAACCGCGGACACGGCTTTCAGAAAGTTTTACCCTGCAGGGGTGCACAAATAGCAACACACACTCGATCAACCTCGGAAAAACCAAATCAAAACCCAACGAGGCCTTCACGACAAAGCAATCACAGGATTCAGAAATATTTCAGGGGGCCACCCCATTAAGCTACCCGCAACGAAGTTAGCTGACTCCGAAACGGACTCAAGGTTTGCGCCAATGGCTGTAAACGACTGGGAACCCGAAAATGTGACTGGGCTTGTCGATACCAGAAAACACTCCGCTTACCTAAACAGTACAGGTGCAGTACATCGCACAATTTAAATAAAGCAGTAAAGCATGGCATAAGTACAGGATAGTAAATAAAACCTCAAACTAGTTTGTGGCCCCAAGAAATAAGAATGAATCAAGCTCTGGCTCAGGGGGGGTCCCATAATCCTCCCGGATGTGGATAGCGCGAATATTCAAGGAACAGGTATCAAGTACTCGGGGTCCTACGGGACACAAGTGGACGGTTAAAAACCAAATAACATCTATTGCCCACCTGTGCCTCTGCATTTACCTACTTCAATTTTAGTTATTAAACAATAATTAAAGTTATGATCATCTCCAACAATAAACACACGGCAATACTCCAACAACTGTGGTACTTGACGACATCGCAACAGCACTTGAGCAAGCGACTATGACACGCAAGTCCATCTATCTACCAAACAACAGGTAATGGGATGTGTCCAAGGCAATATAAGGCGGCAGGGGGTATCACGGGTACGAAAACTAGAGCATCGCAACACAGATAGCAATAGATCATCAGGAGGGAATAAATACTATAAAAGTAAGATAGGTAGAAAGGGGGAGATGCTCGCCTGAAAAACATTGCCGAAGGTTCATCCGAAGATCGGGTCGATACTCGCATCAACTCAATGACCTTATCCGCGAAGAAGCAAAACGCTAGAATAAACACCGGATGCACTATTTAATACAACGGCAGAAGATCGGGCATGATTCATGTATGATGCATGACATGGCAAAGATGCGATGCAATTGGGCAATATTAAGTGGAACCGGGGTCCCGACAATTAAATATATGGTTCTAGTTGTTCTAGATACCCCGCAATTTAAATGTTGTCTTAACAAGGCAAAATTAGATCACCGGTTCGCTACACAAATTTAAATGGGGCCAATATAAGACTAGAAATGTCCGCATATGGACCCCATATTTAATTTAGGTGAATCGGCATAATGCCCCCAATCCACAGACAAGTATGCATGCATGAATGATTTAATATGCAACAAGTTTATATTACATATATAAAAATAGGGCTCGAGAAAGGGGTCACACATTAGAGGGCCTCGACGAACTTGGGGTTCCGAGGTCCGGGGTTCGGTCTCAGGGTTCAGGGTTCGACGGGATCGGTCTCCGAAGGTCGGATACAAGATGAAGAGCTTGGCGTTCGGCGTCCTTCGGTTTCATGTCGACGGTCATGGCGTTCGGGATGAAGTACTTGGTGTCCTCGGGGAAGTACTTGGCGTATCCGTGTCGACGACCTTGGCGTCCAGGAAGAAGTACTTGTCGCATCTGTGGCCTTCGGGGCGAAGAACTTGGCACGCCAGGGTTCGGTCTTCGGGATCGGGGTCTTGACACCTTTGAAACCGGGGACTTGGCCATCATATCCGTGTGGACGGTCTCGTGGTTCCATGTCCAAGATCATCGGGTACAGTGGCTTTGAGTTCATCTTAGGTTGTTGTCGTGACGATGTATCGGCCGCCGAAGTGGAGGTAGATGTACGCCTCAAAAACCACCAAACCAACTTAACCTCACCATACTAGCACCATCTGAACACATCACTTGCGGCCTCACGCGCGACGCGGCCGGTGGTCGCTGGCGAGGGGGACCGAGGAGCCGGCGGGCCGGGTGGAGAAGTCCGGCGAGGCGGGGAGGGCGAGCTTGGGGCCGGGCAGCGGGCGGAGGGAAGAGGCTGCGGGGGGAGCACCGGCAGCGGACGGCGGCGGCGGGTGCTCGGCCGTGGTCGGCACCGGAGGAGCGGCCGAGAGCAGCCTGGGCGAGGTCGGAGGAGGACCAGAGGGCGACGGCCGGCTCGGCGGCAGGGCTCCGCGCGGTTGGAGGCGGGGCGACGGGGTGGGGACGGCGGAACCAGGGAAGTTGGTGGGCGACGCGCCCGGCTCGGGAGGACGGTGCAGAGGGGGGGCACCGGCGAGGGGACGCGGTGAGGAGGACGCCGGTGAGGTCGCGGGCGAGGCAGAGGGCGCCGGAGGGGAGGAAGACGGCGGCCGGGGACGCGTTTGCGCGGCTCGGAGGAGAGGACGCAGAGGCGAGGCCGGGCGATGCTGTGCCGGAGGCGGCGCGGCGGCTGGAGGATGCAGAGGAGGTCGCGCGAGAGGAAGGCGAGGTCGGCGAGGCGACGGGCGACGGCGGTCGCGGCTCAGGGGCGAGCGCTGGAGCGGGAAGCAAGGGCGGCGGTGACGATGGAGGCGGGCGGAGGACGATGGGAAGGTGGGGATGGCGAGCGGATGAGAGAGAGAAGCGGGGGAGGAAGAGAGAGGTGGTAGGGGGACAGGCGACGGGTGGGTCTCGGGTGGTGTGCGTGTGTGGTCAGTGGTGTGGGTGGTGTGGTCAGGGGAGAGGAGGGAGGGGGTGAGGTGGCGTGATGGGAGAGGAGGAAGGGAGAGGATGAGGTGGCAGTTGGCTGGGTGGGGTGATGTGGCGGTGGGAGTGGGTGGAGGAGAGATGAGAGATGAGGTGGCGAGAGGGGATTGGCTGGGGTGAGGTGGCTGAGGGGTGGGTAGAATAGGATTGGGTAGATTAGGGATTAGATAGAAAAGGGTTTAGGGTTTTAGGATTAGATATTTTAGACTAGGGTTTTCTTTTATTTAAAATAAATTTTGTAATTAGTTTTAGATGAATAAAAGATCCGGCTGGACCGACGGTTTGGTTTGAACAAAGGGGGAGGATATTAATATAGAAAACAAAGTAGGTCTTTTAGCAAAATAGTTTTAATCAATTAGATGCATGCTGATGTCATGATGATGCAATGCACAAAAATCAACGCGATTTTCTAGTAGTGGTTTTAGCGGGATGCCACAATTCGACACCACTAACAATGGATCTCGCCCTCGAGATCCGCCTCATGGTACAGGGAAGAAGGCCGACGATCTGATCCTTCGCGCTTCGTGTGGATCCTCGCGACACCACTAACAAGGGTTCTTTCTTCATCTTGAAAAAGGCGACACCACCAACAAGGATTGTTCCCCATTCGTCGAGAGATCACTCCGGAGAAACAAAGATGAAGGTAAAGGTCTCAAAAGGGTAAAGCCACCTCTAACTTCCGCGGAAGGAGTATAACTGCAATGATTCACCATTCAATGTGCAAGAGCGAATGATAAGAGTAGTCGGATGGTGATCAGTCCATCGCGCACCCAAAGCATTACTCTGCACATGAATAGGAAATTATGCAACCAACTCTCAGAATTCAGATTGTAGATCTCGACAAGCGAGGTTCGGAAACAAAGGAGTGATGCAGACTCTGCATCGGATCTGGCGTAGATGATGTCGTCGCGTCGGAAAACACCGGAAGGCACGAGAAGGAACAAAGAGAAGTCCACCAGACGAAGGATTCCTCGGATAGCATGAAGACCAGATGTAGCAACACCATTACCAAAGGAGGAAGCGAAAACCTAAAGGTACGACGAAAACCCAACCACGATAATTCCTGGACTCGAAGAAAGAGACGAGAGCGGATTCAAAACACGTAGAGGTAAGAGGAGAATAGCAGAGGGGTAAGGAGTAAAAGCAGACCTAACCAGATCTATCCAACCGATTTTGCAAAATAGTTTTTTTTTTTGACACTCTACTTCGGCCGTTAGCTAGGTTATCCTACAGGCTGGACTTGTGGGTATCGCTGAGCTCGATACCACTCAGAACACCTCGATCGGCCCTATGCAAGTTTCAGCTTCCGCCAAAACCCGATAGAAGCGATTCAAAAGGTGCCCACCAGCACTTGCGTGCGGGTGGAAAAGCGGTAATATCATTACACAATAGTCCTCGATGGAACCCACAGAACATATATATACAACAGACTCAAAGAGTCAAGAATACAGATTTACTGACAAAGATCCGGATCACCTTGAAAGCGATAGAGCGTCCGAAATGCGGACAAGATGCAAATTGAGCTAAGAGCCACGAAGAATAACCAATGGCGTCCATAACCTGCCTGTGCCAAGCGGAAGGGTAACCACTAACGACGCCGATCTCAAAGCCCTGCTTAAACAAAGGGTGCCGACAAAGGGCAAAGGAAAACAGAGAGCGGTCGATCGAGGCCAAGACGGCGAGACTAGAATTCGGCCCTCGCCTACATAGGTATGGTGGATCAAGCGGCGGCAAGATGCACTAAACAACCTATAGAGACTCGATACAATGGCGGCTATCGAGAGGGTAAGAAAGCCCTATTCGAACCAACGATCGACCACCAAACATACCCATCCTGGTGTTTCCCCCTCGAGACCAAACGAGGAAGTCAACCGAGGAACTCACACCGTTGGCAGTTTTATTCATTCCGTTATAGTTGCGGCAATTACTAGTCAAATATAGATAGCATGAGTCATCCTGATATAAGAAGCAGTGGGCAGTTTAAGTTAAACATTCCGTTGTAGTTGCAACACTTACTAGTCAGATACAATAAGCATGAGATATCCCAAAACCCAACAGTTGTTGGCACTTTTATTTAGCCATTCCCTTATAGTTGCAATATTTACTAGTCAGATACAATGGTCGCAAGCGACAACCCAAACAAGCAATTGTTGGCAGTTTTATTTAGCCATTCCATTATAGTGAAGCTGATTACTAGTCATTATAAAGTCAAATTTATAGCACTACTTTAGTTATAGTTGTCTATGATCGAGATCATGCTCCAAGTCGTCCATAACCGCGGACACAGCTTTTCAGAAAGTTTTACCTGCAGGGTGCACAAATAGCAACACACACTCGATCAACCTCGGAAAAACCAAATCAAAACCCAACGAGGCCTTCACGACAAAGCAATCACAGGATTCGAAATATTTGGGGCCACCCCATTAAGCTACCATAGCGAAGTTAGCTGACTCCGAAACGGACTCAAGGTTTGCGCCAATGGCTGTAAACGACTGGGAACCCGAAAATGTGACTGGGCTTTTCGATACCGCGAAAACACTCCGCTTACCTAAACAGTACAGGTGCAGTACATCGCACAATTTAAATAAAGCGGTAAAGCATGGCATAAGTACAGGATAGTAAATAAAACCTCAAACTAGTTTGTGGCCCCAAGAAATAAGAATGAATCAAGCTCTGGCTCAGGGGGGTCCCATAATCCTCCCGGATGTGGATAGCGCGAATATTCAAGGAACAGGTATCAAGTACTCGGGTCCTACGGGACACAAGTGGACGGTTAAAAACCAAATAACATCTATTGCCCACCTGTGCCTCTGCATTTACCTACTTCAATTTTAGTTATTAAACAATAATTGAAGTTATGATCATCTCCAACAATAAACACACGGCAATACTCCAACAACTGTGGTACTTGACGACATCGCAATAGCACTTGAGCAAGCGACTACGACACGCAAGTCCATCTATCTACCAAACAACAGGTAATGGGATGTGTCCAAGGCAATATAAGGCGGCAGGGGGTATCACGGGTATGAAAACTAGAGCATCGCAACACAGATAGCAATAGATCAACAGGAGGGAATAAATACTATAAAATTAAGATAGGTAGAAAGGGGGAGATGCTCGCCTGAAAAACATTGCCGAAGGTTCATCCGAAGATCGGGTCGATACTCGCATCAACTCAACGACCTTATCCGCGAAGAAGCAAAACGCTAGAATAAACACCGGATGCAATATTTAATACAACGGTAGAAGATCGGGCATGATTCATGTATGATGCATGACATGGCAAAGATGCGATGCAATTGGGCAATATTAAGTGGAACCGGGGTCCCGACAATTAAATATATGGTTCTAGTTGTTCTAGATACCCCGCAATTTAAATGTTGTCTTAACAAGGCAAAATTAGATCACCGGTTCGCTACACAAATTTCAATGGGGGCAATATAAGACTAGAAATGTCCGCATATGGACCCCATATTTAATTTAGGTGAATCGGCATAATGCCCCCAAACCACAGACAAGTATGCATGCATGAATGATTTAATATGCAACAAGTTTATATTACATATATAAAAATAGGGCTCGAGAAAGGGGTCACACATTAGAGGGCCTCGACGAACTTGGGGTTCCGAGGTCCGGGGTTCGGTCTCAGGGTTCAGGGTTCGACGGGATCGGTCTCCGAAGGTCGGATACAAGATGAAGAGCTTGGCGTTCTGCGTCCTTCGGTTTCATGTCGACGGTCATGGCCTTCAGGATGAAGTACTTGGTGTCCTCGGGGAAGTACTTGGCGTATCCGTGTCGACGACCTTGGCGTCCGGGAAGAAGTACTTGTCGCATCTGTGGCCTTCGGGGCGAAGAACTTGGCACGCCAGGGTTCGGTCTTCGGGATCGGGGTCTTGATGCCTTTGAAACCGGGGACTTGGCCATCGTATCCGTGTGGACGGTCTCGTGGTTCCATGTCGAAGATCATCGAGTACAGTGGCTTTGGGTTTATCTTAGGTTGTTGTCGTGACGATGTATCGGCCGCCGAAGTGGAGGTAGATGTACGCCTCAAAAACCACCAAACCAACTTAACCTCACCATACTAGCACCATCTCGTAACATCTTGCAGGGCGGCCTCACGCGCAGCGCCGGTGGTCGCCGGGCGAGGGCCGAGGCCGGGCGGGTGGAGAAGTCCGGCGAGGCGGGGAGGGCGAGCTTGGGGCCGGGCAGCGGGCGGAGGGAAGAGGCTGCGGGGGGGAGCAGCCGCAGCGGCGGACGGTGGCGGCGGGGTGCTCGGGAGCTCGCGTGGTCGGCAGAGACGGGAGGAGCAGCCGAGGCGAGGTCGGAGGAGGACCAGCGGAGGCGATGGCTCGGCGGCGGGCTCCGGCCGCAGCTGGAGGCGGGCGAGGTGGGGGACGGCGGAACCAGGAAGTTGGTGGGCGCGCGACTCGGGAGGCAGTGCAGAGGGGCACCGGCGAGGGGGCGTGAGGAGGCGACGCCTTGAGGTCAGGCGGCGAGGCCGGGAGGAGGGAGGAAGACGGGGCAGCGGTTGCGCTGCTCGGAGGAGGCCGGGAGCAGCGCATGGAGGCGCGGCTAGCTGGAGGATGCAGAAGGAGTTCGCGGCCGAGAGGAAGGCGAGGTCGGAGGCGACGGGCAGCGCGGCTCGAGGGGCGGAGCGGAGTGAGGCAACCGGGGAGCGGGCAAGGCGGTCGGACGCATGGAGGCGGGCGGAGGACGATGGGGAGGTGGGGATGGCGAGCGGATGAGAGAGAGAAGCGGGGGAGGAAGAGTGAGGTGGTAGGGGGACAGGCGACGGGTGGGTCTCGGGTGGTGTGCGTGCGTGTGTGGTCGCTGTGGTGTGGGTGGTGTGGTCAGGGGGAGAGGGAGGGAGTGGGGGTGAGGTGGCGTGATGGGAGAGGAGGGAGGAAGGGAGAGGATGAGGTGGCAGTTGGCTATTGGGTGGGGTGATGTGGCAGGCTGGGAGTGGGTGGAGGAGAGATGAGAGATGAGGTGGCGAGAGGGGATTGGCTGGGGTGAGGTGGCTGAGGGGTGGGTAGAATAGGATTGGGTAGATTAGGGATTAGATAGAAAAGGGTTTAGGGTTTTAGGATTAGATATTTTAGACTAGGGTTTTCTTTTATTTAAAATAAATTTTGTAATTAGTTTTAGATGAATAAAAGATCCTATGGACCGACGGTTTGGTTTGAACAAAGGGGGAGGATATTAATATAGAAAACAAAGTAGGTCTTTTAGCAAAATAGTTTTAATCAATTAGATGCATGCTGATGTCATGATGATGCAATGCACAAAAATCAATGCGATTTTCTAGTAGTGGTTTTAGCGGGATGCCACAATTCGACACCACTAACAATGGATCTCGCCCTCGAGATCCGCCTCATGGTACAGGGAAGAAGGCCGACGATCTGATCCTTCGCGCTTCGTGTGGATCCTCGCGACACCACTAACAAGGGTTCTTTCTTCAGCTTGAAAAAGGCGACACCACCAACAAGGATTGTTCCCCATTCATCGAGAGATCACTCCGGAGAAACAAAGATGAAGGTAAAGGTCTCAAAAGGGTAAAGCCACCTCTAACTTCCATGGAAGGAGTATAACTGCAATGATTCACCATTCAATGTGCAAGCGAATGATAAGAGTAGTCGGATGGTGATCAGTCCATCGCGCAAAGCATTACTCGCTCATGAATAGGAAATTATGCAACCAACTCTCGAATTCAGATTGTAGATCTCGACAAGCGAGGTTCGAAACAAAGGAGGATGCACTCGCATCGGATCTGGCGTAGATGATGTCGTCGCGTCGGAAAACACCGGAAGGCACGAGAAGGAACAAAGAGAAGTCCACCAGATGAAGGATTCCTCGGATAGCATGAAGACCAGATGTAGCAACACCGTTACCAAAGGAGGAAGAGGAAACCTAAAGGTACGACGAAAACCCAACCACGAGAATTCCTGGACTCGAAGAAAGAGACGAGAGCGGATTCAAAACACGTAGAGGTAAGAGGAGAATAGCAGAGGGGTAAGGAGTAAAAGCAGACCTAACCAGATCTATCCAACCGATTTTGCAAAATAGTTTTTTTTTGACACTCTACTTCGGCCGTTAGCTAGGTTATCCTACAGGCTGGACTTGTGGGGTATCGCAACTGCTGAGCTCTGATCATGATACCACTCTGTAACACCCTCAGAATCGGCCCTATGCAAGTTTCAGCGCTTCCCGCCAAACCCGCATAGAAACGATTCAAAGGTGCCCACCAGGCACTTGCGTGCGGGTGGAAAACGAAGTAATATCATTACACAATAGTCCTCGATGGAACCCACAAAACATATATATACAACAGCGACTCAAAGAGTCAAGAATACAGATTTACAGTACAAAGATCCAGATCACCTTGAAAATGATAGAGCGTCCGAGTACGGACAAGATGCAAATTGAGCTAAGAGCCCTGAAGAATAACCAATGGCGTCCATAACCCTGCCCAGGCCAAGCCGGAAGGGTAACCCTGCTAACGACGTCGATCTCAAAGCCTGCTTAAACAAAAGGGGTGCCGACAAAGGGCAAAGGAAAAAGAGAGAGCGGTCAGTACTGAGGCCAGTACACGGCGAGACTAGAATTCGGCGGCCCTCGCCTACATAGGTATGGTGGACTGAAGCGGCAGCGGCAGCATGCACTAAACAACCTATAGAGACTCGATACAACTGGCGGCTATCAGAGAGGGGTAAGAAAGCCCTATTCGGAACCAACCTGATACGACCACCAAACATACCCATCCTGGTGTTTCCCCCTCGAGACCAAACGAGGAAGTCAACCGAGGAAGTCACACCGTTGGCAGTTTTATTCATTCTGTTATAGTTGCGGCAATTACTAGTCAAATATAGATAGCATGAGTCATCCTGATATAAGAAGCGTTAGGCTTTAAGTTAAACATTCCGTTGTAGTTGCAACACTTACTAGTCAGATACAATAAGCATGAGATATCCCAAAACCCAACAGTTGTTGGCACTTTTATTTAGCCATTCCGTTATAGTTGCAATATTTACTAGTCAGATACAATAGTCGCAAGCGACAACCCAAACAAGCAATTGTTGGCAGTTTTATTTAGCCATTCCATTATAGTGAAGCTGATTACTAGTCATTATAAAGTCAAGTTTATAGCACTACTTTAGTTATAGTTATCTATGATCGAGATACTGTGCTCCAAGTCGTCCATAACCGTGGACACAGCTTTCAGAAAGTTTTACCCTGCAGGGGTGCACAAATAGCAACACACACTCGATCAACCTCGGAAAAACCAAATCAAAACCCAACGAGGCCTTCACGACAAAGCAATCACAGGATTCAGAAATATTTCAGGGGGCCACCCCATTAAGCTACCATAGCGTTAAGTGACTCAAACGGACTCAAGGTTTGCGCCAATGGTAGAAAGCAGGGAACCCGAAAATGTGATGGGCTTGTCGATCATGAAAACTCCGCTTACCTAAACAGTACAGGTGCACATCGCACAATTTAAATAAAGCGGTAAAGCATGGCATAAGTAAGGATAGTAAATAAAACCTCAAACTAGTTTGTGGCAAGAAATAAGAATGAATCAAGCTCGCTGGGGGTCCCATAATCCTCCGGATGTGGATAGCGAATATTCAAGGAACAAGTATCAAGTACTGGGGCCCTACGGGACACAAGTGGACGATTAAAACCAAATAACATCTATTGCCCAATGTGCCTGCATTTACCTACTTCAATTTTAGTTATTAAACAATAATTAAAGTTATGATCATCTCCAACAATAAACACACGGCAATACTCCAACAACTGTGGTACTTGACGACATCTCAACAGCACTTGAGCAAGCGACTACGACACGCAAGTCCATCTATCTACCAAACAACAGTTAATGGGATGTGTCCAAGGCAATATAAGGCGGCAGGGGGTATCACGGGTATGAAAACTAGAGCATCGCAACACAGATAGCAATAGATCAACAGGAGGGAATAAATTCTATAAAAGTAAGATAGGTAGAAAGGGGGAGATGCTCGCCTGAAAAACATTGCCGAAGGTTCATCCGAAGATCGAGTCGATACTCGCATCAACTCAACGACCTTATCCGCGAAGAAGCAAAACGCTAGAATAAACACCGGATGCACTATTTAATACAACGGCAGAAGATCGGGCATGATGCATGACATGGCAAAGATGCGATGCAATTGGGCAATATTAAGTGGAAACGGGGTCCCGACAATTAAATATATGGTTCTAGTTTTTCTAGATACCCCGCAATTTAAATGTTGTCTTAACAAGGCAAAATTAGATCACCGGTTCGCTACACAAATTTAAATGGGGCCAATATAAGACTAGAAATGTCCGCATATGGACCCCATATTTAATTTAGGTGAATCCGCATTATGCCCCAAACCACAGACAAGTATGCATGCATGAATGATTTAATATGCAACAAGTTTATATTACATATATAAAAATAGGGCTCGAGAAAGGGGTCACACATTAGAGGGTCTCGACGAACTTGGGGTTCCGAGGTCCGGGGTTCGGTCTCAGGGTTCAGGGTTCGACGGGATCGGTCTCCGAAGGTCGGATACAAGATGAAGAGCTTGGCGTTCGGCGTCCTTCGGTTTCATGTCGACGGTCATGGCGTTCGGGATGAAGTACTTGGTGTCCTCGGGGAAGTACTTGGCGTATCCGTGTCGACGACCTTGGCGTCCGGGAAGTACTTGTCGCATCTGTGGCCTTCGGGGCGAAGAACTTGGCACGCCAGGGTTCGGTCTTCGGGATCGGGGTCTTGACGCCTTTGAACCCGGGGACTTGGCCATCGTATCCGTGTGGACGGTCTCGTGGTTCCATGTCGAAGATCATCGGGTACAGTGGCTTTGAGTTCATCTTAGGTTGTTGTCGTGATGATGTATCGGCCGCCGAAGTGGAGGTAGATGTACGCCTCAAAAACCACCAAACCAACTTAACCTCACCATACTAGCACCATCTGTAACACACTGCACAGGGGCGGCCTCACGCGCGACGCGGCCGGTGGTCGCTAGCGAGGGGGACCGAGGAGCCGGCGGGCAGGGTGGAGAAGTCCGGCGAGGCGGGGAGGGCGAGCTTGGGGCCGGGCAGCGGACGGAGGGAAGAGGCTACGGGGAGCACCACCATGGCAGCCAGACGGCGGCGGGTGCTCGGCGCTTCGGCAATGAGGAGAGCGGCGGTGGCAGCCCGGGCGAGGTCGGAGGAGGACCAACGGAGGGCGACGGCCTGGGCAGGGCTCGGCGGCCGCCGGAGGCGGGCGACGGGTAGGGACCGGAACAGGAAGTTGGTGGGCGCGCCCTGCTCGGAGAGGCAGTGCAGAGGGGCACCGGCGACGCAGTGAGGCGGCCGGTGAGGTCATGGGCGAGGCGCCGAGGGGAGGAAGACGCGGCGGGGACACGGTTCTGGCTCGGGGAGAGGACGCAGAGGCGAGGCAGGCGATGCTGTCTGGGAGGCGGCCGGGGCTGGAGGATGCAGAAGGTCATGGCCGAGAGGAAGGCGCAGGTCGGCGGGCGCCTGGCGGCAGCGATCATGGATCAGGGCGCGAGCAGAGGCGGTGTGGGCACTGGAAGGGAAAGGCGGGCCTTGGCCAGACGCATGGAGGCGGAGGACGATGGGGAGGTGGGGATGGCGAGCGGATGAGAGAAGCGGGGAGGAAGAGTGAGGTGGTAGGGGGACAGCGACGGGTGGGTCTCGGGTGGTGTGCGTGCGTGTGTGGTCGCTGTGGTGTGGGTGGTGTGGTCAGGGGGAGAGGGAGGGAGTGGGGGTGAGGTGGCGTGATGGGAGAGGAGGGAGGAAGGGAGAGGATGAGGTGGCAGTTGGCTATTGGGTGGGGTGATGTGGCAGGCTGGGAGTGGGTGGAGGAGAGATGAGAGATGAGGTGGCGAGAGGGGATTGGCTGGGGTGAGGTGGCTGAAGGGTGGGTAGAATAGGATTGGGTAGATTAGGGATTAGATATAAAAGGTTTTAGGGTTTTAGGATTAGATATTTTAGACTAGGGTTTTCTTTTATTTAAAATAAATTTTGTAATTAGTTTTAGATGAATAAAAGATCCGGCTGGACCGACGGTTTGGTTTGAACAAAGGGGGAGGATATTAATATAGAAAACAAAGTAGGTCTTTTAGCAAAATAGTTTTAATCAATTAGATGCATGCTGATGTCATGATGATGCAATGCACAAAAATCAACGCGATTTTCTAGTAGTGGTTTTAGCGGGATGCCACAGAGGTTATCAAACGTCATCCTATGAGAGGGTGATCATAAAGGTGTCTCTCAGGTGATCGGAAAGTATCTGTTGGGTTGTATGTATCGAGATGGAATTTGTCCCTCTCAAGTCGGAGAGATATACTTCGGGCCCACTCGGTAATCGATATCAACACCGCTTGCAAGCATGTGTTTAAGGAGTTAATCACAAAGTGATATCGGATTACGGAGCAGTAAAGTACTTGCGTGAGCAGATTGAACTAGGTATGACGGCAAACGATCGAATCTCGCAAGTAAAATATCGCGAGACGAAGGGAATATATATATGGGATTGATTGAATCTGGCATCGTGGTTCATCCGATATGATCATCGATGAATGTGTGGGAGTCAATATGGGTGCCTGCACCCATTGTTGATTATTGATAGAAGATCATGTGCGCATATTCTCGAACCCGCAGGTCACACACTTAACGATCTCGACCCTAGGATAGATTGGATAATTGGTTTATGAATTTTTGTTCGAGTCTCGGATGGGATCCGGGACATCACGAGAGGTTCGAATGGTCCGTAGAATAAGATTCATATAAAGGCAGTTTTTGGAGTTCGGAATTGTTCCGGGTTAATCGGTATTGTCTGGAAGCTTCTAGAACCTTCGGAAGGGGACCAACGTGGCCCCACCTTCGGGAGGGCATGGGCCTATGAGGGAGTGTCCTGGCGCATTGGGCCAGGGCACAAGGCCCCATAGGGCCCAGCCGATCCTAGAGAGTTTAAATCGTTTAAACTAGAGATAGGGTTTCTTGAAGAGGAGAGTCCATGCCCCCACTCCTTATCCTTTGGGCTTGGGAGGGGCTGCTGCGCCCCTCTATATAAAGAGGGTGAGGCGCAACCCCCACACCTCTCCTCCAAACCCTAGCCGCCTTGCTAGCTTTCCTCTCTCCCTCCCGATCGCTTGTAGGCAAAGCCCCGCCGCAAATTCTCCACCATATACACCACCACGCCGTGTTGTAGATCCAATCTATCTCTCCACCATACTTGCTGGTCCGAGGAAGGAGGAGACGTCGAGGTGCTGCGTGTGCATCTCACGGAGGCACCGCCACTTGTGGTGCTAGATCGGATCGGATCGCGAGGAGGAGGCGAGTACGACTACATCACCCACGTTCAAACGTTCGCTGTCTGGAATCTTCAAGGTATGAAGATCTAATCCAATCTCTCTCGTTGATTGCATCTCCTAGATTAGATCTTGGCTTTCCCTCTGTTCGCATCCGTAGAAAATTTTGATTTACTATGCCGCGAAACCCCTTAGTGGTATCAGAGCTAGATCTATGCGTAGATGTGTTTCACGAGTAGAACGCAACATGGTTGTTGCGGGCGTTGATGTTTTCTATTGCAAGCCTCTTGTTTGTGTTCTTCTTATGGCGGGATAGTGAGATTGAAGCGGTCCGGCCAACCTTACGGCGTCGTTCGCGAGACCGGCTCCACACTTGAAGTGTGGCTTGTACCACACATGCGGCTGGTGGATGTCAGTTTCTCTCACTATAGTTGTCATGGGATTAACACCGGAGTTTGGCAACCATAATATCACCGTTGTGGCTTTCCGTAGGTAAGAATCGTTCTTATCATCTAATCCCATAAAGCCACGTAAAACATGCAACAACAAAGTAGAGGCATCTAACTTGTTTTTGCAGGGAGTGTTTTCTGTGATATGGTATGGCCCAAGATGTGATGTGTATATTGTATGCGATGATCATGTTTTGTAATGTTTCACGACTTGCATGTCGATGAGTACACAACAGGCAGGATCCATATGGTTGTCTTTATAATTGTGTATGACCTGCGAGTCAACTTCTTATACGCCATGTAATAGCTTTACTTTATCGCTAAGTAGTTAGCAATAGTTTTAGTTGCTATTCGTGGTGGAGGCAATCATGGTGGAGTGATGGAGATCATGCTGGAACGCACAAGATGGAGATCATTGCGCGAGGATTGGCTATACCATGTCACATAAAGTTATATGCATGTGATGTTTATCCCTTTATGTATCTTATTATGCTTAGATCGCGACGGTAGCATTATAAGATGATTCCTCACTTAAAGATCAAGATAAAAACTATGTTCTCCCCAAGTATGCACCGTTGCGAAAGTTCGTCGTGTCCAAGCATCACGTGATGATCGGGTGCTATAGACTCTACGCTCACATACAACGGGTGCAAGCCAGTTTTGCACACGCAGAAATACTTGGGTCTAGCTTGACGAGCCTAGCATGTACAGACATGGCCTCGGAACACAAGAACCGAAAGGTTAAGCATGAGTCATATGAGTGATATGATCGACACTTTGTTGTCCACCATTGAAACCACATCTCTTCTCGTGATGATCGGATTAGGTGTGGTGAATTTGGATCGTGTTCACTAAACAACTTGAGGGATGTTGAATTTAGTGGGAGTTCATCTAGTAATTTGATTAAATTGAACTATTTATCATGAACATAGTCTAAATTGTACTTCCAAATCATAGATCACATGGCCAAGTCCAACTTCAACTTCAACGTTTTTCTTTGAGAAGGAAAAGCTTAGAAACAATGGGTCTAACTTCACCAATTGGTTCCGCAATCTAAGAATCATTCTGTTCATGCGGACAAAAGGACTATGTCCTTGGAAAGCGTTAGGTGACCCTCACGCAATGGCTACCGGCTGATGAGAAAGCTGTTTATCAGTCGCGCAAAGATGATTATGGTGTGATTAAGAGCACCATGTTGTTTGCTATGGAACCGGAGCTTTAAAATCGTTTTGAAGAGTATCCCGGGACCTTCGAGATTCTCGAGGAGCTGAAAACCATGTTTCAGACTCAGGCCCGTTCTGAGAGATATGAGATCTCCGAGAAGTTCTTTAACTGCAAGATGGAGGAAGGGAGTTCCGTTAGTGAGCACGCCATAAAGATGTCGGGCTACACTCAACGTCTTGAGCAACTGGAATGCACGATTCCAGAGGAGCTTAAGGTTGACAGGGTTCTGCAATCACTCCCTCCCAGCTACAAAAGTTTTGTAGTGACTCATAATCAGATTGGTTCCACTGATACGATCACCGAGCTCTTCGCAAAGCTGAAGGCTGCAGAGGTGGACATCAAGAAGGATAATCATGTGTTGATGGTCAACAAGCCCTCCTTTAAGAAAGGTAAGGAGCAAAGAAACCCTTCAAGAAGGGCGGCAAGCGCAATGCCCTCGCTGAAGAAGCTCAAGTCCGTCCTAAGCCCGACACTTAGTGCTTCTATTGCAAGGACAAGGGTCCTTTGGGCGCAATCGTCCAAGTACTTAGCGGACAAGAAGGTGGCACCATCAAAGGTATATTTGATATACATGTTATTGATGTTTTCCTTACTAGCCCTCGTTGTAGTGCACAGGTATTTGATACGGTTCGATTGCTAATATTTGTAACTCGAAGCAGGAGCTACGGAATAGACGGCGGCTTGCGAGGATGAGGTGACGATGCGCGTTGGCAACGGATCAAGAGTTGATGTGATGGCGTCGCACGCTCTCCTTAGTTTTACCTTCGGATTAGTTTTAAACCTTAATAAGTGTTATTATGTGCTGCGTTGAGCATGAACATTATTTACGGATCGTGTTTATTGCAAGACGGTTATTCATTTAAATCGGAGAATAATGGTTGTTCTATTTATATGAGTAACATCTTTTATGGTCATGCACCTCTTGTGAATGGTTTATTTCTTCTAAATCTCGAAAGGGATGAAACACACATCCATAACATTGAGGCTAAGAGATGCAAAGTAGATAGTGATAATACTACTTATTTATGGCAATCTGTCTAGGTCATATTGGACTAAAGCGCATGAAGAAACTCCATTCGATGGACTTTTGGAGTCTCTTGATTTTGAATCATTTGACACATGCGAACCATGCCTCATGGGCAAGATGATCAAAACCCGTTCTCGGTATGATGGAGCGAGCAACGGACTTGTTGGAAATCATACATACCGATGTATGCGGACCGATGAGTGTTTCGACGTGCGGTGGATATCGCTATTTCCTCACTTTTACCGATGACTTAAGTAGATATGGGTATATCTATTTAATGAAACATAAATATGAAACATTTGAAAAGTTCAAGGAATTTCAGAATGAAGTGGAGAACCATCGTAACAGAAAGATTAAATTTCTACGATCCGATCGTGGAGGTGAATATTTGAGTTATGATTTTCTCACGCATCTTAAAGCAAGTGGAATCGTTTCACAACTCACGCCACCCGGAACACCATAGCGCAATGGTGTGTCTAAACGCCGGAATCGAACCCTATTAGATATGGTCCGATCAATGATGTCTCTTACTTATTTGCCGTTATCATTTGGGGGTTATGCATTAGAAACCGCTGCATTCACTTTAAATAGGGCTCCATCTAAATCCGTTGAGACGACACCGTATGAACTGTGGTTTGGTGCTAAACCTAAGTTGTCGTTTCTTAAAGTTTGGGGATGCGAAGCTTACGTCAAGAAGTTTATGCCGGACAAGCTCGAACCCAAAGCGGAGAAATGCGTCTTCATAGGATACCCTAAGGAAACTATTGGGTATACCTTCTATCACGAGAAGAAGGCAAAGTGTTTTGTCATAGAAACGGTTCCTTTCTTGAGAAGGAGTTTCTCTCGAAAGAAGTGAGTGGGAGGAAAGTAGAGCTAGACGAGGTTATTGAACCTTCTCTTGAATTGGAGAGTAGCAAGACCTGAAATTGTTCCAGGTCACCGCACCAATAATAGAGGAAGCTAATGACGAGGATCATGAAGCTTCGGATGATGCTTCGACTGAACATCGCAGGTCGACAAGGTCGCGTGCCCCTCCTGAGTGGTACGGCAACCCTGTCTTGACGGTCTTGTTGGTAGAAGACAGTGAACCTACGAACTATGAGGAAGCGATGATGAGCCCAGACTCTGAGAAATGGCTGGAAGCCATGAAATCCGAATTGGGATCCATGAGCGAAAACCAAGTATGGACTTTGGTGGATCCTCCTAGCGACCGAAAGGCCGTTGAGTGCAAATGGATATTCAAGAAGAAAACGGACGCGGATGGTAATGTTACCGTCTATAAAGCACGGCTTGTCGCAAAAGGTTTTCGACAAGTTCAAGGTGTTGACTACGATGAGACTTTCTCTCCCGTAGTGATGTTTAAGTCCATTCGGATTTTATTAGCAATTGCTACGTTTCATGATTATGAAATATGGCAGATGGATGTCAAGACTGCATTCCTCAATGGCAACATTGATGAAGAGTTGTATATGATGCAACCCGAAGGTTTTGTTGATCCTAAGGATGCTGATAAAGTATGCAAACTTCAGCGTTCCATTTATGGACTGAAGCAAGCATCTCGGAGTTGGAACCTTTGTTTTGATCAAGTGATCAAGAGCTTTGGATTTGTTCCAAATTGCTACGAAGCTTGTATCTACAATAAAGTGAGTGGGAGCTCGGTGACGTTTCTGGTACTGTATGTGGATGACATATTGATTATTGGAAATGACATCAACATGCTTAACGATGTGAAGAGATATTTGAACAAGTGTTTTTCAATGAAAGACCTAGGTGAAGCTGCTTATATATTGGGCATCAAAATCTATAGAGATAGACAGACGCACGATAGCTTTAAGCCAGTACATACCTAGACAAAGTTCGAAAAGGTTCGTAATGGATAAGGCAAAGAAAGGTTCGGGCCTATGTTGTCGTAAGATATTGAGCAAGGCTCGGTCCACTATGGTAAATGATAGGAAGCTATGAGCAAAGTGCCTTATGCCTCGGCCATAGGTTCCATCATGTATGCCATCTTGTGTACTATACCGGATGTGTCCAATGCTCTTAGTTTGACGCAGATATCAAAGTGATCCAGGAGTGGAACACTGGACAGCCGTGAAGAACATCCTAAAGTACCTAAATAGGACTAAAGAAATGTTCTTAGTCTATGGGGGTGATGAACAGCTTGTCGTAAAAGGTTACGTCGATGCTAGTTTCGACACCGACAAGGATGATTCCAAATCTCAGACAGGATACGTTTATATTTTGAATGGAGGAGCTGTGAGCTGGAGAAGCTGCAAGCAAAGCGTGATCGCGGGATCTACAGTGGAAGCGGAATACATGGCTGCTGCAGAAGCATCAAGTGAAGAAGTTTGGATCAGAAACTTCATAACTGAGCTTGGCGGGGTTCCAAGTGCATTGGACCCACTGGAGATATTGTGTGACAACACTGGCGCCATAGCACTTGCTAAGGAACCAAGATATCATCCAAAGACCAAGCATATCAACCGCAAGTTTCATATAATCCGAGATTATATAGCGATGGAGATCCAAGATTAGCAAAGTACATACAGATCTGAATGTCGCAGATCCATTGACTAAACCTCTTCCACGTGTAAAACATGATCAACACCTCAGTGCCATGGGTGTGAGATTGTTGCCAGATGTAAACTAGATTATTGACTCTAGTGCAAGTGGGAGACTGTTGGAATTATGCCCTAGAGGCAATAATAAAGATGTTACTATTATAATTCTTGTTCATGATAAAGTTTATATTCCATGCTAAAATTGTATTAAGCGGAAACATTAATACTTGTGTGGTTTGTGAACAACACCGTGTCCCTGGTACGCCTCTAAGGACTAGCTCATTGATCAATGATGGTTAAGGTTTCCTAACCATAGACATGAGTTGTCAATTGATAATGAGATCATATCATTGGGAGAATGATATGATGGATGCACCAAACTAAGCGAAGCAATTAGATCGTTTCATCGTGTTCATCTTTGCAAGCTTTTCCTATGTCAAATATTGTATTCCTTAGACCATGAGATAATGCAACTCCCTGGTACCGAAGAAAGCTTTGAGGTCATCAAACGTCATCCTATGAGAGGGTGATCATAAAGGTGTCTCTCGTGATCGGAAAGTATCTCATTGTATGTATCGAGATGGAATTTGTCCCTCTCAAGTCGGAGAGATATACTTCGGGCCCACTCGGTAATCGATATCAACACCGCTTGCAATCATGTGGTTAAGGAGTTAATCACAAAGTGATATCGAATTAAGGAACGAGTAAAGTACTTGCTGTGAACGAGATTGAACTAGGTATGACGGTACCGACGATCGAATCTCGGGCAAGTAAAATATCGCGAGACGAAGGGAATATATATATGGGATTGATTGAATCCTGGCATCGTGGTTCATCCGATATGATCATCGATGAATGTGTGGGAGTCAATATGGGCCTGCACCCCGCTATTGATTATTGATAGAAGATCATGTGCGCATATTCTCGAACCCAGGTCACACACTTAACGATCTCGACGCTAGGATAGATTGGATAATTGGTTTATGATTCATATAAAGGCGATGCAAGATTTGGAGTTCGAATTGTTCCGGTTAATCGGTATTGTGCGAAGCTTCTAGAACCTTCCGAAGGGGACCAACGTGGCCCCACCTTCCGGGAGGGGCATGGGCCTATGAGGGAGTGTGCTGGCCGCATTGGGCCAGGGGCACAAGGCCCCATAGGGCCCAGCCGATCCTAGAGAGTTTAAATCGTTTAAACTAGAGATAGGGTTTCTAGAAGAGGGGAGAGTCCATGCCCCCCACTCCTTATCCTTTGGGCTTGGGGGAGGGGCTAGGTCTGCGCCCCCCCTCTATATAAAGAGGGGTGGGGGCGCACCAACCCCCCACACCTCTCCTCCAAACCCTAACCGCCTTGCTAGCTTTCCTCTCTCCCTCCCGACTGTTTGTAGGCGAAGCCCTGCTGCAGAAATTCTCCACCATATACACCACGCCGTCGTGTTGTAGATCCAATCTATCTCTCCACCATACTTGCTGGTCCGAGGAAGGAGGAGACGTCGAGGTGCTGCGCATGTGCATCTCACGCAGGCACCTCCACTTGTGGTGCTAGATCGGATCGGATCGCGAGGAGGAGAAGCGAGTACGACTACATCACCCACGTTCCGACGAACGTTCCACTGTGCGAATCTTCAAGGGTATGAAGATCTAATCCAATCTCTCTCGTTGATTGCATCTCCTAGATTAGATCTTGGCTTTCCCTCTGTTCGCATCCGTAGAAAATTTTGATTTACTATGCCGCGAAACCCCTCACCGTCCTCTTCCTCATCACCGAGCTGGGACCAAGCAGCGTTTATCCAGGCCATGAACCACTTTGCTGCTCAAGGAAACTCAGGTACCAACTGGATTTTCGATTCTGGTGCTTCTAGTCACATGTCTTCTTCGAATAATATGCTGTCAAATTTTTCCTCCTCACCTTTTTCCTCTATAACTCTTGGCAATGGTTCTACTATCCCTATCTCCGGTGTTGGTAATGCACAACTTCTCTCACACACAAAACCTCTCCTCCTTCGCAATATTCTTGTTGCACCTGATCTCATTAAAAATTTAATCTTCGTTCGACAATTCACTCGTGACAATCATGTTTCTCTCAAATTTGACTCCTTTGGTGTATCTGTGAAGGATTTTCTAGCCAAGGCGGAGATCGCTCGCTTCAATAGTGATGGAGATCTCTACTCCCTCCATGGTGTTACCACGGCCACCCAACCCTCATCTATGGTTGCTTCGGTCGAGCTTTGGCATCAACGTCTAGGCCACCCCAATAAAATAGTCTTAGATTCTCTCCTTAGTAATTTCTCTATTCCTTGTAATCGTGATACTCATAATCCTCTAGTTTGTGAATCTTGTCAACAAGGAAAACATGTGTGTCTTCCGTTTAATTCTTCTACTTCTTCTAGTACTTTTCTCTTTGAATTATTACATTGTGATTTATGGACATCACCTATTGAGAGTATTTCTGGTTTTAAGTACTATCTTGTGATCTTGGATGATTTAACTCATTATGCATGGACTTTTCCTTTACGCAAAAAATCTGATGTACACACAATCCTTCTCAATTTTCAACACTATGTTGCAACTCACTTCTTTCTCCCCATTCGGTTCATCCAATGTGATAATGGCAAAGAATTTGATAATAACCAAAATCGTAATTTATTTCTCCACCATGGCATTCTCCTCCGTTTTTCCTGCCCCTACACTTCCCCTCAAAACGGCAAAGCTGAGAGATCTCTCTGCACTATCAATGATATAATTAGAACCCTTCTTATCCAAGCTTCTATGCCCCCACGTTTTTGGGCCGAAGCTCTCCGCACAGCCACATATCTCCTCAACATTCATCCCTCCCAACTTAACCCACAAACCACACCATATTACTCTTTCTTTCTATGTCATCCTAATTATCCTGAACTTCGAGTATTTGCTTGTCTCTGTTTTCCCAATACCTATGTCACTTCACCTCATAAACTAGCTCCTAGATCTCTCCCCTGTGTTTTTCTAGGTTATTTCGATGAGCACAAAGGTTATAGATGTTTTGACCCAGTTTCTAGTCGTATTCATATCTCTCTTCACGTTACTTTCGTTGAACACTCTTTTCCTTTTGCCACCCATACATCTCCCCATGATTCCGTCTCCACTGATCCCTCTCCCTCGACTCGTTCAGCTACACCACCTAATCCCCTACACAACCCAATATTTCATACAGAACCCCCTACGCCCGAACCTACATCCGCTGCGTCGGGCGTTTCGCTCACTTCTCCTATCGCGCGCTCTACCGAGCCCTCACGGCAGCCTGCCGTGCAGCCTACCGTCGCACCACCATCTCCACCCACGGCACACTCTCCTGCCGCATCGCAAACCTCATATGATGCATCTCCCAACTCCACTGTCACGCCTCCCTCTTCGGCACCCACTTCTGAGCATGATCCGTCTCCTTCCCCACAATTACCCTCCTATGCTATTCCTATTCCAGCACCCACCAATGATCATACTATGCGTACCCGTGGCAAATCTGGTTTTTGTCTACCCTCCAAACGTCTTAATTTCTTAGCTCAACCCAACCTTTCTCCCATCCCAAAATCCTACAAATCCGCTCTTCTCGATCCCAACTGGTCCGCTGCTATGAAAGAAGAATACCATGCTTTGGTCACCAATGATACTTGGCAGCTAGTTCCTCGTCCTTCTAATTCAAACATTATTTCTAGTAAATGGGTCTTTCGTCAAAAAATTCACTCCGATGGTACTCTCTCTCGCTACAAAGCCCGCCGGGTATGTCGTGGCTATTCTCAACAACAAGGAATTGACTATGATGAAACATTTTCTCCTGTTGTCAAACCAAGCATAATTCGCACCGTCCTTATAATTGTCGTTTCCTCTTCTTGGCCTATTCATTAACTCGATGTCAAAAATGCCTTTCTTCATGGTTTTCTTCAAGAAACTGTCTACTGTCAACAACCTTTAGGTTTCGAAGATCCTAGTTCACCCAATCATGTATGTCTTCTCAAAAAGTCTCTCTACGGCCTGAAGCAAGCACCTCGTGCATGGTTTTAGCGCTTTTCTACATTCATCCAAACTATAAGATTTATTCCCTCTCTCCCCGACACATCTCTCTTTGTCTATCAATAAAATAATAACATTGCCTATCTCCTTCTTTACGTTGATGACATTATTCTCACAGCCTCCACCCAAACTTTTCTCAACTCTATCATCTCTAGTCTTCAACACAAATTCTCTATGACTGATCTAGGTATGCTTCATCATTTTTTGGGCATTGCTGTCACTCGTGATTCTTCTGGCCTTTTTATTTCTCAACGGCAATACACTCTCGATCTTCTCTCTCGTGCTGGCATGTCGGACTGCCAACCATCCTGCACCCCCATCGACACCACTTCTAAATTTTCTTCTACCGGCGAATCCTTCTCTGATCCCACTCTATATCGAAGTCTCGCAGGAGCACTTCAATATCTCACTCTTACACATCCTGAAATTTCCTATGATGTTCAACAAGCATGCCTTTTTATGCATGATCCACGCCTTCCTCATTATAATCTAGTCAAAAGAATTCTTCGATATCTCAAAGGAACTCTTGATCATTGCCTTCATATTAATTCTTCTTCCCCTACAACTTTGACAGCATATTCCGATGCAGATTGGGCTGGATGTCCTGAGACTCGTCGGTCCACATCTGGTTACTGTGTTTTTCTTGGCAATAATTTGATTTCTTGGTCTTCTAAGCGTCAGCTAACGGTTTCTCGTTCGTCTGCTGAGGCTGAGTACCGCGCAGTTGCACATGCAGTTGCAGAAACGGTATGGTTGCGTCAACTTCTGGCCGAGCTTCATCGCCCAATTCAGCAGGCTACCATTGTGTATTGTGATAATATCTCTGCAGTTTATATGGCGGGCAACCCAGTTCAGCATCGGAGGACAAAACATATTGAAATCGACATACATTTTGTTCGCGAGAAGGTTGCTCTTGGACAAGTTCGTGTTCTTCATGTTCCAACCACGGCGCAATTTGCTGACATCTTCACCAAGGGGTTTGCTACTGCACCATTCATTGACGTACGATCCAGTCTCAACGTCGTTGTGCTCGCCGATGAGACTGCGGGGGGATGTTAGACTAAACAATGTTAAGTCGGTTTTGATCTGTTAAGAGTTTGTTTTAGAGTCGGTTTAAGTAATCTTGGCCGACAAGTTCTATAACCCTATATATATACTTTGTACCCCTCAAGCAATATTATTATGCAAGTCAATCAAATTTACAGCTACAAGCTGTTCGGTTCAAGTTTTATTTATAACAAGCGATATTACATGCTTAACTTTGGTGTTTTCCATGTGCTAGCAATGAGAGAGCAAATAAGTACTCATATGCAAATTTTATCTAGTGCTAGAGGACGATGCGCATGTAGATATTGTATTGATCGATTATAAAGCTAATTCAAAGTTGCAACAGTATCGGTTTCACAAGGAGGCTCTTCCACGACAGCTTGGTGTGTGGGGCGACGATGTTAGGTGGTTTCACAAGGAGGCTTTGTTTCCTTTCTAATTGGTAGTCTTGGGTGTTCCTTTGAGGGGTGCGACTGCTCATGTACTTTTTTTTATCTTTGATATATATGCTTTTTTAGAGGGCTTCCACATCATGTTTTATCAGTTCTGGCTGTTCTGCCATACGGCTTTATTTATAAAGCTAAGTGGAAGCTTGTTTCGAGGAGGACATAGCACCACACACACTTACTCATACAACGCTATTTCCACTGAAATTGCAACATATTTACTTTCCATGTCATCGATCGGTTCTCTAGTGTACTCAAGCTTGATTTGCTACACTACTCTTACCTATTGCATTGCTTTCTTACATATTATAATTCAGAGGGCAACATAGAATATAAGGACGTGGATGTCGTGGTAGCCGTGGTATTGCACCGTTTAGATGACCTAACTTTAGGTTTAGTTTAGCAAAAAGTGTTGCAAAAAACATGGGATATATCCTTATAGTATATATTCAAACCAATATCTAATAGACAATTATCTTTTCGTAAAATTGACACTACAACATGAAGGACGAGTCCTATTTAGGTAATATGGGAAGTGAGCCTAGTTCAATTGGTTGGGTGAGTGGATATACAAACCCAACGTATGAGTTCAAATCTTCACATAGGCAAATTTAGGTTTCTATTTATACTTGAGAATCAAGATCTCCTGGTACTCATGCATGCAATTTAATCTGAGGATCATGTTTGGTATTTTACCGAGATTAAATATCATGGTACTCATGCTTAATGGTTGTGTGCATCCCTAATTGGTGCAGAGGTCCGGGAAGTAAAATTCTTACCTCATTTCAGGGGACAACTCTCGTGTCTCAACTCTCAAACTAACCAACCAGTGTAGTCTTCACGCGGAAGCGATGAAGACAGTGTCGCGCGGCTGATGGCCTCCCTTTGTCGGAGACTGACGTTTGCACCTCATGGCCTCTCGCCGCCGATCTCTCCGGCCAGTCATGCTTCACCAGATGTGGGTGATCTCGATTCGCATGTCTGGGGGTCTGAGGATGCAGTGACAGAAGACGATGAGTGCTCGTCGGCTATCCCTTTCAGTGTCGATGGAGGCTCTGGGGGTTGTATGTTCCGAGGATTGCATCTTTCTATGAGACTTCCTATTTCACTCAAAAAGTTGAGGCGTGACTAATGGACTAAGACTAATGGGATCATTGTCTTATGGGTCTTTGGAAGGCAATGTCATTTATTCGTTACGGACTTTGTTGCTAAGGCGATGAGGTAACCAAGAATTTATTGTTTGTTTTCATTTGCAAGTTTGAATTATTTTACCGATATATTCTCCTTGTCGACATGGAGTATACATGATATTGTTTGTTTGTTACGGACACTGTTTAAATTATTCCACCGATATATTTGAAATTTATTATTTGTTTGTTACGGACACTGTTTAAATTATTAAAGGCAGTATACATGATATTTTCTCCTTGGCGACATGGCGTGTAAAGATGACATTGTGTATATGGTGGTGTCTATATTTTGTATGAAATTTATGGTGTCAGTCTAGTGCTTGTGCTATGAAATATGTAGATGTGATAGGAAAGAAATCTTTGGTTAATAAACATGAAATCCTCTTTTAAACACTAGAGGAAAAAGGGCCATCCGTTCGCGACCCCTCGGAGCATTAGTCCCGGTTGCGCCACCAACCGGGACTAATCTTGCTGCACGCCCTGGTTGAGCGGCACGGGCCAGGAGCATGGGTTCCGGTTGGTAGAGGCATGCGTCGGTTGGAGCCACCAACCGGGACTAAAGGTTTGGCCACAGCCACGTGGCGTGGCACGCACCTTTAGTCCCGGTTGCTGGCTTCAACCGGGACTAAAGACCCCTTGCTGTCTATAAATGCAACGCCCCTCTCGCCTCCACTGCTTTTTTCGAATGGTGTAAGGTGTGAGGTGTGTGCTAGTTTTCTCATGCATGCATTGAAGGTGTTTGTTGAAATGTTTGAGTGAAAAATCCCGTTGAATTTCTCATAGAACAAAAATATAGAAGGTGTCCGAGACGCACTTGAGCTTTCTCCTCTTTATTTCCCTCGATCGAGGTTAGCAATCTTATATTTTCTAGGTCATTGATACAATTCATGTGTCGGTGTGAATTGGTTATTTCACTATTTATGATGTCCTGTTTTTTGATAAACTTACTTATATGATGCAGATGAACGGTCGGGAATGGATGTACGGCGACCGGCGGGTAGCCGGGTATATCAAAGGCGTGGATAAATTTATCGATGTGGCTACGGCAAACAAAGAGAATGGATTTATACGTTGTCCATGTGTTCAATGTCGGAACAACAAGGAGTACTCTTCCTCGAAAATCATTCGCGGCCACCTGATTATGAAAGGTTTCATGCCCAACTATAATTGCTGGACCAAGCACGGGGAAAGAGGGGTTATGATGGAAGATGGTGAAGAGGAAGATGATGATAACAAATATCATCATATGTTTCCTGAATACAGTGATACTGCAATGGAAGATAATGGAGAGGAAAAAGGTGAAGAACGGGCATCAGATGAGCCGGCTGATGAACTTGGTAGGGTCATTTCTGATGCAAAGCGAGACTGTGAAACATAAAATGAGAAGTTGAAGTTAGAGGGCATGTTAGAAGATCACAAGAAATTGTTGTACCCAAATTGTGAAGATGGCAGCACAAAGCTCGGTACCACCTTTGGAATTGTTGCGATGGAAGGCAAAGTGTGATCTAACTGACTCCTCATTTGAAAAGATGCTGAAAATAATGAAGCCGAAGTTTCCAAAACATAACGAACTTCCCGAGAGTACCTACGAAGCAAAGAAGACTATCTGTCCTCTGGGATTAGATGTGCAAAAGATACATGCATGCATTAATGATGCATCCTCTACCGGTAAGGAGTATGAGAATTTAGATAAATGCCCGTATACAACGCGTTATGTATAAGATCGACGAGATGACCACAGTGATGTTGAGGGAGAGCCTCCAAGAGGGTTCTGCTAAGGTTATGTGGTATGCTCCTATAATACCAAGGTTGAAACGCATGTTCGAAACAAAGAGCATGCCAGTTGTTGCGATGGCACAAAGAAGACTGTAAGAAAGACGGGAGTTGAGACACCTGGCGATGGGTCACATGGAGAAAAATCGAGAGAGACTTCCGACTTTGTAGGTGACGCAAGGAACTTATGGTTTGGTCTAAATACGGATGGCATGAATCCTTTTGGGAGCGAGCTGTAGTCACAGCACTGGCCCGTGACTCTATGTATCTACAACCTGCCTCCTTGGTTGTGCATGAAGCGTAAGTTCATTATGATGCCAAGTGCTCATCCAAGGCCCAAGCAACCGGCAACGACATTGATGTGTACCTTAGGCCATTAGTTGAAGAACTCTTACAGTTGTGGGAAAACCAGGTGTACGTATGGGATGAGAACAAACAGAGCCATTTAATCTACGAGGGTTGTTATTCGTAACCATCAATGATTGGCTGCTCTTAGTAACCTTTCGTGATGCACAAACAAAGGATATAAGGCATGCACCCACTGTTTAGATAAGACCGAAGGTACATATTTGCATAAATGCAAGAAGGTTGTGTACCTAGCGAATCGACGATTTATTCCGACCAATCATCCCGTAAGAAAGAAAGGCAAGCATTTCAAAGGTGAGGCAGATCACCGGAAGAAGCCTGAACTCCCTGCTGGTGATGATGTATTTGGTATGGTCAAGGACATATAAGTAATCTTTGGAAAGGGTCCCGGCGGTCAATCAGTTCCGAACGACGTTGCTACAGGACACGCACCCATGTGGAAGAAGAAATCTATATTTTGGGAGCTGCCATATTGGAAAGTCCTGCGTGTCCGCTCTTCAATCGACGTGATGCACGTGACGAAGAATCTCTGCGTGAACCTGCTAGGATTCCTAGGCGTGTATGGGAAGACAAAAGATACAGCAGAAGCACGGGAGGACCAACAAATTATGAAAGACCCAAAGAACATGCAGACACATAACAAGACGGATAAAGGGCGTCACTTAAGTCGTGCCAGCTATGCTCTTACCAAAGCAGAGAAAGAAATCTTTTTTGAAGTCCTTTACAGTATCAAGGTGCCGTCGGGCTTCTCATCTAATATAAAGGGGATAATAAATATGGCAGAGAAAAAGTTCCAAAACCTGAAGTCTCATGATCACACGTGATTATGACGCTTTGCTTTCCGATTGCATTGAGGGGCTTCTACCGAAAATGTTCGAGTACCCATTGTGAAGTCGTGCATTCCTCAATGCAATATCTCGTAAGGTAATCAATCCGGATATTCGCCAAGGTTACGAAGGATGTGGTACAATGTCTTGTTAGTTTTGAATTGGTGTTCCCACCATCCTTCTTCAATATTATGACGCATCTCTGGTTCATCTAGTGGAAGAGATTGCCATTCTCGGTCCGTATTTGCACAATATGTTCCCTTTGAGAGGTTCATGGGAGTCTTAAAGAAATATGTTCATAACCGCTAGACCAGAAGGAAGCATCTCCAAGGGATATGGAACTGAGGAGGTCATTGAGTTTTGTGTTGACTTTATTCCTGACCTTAAGCCGATTGGTGTTTCTGACTCGCGGCATGAGGGAAGACTAAGTGGAAAAGGCACGCTGGGAAAGAAAGCAATGATATGTAGGGACGGGGATTCTTTCACTAAAGCACTACACGCTTCTACATAATTCCACCTTGGCAGCTCCAGATATCGAGGAACACAAGAATATTATACGCTCCAAAACCCGGGAAGCTGAATCATGGATTACAGATGAACACATGAAGTCTTTCGTGGTTGGATGCGGACACATCTCTTGAATGACACCACTGTTGGATATCAGCTATACTTGTTGGCCGCGTCACCATCTTCTACTGTATTGAATTTCCAAGGGTACGAAATAAATGGGAATACATTCTACACGATCGCCCAAGATAAAAAGAGCACCAACCAAAATAGTGGTGTCCGCTTTGATGCAATAGACGAGAATGGACAAAATGACACATATTATGGTTACATAGAGGAGATATGGGAACTAGACTATGGAGTCTCTTTTAAGGTCCCTTTGTTTCGCTGCAAATGGGTCAACCTGATGTAGGGTTCGCAGCATAGAAAACAAAATTTTTCCTACGATGTGAACTATATACCAAGATCTATATACTAGATACAAACAACGGGCGGATGTATATCCGTAGAGAACATACCCTTGAAGACCGACAAAGCTTAACGAGTTCAACTCGTGGTTGATGTAGACGATCTCTTGCCGATCTCAAGATCGAGAGGAAGTCATAGCGCCGCAAATCAGCAGCGCATCCGTTCAAGACACACGTTCGAGGCACGAGCAACCTCCGCCTCGCCTCAGCGATGCAGCGGAAGCACAACTCTTTCTTGCCGAATAGCCACCGGGAACATGTATCTCGCTAGTCCGAGACCATGGGGATAAATTCTAGAGGGAGAGAGATCCTTCACGAGGAGGTGTGTGAGACAAGTGAGGAGGAGGCTCCTTTATAGGAGGAGGGGGAACCCCAAGGGGTGGCATGCATGGGGCTGCCCCTTGACCTCCCCTCTTCATGTGGGTGGACACTCCACTCACAAAACTCCTCTAAATTCCTCCACTCAAAAGTCCACTCAAAATTCCCATTAAATTTCCACCAAATTTAATGCAAACTCTCATTAAATAAAACTCTTTTATTTTATTCAGAATTTTGTCAATTACTTTAATGACAAACATTCACAATAACCCCTAGAATTCCATTTCACATGCATAACCACTTTATGCAATTTCACCCGAAAACCTGTTTCGGTATCTAGTGAAATAAATTCCTGCGCTTGTTCATTCTTTCGGCATGAAACTTTTGCTCCAATTGGATGTCGGTGTCTCTTAAGTGTGTCACCCTACGGTTTGTGAATAATTAGGACATGATCGAGACCCCTCTCGGATCAATAATCAGAAGCGGGATCTGGAGACCCATACTGACTCCCACACATTCAACGATGACTTTCTTGTGATCGTCGGAACCTTTTTACGCTAGTATCTTAATCCCTTTGTTTCACGATATATTACATGTCCGAGATTCGATCATCGGTATCTCCATACCTAGTTTGATCTCGTTACCGACATGCACTCTTTTCTCGTTCCTGTGATATAACATTCTAGTGATCAAATCACTTGCTTGCAAGCTAATCAATGTGATATCACCGAGGGCCAGTATATCTATCCGTCATCGGGATGAACAAATTCCACTCTCGATCTATGAGCCTCAACATAACACTTTATTAGTTCAATCCATCTTTATAATCACCCCATTACGGTGTGACGTTTGATGTTATCAAGAAACTCTTCCGTGTTAGTGATTGACATGATCTCATGGTCTAAGGATTAAGATCACTTCGTAAGTTGTTATAGCAATATAAACTCAATGACTTTGATCGTAATGATATACTGGATGAATGTTCATCACATCATTACACTAATGTTGTGATCCGTTATTAACAACATCCAATGTCCATGATCGGAAACCTTTGATCATCTTGTTAATCAACGAGCTAGTTTATGAGAGAGGCATAACTAGGAACTTTCTGCTTGTTTATTAAACACACATGTATTAACGCTACGTATTAATACAATTATAGCATGCAAAATAAACATCTATCATATACTTGGAATACACATAATAAACACTTTATTATTGCCTCTCGGGCATATTCCCTTGATCTCCCACTTGCACTAGAGACAATAATCTAGTTACATAGTGATAAATCTAACACCCATTGAGTTCGTGTTGATCATGTTTTGCTCTAGGGAGAGTTTTAGTCAACGGATCGCTACATTGAAATCCGTATGTACTTTCAGATCTTTATATCTCCATCCTTGACATGCTCATGGATGGAGTGAAACCGCGCTTAATATGCTTGGAATGCTTGTGAGACCTTGGCTCTTTGGCATTGGTAATGGCACCATTGTTGTCACAATAGATCACCATTGGGTCCAACGCGTTTGCCACAACTCCTAGTTCGGATATGAACTCCTTCATCCAAACCGCTTCGAGCTCAAGCAACAACATATTCGCCTCCGTTGTTGATCCCGCAACAGGTTGTTTGGAGCTCCAACTAACCGCTCCGACATTCATGAGAAATACGTGATCCGGATTGAGACTTAGAGTCATCCGGATCGGTGTCAAAGCTAGCGTCGACATAACACTTAGCGACGAGCTCTTCTTCACCTCCAGATACAAGAAACATATCCTTAGTTCTTCTTAAGTACTTAAGGATATTCTTGACCACTATCCAAAGGTTCAACCTGGATCCGATTGGTACCTACTAGTCAAACTAATAGCATGTGCCACATCCGGTCTTGTATATAGCATGGCGTACATTATAGAGCCTATGACTGAAGCATAGGGGACTTTGTCCATTATCTCTCTTTCTTCCGCTGAAGCCGGACTTTGAGTCTTACTCAATGTCTTGCCTTGCAACATAGGTAAGAACCCCTTCTTACTTCCGTCCATTTTAAACTTCTTTAAAATCTTATCAAGGTATGTACTTTGCGATAGCCCTATTAGGCGCCTAGATCTATCTCTATAGATCTTTATACCTAATATGTATGACGCTTCACCTAGGTCCTTCGTTGAAAATTTGCTGTTTAGATAACTTTTAACATTGTTTAAAAGATCTATATCATTTCCGATCAATAATATGTCATCTACATATAATATCAGAAATTCCACATTGCTCCCACTCACTTTCTTGTAAATACAAGCTTCTCCATAAGTTTGGACAAATCCAAACTCTTTGATCACCTCATCAAAGCGGACATTCCAACTTCGTGATGCTTGCTTCAATCCATAGATGGATCGCTGAAGCTTGCACACCTTGTTAGCATCCTTAGGATCGACAAAACCCTTTGGTTGTATCATATACAACTCTTCTTCAATATTACCATTGAGAAACGCTTTTGACATCCATACGCCATATTTCATAATCAAAATATGCAGCAATTGCTAACATAATCCTAATCGACTTTAGCATCGCTACGAGAGAAAGTCTCATCGTCAACTCCTTGAATTTGTCGAAACCCTTTATGCGACAAGTCGAGCTTTATAGATGGTCACATTACCATCAAGATCGCTTTTCCTTTTGAAAATCCATTTGTTCTCCACGGCCTTTCGGTCGTGAGGTAATTCCACCAAGTTCCAAACTTGATTTTCATACATGGATTCCATCTCGATTTCATGGCTTCTAACCATTTGTTGGAATCCGGGCTCATCATCGCTTCTTCATACGTCGAGGGTCATTATTTTCATCAACCATGAAATTCATGACAGATTTCCGTGACTCGGAGCTGCAGCGTCTGTTTGACCTGCGAGGTTCTAGAGTACTCTTTCGGAGTTTCATGATCATTATCATTAGTTCCCTCTTCAACAGTGGAGCCAACTCCTAACAACTTCCAAATGCGCTACTCGCCATACTTTGAAGAGAAGGTTCCACAACCTTCGAGTTCTACCTTCCGACTACTCACACCTTACGAGAAAATCTTTCTCTAGAAAGGATCCATTCTTGGCAACAAAACCTTGCCCTCGGATCTGATAGAAGGAATACCCAATAGTTTCTTTAGGGTATCCTATGAAGACGATTTTTCCGCTTTGGGTTCGAGTTTATCGTTGAAGTTTCTTCACATAAACATCGCATCCCCAAACTTTAAGAAATGACAGCTTAGGTTTGTTTCAAACCACAATTCATACGGTGTCTTTTCAACGGTTTAGATGGTGCCCGATTTAAAGTGAATGCAGCAGTTTCTAGTGCATAACCCCAAAATGACAATGGCAAGTCCGTCCGGAGACATCATAGATCGAACCATATCTAATAAAGCACGACACGACGTTCGACACACCATTTCATTTGTGGTGTTCCGGCGGGTGTGAGTTGTGAAACAATTCCACACTCTTTCATGTGAGTGCTAAACTCGTAACTCAGATACTCACCTCCACGGTCGGACCGTAGAAATTTGATCTTTCTATTACGATGATTTTCCACTTCATTCAAATTCCTTGAACTTTGAAAGGTTTCGACTTGTGTTTCATCAAGTAGATATAACCGTATCTACTCAAATCATCCGTGAAAGTAACAAAATAACGATATCCACCTCGCATGACACACTCATTGGACCACATACATCGAATGTATGATTTCCAATAAATCGCCTGCTCCATTGAACCGAAAACGGCGTTCTAGTCATCTTGCCCATAAGGCATGGCTCACATGTATCAAATGATTCATAATCAAGTGATTCCAAAAGTCCATCCGAATGGAGCTTCTTCATGCGTTTAATGCCAATATGACCTAGACGGCAGTGTGTGGCATCCCGCAAAACCACTACTAGAAAATCGCATTGAATTTGTGCATTGCATCGTCGTCATCATGCATTGTTTGTCTGCATTATTTGAAAAGCCTAGTTTTGATTATACAAATACCCCTCTTTATTTTAAAAGGCAAAACCCCGATCGCATCGGAGATTTTATTTGTCTAAAAACTATTTTGCCAAGTGGCTTTGTTTTAAATTTTACAGAACCAAACAAACACAAATTCTTAAAACAGCCCCTTCTAATTCCTATTCCTACCCAAACCAAACCCACCCACCAATCTCTGGCTGCCACCTCACCCTCTCACCCTTTTCCCTACCCACCTGCCACCTCACCAATCCCTCTCTTTTCCCCCCTCTCTCTCCTCTCTCTCTCCACCAGCCACGCGCCTGGGCCCCACCACCGGCCTCTCTCCCTCACCACCTCGCCGAGCCCCCTCTCGCGCCGCCTTGCTGCCTCTGGGACCGTCGCGCCCCACCATTCTCCTCCACCTCCGAGCCGCCAGCTGTTGCCGCCCAGCTTGCCGCCTCCGCCGCCCTGGGCCGACCTCCCCGCCTCAAGGCCAAGACCGCCTCCATCGCCGCGCCGCCGCTCGCCGGAGCTGGGTCCGCCCCACGCGTTCACCTCCCCGGGCCGCCTCCGCCGCCGCCGGGCCGGTGGTCCCCGCACCGCCTCGCCTCGAAGCTCACCCAGCGCCCATCGCTCTTACGACCGTGGCGCGACACGTGGCGCAAGCCTCCTGCCGCTCGTCATGACGTGGCCCGCTGCAGGACCACGCCAACCTCGCCGTTGTTCCGCCGTGGTTGGTGGATAAGTGGTGTTGCCACGGCGACAAGATCGGCGGTGACCCGATAATCCCGATGTACCGAGGCGCTGATCCAAGGCCATCGATGGTTGAGGCGAACCCCAAGTTCGACACCGACAAGATCCTCCTCAACCTTTGAGCGGGCACCAAGTTCTCCTCTCGGCCGTCAAGATCTCCGACCCTCGAGGCCTTCCACACGGAACGGCGATGCATGATCTGGAGAAGGCCGACAAGATCCAAGATCCCCGACTCGAAGATCCCCGGAACGCCAAGACCGCCACCGATACGACAAGTACCCCGTCCCGAACGCCATGACCGACAACATGACCCGGAGACCGCGAATGCGACAAGACCTCCATTTGTTATCCGAGAACGTTTCAGTCGAACCCTGGACCCTGAGACCGACCCCGAACCCCGGAACCCCAAGATCTGCCGAACCCTAATGTGTGACCCTTATCCGAGAACTCTATTTTATAAATGCCTAATTATAAATTGTTGCATATTGAATTGTCCATGCATGCATCTTTTGTCATGCGGTTTGGGGGCCTTATGCCGATTCACCATATAATTAAATATGGGGCCCATATGCGGGCAAATCCAGACTCATATCGGCCTCATTTAAACTTGTGTAGCGAACCGGTGATATATTTTGCCTGGTTAAACAACATTTAAATTGCGGGGTAGTTAAATAACTTGAACCGTTTAATTAATTGTCGGGACCCCGGTTCCGCTTAATATGACCTAATCGCATCGCACCCTTGCCATGTCATGCATCATACATGCATCATGCCGAACTTCTGCCGTTGTATTAAATATTGCATCCGGTGTTTATTCTAGTGTTTTGCTTCTTTGCGGATAAGGCCGATGAGTTGATGTGAGCTTCGCCCCGATCTTCGGTTGAACCTTCGACGATGTTTTCAGGCGAGCATCTCTCCCCTTTCTACCTATCTTACTTTTATAGTATTTGTTCCCTCCTGTTGATCTATTGCTATCTGTGTTGCTATGCTCTAGATTCCGTACCCTTGATATCCCTTGCAGCCATATATTGCCTTGGACACATCCTATTACTTGTTGTTTGGTAGATAGTTGGACTTGCGCGTCGTAGTCGCTTGCTCAAGTGCTGTTGCGTGTCGTTAAGTGCCACAGTTGTTGATGTATTGCCGCATGTTGATGTTGGAGATGATCATAGATTTACTTATCGTTCACTTTAATTCCTGTTTAACAACTAAAATTGAAGTAAGCAGAGGCATCGGTGGGTGATAGATAATATTTGGTTTCCGGACGCCCACTTGTGTCCCGTAGGACCCCGAGTACTTGATACCTGTTCCTTGATTTATCGCGCTATCCACATCCGGGAGGTATATGGGACCCCCCCCTGAGCGAGCTTGATTGGGTCTTATTTCTTGGGGCCACAAACTAGTTTGAGGTTTTATTTACGATCTGTACTTATGCCATGCTACTTTCGTATTTAAATTGTGCGAGGAGCACCTTTGTCTTTGTTAGGATCGGGACACGATCATGGTGTCGACAAGCCCAGCCACACTTTCGGTTCCCGACTGCTCACACCGTCTACCCAAACCTTGAGTCCGTCTCGAGCTTGCTTACGCTATGGTGTACTCAAGGGTGGCCCCTGAAATATTTCTGAATCTGTGATTGTTCGATCGTGAAAGCCTCGTTGGGTTTTGTTTTGGTTTTTCCGAGGTTGATCGGCGTGTGTTGCTATTGGTGCACCCGGGGTAAAACTTTCGAAAGCGTGTCATGGATATGGACGACTTGGAGCACGATTCTCGACCATAGACAAGCATAACTAAAGTTTATTGCTATAAATTTGACTTATAATGACTAGTAATCAGCTTCACTATAATGGAATGGCTAAATAATCGCCCACAATTGCTTGTTTGGAGTGTCGCTTGCGACCATTGTACCTGACTAGTAAGTATTGCAACTACAACGGAATGGCTGAATAAAAGTACCAACAACTGCTGGGTTTGGGTTTATATCATGCTATCTGTATCTGATTAGTAATTGTTGTAACTACAACGGAATGATTAACTAAAAGGGCCCACTGCTTATTTTTATCAGGACGACTATCTTTAACCTGACTAGTAATTGCTGCAACGATAACCGAATAAATAAAAGGCCAACCGTGTGAGTTCCTCGGTTGACTTCCTCGTTTGGTCTCGAGGAAACGCCAGATGGGTTTGTTTGATGATAGTATCGGGTTGGATCGAATAGGTCTCCTTACCCTCTCTCGATTGCCGCCATTGTATCGAGTCTCTTTAGGTTGTTTAGTGCATCTTGCCGCTACCGCCATCCACCATATCTATGTAGGCGAGGACCGAATTCTAGCCTCGCCTGTCTTGGCCTCGCATCGACGCCTTCTTTTCCTTTGCCTTTGTCGGCACCCCTTTTGTTTAAACAGGTTTTGAGATCGGCGTCGTTAGTGGTTACCCTTCCGGCTTGGCTCAGGCGAGGTTATGGACGCCATTGGTTATTCTTCAGGGCTCTTAGCCCCATTTGCATCTTGTCCGTAGCTGGACGCTCTATCGTTTTCAAGGTGATTTGGATCTTTATACATTATATCTGTATTCTTGACTCATGGAGTCGTGTTGTATATATATATCTGTTCTGTGGGTCCCATCGAGGACTGTTGTGTAATGTTATTACTTCGTTTTTCACCCGCACGAAAGTGCCTGGTGGGCACCTTTGAATCGTTTCTATGCGGGTTTGGCGGGTTTCGCTAAAACTTGCATAGGTCCGATTCTGAGGGTGTTACACAGTGCCACATATATGCGGATATATCATCATTAAGTTTAATCCTTTTAGCATCAACATTATGAATATGTGTAACATTATCATTGAGATCTAACAGAAATAAACCATTCATCATCGGTGCATGACCATAAAAGATTTCATTCATATAAATGGAACAACCATTGTTCTCAGATTTAAATGAATAACCACTTTGCATCAAACATGATCCAGATACAATGTTCATGCTCAGTGCAGGCACCAGATAACATTTATTCAAGTTTATAACTAATCCCGACGGTAAGTGGAGAGGCAGCGTTCCGACGGCGATTACATCAACGTTTGATCCATTGCCGACACGCATCTTGACCTCACCCCTTGCTAGCGGTCGCTTGTTCCGCAGCCCCTGATTCGAGTTACAAATATTAGCAACTGAACCGGTATCAAATACCCAGGTGCTACTGCGAGCACTAGTCAAGTACACATCAATAACATTGTTGGAGATATGCCCTAGAGGCAATAATAAATGTAGTTATTATTATATCTTTGTGTTTATGATAAATGTTTGCATTCATGCTATAATAGTATTAACAAGGAAACATTGATACTTGTGTGTTTTGTAAACTTAATTTGAAGTCCCTAGTATAGCCTCTATACTTCACTAGCTTGTTGGTTGATTAATGATTGTGGTTTCCCTATCATGAACATTGAGATGTTATCAACAACAAGATCATATCGTTAGGAGAATGATATGGTGGACATACTCCTATAGATAAGCGTAGCATAAAGATCAAGTCATTTCATTAGTTCAATTGCTATATGCTTTACGATACATAGTAACCTAATTCCTTCGACCATGAGATCATGCATATCACCTTACCGGATGGATGCTTTGATGACATCAAACACCACACCGTAACAGGTGGTTATAAAAGTGGCATTGAGTGTTCGGAAAGTATTGGTTGAGACACATGGATCAAGTGGGATTTGTCCATCCACATGACGGATAGATATACTGGGCCCTCTTGGAATGTCATCCAATTAGCTTGCAAGCATGTGACTTGGTCACAAGGGATCACATATCACGGAGCGAGAAAAGAGTACTTATCGAACAAGGTTGAACTAGGTATGCGAGATACCGACGATCATAACCTTGGGTAAGTAACATATCGTGAGACAAAGGGAAATTGGTATCGTATGTAAGTGGTTCATTCGATCGCAAAGTAATCGTAGAAATATGTGGGAGCCATATTAATTTCCAGATTCCTCTATTGGTTATTGTTCGAGAAGTGTCTCGATCATGTCCGCATAATTCACGAACCGTAGGGAGACACACTTAAGGATTCGACGTTGTTTGAGTAGTTATGGTATTATGAGAAAGAGACCGAATGTTGTTCGAGTCTCGGATGGGATCCGGATATCACGAGGTGATCCGGAATGGTCCGGAGAATAAGATTCATATAAGGAAAGTCCCGTTTCGGAGTTCGGAATGATTCCTGTTTTCATCGAATGTTCTAGAAGGTTCCGGATTGTCCGACTCGGGGGAAGGGTACATGAATGTGTCATTGATCATTGAATGATTGCATCATGTACTAAGTGTTATTGCTGTCCCAAATAAAGGATTAAATTGAATCCTAAAACAGAAAAGTCAAATGTCCAGTTTGGAAGTCAAACTGCCAAAACAAGCTGTGGGAAACAAGCAAGAGGAGTTGGAACCAACACGGAGGAGGAGTAGGACTCCAGGCCGCGCCCAGCCCAGGCCGACTTGGGAGGGACTCCCTCCCTCTGCCAGCCTTGACCTCCCTCCCATAAAAGGAGGGCAGGCTCCTCCATAGGCGCTTTACTTTTCTACTCTAGATCTCCGGTTAGAGTCGTTTTGGTTTAGAGCTTCTAATTGCTTTAGCCAACAGTTTAGAGCCTTCTAATTGGTTTAGAGCCCTCTAATTGGTGTGTCTAATTACTAGGCCACTAATCCTCTCTCTCATAAGCTCCACCATACTCGCCGGCTTAAGGCGGCCTCAGGATCTCCCTCTACTTCCTAGTACCACGCCGTTGTCTTGAATCGCGAGGAGAGTGCTACAACCTCCGCTGCCGGAACAAGGGAGAGGAAGGTCTTCGTCGAGTACCGAACGTGTGACCGATCGCGGAAGCGCTGCTTAACGTATACTGGAAGGATCGTCTACGATCTTGAGATCGGAAGAGTATTTACTACATCACCCACGAGAATCCTCTCGTTAACCACTTTGGAATCTTCGAGGTGAGTTCCTCCATCGACTCGTTGCTACAATCTAGTAGATAGATCTTGGCTTGTTTGTTTGTATGCGATAGAAAATTTTGTTTTCCATGCTACGAACCCTCAAAGGGTATCGAGCCGTGTCTATATGTAGATCTGCAGACGAGTAGAACACAATGGTCATTGTGGGCGTTGATGCTTTTATTGTAGATTGCTTTTGTGTACTTTGCATCTTGCGGTATGTTGGGAAGGCCCGGCTAACCTGACATGACATCGTTCATGAGACTTGCTCCACGCTTGACATGTAACTTGTATTGCATAAGTGGCTTTGCGGGTGCATGTTTCTCCTAGCATAGTTAAGATCCAATTTACAACGGTGATCAACGATGCTAGTATCAATGTGTTGGGTCTTGTTCGTAAGTTAGAACGACACTTATTGAAAGCCCCAAACCACGTAAAATATGCAAAGAAAGTAGAAGCGTCTAACTTTGTTTTGCAGGGGTGTGCGATGATGTGATATGGCCATGATTGTGATTATATTCGATGTATGCAATGTTCCTTATTGTAAGTCGACAACCGCAGGAGCCATATGGTTGTCTTTAATTTACATTAAGACCTCGTGTCTATTCAAAGTAGTTGTAATAGTTGAAGCCGTGGGCGACAACCATGGAGAAGCGTCATTGACCTTGATGCAATGCCGTGATGATGGAGATCATGTTAGGTGCTTGAAGATGGAGATCGAAGGCACGAAGAAGAAAGGCCATATCATATCACATATATATTGAATTGCATGTGATGTTAATCCTTTATGCATCTTGTATTGCTTAGTAGACACGGTAGCATTATAAGATGATCCCTCATGCACATCAATTTCAAATCATAAAGTGTTCACCCTTAGTTAGCACCGTGCTAAAGCTTGTTGTTTCAAGCACCACGTGATGATCGGGTGTTCTAGATTCGCAAGTGTATACAACGTGAGCAAGCCAGATTTGCTCATGCGAAACTAAGGTTTGATCTTGTGAGCCTAGCATGTATGACATGGTCTCGAACACGGATTACCGAAGGTAAAGCATGAATCGTATAGTAGATATGATGAACATGATGATTGTTCGCCATTGAAACTATATCAACTCTCGTGATGATCGGTGTTGATGTGGTGGATTTGGTTCGTGTGATCACTAGAACAATGTGAGGATATTGTTTTGAGTGGGAGTTCACCTAGTTTAATTTCATTAATTAATTTGAACTCAATTTGTCATAAACTTAGTCTAAACTATTGCAAATATGTTGTAGATCAATGGCAGCCCTACCATCAATTTTAATGCCTTAGAGAAAGAAAAGTTGAAAAACAATGGAAGCAACTTCACGGATTGGTTCCGCAATTTGAGGATTGTCCTCACGGTGGTAATTTGACCTATGTGCCGATGCATTGGGTGACCCACCGAGCCACTGCTTCCGATGAAGTAAAGAACGTTTACCTCGCTCGGAAGAATCAGTACTCCATAGTTCAAGTGTGCTATCTTGTATGGTTTAGAATCGGAGCTTGAAAAGGTTTGAAGAGTCGACCCACATGATATTGTCGAGGATCTCAAATTAATTTTGAGACTCATGCGCAATTGAAAGCTATGAGGCTTCCGAAAAGTTCTTTAACCGCAAGATGGAAGAGGGCAGTCTCAAGTGAGCATGTGCTTAAGATGTCCGGGCATGCAAACAAACTTCAAAGCTTGGGTATTGTGATTCCTAATGCTTTGGGGATTTACCGTGTCCTCCAATCACTACCACCAAGTTACAAGAACTTTGTGATGAACTACAACATGCGTAACATGAACAAGACGTTGCTGAACTCTTTGCCATGTTGAAATCTGCGAAGTGGAGATCAAGAAAGAGCACCAAGTGTTGTTGGTCAATAAGACCACCAAATTCAAGAAAGGCAAGTCTAAGCAAAAGGGACACTTCAAGAAGGGTGGTAAGAAAGCTACCACGCCGAAGAAGACCAAGGCTGGACCTAAGCCTGAACCGAGTGTTTTACCGCAAGGGAGAAGGTCACCGAAGCGGAATTGCCCAAAGTACTTGGCGGATCTGAAGAACGGCAACATCAAGAAGAAAGGTATATCTGATATACATGTTATTGATGTGTATCTCACTAGTACTGTAGTAGTGCACGGTATTTGATAATCTTCGGTTGCTCATATTTGTAACTCGAAACAGGTGCTGCAGAATAAACGGAAGCTAGCGAGGAACGAGGTGACGATGCGCGTGGGAAACGGATCAAAGGTTGATGTGATCGCGGTCGGCACACTACCTCTTCATCTACCATCGGGATTAGTTTTATACTTAAATAATTGTTATTTAGTGCCTGCGTTGAGCATGAACATTATCTCAGGATCTTGTTTATTGCGAGACGGTTACTTGTTTAAGTCAGAGAATAATGGTTGTTCGATTTATATGAGTAATATGTTTTACGCACATGCACCTTTGATAGATGGTCTATTCTTATTGAATCTCGATAGTAGAAATACACATATCAACAACATTGAGGCTAAACGTTTGAAATCAAGCGATAATTCGACCTATATGTGGCCTTTGTCGTCTTGGTCACATTGGAGTGAAGCGTATGAAGAAACTCCATTCTGATGGACTTCTTGAATCACTTGATTTCGAATCACTTGAAAGATGCGAAGCATGTCTGATGGGAAAAATGACTAAGACTCCATTTTCTGGTATGATGGAGCGAGCTACGGACTTATTGGAAATCATACATACCGATGTGTGTGGTCCAATGAGTGTAGCATCATGCAGTGGTTATCGTTATGTTCTTACCTTCACGGATGACTTGAGTAGATATTGGTATATCTATTTCATGAAACATAAGTCCGAAACTTTCGAGAAGTTTAAGGAGTTTCAAAGTGAGGTAGAGAATCAACGTAACAAGAAGATTAAATTTCTACGTTCTGATCGTGGAGGTGAATATCTAAGTTACGAGTTTGGCGAGCATTTAAAGAAGTGCGAATACTTTCACAATTGACACCGCCGAACACCACAGCAGTAATGGTGTATCCGAACGTAATCGAACTCTTTTAGATATGGTTCGTTCTATGATGTCACTTACAGATTTACCGCTATCATTTTGGGGTTATGCATTAGAAACAGCCGCATTCACTTTAAATAGGGCACCGTCTAAATCCTTTGAAACGACACCGTATGAATTATGGTTTGGGAAGAAACCTAAATTGTCGTTCCTTAAAGTTTGGGGATGCGGAGCCTATGTAAATAAGTTACAGCCGGACAAGCTTGAACCCAAAGCGGAAAAATGTGTCTTCATAGGATACCCGAAGGAAACTATTGGGTATACCTTCTATCATAGATCCGAAGGCAAAATCTTCGTTGCCAAGAATGGATCCTTTCTAGAGAAGGGATTTCTCTCGAAAGAAGTGACTGGAAGGAAAGTAGAACTCGACGAGGTTGTCGAACCTTCTCGAAATTGTGAGTAGCGCAAAGACCGGAAGAAGTTCTGTGGTGCCTGCACCAATAAGGGAGGAAGCTAATGATGATGATCATGAAACTTGGTTGAAGTTGCTCTGAGCCTCGGAGATCAACGAGAACTCGTACCACTCCATTGGTATGATTCCGTTATGAATGTCATGGTGGTGGACAACACCGATGACCCCGAGACATATGAGGAAGCGATGATGAGCCCAGATTCCAATAAATGGCAAGAAGCCATGAACCGAGATTGGATCCATGTACGAAAACCAAGTATGGACTTTGGTGGACTTACCGGATGGCCGGAAGGTCGTCGAGAACAAATGGATTTTCAAGAAGAAAATCAGATTTGATGGTAATGTTATCGTTTATAAAGCTCGACTTGTCGCAAAAGGGTTTCGACAAATTCAAGGAGTTGACTACGATGAGACTTTCTCACCAGATGCGAAGCTAAAGTCTGTGAGGATTATGTTAGCAATCGCTGCATATTATGATTATGAGATATGGCGATGGATGTCAAACAGCATTCCTCAATGGAGACATTGATGAAGAGTTGTATATGATGCAACCCAAAGGTTTTGTCGATCCTATAGATGCTAACAAGGTATGCAAACTTCAACGGTCCATCTATGGATTGAAGCAAGCATCCCGAAGTTGGAATCAACGCTTTGATAAGGTAATCAAAAGTTTTGGTTTTATACAAACTTATGGAGAAGCTTGTATTTACAAGAAAGTGAGTGGGAGCTCTGTAGCATTCTTAATACTGTATGTGGATGACATATTGTTGATTGGGAATGATGTAGACCTTCTTAATAGTGTCAAGGAATATTTGAATAATAGTTTTTCAATGAAGGATCTTGGCAGCTTATATATTAGGCATAAAGATTTATAGAGATAGATCGAAACGCCAAATATCATTGTCGCAAAGTACATATTTGGACAAAGTTCTAAAGAGATTTGGAATGGAAGAAAGCAAGAAAGGGTTCTTGCCCATGTTGCTAATCGACCTTGAGTAAAACTCAAAGTCCGACATCGGCGTAAGATAGAGAAAGGATGAGTAAGACTCATGCCTCACCATAGGATCTCTAATGTATGCCATGCTATGTACTAGACCCGACATTGCATATGCTGTTAGTTTAACTAGCAGATATCAAAGTGATCCAGAGTGGATCATTGGACAATGATCAAAACATCCTTAAGTACTTGAGAAGAACTAAGGATATGGTTCTTTCTTATGGAGGTGATGAACAGCTCGTTGTTAATGGTTACACCGATGCTAGTTGGAACACCGATCCGGATGATTCTAAATCACAACTGGATAATGATTTATTTTGAATGGTGCAGAAGCTAATGGAGGAGTGCAAAGCAAAGCGTTGTGGCGAGATCTTCAACCGAATCGAATACATGGTCGCTCTTGAGGCTTCACAAGAAGCGATATGGATGAAGGAGTTCATTACAGAGCTGGGTGTGGTTCCAAGTGCTTGGACCCAATGTCTATCTCTGTGATAACATGGGCGCCATAGCCAATGCGCAAGAACCAAGGTCACACAAGAAGTCAAGATATCAAGCTGCGTTTTCACGCTATTCGAGAACATATCCAGGATGGGGATATAAAGATTTGCAAAGTACACACAGATCTGAATGTGGCGGATCCGTTGACTAAACCTCTCCCGAGGGCAAAACATGACCAACACCAAACTGCCATGGGTGTTCGGTATATTACCATGTAATCTAGATTAGATGACTCTAGTGCAAGTGGGAGACTGTTGGAGATATGCCCTAGAGGCAATAATAAATGTAGTTATTATTATATCTTTGTGTTTATGATAAATGTTTGCATTCATGCTATAATAGTATTAACAAGGAAACATTGATACTTGTGTGTTTTGTAAACTTAATTTGAAGTCCCTAGTATAGCCTCTATACTTCACTAGCTTGTTGGTTGATTAATGATTGTGGTTTCCCTATCATGAACATTGAGATGTTATCAACAACAAGATCATATCGTTAGGAGAATGATATGGTGGACATACTCCTATAGATAAGCGTAGCATAAAGATCAAGTCATTTCATTAGTTCAATTGCTATATGCTTTCTGATACATAGTAACCTAATTCCTTCGACCATGAGATCATGCATATCACCTTTACGGATGGATGCTTTGATGACATCAAACACCACACCGTACAGGTGGTTATAAAAGTGGCATTGAGTGTTGGAAAGTATTGGTTGAGACACATGGATCAAGAGTGGGATTTGTCCATCCACATGACGGATAGATATACTCTGGGCCCTCTCGGTGGAATGTCATCCAATTAGCTTGCAAGCATGTGACTTGGTCACAAGGGATCACATATCACGGAACGAGAAAAGAGTACTTATCAAGAACAAGGTTGAACTAGGTATGCGAGAGATACCGACGATCATAACCTTGGGTAAGTAACATATCGTGAGACAAAGGGAAATTGGTATCGTATGTAAGTGGTTCATTCGATCGCAAAGTAATCGTAGAAATATGTAGAGCCATATGAATTTCCAGATTCCTCTATTGGTTATTGTTCGGAGAAGTGTCTCGATCATGTCCGCATAATTCACGAACCGTAGGGAGACACACTTAAGGATTCGACGTTGTTTGAGTAGTTATGGTATTATGAGAAAGAGACCGAATGTTGTTGAGTCTCGGATGGGATCCGGGATATCACGAGGTGATCCGGAATGGTCCGAGAATAAGATTCATATAAGGAAAGTCCGTTTGAGTTCGGGAATGATTAGGTGTTTTCATCGGGAATGTTCTAGAAGGTTCGGATTGTCCCAAGACTCCGGGGAAGGGTACATGAATGTGTCATTGATCATTGAATGATTGCATCATGTACTAAGTGTTATTGCTGTCCCAAATAAAGGATTAAATTGAATCCTAAAACAGAAAAGTCAAATGTCCGGTTTGAAAGTCAAGCGCCAAAACAAGCTGTGGGAAACAAGCAAGAGGAGTTGGAACCAACTTTGGAGGAGTAGGACTCCTCGGGGCGCCCACCCAAGGCCGACTTGGGAGGACTTCCTCCCTCCTGGCCAGGACCTCCCTCCCATAAAAGGAGGCGGGGCTCCTCCATAGACGCTTTACTTTTCTACTCTAGATCTCCGGTTTAGAGCTGTTTTGGTTTAGAGCTTCTAATTGCTTTAGCCAACAGTTTAGAGCCTTCTAATTGGTTTAGAGCCCTCTAATTGGTGTGTCTAATTACTAGGCCACTAATCCTCTCTCTCATAAGCTCCACCATACTGCACCGGCTTAAGCGAAGCCTGCGGGATCTCCCCTCTACTTAGGTACCACGTTGTCTTCTTGGAATCGCGAGGAGAGTGCTACAACCTCCGTCACTTCTTGGAACAAGGGAGAGGAAGGTCTTCGTCGAGTACGAGCGTGTGACCCGGGAGCGCTGCGGAGCGTGGCGCTGGAAGGATCGTCTACGATCTTGAGATCGGGAAGAGTACGACTACATCACCCACGAGAATCCGCTCTCGTTAACCACTTTGGAATCTTCGAGGGTGAGTTCCTCCATCGACTCGTTGCTACAATCTAGTAGATAGATCTTGGCTTGTTTGTTTGTATGCGATAGAAAATTTTTGTTTTCCATGCTACGAACCCCTACAAACATGTATATCATATATACCTTTGTTTGCCTTGCCGGCCTTCTTGTCTGCCAGATACTTGGGGCATTGCTTCGATGGCATCCCCTTACAATAGTAGCACTTTGAATCGACTTAGGTCCAACTCGGGTTTCTTTTCGTAGCGATGTGCTTGCCGCCCTTACTTCCTCCGCTTCCCTTCTTGTCTTTCTTGAAAGTGTTCCTATTGATCATCAACACTTGATGTTCCTTTTGATCTCCACTTCAGCTTTAAGCATTGTAAGCTCGGGAGAGACTTCTTCATGCCTTGCATATTATAGTTCATCACGGCTCTTATAGCTAGGTGGCGTAGAACACGATGGATGCCTAAGTCAATGGGAATCGTTATTCCCAAGGACACAAGCTTATCGGCGTAACCCGACATCTTGAGTACATGCTCACTAACGGAGTGTGCTCTTCCATCATGCAGACTAAAGAACTTTTACGAAGCATTGTAGCTCTCTCAAGCATGTGTGTGAAAATCATTTTCAACTCACCCATTGTATCAAATGCATTGCCGTTTCGAACGCTTTGAAGTTCGGCTCTAGCCCATACAATATGCCGCAATGAACTAAGTTGTGGTCCTCCGACGAGTCGATAGACATTCTTCTCTTTCGGGGGCACCATCAAAGGTGGGGGGCCTAACGGCGCTTCTATCACATATTGCTTTTGTGCAGCAGAGAGGAGAATCCTCAAATTCATGGCCCATTCAGTAAAGTTGCTACCGTTCATTGCTAGTTTCTCTTTCTCCATGAACACATTGAAATTAAAAGCAGGTGGTGCCATCTACAACAGAATTTGTAAAGTTTAGACTAAGTGTATGATAGATCGAGTTCAACTAATCTATATTTAATGAACTCCCACTTAAAAGCGACATCCCTCGTGTCCTTTTGGTGATTACATGAACCAAATCCACTACACCAAGTCCGATCATCACGTGAGTCGGTATAGCTTCAAAGCGAGCATCAAATGGGCATCATATCAACTATATGACTCATGCTTAACCTTTCGATTACGTGTTCCGAGGCCATGTCTGTACATACTAGGCTCGCCAAGTTAGAACCTTAGTATTTGCGTGTGTAACTGTTTTACACCGAAATATGGTCGTGGATCCAAGAACACCCGATCATCACGTGATGTCTTGGAGCGAAAACATAATCGGTGCATACTAAAGGAAGAACACATTCTTATCTTGATATTTAAATGAGGGATCATCTTATTATGCTAACAAAGCTAATCAAGCAATATAAGATGGAACCAAACATCATATGTTTATTAGTGAAATTATATGGTTCCCGGATGATCTCTATCATGTGCATCGTGGTATGATCACTATCATACCTATATGTGTAAATCAAGGTCTATGGATTTTACACGCTATGTGTGTTGTAAGAGTATCATCTCATACTTCTACTTACAACACTACCATATCATAACACCGCCAAAGAACAATCTAAACTACGCCTCTAATTTATCCATTGCAAGTTTTACGTGGCTTAGGGCTTCGAGATAGAACCGTTCTTACCTCTGAACATGAACCACAACGAGGATAATCAAATTGTTGACAACTCGCTTGCAAAATAGATATTGACTATAGTAGGAGAGAGACACCCGCTAGCCACTTATGCAAACTAGTTGCATGTCAAGCGTGGAACAGGTCTCATGTGCGAGGACATGTAAAGTTTGTCCGGCCGCTTCATCCCACTATGCCACCAATATCCAAAATCACAACAAAGGAGCAACAACATGATCATCATCGCCCACATACTCATATGTGTACTACCTGTAAAGTATCTACGCATAGATCCGGCTCACGATACCCTTTGTAGGGTTCGACATAGAAAACAAAAATTTTCCTGATGTGAACTATATACCAAGATCTATATACTAGATACAAACAACGGGCGGATGTATATCCGTGAGAACATACCCTTGAAGACCAAAAGCTTAACGAGTTCAAATCGTGGTTGATGTAGACGATCTCTTGCCGATCTCAAGATCGAGAGGAAGTCCTAGCGCCGCAAATCAGCAGCGCATCCGTGCTCGCACGCACGTTCGAGGCACCGAGCAACCTCCGCCTCCTCGCTCCAGCGATGCAGCGGAAGCACAACTCTTTCTTGCCGAATAGCCACGGGAACATGTATCTCGCTAGTCGAGACCATGGGGATAAATTCTAGAGGAGAGAGATCCTTCACGAGGAGGTGTGTGAGACAAGTGAGGAGGAGCTCCTTTTATAGGAGGAGGGGGACCCCAAGGGGTGGCAGCGCATGGGGGCTGCCCCTTGCCCTCCCCTCTTCATGTGGGTGGACACTCCACTCACAAAACTCCTCTAAATTCCCTCCACTCAAAAGTCCACTCAAAATTCCCATTAAATTTCCACCAAATTTAATGCAAACTCTCATTAAATAAAACTCTTTTATTTTATTCAGAATTTTGTCAATTACTTTAATGACAAACATTCAAAAATAACCCCTTGCTAGAATTCTATTTCACATGCATAACCACTTTATGCAATTTCACCCGAAAACCTGTTTCGGTATCTAGTGAAATAAATTCCTGCGCTTGTTCATTCTTTCGGCATGAAACATTTGCTCCAATTGGATGTCGGTGTCTCTTAAGTGTGTCACCCTACGGTTCGTGAATAATGCGGACATGATCGAGACCCCTCGGATCAATAATCAGAAGCGGGGTCTGGAGACCCATCGACTCCCACACATTCAACGATGACTTTCTTGTGATCGTCGGAACCTTTTACGCTAGTATCTTAATCCCTTTGTTTCACGATATATTACATGTCCGAGATTCGATCGTCGGTATCTCCATACCTAGTTTGATCTCGTTACCGACATGCACTCTTTTCTCGTTCCTGTGATATAACATTCTAGTGATCAAATCACTTGCTTGCAAGCTAATCAATGTGATATCACCGAGAGGGCCCATAGTATATCTATCCGTCATCGGTATGAACAAATTCCACTCTCGATCTATGAGCCTCAACATAACACTTTATTAGTTCTGAATCCATCTTTATAATCACCCTGTTACGGTGTGACGTTTGATGTTATCAAGAAACTCTTCTGGTGTTAGTGATTGACATGATCTCATGGTCTAAGGATTAGGATCACTTCGTAATTTGTTATAGCAATATAAACTCAATGACTTTGATCGTAATGCTATACTTCGGATGAATGTTCATCACATCATTACACTAATGTTGTGATCCCGTTATTAACAACATCCAATGTCCATGATCAGGAAACCTTTGATCATCTTGTTAATCAACGAGCTAGTTTATGAGAGAGGCATAACTAGGAACTTTCTGTTTGTTTATTAAACACACATGTATTAACGTTTCCGTATTAATACAATTATAGCATGCAAAATAAACATCTATCATATACTTGGAATACACATAATAAACACTTTATTATTGCCTCTCAGGGCATATTCCCTTCACCTGAATGGGGAAGGGGTAAAGATAGACCAGTTGTACGGAATGACAACAGTGGATCTCAACAATCTTGGTTATAGAGATGAACCATTCGTCCTAGCCAATGATGTGTCTCAGGTTTTCTATGTGAAGGACATGTCCTCGCACGAAAAAAGAAAAATATGCAAACTAATACATCATATGATGAGCCAAAGCGTCACATAGTTCTTTTCGGGAAAAGAAACATCATGGGAATCGAGGACAAGATGGACATATCGAAGATTATAATAAGTTTGATGAAATTCGCCCTTCACAGGAAAACTGACCCAAGCATTCCGTTAAGTAAAGAAGATGCTCCATGGTTACGTCTCAAGCGGTCATAAGGAATGACATATGCCAAGAAGTTCATGCTCATATTATGTAACTCTAGTTCATGTCTTTCGCGTTTGTGGCTTGGGAAGGATATATTTCGCGGTTTGTGGCCTTTAGTCCCGGTTTTGTAGTCTCGTTTTAATATTAATAAATGTCTTGAGTGTTAGTCCCATTTGTGGCTGGACCGAGTGCCTCTATGACCGATTTCTTGGAGATCTTGAGGGGGGCTCGTCGGCATCTCCCTACCGGCTGGTGGTGTCCTTCTCTCGAAAACCATCTTGCAGCTTGTAACTTCACTAACTAGATCAATACGCCTCGAGCTAACTAATTTCGCATATTAGGGAGTGCATCTATGACGGTTCTCGGAGATGCGGAGGCTGGGCTCGTCGCATCTCCACAAACTGGCAGTGGTGTCCCTGCTCTCGAAAACCATCTTGCAGCTTGTAACTTCACTAACTAGATCAATACGCCTCGGAGCTAACTAATTTCACATATTAGGAGTGCCTCTATGACCAGTTTCTCGAGATGCGGAGGCCCGGGCTCAGCATCTCCTCAAACTGCAGCATGAGTGGTGTCCCTGCTCGAAAACCATCTTGCAGCTTGTAACTTCACTAACTAGATCAATACGCCTCGGAGCTAACTAATTTCACATATTAGGAGTGCCTCTATGACCGATTTCGGAGATGCCGGGACCGGGCTCACGGCATCTCCTCAACTGGCCGCGATGGTGTCCTGCTCTCGAAAACCATCTTGCAGCTTGTAACTTCACTAACTAGATCAATACGCCTCGAGCTAACTAATTTCACATATGAGAGTGCCTCTATGACCAGTTTCTCGGAGATGCCGAGGAGGCTGGGCTCCGTGGCATCTCCCCAACCGCCGCAGTGGTGTCCCTACTCGAAAACCATCTTGCAGCTTGTAACTTCACTAACTAGATCAATACGCCTCGGAGCTAACTAATTTCACATATTAGAGTGCCTCTATGACCATTTCTCGGAGATGCTTGGGAGGCCGGGCTCGTCGGCATATCCTCGAAATGGCCGTAGTGGTGTCCTGCTCTCTAAAACCATCTTGGATATGCCTCAAACTGGTGGAGGACTGACTCAAGGATGCATATTTATAGTACAAGCAGCTCGGCATAATGTCGACACTCACGACATAATGTCGACACTCACCCTATTATTAGTGCTGACTCATCTTTAGTCCCGGTTGGTGTCTCCAACCGACTAAAGGTTCATCTTTAGTACCGTTGGTGACACCATCCGGGACAAGGTACAAGCCGCATACGACATAATGTCGACACTCACCCTATTATTAGTGTTGCCGGCCCACTGCGCAATCCTTCAACGCGGTTGGTTTCTCCAACCGAGACTAAATATGAACCCTCTCTTTATATAGGCATTTCCTCTATTTATTAGGTAACACATAAGACATTTATTAATATTAAAAACCGACAAATCGGGACTAGCTAACACTCACCTAAAGCCCCCTTTAGTCATAATCATGCCTAGTCCTATAGTAGCCGCTTGAGGTCTTCATCGTCGCCGTCATCATCATCGCCATCGTCCGCCACTCCGGGGATCCTCGGCCCATCCATGGCATATACCAGGCCATTCAGGCTCGGATTCACGGCGGGTGGGAGAGGGTCTCTGGAAGACGATGCCGCTACTGCCGGGCAGTGGGGCTGTGGCGGGTGGACTCGTGGGCACCGTGGCGGATGGTCTCCCGGCGATGTAGCGCATCTGATGATAGTACGGTTCTCCCACCACGCAGACGGCCGACTTGTGGTTCACCGGTGGCCATCACCCTCGTACTGGCGAGCTCCCTTTCACGCCTATTAGCGAAGAAGGCATTCCAGTGTCATAGTTGTCGGGATCCCACTGGGATCCATCCGTGCTCCGGCGTGAGCTCGTGGTAGAAGTGGTTTGTGATGGCTGACGTGCGGAACCTTGAGGGACAGGAGGGACAGAACCCTCCAGGCCAAAGATCTAGCCTGGCGGTAGGCGGTACCCCGGTGGACAAGGGTAGTTGGAGGCGCACAGCGCCTCGGTCACCTCGAGGGTCAGAATGGCCCAGTAGGCGTTGTCCATTGTTCTAAGAGAGGAAGGTGTGGATGTGTGGATAGCCATGACACGATCACCCTAAATATAGAGGGAAAGGGCGGGAAAACTTGGCGTGAAGCTTTGGGAAATGGCGGGAAATATCTTTAGTCCCGGTTAGTGACTACATCCGGGACTAAAAGCTCTAGTAGAAAGGAAAGGGCGGGAAGAGGTGGGAAATGGAGGAAAATATTTTTAGTCCCGGTTTCAGAATGCTACCGTCGTATTTTCCTAAAATACTAGACCATCTCAAACCTTTCATATTATGTTACATAGTTGAAAGGAAAAATACCAGACTTGGTATATTGATCATGTTTTTCTAAATTCCAAATTGATATTAAAAAATATAAGTTAATTCATTTTTAATTGTAAATGGTTCATATTTTAAATGGTTACATTAATTATTTTTTAAAACAGAAAATGTTTTTGAATTATTTATTTAAATCCAAACACTTTTTATGTTTAAAGTTTTTCTAAATTCCAAATTAATATTCAAAAATATAAGTTAATTCATTTTAAAAGGTTACATTAATTATTTTTTAAAAATAGAACAGGTGATTCCGGAGTTCCTTGAGTTAGGGTTTGCGCCCCTCGGAACCCCGATTAACTTGTCGAGCAGACCATGAGAGGTTCAGGATCGAAGATGTCAGTAGGCAGACGGCGACTCCGGGTTGTCGCAACCAAATTTGTGGCACAATGCGAGTAATCGTTAGGGACTTAATCGATCACCATTAGAAATTGGAATAGGCCGCTAATGCGGATGAAGAGGAACATGTTTATTTGTCCCTAACCACGCCAAAGATTTCTTGTGGAAGAGGCTCATGGTTAATTTCAAACTACGAAGATAGAGCTGGATCCAAATGCGGAGGATCTAGTTGAGGGCTTACAACATGGGAGAGCCATGGAGGCTAAGGTCGTGAGTGGGCTTTGAAGAAGATTGCCCAGTGTTTCACCAACTGGAAGAAAAGATTGCACCTTGACTATGTCGTGAAAGAGAAGACTCGATTTCAAGAATATTCAGTTTGAGAAGATAAAACCATTACGGGATGAGTTTGTGGAATACAAGAAATCGAGAAAAAGCTAAGAAAATGTCAACGAATAAGCGAATCTTTGCTAAGAAGAAGTATCACCATACTATGGGGCAAGGTGGCTACAAGGTTGGCATTCCTAAGTGGGAGAAACTTGAGCAGGAACTGCGTGATAAAAATATCACCCAGATGACGATTGGGTAGAACGTGCAAGGAATTGGTTTTACGGGCATGGGGGCACGTTGGACTCGGAAGGGAGGTGTATATATAACATACGACATAAAGAAGACCCCTTGCCAATCGAGAGGATGAGAAAAGCAGTAAAGGCTGTTAAAGATGGGGACTTCATTCCCGATAGAGAGAATGATGATCTCACACTCGCCCTTGGAAATAAGGAACATGATGGACGAACACGAGGCACAATAGGCTCCCAATCATGGAGGACTGGGTTTCCCGAAGAGAGGAATAAATATCCTGATAGAAGCCGTCAGAGGAGTAAGGACAAGGCGGCAGTTGAAGCAGAAAGTCAGAAAGAGCGAATGCGTTTAATTGAAGAACGATTAAAGCAACAACAAGATGAAATTAACGCACTTAAAGAGCAAAAACTACTGCCCATCTCAAGAAGACTGCGCATTCGATGCTACCTATCGAATAATCTAAAAGCGTGTGGCTTCCACCGAGGTCCCGGTGATGACAATGGCGATGCCGATGATGCCGCGAAGCGATGGCTCCTGTTGGCTACCCGAAGGATGATATCACGGAGATGACACATCGAGCTACATGTCAAAGTTGTGAACATATCAATGAAGGTGGTGGTCGGCTATGCCTTACCAATTGGACCCACACCAACTTACCACGGTCGTCCGGTTCTAGAGGGCTCTGTTGTTGTCGGCGTGGATGAAATCATGCCCACCTTTGAGGTTTTGGATCTTCACTACCTGCTGGTGAAGGGGATGTGATCGCTTGGTGGCCAAAACGTCACCATTCTATGGAAGGATTGTATCGCTTCAAATCACACGCCAAGGCCATCTTCGCCGCCTCACCCGTCTCCAGCCGAGGTCGCCGCTTGGCAGCCGTCTTCGTCGCCTCACCCGGCTCCGTTGCCTCACCAATCTCCGGTGCAGCCATCGCCGCGGGAGCCATCGCCGGCGCCTCAGGATAAAAAGCGTAAGCGTACCGCTACTGTGTGTCGTAAGCGATCGCCGAAACGTAAACAAGAGTCTCTTCCAAAAGTACCAACGGTTCCTCCCAAGAGAGCTTATGATCTTGAAGAGGAGGCTGGCGATCGTTGATCTTGCGGAAACGACAGCAAGCTTTTCGAGGCGGCGAAAGAGCCGAGTTCCCAAGACCAAAGAAGAAAAAGCCAAAGTGTTGAAAATGCTAAAGACTCTTCATCAACCCGAGCCAAAGTCATCGGACTATGAGCGTTCTATTCTCAAGTCACATGCAGCACAAAAGCCTCAAGAGCGATCGATGCAAGCGGAAATCTGTTGCCCATTTCGGAGAACAAGCAAAACAGACTTGCGCCTCTCAAGGTGATTTCTCAAACCAATGTGGGTCGAGCAAATATGGGGCCAAGAGCGGTATGATCCGTAGGTAGTTGCACAATATGGAGAAGCCGCTGCTCAAGGTATGAGTATTGCCAGATACTTATCCCGATTAGAGTTCTTCCCGTGAGTGAAGTAGCATACCAATACCGGACGGAAAACCTCTCGTCAAACTGAGGAGGTAAACAATCTTCCAACAAAAATGCTAAGATTGCATAACTGGTACATGCATGCCACAAGGGCGGGCTAAGCGGATAGTCTTGAGGGTTACAAAAAGCATCATGGGAAAGATAAGGATGACATGATATCCATTGAATTTGATGAACTATTTCAATTATTCAATCAACGCCTTGGACAAATCGATCATGAGTGCCTATTGTCTAAGTACTAATTATGTAATTAATTTAGTCTCCATCTATAATATTTTGTTTATTGCATGTATATAATCATACTTTAATATGCGAATGAAGATTCTCGAATGCAGAGAGGACAAATCTATGACATTGGCTTCATTGACCCATATTGGGTTCATGAAGCTAATCTCAAAATAAGCCCCGGATACGGAGGATAATATAGTACACGCGTTAAGGTTTCAAGAAACCAAAAGGAAATACTATTTCCTTACAACTTCCGATGAGTGTTATTGTCTTGTATACATTTTCTATTTCGCTTTCGATGTTAAGTATATAATTGATTAGTTACGCATTCGCAGTACCACTATATTCTGTTAATCATTCAACTTGACAAAGGGCGTGTACTAGTCATGGACTCGAAACATAAACCCCTTGAGACGTGGAAGGACATGCAGATACTTCTCCAGCGGTAATTCTAATCATTACGACACTATATCGGCAACGTTCGTGAATTTTATGATATCAAGTACTTAATAACTTATTTTATTCGTTTTCTACGCCGGGCAGCGCTTGAAAACGGTTCACCAAGAAGGCTAGGGGTGTTTGGAAAGAGGAGCTTACATTTCAACCACTAGATGTAAGCACCACTAGCTATATCCGCGCATCTCTTTGATTCTAGTTTTGATACATTATTATCATGCTTGATTATTATTTTGATTGAATTCTGTTGTCGTAAAGTGCCCGACGAGGACCGGTAACAATCTATGTGGATACTATGTATGCGAGTTCATCCGGCAGACGTGCGATGAGAAGGGCAGAAATTTAGAGCAACTCACGTCGTAAACAATTTTATAGTTTTTAATTACAGTCAAATTGTGTTTAGTTTCATATTCATATAGGCTGACTCCTTTTTAAATCAGATCGAGCGTCTACGGACGGTCTTACCGAGGATCGCATACGAGCAATACAGGAGGAATTGGCGGGATTCTTGGATGCAGAAGTCCTAAACACACAAGGGGAATACTACTCGGCTGTGTATAGACAATAGGAATTGTAAAAATAGCAACTTTCAAGAAATTGACCGGTAGCATCGAATAGCAACTTTTGTATGTAGTGCATGAACTCGATCCGTGTATTGAATGTAATGTTGTCATGATGATCTTGTGTAATATAAGGTTCCTTCATTGATAAGTGCAAAACACTAAATAAACAATAAAACAACCTAAATGAATTCTCTTCGGCACAAAAGTGGCGAAAATCTTGCCACAACAAAATGTGCCAAAATGAATTCTCGCCGGCGAAGAAATGGCAAATCTCTGCCGGCGAAGAGTTATTAGTCCCGGTGTTACGAACCGACTGCTCCACCTCGATGCCACGTGTGCCCCCATTTGTCCCGGTTGATGGGGCAACCGGGACTAAAGGTTGGAGCTTTAGTCCCGATTGCCCCGTCCCGGTTGGGCAACCGGGACTAATGGCCCTTACCAACTGGGACGCATGGGGCGTTTTCTACCAGTGAAACAGTGAAAGCAACAAATATGTTGCTTATATGGCTACAGAGGAAACATTGCTTCACTGTTACCGATTACTAATGTGGTTTCACATTCATAATTGGAAATGTGTGTATGTGTTTTTGCCTTGAGGGCCTCAAAGGAAATGGCCTATTTTAGTTGCTGATTGGTCCTCCATATCATTGACATGATTTTATTTACGGATCTTTTCTTTGTTGTGATGACATTTTTTGACCATGTTTATATGGTCACTCTATACTAGTGCGACACAATTTGCTAGACTCCTATGTAACGCCAAGCTTACTTAATTATGTTTCCTCCACCATTTCAATGTGCGGTTTTCTTATTACGCGAGGAAGATCGTAAATCTAGGCCTTACCCCAAGAAGTAACGGTGTCATTGTGTGCACCAACCATCTATGTACCTTATACAAAATCAAAGGAGATCTTTGTTTACAGTGTGAGGTCAAAATAGTTGGTTCATACCAATTACAATTATTAACCGCAATATCTTTGTGATATCAAAATTCACTACTTAGACCACAACGTATACCCCTCAATTTCAATCCATCTGCCTAAAAATGGCATCCATTAATTTCCAATATTAACTCCTCATATCTTTTGGCAATCCATATCTTGGCACCAGTTAATGACATATAAAATCCATAATTAATTTCGGATCAGAAAATTAATGCAGGGCCGAGGCTGTATAGGGAGACACCTCCCCTATGTAAGAGATTCTATAGGCCGCTTCACGCGGCACGTTCGGCTCTTGCCGCATGCAGCGAGCCCATTGTGGGCTGGCCTATTTTGCTAGGACCCTTCGCTGCAGTGTATGTACATTTTTTTTTCTTTTTTTTTTCTTTTCCTTGTTTGAGTTTTTCTGGCCTATTTTTCTTGTTTGAGTTTTTCTAACTCTGTATATTTTTGGACTCTCAAAAATTAAATCTGTATATTTTGAAATATGAACGAATTTCAAATCTAAATAATTTATAAATCTAAAATATATTTTTAAAATGATTTTTTAATGGTGAAAATATTTCAAAAAATCATGAACCAATTTCAAATATCATGAACCAAATTTGAAACCATGAACAATTTTTTTTTTAAATGTACATTTTTTAATAAACATTATTTGTAAATCGTGAAACAATTTTGAAAAATCATGAACCAATTTCGAACATCATGAAACAAATTCAAAAATCTTGAACAAGCTTATAAAAAGGAGAAAATTTTCAAAAATCATAAAGAAAAATTGAAATCATGAACCAATTTCAAAAACATGAACACTTTAAAAAATGTAAACAATTTTTGAAAAAGCATGAACATATTTTTCAAAAACATGAATATTTTAAAAATCATGAAAAGTTCATCAAGTATTAAACTATGAAACATGAAAAAGAAAATAGAAAAGGAAAAAATAAAACTAAAAAAAAGAAAGAAACAAAACCGAAATACAAAACTAAAGAAAAAAAGGGCCCGGCCCAAGATGCAGTGGCTTGAGGCGGCCCGATCACCGCACGCCACACCACATTGAGCGGCGTTTAGCATTTGGCATGTAAAGGTGTCTAGGTACGGGAAGGCATAGGCAAGCCAGCCCTAGAAAAGTGCACTATTTTCCTTCTTTTGTCATAGTATACAATCCATTCAATTCATAGGACACACCATATATACACGCGGAGGATAGAAAACATGAGAGCCAGAGTAGAGACAAACCTTAGCTCCTCACCTTTACATTTTGCACCCGACCGATGGTCGTCCTCCGCGACAACCCTGGCTCGTACATACTCTCTCATGCTTTTATTGTTCACCCACACATATGTTACTGCTAGTTGACAAGAATATTTCTTGCAGGTTAGCTTATTTGTATGTTCGGTCTTGTTTTCTAAGTTTTAATTGAAGGCGTAACTGGTCAGCTTTGCCATCCAGAGTGATCCAACATATCGTGTACCTAGGGGCATTGAACGATGTGTTCAGGATCTGCGTGATGTGCAAGCAGTGGAGGAACCCTCCCACTTCTGGATCCAAATAACGTACCTTGACTAATGGAAGATGATGTTTTTTTTGCACAGGAGAAGGGGTCTCGAAGGACCCCGAGGCTTCCATTTCATATTCCACGGTGGATACAAAGTACAACAGGACAAAGAACAAGTAAAATTACATTGAAGTACTGGACATATGCAAAGAGGACCCTAAAACTAGGATAGAAAACACGATCAGGTCATTTATCTTCTCCACCGTCGTTGAACCTCGGCTGCTGGCCGCCATGACGCCGCCCGGGATGCACCACTTGGCGGGGAGATGGCGGGGAACTCCGGCCCAAGGCTCCAAGGAGGGCCTCCACTCTGGAGGTTGAAGAGACGCATCCATGGTGTCGAATCGGGCCGCCCTTCCGGCCCCAGATCATGGCGACGATGACGGTCACCATGTGATTAGCTCAAATCGGCAGCAAGAGTTCTCCCCACCCACGAGGGGGAGCCGACGGTGCCCCGCAGAAGCCACTCCCCTCGCCTCCACGGCCGGACGGAGCACCCTGCAAAGCACTACCACACCACCACGAGAAGTGGACAAACGCCACTTGATTATTTGCGGAGACGGTGGTCTTCTCCAGTGTCTTCAGCTTTTCTCTCCCCTCGCCACCATGGCCGGCCAGAGAACACAAGACAAGGAAGAAGAACCCTAAATGGATCCAGATCCCGTTGCTTAGATCCTTCACCCTGCTCCAAACTACAGGCACAAGGCCAACAACCCTACACCTACTTCTACACTCTACAAGCTGAGCTCCTCCTCCCCGACTCCAAGCAGCAACACCGCTGGAGCGAGTACGGAGGAGAGTTCGGGAACGAGCGCTGACTCTCAAGGCTTAGAGGAGAAGGAGGACCAGGGACGAGGGGGGAGGAGGGGAAGGTATCTTTCACGTGTGATGTCTATTCACTCAATATGGAAGATGATGGGAACCATCATCAACGAGTACATGGTGATCGATATCCATGTTTGCGAGCGGAAGAATCTCTAATATCTAGAACTTTTGTACTTCTATCATTGATGTTATGTTGTCTTGTTACTTTTAATCTGATTAATGGACACAATGTCATGCATTAAGTCTATGGTACAAATTTTACAACTCTTTTGCTATGGTCTACATTATACAAACAGAAAAGTTGATGTTGGCAATGTACGACATGTGTACATGCTTTAAATTATATGATGTGTCAAGCTTCTTGCACTACCAATGCAATAAAAAATCTGAAGTTATGGAAATGGCTAGTGAAATCGACATATACACTTTAAACCCCGCTCTCACGTGTGCCACAGGAAATCAACACATGAATAGACTCATAGGCCTATAGTGGACTCAAAGGGGGCAAGAGAATTTTTTGGATAAATTGCAAAAGTCAGTACCCGAAATCGAAACCTTATGTTATGTTACCATGTCAAGCTTCATGCACTAGCCAATACAAAAAAAAGTCTGAACTGATAGAAAGGTCTATGCAATTCACATATATACTTCAACACCCCCTCTCAAAAACGTTCTTTCATGTATGACTCGAGGAGGCCAACACGTGCATGAAGTCTCAAAAGGATGACTCAAGAGGCCTATACATGGACTGAGGGGTGATGAGAAACTTTTCAATAAATTGTGAATGTCAGGACTTGAACTCGAAACCTGATATCATGTCAAGCTTCATGCACTAGCCAACATAGTAAATTATCTGAACTGATAAAAATGGCTAGTAAAATCCACATATACACATCAACATCCCCTCTAACGTGTGACGCGGAAAATCAACACATGAATAGACTTAGAGTTATGACTTTGTATTCTCCTTCTCCCTCCTATCGCCACAAGTGTTTAGGACCCGATCGCATCCCACCACTCTTTTTATGGTGTCCATTCCATGGACAGTAGACGACAAGGCATGGTTGAAAGTCGCTGGCGAAGGTTGGAAGACATGATGGTCGTTGATCCAAGGGTAAGAAACATAGCGGGGTGGTATGACGGCACTCGGCTTCTCTTGCAAGGAGCTAGGTTATGGATGGTGCCATCGATCGTGTAGCTACAAAAAAGGAGAGAAACTTTAACCCAGACTGGCGATGTAGTATGCACATAAACATGGCAACAACGGGGTGGTATGACGCCACTCGGCTTCTCTTGCAAGGAGCTAGGTTATGGATGGTGCCATCGATCATGTACCTACAAAAAAGGAGAGAAACTTTAACCCAGACTAGCGATGTAGTATGCACATAATCGTGGCAACCCAACATTTTATGCAGGCAGGTTCAGAGTTAGCTGGAACAACTTAGCTTTCCATCTAGCATTGTTTGTCTAGGCTATCAGATTAACAACACTATAATTTTTTATTAGATACACTAATTAACTTTTTGTATTCTCACTCTCTTTGCTATCCCTCAACTGATTTGGGTTCGATAAGGTCCTACCACTATTTTTACGTGTACATTCCAAAAATACTGTGGTCGTGGATCAAGGAGAAAGAAACATATAAGGGTGTGGTGGGGTGCCCATATTCTCTAGCTAGGACTTAGGTTGTGGCACCGGTGGAAAAAGGGCCAATAGTCTTGGCTAGGACTTAGGTTGTGGCACTACTATTGATAATTATTGATGGGTGGATATTATCCGTGGGTCTTTTTTACCCTCGGGTATGGAACAAAATCTATATCCATGTACGGGTGCCGGTGTAGGTTGTGGAAAAGATCTAAGATTACGGATGTGGATTTGGTTAAGCTCCACCGGTACCCAACTGCAGCGGATGCCATCTGTAATCCATACACCTCTATGTGTTCCTAGAACGCTGCCAACCTACCCATCTATGTTATGTTGCTAGCAAGAGCAGCCGAGCGCTGCCAACCTACCCCTCTATGTTATGTTCCGCTTCGAAAATTTGTGAAATATGCCATGTATATGCAAAAGACATAGTCCCATGGTAAAGACACACTGTTCCAATCACTAAAACGGGAGCTGCTATTTCCCGGCTGACGCGTGTGAAACCATCGCCCCGCACTCAGCCTTCTTCTCGTGGGCCGCCCCCAAAGTGACCTTTAGTGTTTCCAAATTTGAACAGTTTTCAAGTTTAAATGGTTTTGAAATTTTAGCAGTTTTCGTAGCTATTCAAAATTTTCAATTCCAAACTTGTTCATATTCAAAAACTGTCCAGATTCGAAATTTGTTCATACTTAAGAAGTGTTTTAATTTCGAAAATTGTTCAAATTCAAAAATCATTCTAATTCAAAAAGTGTTCAAATTCAAAAAGTGTTCCAATTTAAAAATTATTCACATAAAAAAATGTTCATATTTTAAAAATATCTAGAAAACAGAGAAAAGCAAAAGAACTAGAAAAGAAAAAACCAAAAAAAAGAAACACATAAAAAAGAAACAGGAAAAAGGAAAAACGCTAATTGGACCGGCCCAACGCAATAGCATTCGCCCACTAAGACTGGCTACAACGGCTGAGCTACATGGTGAAACAGGGGCTTCTATACACCGACCTGTATACGGCTGGCCGCACACCCTTTTGTCCCTTGGCCTGGCCCATTCAGGGCCAGTGGTTTTCTGTCCGGGGATTTTTTTTGCCTTGGACAATTTTTAAAATCTGAACATTTTTCAAACATGAACACTTTTCAAATCTTAATATTTTTAAGATTTAAATATTCTTCAAAATCTGAATATTTTTTGAATCTGGACATTTTTCCGTATCTGAACATTTCCGAATTTAAACTCTTTCGAATTTTAAAATGTTTGAACTAAAAAGAAACAGAAAAGATAAAGAAAAAAGAAAGCCGAACTTGGCCGGCCCATACCACGCACAGGGTGTGCGGCGTGCAGTAGGAGCCGACCTGTATATTGAGCGGGAAGAAAAGAAGACGATATAGGTTGGGCCTTGGGCAGGCAATGTTGCTGGGCTGCATTATACCCAGTAGTACACTGCTTTCTGTATTCTTTAGGCTCCGACTGATCGTCATTCAGGCACTGCATGAGTTATGAGATCGACAGTAGACATTAAATTTTGCATTCTTTCGAGGGAAAGTAGCCAAGTATCGCGGTATATTTTTAGGGAAAAGTTGAGGCTGGACGGTGGCAGTAGTGTAGTACGGAGTACTTCTTTACCGGCTGTGGACGTGATGCATGGCAAACGGTACCGGCTAACCGGCAGTGAAAATAATGCAAGGGAGACGGTCTCTAGCGTGTTTGTACTTTGCCTGCGTTTACCGGCAGTGGACGGGAGTAAAAAATATATATATCGCAGATTTGTTAAAATTTCGATTAATCTATATACTAAGTAGTGTCTAGATTTATAATTTTTTTGACAAATCCGTGACATCTATTTTAAGATGGAGGGAGTAGTAGTTACATCAAATGCAAGACGGGCTCCGAATGTTGATCTGAAAAAGGACTTGAGAAATCAGCAATAACGAGCAGCCACGAAAATATGACGTCTGGCCGACTGCAAGCCTTATGTATCGTTTTAGAAAAGTTTGATTGTGCACTCTTGCCAGCGACACCATCGCGCAAGCTTGCTCACCATCCGCAGATGTGCCAATGCAGCTGGTTAACCATGGATGTAATTGTGGTTACCGCAGAGCCTGCCCACATTCGGGTTCTGAATTTTCACTGAAGCGCGTTGTTTCGAAAATGATCACTGAAGCCGATACAAGACGGGATACTTACGCGCGAGAGCAGCTAAACGTTTCCGCAAACTCTGAACGTTGCTATTGATTTGCAACAGACATGATTCCCGGGTAAAAACTGGCTCAGTTTCTACATCGCCAAAGACGTTTCAGCAAAAACTGGATCGTCCGGCCACGGCCAGCTACACAGTGAGGCAATGTCAGTTTGGCTACATGTAACTAAGTACGGAACAGTTCCCGGACGACTGCAAAACTTGATTAACTCCGGTGGACAGTTTCAGAGCATTGCCCGGCCGGAGCCACCCAAAGCAAGGCCAGATCCCGGGTCAGAAAGCGACGAGTTACAGCGGGCCGGGGGAACGGGTAACGTCTCATCGTTTTGGGGAAACTAACGCCGACTGTGGATGGACGGTGGCGGTTAGGTGCAATTTCAGGCTTTTCGACCGGGATCAGGGAGGCGGGCTGCTTTACCGCCGGTGAAATTTATGGAGGAAACTGCCATTCCGACGTCTCTCCGGCGTTGCCCCGGGCTACCGGCCGGCGATCAGTGGGCTGTGAAAGCCGGGACAGTTCATCTGAGGAAAGACACTTTATCAGCATTGACCAACTGTGGTGGATGATGCCACGGATCGTAGCCAGTGGAAATAGTATGATGTCACTCTGGCTAGAGCTAGTGTCCATTTGTGGTTTAAGCCTTCCGTTTCCTTTTCTTATTTCGAAGAGCTAGTGCTCCACAGCGCGGTTCAGGGTGGGTGGTGAGGTTGTTGCATTGCATGCATCCGAACTGTATGTATGTGTTACCCGAGCATTGTTCATAGAGCACATTTGCACTGCAAGAGTCGCTAGTTTCCATCACTGCCTCATATTACCAACTATTTTTCTTACCCCTCCGATCCATATTACTTTCACTGAAATGGATGTAACTAGATCAGAACTATATTGTTCTTGCATGCGCTTCTATATTCCCGTGTGCGCTGTGGAATATTAAAAAAGTTGTACCTCCTCTCTTCTGACTTTTTGGCCATGGACCTGACCCTGAGAACAGGACAGAGAAATTCAGAGAACACTCGCTGCCGCTATCCAGTGGCAGCGGCATGCCGTCATAGACGTCTCTAAGAAAGAAAAAAACCAAACGTAAGCATGGACCATGGAGGGTAGATCCAAAGTATCGATATCTTTTAGCCGTTGTTGTGTTGCATACTGTGTATATTTTTGCCAGCCGTGAGCATTTTGTTGTACATGCATTTCTTATCAGAGAGCTATAAATGCGTTATATTACATTTATTTAGACACAGCCGGACGGCATTGACTTTTGGCTCTACATGTGTATTGCTTTTTTTTAAGGAAAACGGTGGGGGAAACCCCACGACAAGTTTGATGTTTGAAATAATAAGAACTCAATTTCGCATCCATGAGGACTTAAACCTGGGTGGCTAGGTCGTACATCTACTCTCCTAACCAAGTGAGATAGGCTCACTTCTTGCGCATTGCTTCTCTTGAAAATAATACGGTGCTACAACGATATTTCGTTGTACATGCATTTCATATTTTTGTTATTTAGCACACCCTCCTTTGTTTCAAGAACGATCGAGCAAGCTCCATGTGGTTAGATGTAACTTCAGCGTGAAATGTTACTTTCAGATACAATCCTAAAAGATAGTTTGCAACTATGTGGAAAATATGGAAGACATTGTACTTCCACCATGCCGTTTTTGCTCATGGGCACATTTGCTTCCTGATGAGTAGTAAAAAAAAACTGAAAGTCTGAAAAGGCTGTTTTTTAGGTTTATATTTGTGTCTTTTATGTGCTTGAAAAGTTTTTTTCGCGAAGAAAAGATATCTAATGTGTCCCTAGGAAAAATAAACAAAAACCAGGTATCTGAAAAAGTAATAAAAGCACTAGATTTGTTTCTTAACACATGCCTCCAAACTTACCTTGTATTTATGATACTTTCCATGTGCAAATGGAGCATGGACTTGAATATGCCTAAACATTTTCAGATTGCTTACACTTGTAACATTATTTTGAAACACACGAATAAATGCTCCTCACCGTAACTTTGAACCGGCCCATCCTTTCCTTTGGTTGTAAAATTGAATGCACATTCTACAAAATATCAGTTGTTTACAATGGGCACAACAGTTCATTGTGCACGCTAGCTGATGTTCCCTGCTATCGGAAAGGGTTGGCTTCGGCCATGAAAAGCTTCATTTTTTTCTGCTCCTATCTCGTGATCAATGAAAAGCCTTATTCCTCGTTTAAGAAAAACAGTTAATGCATTGTGCACTTTTGCGTGTCCGCCTCAAAGCAAAGAAATACTCGCAAACACCCGGGATGCGCATATTGCAGTAAATCTCACATTTGCTTTACAGACAGTGTTGCCAGCGACACCACCGTGCAATCTTACTCACTGTCCGCAGATGTGCCAATGCAGCCGGTAAATTTATCACAGATTTAATTGTAGTTACCGCAGAGCATATATACCCGCATTCGGGTTCTGAATTTGCACCGAACCATTGTTTCGAAAAAAAAGATCACTGACGCCGAGACAAGACGTCAAACACGCAAGACCAGCTAAACGTTTCCACAATCTCTGAACGTTGCTATTGATTGGCAACAGACATGATTGCCAGGTAAAAGTGGCACAGTTTCTACATCGCCAAAAACGTTTCAGCAAAAACTGGATCGTCCGGCCACGGCCAGCTAGACAGTGAGACAATGTAAGTTTGGCTACATGTATGTAACTATGGAACAGTTTGGGCACAACAGTTCATTGTGCACGCTAGCTTCTGTTCCCTGCTATCGGAACACCATCGCGCGCAATCTTGCTCGCCGTCCGCAGATGTGCCAATGCACCCTGTGAATTTATCACAGATTCAATTGTAGTTACCGCAGAGCATATATACCCGCATTCGGGTTCTGAATTTGCACCGAACCATTGTTTCGAAAAAAAAATCACTGACGCCGAGACAAGACGTCAGACACGCAAGACCAGCTAAACGTTTCCAGGATCTCTGAACGTTGCTATTGATTAGCAACAGACATGATTCCCAGGTAAAAAATGGCACAGTTTCTACATCGCCAAAAACGTTTCAGCAAAAACTGGATCGTCCGGCCACGGCCAGCTACATAGTGAGGCAATGTCAGTTTGGCTACATGTGACTAAGTACGGAACAGTTTCCGCAAAACTTGAAACGTTTGCAAAACGTTGCATCTCCCCCATCCTTCCTCCCGGTGAACAGTTTCAGAGCATTGCCCGGAGCCACCCAAAGACAGGAGTTACAGCGGGGCGGGTAAACGGGTAACGTCTCATCGTTTTGGGGGAAAAGGGGCAGAAGAAACTAACGCAGACTGTGGCTGGACGGTGGCGGTTAAGTGCAATTTCAGGCTTTTAGACCGAGATCAAGGGCTCCTGCTTACGGCCAGTGAAATTAACTGCCATTCTGACGTTTCCCTGGGCTACCGGGACAGTTCATCTGAGGAAAGACTCTTTATCAAACCCAGCATTGACCAGATGCGAATGATGCCACCGATCGTAGAGATAGTGTCCATTTGTGGTTACCGATCGTAGAGATAGTGTCCACCGATAGTGCCAATGGACATGTCACTCGAGCTAGAGATAGTGTCCATTTGTGGTTTAAGCCTTCCGTTTCCCATTTCTTATCTCGAAGATATATATGATGAGTGCGCGACAGCGCGGTTCAGTGTGTTGCTTCTCGAAGATATATAAGATAAATGAGATAAATCTCGAAGATATATAAGATAAATGAGATAAATCTCAAAGATATATGAGATAAATCTCGAAGATATATGACGTTGTTGCATGCATCCCGATTGTAGTATGTATTACCCAAGCATTGTTCAGATAACACATTTGCATTGCTAATTTCCATTTGACATTGAGCTGAACCGATCGATTCCTACAAAACTCGATGCTAATAACCAACTGATTTTCTGCTCCCGGTCTGAAAAGATTGAGCAGGATGGTTCTCTAAGAGACTGTCACTGTCACCACGTACGAGCACGAACTCGATCAAAACCATATTGTTCTTGCACTTATGTTCCGGTGTTCACTGTTGAACTTTAACCAAAAGAATGTACTGCCTTTCTTCTGACTTTTTGGTCATGGACCAGACCCTGAGAATAGAACAGAAAAGTTAAGAGAACACTCGCTGTCGCTATATCCAGTGGCAGCCGCATGCCGTCATAGACGTCGTTTCCAAGGAAGAGAAAAAAAAATCAAACGTAAGCATGGACCATAGAGGGTAGATCCAAAGTATCCATATCTTATATCTATTGTTGTGTTGCATACTGTGTATATTTTTGCCAGCCGTGTGCATCAGCGAGTCATAAATGTGTATATTACGTTTATTTAGGCACAGCCGGACGGCACCGATTGTTTGGTTCTACACGTGTATTGTTTCTCTTGAAAATAATACCGTGCTGGCTGCACCGATTTTTCGTTGTGCATGCATTTTCTATTTTGTTGTTTTGTAGACCCTCCTTTGTTTCAAGATCCATCGAGTATGCTCTCCCTGTGGTCAGATGTAACTTCACCCTCAAATGTTCCTTCCAGACACATTTGCTTTCTGATAAACAGTAAAATAAATTTTTTTTCAAATGGCTGTTTTTTTAAACTATACATAATAAGATATTTAATCTGTCCCTAGGAAAAATAAACAAAAACATGGTATAAAAAATAATAAAAGCACTAGATCCGTTTCTTAATACATGCCTCCAACTTACCTTATATTTACGATATTTTACATGTGCTATGTTTTTGAACGGATAAGGCTCCGAAGGACCATAGCTTTATTCCAATGGTGGGTGAACAATTACAAGGAGGCCCAGAAAGAAAAGTAAAATTACAACAAGGCCCCACATTTTTACATAGAACACCCAAAAAGAGATTGCAAAAACGCAATCGAGTCCTAGGAATCCACCGGCGATGAACAACATCGAGCTCAAACCGGGGACGAAATCACTTGGTTGAGCGGGGGGAGGAGGGGCTGAAGGCCACTTCGAGACTAGGCAAGATCCTCCTGACGAGGAAGAAAACACGCAACCCACAGTGCCAAGCATGTCGAGGCCACCCATTTGGCCTTGAATAGTGGCTTGAACTTAGCGTTGCTTGAAGAAGGCCGCAGGGAGGACAACCTCCAGATGCTCCCAAAGGCTCCAAACATGCCCAACAACCTTCTTCCTATCCTTCTCCACCTCCTCGCCTCCATGGCCGGCCAGTTGGACTAGAGCAGTAAGAGATTCACCAGGAAGACGATAGTTGTGCTTGATGAAGAGGAGTTGGTAGGTCACCAGAGCAATCACTTCTTATTCCCCTCATCGCCATGACTAGTCGGAAGAAGAAGAGCAGCAGACGAAGACGAAGTCGGCCACCACCTGACGTCGCGCACACGCGCTAGAGAGGAAACACTGCCGCCACGCCCAGAACCGCGCATCAGAGCATTCACCGTCTCCTATGCGAAAAAGTATAGTGCGAAAAAGTAGAGAGACTTATTCCAATCATTTGTACTTCGTATGGATATTCAAGCATCCCATCTTAATAAACAAATCTTACTAAAATACAAAATTAACATATTAAATTCTATAAAATGAAGAGTTTTTATCATGCATCATTTAAAAACTCAATTTCAAATGCAACTGGCGCTAGCCCAGAAAACAAAATGTAGGACCAGTTTTATAATTATACTTGTGTGTCATAAGAACTTTGCGGAATACAAGTGTGTTTTATGCATTAATTTCCATGGTGAGTGACCTATATTATCTTGGTATGTGGTCACACAACTTTTTCTTCATTTCCCCTTTCTTATCCTCTAAAGGAAGATCCTAGCTCTAGTGTCAATTATGGCAACTTCGGTTTGCGACTGTCATAAAGCAATTAAAGAAGAGTCATATGTAGATGTTCTCCAACTCCAAAAATGAGTAAATCATCCAAATTTTAAAAAGCAAACATAATGTTACATAACAACACCCATATGAGGCCAATCACTTAATACTCATTCTGACCACTTCATAAGTTGGGATTTCATTGTTGGTCATCAGCATGGCAAGTTACATGCATTATATCCACCATTATTTAACCTCCAACTCTTACTATATATGCATATGGATTCCATATTACATATGTGATTATTGTAGATAGTAATTCTTCATCTACCATAATATTGTGTATGAGTGCATCGACTTCATCACTAACCATAAAAATGACTAATGTGATATCTTAGCTATTTGAAGACTTATTTGTGATTTATTTCCATGTATGTGTCGGGAGAGAGAAAGGGGTGTACAAAAAAGAGGTTGTGTGGTATCCTATTGAGAAACAAGTTAATGTGTAAAATATTTTTTGGTAGCATATTGCTATCAAGAAATGCTAAGCAAGAAATGTTGCTGAAACAAAGTCGAGACTTACTTGTTTAAAAAATATATCACAAATCCAAAATATAAGTATTGGGTTTGTAGTGTTTCAAAATGTAAATGTGGACACAAAAACCAACCCACACCCCCACCTCACCCCCGAAACACTAGCCTTAAGGTCATCAAAATATCCTAGCTAGCAATCAAGAAGGCAATTCCTAGAATCTAACTTCGAGTGTATCTAGCCATGCAAGCAATCCAAAGAAACATTATCATCCTAGAAGTTGACTTTGAGGAATCCTTTTTCACGACTAGGCACGATACCATTAAAAAATCAAATGTTACCTTGGCTTGGATAACACTTGCTGGGCTAGATCAAAGACTTCCTCATCTCATTTTTGTTACATCATTTTTATGACCTAGTGCAACACCCATTTTTGTGTGCACTGTAAAACTAGGCGACGTTGGCTTCATATACCATAAACGGAAACCACTTTGATCCTTCGGCATTGGTCCCACCACATAGTCACTAATAGAGTGAAAGCAACTAGAGTATGCCATCTAGGGTTGGAAGTGGAGTGTGTGAGAGCAACCGACGTGGGATGGTTAAATATACCAAGAAGGAAAGGTAAGTGTGCTTCAAAAGGTTGGTAAATCTATACATCTATGGACAATATACTTCACATCGCAAACAACGACTATATTTATTTGTTGCCATGTTGATGGGCCCATGGAAACCCACATTAGAAATTGAGATATGTAGATCTCTATATCCAATGTAGGTATCTTAGTGGGGGGCATTTTTAACAGGCCTTGTTGGCCATGTGTTTTTAATTTTAGTCGTGGGCCTTGTGATTTATGTTTTTGACGGGTGTGTCCTTGTTATCGCTTTGTACTAATGGTTTTTCCATTACCCAATTATTACTTAAAATGGTAATTTCCAAATGTTGTCCAATATGTTTCCCTCCTTAATTAAATGAAATTTCAAATATGTCCTCTACCTTAAGGTCCTTTTGGAGGACTTTGGTTAATCCACATGTATTAAGGTTAACTACATATATAACATTGAGGCTAATAATCAAATGGATCTCACAGCTAATATTTTTGGTTGCCATGTGTGAGTGCACCTCTTTACTTAACTTTATCTCCTGTTGTTTCTTGCACATCATCAATAATATCACTCCTATGATGAAAAAAAATGAACACATACTTTCTTATTTTCCTCCTTTCTCTTAGAGGGAAAATTTAGTGCGTCTCCCCCAACATACTACTTATGTCTAATCAATTCCCTAAGTCGCCAAGGAAATTATTGGTCGTGTGTTGTGGCCCTAAGGGAAATATGAATTGATTAGTCACATCCATGTCCTTGTCATGTGAAATATGACATGTAAAACACTCCCTCCATTTCAGTGAATAAGGCGTCCTTGTTTTCGTGTTTTTTCTTTGACTAATAATTACTTCAAATATAAAGTTTATCATATAAATTAACATCATTAGAAAGTTTTTGTAAATATAAATCTAATGATAGTAATTGTGTTCAAAATAATCATGATATTGTTGGTAAATTTTTCGATCAAAATTCGTCTTGGAATGCGTGTGTGCATTACTCATAGAAATGGAGGTAGTAGAAGATAAGAGAATTTGGTTGTTTCTGACCTCGTGTTATAAATGATGCTCCTATGCTCAAACAATTTCATTATTATTGAAATTAACACCATGGGTTTATTTAATTAACAATACTAACAATTGTTTTGTTTCAAATTTGGCCAAAAAATGGTTTGATATGGTGGAAGAATGTATGTAGCCTACATGATAAGTTCAAACAAATCACTTATTCCCATGTTGCCTCTTGTTATTTGGAATTGTGGGTGTGATAACTCGTTTGGTGACAAAATTATTTCTATTTTCCATATTGCTTATTTTTGGCTAAAAATAATGAGATTGTCTTTATGCCAATGTTCATGAACATAGTTTGATATAATTAATGAACTCTTTCAATCTCCCATGTCGACACAAGATTTTGAATTTCTATAACCTATAGGTATTTATTCATCTCCTCATAGTGTGTAGTGACTTAAGATCCAACGGTTCATGGAGATATATTTGGGTCTCCAATAGCTGTAGTTCCAAAAACAAATATGCACATGCAGCAGTAGATATTGGGTTGATGTAGTGGCGGTAATGGGCTACATAGGCATGTCGAATCAATATTGGGGAGGGGCAATGGACAAAATACTACCATTTTTTGGAGTACATGGGCCGAATACTACTAGTTCTTTGCTATTTTTTCATGGGCTGGGGCCGCGGAGGCCTCTGAGGACTCAACATAGCTCCGCCTTTGTGCATAGGGGTGATAGAGTTATACCTACTTCAAACATTGTCAAATGGATTCAAAAATGTAATTTTCCAAGATTAAATATTTCACCTTGTTGTTTCTTCAATATCGCCTCACACCAAGAGATAATTATGTGAACCAACTTAATTGTCGTCAATAGCTTGAACCATCTTATTTTTTAGGATTACGCCTTAGCGACGCTTGATCATCTATTATTCTCATGCCCTCTTAGACATTCTTGTTGGACTCACAATTTTACTCATTAGCGGTCTTCTAGCAACCTCCATTTATGTCGAGCCCTTCTTTTTTGAGATATTCACAAAGCTCCATGGAACATTTGGAAGCAAATAAATGTAACTATATGACTATTGTTATTATATACATTTATGTCATCTTTTTTTTGCACCATTAGTTTCTTAACGTAAATTTCCTAAACTTGCTTGTATCCAAAAAAGGAATGGACTTTACCTATCAATAAATCAATGGTTCCCATGTTCCCTAGTATCAATTGGTTGTAGAACACAATTAATCTGAGGGCCTTCTCTAAAACCTTATGTAAACTATTTTGTCAGTGATGATTACTCCCTTCCATGGCAATCCATTTTGGTAGGTATCACCTTATTCAATCTCTATCTCATTCCATGCTTTGAGGACGGATGAGATATTTCAGATGTTGTAGAATCTTTGAAAACCTTTTATTGCGGTATCATGAATAGTACATGCAGTAGTGATAAATTACGCATAAGACTTGTCGGTGTATCATCATCATTAGCAATCAAACATGCTCCTAGATCTCTTGGAGGGACCTATTTTAGATTTATGAACATGTAGCGGTCCATCACCTAGTTCCTGTTGGTTGATCTACCTTCATCTAGTATATTGTTCAATAAATCATTACATACGAAAATAACGTCCAACAAAAATCTAGGCGTTATAATAAAAGAATGCAAAAGATATCAATAAGACAAGTAGTTGGGTTATAACACAGATTATAATCAAGAAACAATTTAAGTGGAGTTATGCCTACTATGAAATGGCATTCAATGCTCATGAGACAAGCCTCTAGATATCAGACTCATATGTAATTTCCGTATTCAATTCATTGATATCTCACAAAACAACATAATTCGAACCTACCAGCTTCCAACAATTGTTCAGAATACTAAAACCATACCTCAACTCAAACTGAAACATACCTACAAACTATTTTGTAATGCAACACTTACGAATTATACATGCATGTCTACTTTATGCCACTCAAACAACTTTTGCAACTCTAGTTGTAATTATGTGACTATTGGATAGCTTCATAGTGTCACACTTTCTAGTTATATATATTCATGTCATAACTTTTTTTCACTTATAGAAGATACCATAAAACTGACTAAACTTGCTTGTAGCAAACAAAAGAATGGACTTTGTCCATCAATAACTCCATGTTCCATAAGCAACAATTGTTGTGGAACACAACCAATATAAGGGCCTTCTCTAAAACCTTTCATGTAAACTATTTCATCGATGACGATCACTCCCTTCCACAGTAATCCACTTTTGTAGCTCTAACCTTATTCAAATCTCTATCTCATACCATGCTTGGAGGACAAATCGGATATTACAGATGTTGTAGAATTGTTGTAATCCTTTTATTATGGTATCATAAAGAGTACATGCAGTAGTGATAAATCGCTCATATGACTTGTCGGTGTTTATCATCATTAGAAATATGCAACATGCTCCTATATCTCTTGGAGGGACCTATTTATATTTATGTACACGTAGCAGTCCACCACTTATCCCCTTGTGGTTGATATAGCTTCATCTAGTATATTATTCAATAAATCATTTCATATAATAATAAATAGTATGGATTCACTACCTAGGTGGGTAGCTGTGCACCCACTGGCTGCCATTGGATGTGCTTTAAGGTTCTTTTGTTTGCTAGCTGGCATGTTGACCAGAATCTTGTTGGCAGCCTGTAACCTGTGTTATGTCAGAAGACCACCTTCCCTTAACTTTTGGCGTGTGTTGTTAGATTCCTGACGCGAAGCTGGCACCCGTTTGATCTCTTTGCCCACTTTTTTATTACGCGCAAAGTGATAATAGATCTGAAATCCATGTAAAAGAGGAATACAAATTTAAAAATATCACATCGGCAGATTTGAGTAGCATCGAGCTAGCATTACAGGCCATGGAGGCCACTACCAGCAGTGTCGTGGAGGCGCTACAACGATGCCTCTTCTCCAGCGACCTAGGGCGCCAGCACTAGCAATGGCCTATGGATTTTTTTTGAGAAGCAAACAACATGTGGATCTTCTTGAGCGCGACGAAGAAAAACAAGCGATCGATCGTGAAAACCCGGCGCAAGCAGTAGCAACAACAACAGCAACGCATCAGCTCATATGGAACACAATGAATCGATCGCGGAGAATAAAAACTATTATTAGCAACCTCACATGCGGGTTGTTCATGGACTCAAAAGATAAAAAAATCCAGATCAGACAGAACAAAATAAAATAAAAAATCGATATTGAGGTCTTGTATTGCAAAAAATGGCAAGGTCGTCGGATGCGGTGGATATCCTCTGCTCCTAGGCCTCCAAGGCAACTCCTAGAGTCACTGCCATTGGATCGTAGTGGAATCCCACCAAGGGCCCGTCCCGCCAACCATGGAATCGCTTAGGCCACCGTGTAGATCTGCATGATGGCTTGCGTTGGCTCGTGTCGCCCCTTTCCCGCAACCAACATCGAGGACGAATGTCATGTCCATCGAAGGAATACGGATTGTCCATATAGCCCTAGACACATGTCAAATCAAAGGTTGATGCCTCCGGTGCTGCAACAAAAATTCACTGTCCTTAGATTCGAACCGAAAAAATAAACAAAAAGAAGAACAAGCTCCAGAACTCACCTAAATTGCAAGTCCTTGAATCAATTTGGCCAGCCAATCTACGGTGGCATTTGGTTGTTGTTGGAAAGGATAGAGTTAGAGAGTGTGAGAAGGCATAGAGGGGAGGAGTTAGTGGTGGGATGTGGCTCCATAGGTGAAGGCGGCTTTGGTAGGTGTACCCGGCGGCGCTGGTGGAGGAGGGGTGGGAGGCGCTTGGGGAAGGGGATTGGAACATTGAGAGGTGGAGAGGATAAGACCAGGAGTGGACCTAGATTCCTCAAAGATCCGCTCACCGAAGGCACATTAACTCTTAAGCGTGTGGGGGTGTTGCTAGTTTGGGATAATATGACCTCTAGGACACGTGTCGCACATGATATTTGATAATAATAATGTCTAAACAAAATATAGAAATTATACTATATTAATACAATAGATACCAATGAGAAAAGTATTTAGGTTAGAACACAACTTAATCAAGAAAAAAATTAAGCAGAGTTACACCTACTATAAAATGGCATTTAGTCCCATGAAATAATCCTCTAGATAATTTCCATATTCATTTCATTGATACCCTAGAAAACAACACAATTCGTCGGTTACCGGAAGAGCCACACCATCTCTTATACCAACTAGCTTCCGTTATTATGGCTTATCCAGAATTTCCATATTCGACAAAACAACGTGTCGGTTACTAGAAGAGTGGCGTCATCTCTTTGACCAACTAGCTTTAGTTATTTGTCGCAATCGTTCGATCTAATTTCGAAGCTACTAATGCCATCAAATCCGACATACCTTTTTGTAATGCTACATCCAATGATTATTCCTTTCCACCGCCTTTTTTCGGCCAATATACTCATGCAACACTAGTACTGACAACACGGTTCACTGGACTATTCTGTAACATCACGATTCATAATTATACTTTCTATATGATGTATTTTGATGCCTGGTCTACTAACGCAACCCTAGTAACGACAAAACAATGTACTAGATAGTACAGTTAATGCCACTCATAGTGGATTTTCATTCCCGCAATATTTTTGTTGCGCGTACTGTTAATCTTATTTTTTTTATTGAGAAAATTACAACGGGAGAGTCTCCTGCTTCTCTTTAAATCAAACAAAAGGTGATATTTACAAAGGTTTTTACAAGGCTTAGACCATTTTTTTCCATGCCGAAGGTGCTAAGCAAAAAGGAGATTACAAATGTAAAAGGTTAACGATTCTAAGGAGCACCTCTTTAGCCCCTTAGACCTTATGAATCACCGATCTAAGCTAAGCCTTTAGCTAAGAACTAACCATGGAACTATCATCCACCAACCATCTAGATACCCTATGCTCCTATATACATAGAAGATCCATGTCCAAAATGTGATGACAAAATAGTTAGTGGGCGCAAAATTATTAACCGCATGCAATGCAATATATTTGGATGCCGTAATACTAGTATCACTTTATACTAGTGTCTTATCCATTACCCCATTCATACTTAGAAAGGTATTTTACTCATGTTTTTGAATATGTTTCCTTCCTTAAATGCAAGTTCAAATATAATTCCTCTATATTAAGGTCCTTATGGAAGCCTTTGGTTAATCCACCTATCTTATGGTTAACTGCATATATAAGAAAGTATGCATGCCTCCTAATAACATGGAAGGTAGTCGGATGGATCTCAGAGATGAGCTTTTTGGTTAACATGTATCGTGTGTACCTCTTCACTTCAATTTTCTCTCGTTGTTTCTTGCACATCATCATGAATTTCACTCATATGATGGACAAAATGAACATACACTTTCTTCTTTTCCTGCTTTCTATTGGGGGATTTATAACTAGGGTATAACCATTCGTGCCCCTTCCCCGACATACTACTTATGTATAATCAAAATTCCTTAAGTGGCCAAGGAAATTATAGGTCGTGCATTGTGGACCTCAAGGAAATATGAATTGACTAATCACATCACCGGTTGTCATATGAAGCATGACATGAAAAATTGAAGATAAGAGGGTTTGGTTGTTTCTGACTCCTTATGCTCAAACTATTTCATTAGTTTTATAATAAACTAAACTCTCTGGGTTTAGTTAATTCAGCAATACTACAATGGCTTTGTCTCAACTTCCCAGCAAAAAGGGCTCACTCCGGTGTACTCATGTCCATAGCCTCTATGGTGAGTTCAAATAAATCATTAATTCTTAAGATTCCTATGCATATTTGGAATTGTTGATGTGATAACTCGTTTGGTGAAGGCCTTATTTCTATTTTCCATATTGCATATTTTTGGTTGAAAACAATGATATTGTATGTATGAACATTCATTAACATTGTTGGTTACAATTAAGAAACTCTTTCACTCTTCCATGTCCACACAAGATTTTGACTTGCTATAATCTGTAGGTACTTATTAATCTCCTCATATTGCACAGTGACTTAAGATCTAATGATTCCTAGAGCTATATTTTGGGCTCTATCAAAGACAGGTGGGATCAGACAAGACCTATATCCCATACAGTACGACCCTTGTACCACTTCCAGCCCATGAGGGCCTCGATGTCTGCAACCTAAAGGCCTCTATCTAGAAGCTCCCAACCGACCTGATGATACGTCCAAAACGTATCTACTTTCTTAAACACTTTGTTATTGTTTTTCCTCTATACTTGTGTGATTTAGATACAACTAATACGGACTAACGCTGTTTTCAGCAGAATTACCTTGGTGTCTTGTTTTTGTGTAGAAAATGAACTATCAGGAAAAATCCCGAAAAATATGCCAAAAACTATTTTTCACCAGAAGATCCACGGGCGAAGGGAGACAGAGGAGGCTGGGGCCCAGGACCCACCAGCGCGAGCCCACGACCCCCGCTGGAGGGGGTTTGGCCACCCCAGGCAGCTCCTCGGCCTCCCTCTGCGCCTATAAGTTGCCTTTCGACCTAAAAACCGAGGGGGGTTTGATAGTTTTCTAGAAAGAGTTCCGTTCCACCGCCGCCACCAGAAACTAAGATTCGGATCTAGAAACTCCATTCTGGCACCCTGCCGGGACGGGGAATTTGGAGAGGATCATCGCCATCATCATCACCAACGCATCTCCATCAACCACCGATGTTTCCCTCATCCATGAGTGAGTAATCCCCCGCTGTAGGCTTGGGGATGGTAGGGATTGGATGAGTTCTATCATGTAATCGAATAAGATCTGTTAGGGCATAGTTCCTAGTATCTCTATTAGTGCTATTTGACTTTGTTGCAACTTGTTGTGCTTAATGCTTGTCACTAGGGCCCGAGTGCCATGATCTCAGATCTGAACTTATTATTGAATCATTATGATAGTATTGTTTATGATCTTACCTGCAAGTTGTGTACATGTATCATTGTATGGATCCAAAGGCCCCAAAGTGACAATAATTGGGACAACCGGAGGAGATGGCTGTGGTGTGAGGATCACATGTGTTCACGGAGTGTTAATGCTTTGCTCCGGTGCTCTATTAAAAGGAGCACCTTAATTGCCAGTAGTTTCCTAGAGGCCCCGCTGCCACGGGCTGGCTGGATAGAAGATGTTATGCAAGTTCTCATTGCAAGCACGTACGACTATATTTGGAGCACATGCCTAGGATTGTTTAGTACGTGGGTGCTTATTATTATTTATCTGCAATGCCCTAGATCTTGAAGTTACATGTTTAGAATCGTCCATGCAACGCCCTTCCATCCATCTCTATGCCTACCGCACTCGAATCCTACTGTTACCGTTACTATTACTATTGCTCATGTTTCACTGTTGCTGTTGATGTTGCTTTGCTGTTGCTACTACAAACTGTTGCTACTGATAAACTTCTGTGAGCAATAACTATTTCCAGGTGCAGCTGAACTGACAACTCAGTTGTTAAGGCTTGCAACTATTCTTTGGCTCCCCTTGTGTCGAATCAATAAATTGGGTAATACTACCCGCGAAGACTGTTGCGATCTCCTATACTTGTGGGTCATCACCTCACATGTCATGCTACAAGAAGAATTCATCAAGGATCCCAAGTCCAGATGTACATTGAAGGGAGATCACGAGATCAGTTTAACATGCAAGACAAGATGAAGATCTAACGTGCTACTACACTAATGGCTATATATACTCAAGACCATTCACCTGAAGAGGACACGCTATTCTTGCCAATGTCAAAGCCCTAGTCTCCATAGTCTAAAACAGTAGCTTCATATACTTTCGACAGGTGCATCTACAAACCTGATGGGATCCATTGTGTAATCGATCTTATGCACCTTAAAATCACACCATGAATAAATTCTGGGGGAACTTCATCACCATCATCTTTGATCCTAACCTGTTGACTCGAGCTCTTGCCTAACAAATAAACTCTCTTCCAGTGTTCGGAAGTGAGATTTCCGCGGGATCATGAAAACTATCCTTTATCTGGCTTCAATTGCTTAATTCCAAAAAACATGCACATGAGTGCTACATATATACCTACCTCTTACATTGTCAAATGGATTCACAAATGTAAATTCTCAAGTTTTAAGCTTTCACCTTGTTATTGCTTCAAGATCGTCCCACACGCCAAGGCATAGTTATACTGACTAACTTAATTGTCACTAGTAGCTTAGACCATGTTCTGTTTCAGGATTACGCCTTAGAGAGTCCTGACCATCCGTTCTTCTCATGTCTAATTTCCTATCGGATCCACAATTTCACTCATTAGCAGTCTTGTAACAACCTCCATTTCCGATGATCCCTTCTTCTTTGAGATCTTCACAAAGTTGCATGGCGCATCTGTAAGCAAACAAATCAAAATATATCTGAAAGAACTACCCTAGATTTACATCCTTGAAAAGATGCTTCAAGATCAAGCTTGAGATGCACTCATATTGAATAATCCTCGAGTCTAACTATCATCTTGTTTATCTTGGACTGATTTTTATTGAAAATTGTTGTTTCTATTTTGTATTAAGAGGGCCTTCTCGTCTATATAATTGACTAAGAGTTCTATTTGTTTATAAATGTCACTATTGGGGCCTTCCAAATGGTCTATATTTTATACAAATTGTATACCAATAGAAACAAAACTACCATCACTATGGAACAACTTAACATATACAAAAGTTGTTTGCCTCCCTCGTGAAAACAAAACCTTGGATATTTATACATTGTACTTATTAATATCCACACTATCCATATATGGATAACTAATACATGCCTAAAACACATTTTTACCCCGATTAGGAGATACACGTCAGAGCTCAAACCTACTAGCTTCCAACAATTGTTCGGAATGCCAAAACCATTCCTCAACTCAAATAATACGTACATCCTATAAACTATTTTGTAATGTAATACTCACCAATTATACATTTATGTCTGTTTTACGTCACTCAATCAACTTTTCAACTCTAGTTGTAACTATATGACTATTGGGATAGCTTGATAGCGCAGCACTTTGTTAATATATACATTGATGTCATCTCTTCTTTTGCACCATTAGTTGCTTACCATAAAACTACCTAAAGTTGCTCGTAGCAAAAAAAAAGGTTGGACTTTTTCCATTGATAAATCAACGATCCCTAATCAACAATTGGTTGTTCTCTAAAACCTTTTCATGTAAACTATTTTGTCGGTGACGATTACTTCCTTCCTTTGTAATCCACTTAGGTACCTGATGACCCACAAGTATAGGGGGTCGCCACAGTCTTCGTGGGAAGTATTACCCAATTTATTGATTCGACACAAGGGGAGCCAAAGAATACTTGCAAGCCTTAACAACTAAGTTGTTAGTTCAGCTGCACCTAGAAATAGTTCTTGCTCACAGAAGTTTATCAGTAGCAACAGTTTGTAGTAGCAATAGCAAAGCAACAGCAACAACAACAGCAACAGTGAAACAATAGCAATAGTAACAGTAACGGTAACAGTAGGATTCGAGTGCGGTAGGCATAGGGATGGATGGACGGGCGTTGCATGGACGAATCTAAACATATAACTTCAAGATCTAGGGAATTGCAGATAAATAATAATAAGCATCCAAGTACTAAACAATCCTAGGCATGTGCTCCAAATATAGTCATACGTGCTCGCAATGAGAACTTGTACAACATCTTCTATCCAGACCCGTGGCGTGGGCTCTAGGAACTCTTGGCGGTTAAGGTGCTCCTTTTAATAGAGCATCGAAGGAAAGCATTAACACTCCGTGAACACATGTGATCCTCACACCAAAGCCATCCCCTCCGGTTGTCTCAATTATTGTCACTTTAGGGCCTTTGGATCCGGAAAATGATATGTGTACACAACTTGCAGATAAGATCACAAACAATACTATCATAATGATTCAATAATAAGTTCAGATCTGAGATCATGGCACTCGGGCCCTAGTGACAAGCATTAAGCACAAGTTGCAACAAAGTCAAATAGCACTAATAGAGATACTAGGCACTATGCCCTAACAGATCTTATTCGATTACATGATAGAACTCATCCAATCCCTACCATCCCCAAGCCTACAGCGGGGGATTACTCACTCATGGATGAGGGAAACATCGGTGGTTGATGGAGATGCGTTGGTGGTGATGATGGCTATGATCCTATCCAAATTCCTCGTCCCGCGGGGTGCCAGAATGGATTTTCTAGATCCGAATCTTAGTTTCTGGTGGCGGCGGAGCGGAACTCTTTCTGGAAAACCATCAAACCCCCCTCGGTTTTTAGGTCAAAAGGCAACTTATAGGCGCAGAGGGAGGCCGAGGAGCTGTCTGGGGTGGCCAGACCCCCTCTAGGCACGGGGTCAGGTGGGCCCGTGCCTAGGGTGGGTCTGACCCCCTAGGCCTCCCCTCTGTCTCCCCTTCTGGCTCCTTGGATCTTCTGGTGAAAAATAGTTTTTGGCATATTTTCCGGGATTTTTCCTGATAGTTAATTTTCTGCACAAAAACAAGACACCAAGGTAATTCTGCTGAAAACAGCGTCAGTCCGTGTTAGTTGTATCCAAATCACTGATGTCTACGCACTTCTATTCTTGTAGACAGTTGTTGGGCCTCCAAGTGCAGAGGTTTGTAGAACATCAGCAAATTTCCCTTAAGTGGATCACCCAAGGTTTATCGAACTCAGGGAGGAACTGGTCAAAGGCATTCCCTCTCAAGTAACCCTGTAATCAAGATATAAGAAGTCTCTTGTGTCCCCAACACACCAAATACACTTGTCAGGTGTATAGGTGCACTAGTTCGGCAAAGAGATAGTGAAATACAAGTGGTACGGTGCCAGAAAATAGCTTCTGACTTGTTGTTGACGTGGGGTAACAATGCCAGAAAAGAGCTGATGGCGTGGAGGAAATGTAAAATCCCAAAACCTCCCCGAAAAACGGAACAAAGATGAAAGCAATCTAACATGCAACAGATCTAGTAGCAAACAGTGTTTCAATGTTTAGAAACAAGACCTAGGGATCATACTTTCACTAGTGAACACTCTCTCGTATAAATATTCTCTTTTAATGATACTACTCTTAACTACTCTCCGGTTGGACACTCTAATCCATGGTAGGGCTATTGCAGCACTCCTCAAAGTCCGTCTTTCCCAATCTAGATAACCCCACACTGTCACCTTGAGCACTAGATGGTTCCAACAAACACCACAATTTCATAGAGACATCCAACTCCAAATATAACTCATAACAAATATTCAATCTAGCCAAAGTGCCACACACGGTATGCACGTTGTCACTTTCACACACGTGGGGAAAAGCATAGATCTATTAAATCACAAAGAGTATTTATGTAGACTCAAACCTAAGTGCCACCATGGCGCGGCATGCACTTTCTTGTCACTTTTTCACACATGGGGAGATCGGAGATTTAATGAAGCACTTGAGTAGCAAGGTAGATCTACTTGATTACAAAGCTCATGACCACAACAAGATCATGCATAGAGAGAGATATGAACACATAGCTACGGTGAGCCCTTAGCCACGAGGAAGAACTACTCCTCCTCATCATGGAATCAGCAATGGTGATGAAGATGGAAGTGGAGATCGATGGAGATGGCTTCGGGGGCACTTCCCGTCAATGAGGTGCCGAACAGAGACTTTTTGTCCCCGAATCTCCCTTTTGGTGTGGCGCTCTGGGAGGTTTCGTTCTTCTTGGATTATTTAGGTTTTATCCCGGGGCTTCTTATAGGCGAAGGGGGCCGAGGTGGTGGGCAGAGGGCTCACGAGGCGCTTGGCCGCCCGTAGTCTGGACACCCTCTAGTGCCTCTCCATCCCTCCTTCTAGATTCGTGTCCCTCATGGAAAGTTATTGACTTTGGCTTTTGTCCCGTCCAATTCTGAGAATATTGATTTTCTGCCTTTCTAGAACCAAAAACAAAAGAAAACAGGCAACTGGCACTGTGGCAACTTGTTAATACGCTAGTTCCAGAAAAAATATAAAAACACCTCAAAGTGTAGACAAATCAAAGTAGATACAAAACAAGCATGGAGCATCAAAAATTATAGATACATTTCTGATGTATCAAGCATCCCCAAGCTTAACTCCTGCTCGTCCTCGAGTAGGTAAGTGATAAAAAGAATAATTTTTTAGGTGACATGCACCATCAAAAACAAGATCAAACCATTTGCAAGCATTCAAAGCTGGGAACAAAGAACTCTAAACATGTGCACGAAAGGTGGAGTTCTAACAATAGGACATAGTAACTATGCATGCAACATGAAAGGCTACAAACAAAGATCATGAATAACATGCATTGAAAAACGTTTGTTTGTTTCACATACAGAAAACATAACATAGTGGAAATCATCTTGTCCCTCATAGAGTAGCAATATAGATGCATAGGACACCTTCAAAGTTCACAAGGGTGACTAGAAACAAATAGCACAAGAACAAGTAATATCACAATATGCGTCAATCAATAAGCTTTGGGACAATGCACACAGAATGACAACTATGCTCTCTTAATGGTGCCTAAAGGTAGAAGGTGGAGACTCAAATAATGGTGGAAGAAAGGCCCTTCACAAAGGGAAGTAGGGATTTCAAGTTTCAAAAAGAGCTTCCAAAAATTATGGTACTTGTTAGCTTTCAGCCCTCATTGCCCCTATCATAAGCATCTTGAAGTGATTAAGGTTAAAGTGAACAAATATGGAGTATATGCTTGATGAAGTATAAGTTGGCAATCTCAAGTCCCTTGAATACGAGGGCCACACCTCATGCTACTCAACTTTAGTCACCTGTAAGTTCTTGTCATTTTAAGTATTTGCATATCATTGAGAACCCATAACGGTACCCCTTGCACATGGTACAGAGCTATCCCATAACCAAAATGACAAGGCAAGCAGACAATGAGCATCTCAGCAATCTTCTTATTTACCATGGGAATATGGTGCTTTTTCTCTCTTTCCTCTTTTCTCAATGTGTCTCTTTTTTAAGAAGAATGCTTCATAGATGTCACTATGGTGATGCTGCAAGTTTCCACCATGATTAGGCATGGCTTAGGCTAGCTTTCTAACACAGGATACAAACTCCATGGACTTATAAGCTCCCTTTTTATTTCACACCGGTGACATCCATAGACAAAAAAACATGCTATCTACTGAGTACAAATTACAAGTGCAATGTTAAAAACGTTCCCCATGACAGCATGGTTCTGCTAATTCCAACGTATAAGTGCAAGCATATACAACATAGATAACACAATGGTTCAAGTTTATTAGGGGCAAAGAATATAAAGTGTGCCATAAAGTTTGTGAGGGCTTTAATCACTAAGTTTTCACATAACAAAATAGTTTTTAATTGGAAGATAACTGAAAACAAGAATATACTTGGAATGGTGTACACACCATGCATAGGAGTTTATAGTGGACACTTTGGAATAACTTGGTTTCTTGGGAGTAGGAAGCATGAGTATAACTTACTCACACAAGTGGAGGCTAGCAAAGGACTGGGAGCAACCAAATAAGAGAGCAATAATGACCATAATCATGCAATGCAACAAAGCATTACTAATCAAAGCAAAGAGTGGTACAACAAGTCGGGGACTAAATGATCATAGAGGCTATGGTGACTTGTCATAGTCATAGCATGGTATGAGCATGTGCCAAGTCAACCCAAGCAAAGCATCAAAGGAGAATACCATAATACTATGCTTTTGCATGCTAAAACAACGCATAATTTTTTCAAGGCACACTAAGCAATCCTAATTTTTTGGAACAATACAAGCTACAGTAATAATCACTAAGCATAAAATCAAAACAACACCTAGCATGTCATGCTAAAGTCTAAGTCACAGTCAAAACAAGCTCCCTTTTGTACCACTTAAGCATGAAGCTTTCTACTCTTTCCAACACCAAACAACTTATTTGAAACAACTCACAAAGATAATAATAAATAAATATAAGTGAGCTTGTTTCAAAAATCCACAAATAAGAACTTAAAAGTTCTAAGCACAAAGCATAAGAAAACTAAGGCTAAACGCAGTGCTAGCAAAAGAGAACACTCACAGAACAATAAGAGTGAAAAATAGAGTGTTCTTGAAAGCAGAGTGTGTATCTCTCCAAAAAGGTGTGTTGTGATCAACCAAATTTTTTCAAGCAAACTAAGCAAACAAAAACTAAGACGCTCCAAGAACAACACAACAATGCATGAAACAATTAAAAAAAAGTGTCTAGAAAGACCTGAGATTTTTATTGATGAAGGGGATGCCTTGGGCATCCCCAAGCTTTGACGCTTGTACCTCTTGAATATTTCTTGGGATGACACGGGGTGGCATCCCCAAGCTTGAGCTTTTGTCCCTTTTTCGTCTCATTACATCATTCTTTCTCTACACCTGCAAATTTTCCTTCATACAAAACTTCACACAATCTTCATTAGCAACATTAGTGTATTCAAAAGATATTAGACCTCTGGCAAAGCTTTGGAACAACAAAACTTTTCATAAAAACACAAGAAACTGTAGCAACTCATTCAAAAATCTCAATTTCCCAAAAAAGAACCCAAAAAGGAATCAATAAGATGCAAATGCAAATAATGGCAGAAACCTGTCAAAATAGACCAGCAGGTAGAAACCGATTTTTTTGAAGACCTTTTGTTGCTCAAATAAAAAAGTGTTGAACTAACTAAAGTTATATAACATACTGGGGGATTTATTTGTAAAATTTCAGCTCAATCCGACTTACAGAGACTCCTCACAAATTTTTATGGTGGAGGACAAAAATCTGTTTTGGGACAGCAACTCCCCAAATCTTACTTCCCTCTCATTAGAGGTCATTCTTGGCACAAAAAGCAAACAAAAAGGATAAGGATAGGTCATTACTGAAGTAATAACTTCCAAGACTTAAGAAAACTCTTGGGTTATCTCCCAACAAGTGCTTTTCTTTAATGCCTTTAAGTTGGGCTTTATAGCTTGAGAAGATGCTCACATAAGAAATATGAATTGAAGTAAAAGATAGCATCAAGAAGAAAATTCAAAACACATTTAAGTCTAAATCACTTCCTATGCATAGGAATCTTGTAAAGAAACAAGTCATGAAAGAACAAAGTAACAAGCATAGGAAGCAAAACAAGTGTAACTTCAAGACTTTCAACATAAAGAGGGGAAACTTAATAATTTTGAGATGCATAAGACCATGTTTCCCCCTCTCATAATAACTTTCAGTAGCAACATGAACAAAATTAACAATATAACTATCACATAAAACATTTTTATCATGAGCCACATGCATAAAATGATCATTACTCTCCACATAAGCATAGTCACTCTTATTAATCGAAGTGGGAACAAATTCAACAAAATAGCTATCACTATCATTCTCATCACCATAATCATCAAATATAGGAGGCATATTGTAATCATAATAAATTTTCTCCTCAATAGTAGGTGGACTGAAAATATCATACTCATCATTGTAATCATCATAGATTGGAGGTTTGGTATCATCATAAGAAATAGAATAGCTATCTTCCCAAGTGTGTTCATTTGTAAACATATCATCATTGGAAGGAACATGGATAGCACTAATAGCACAACAACTATTAATATCATCATTTTCAGAATTGGTACCAAAGAGATTTTCAATATCAAAAGTGGTGTGCTTTTCCCAATCATGATCACTACTATAGGTAACAGGCATAGGAACATCATCTAGTTCAGACTCATCAGCAAAAACTATGATAGGAGCAACATGCTTAGAGGAAGATATTGTTTCCTCTCTCCTTTTACTACTCTTCTTCTTCTCCTCCTCTTTAGGAGGGAGAGGCTTGAAAGGAAGCTTCTCCACATACCCTGGTTTATTGTTAGAGACAATATAAAAAACTTTGGAGGAATCCTCCTTTTCATTAATAAGATCAAAACACATATCAGTCCTATCATAATTTGGTAAAATATCATATTTTATAAGATTTTGTATGTAAGTATTTGCGTGGCAGTTTTCAATATAATAAAGATGACAACCATGCATGACGCTATTCATATCAAAAGTACTCATGTTTATCAAAGAGGTTTTTCTTGATAACTCTTCACACCCCAAAAATAATGTAAGTTCATCATGTTGATTATTAGTGATCATGTTATCACAATACAAACTTGCAGGATTATTATGGCTTGAGCATTGAAAATTGAAATGACCCACTTCAAAGCAAAGTTCACAAATAAAAGGGTAGAGGGCACAAACTTTTTTACCAAGATCATCTAGAGCCTTATACCACTTTCTAGTTTTTTCATTCCAGTGGGTGATACAATATTCTTCTTCTGTTTGATTCTTCTCACAGGGTCTATGCATACCACAAAAATTAACATGCTTATAAGAAATAGTACTTTCAGAAGTTTGAGCATGTTTATTGCAATCATTAATAACATTTTCATTTTCCATGCAAGTGTCTTTAAAAGTTTCATGATACATGTCCCACTTTTATTTAGGATAATTAATATGGGAAGAAAAGGCTCTATAATATTTAGCAAGAATTTGAGGATCAATACCATATCTAGCACTAAGCTCTTGAAAATCGGCAGTTTCAGCGAAAGACTTAATGCAATCATACTCATAGTTTATACCTGGTTCTTTACCTTTGTTGTTATCCCAATCTTTAGTATTGTTTTGAATTGTTTCAAGAAGATCCCACTTAGCTTTGACCTTCTTACCTGTGAAGGATCCCTCTAAACAGGTATCTAGGTAGTCCTTGTAGTGTCCTGAAAGCCTTGCATAAAAATTATTGATAACAACATTACCGGGGAGCTCATGAATGGGACATTTGAGCATTAGTGACTTCAATCTCCCCCAAGCTTGGGAAATACTTTCTCCCTCATGAGGATGAAAATTATAAATATAATTCCTATCTTTATGAATTTCATGAGGAGGATAAAATTTAGAATAAAAGAGAGATTCAAGTTCCTTCCACTCCAAATGATGAGGATCATCTAGTAGCTCATACCACTCCCTTGCTTGTACCTAAGTGAGAAAGGGAATAGCTTCCTCTTAACTTGGTCCATTGAAATACCCACACACTTGAACAACTCGCATAATTCATGTATAAAGAGTAAATGATCACTAGGATGGACAGTTCCATCTCCAAAATAGCAGTTATTCATAACATGTTCAGCAATTTCAATAGGTATTTTAAAAGGGACACTTTTAGTATGTGGATTTAAAATATCACAAGTATCATTAGAATTACCACATATGGTAGATTGAGTATCATAAGAACAAACTTTCTTCCTTAAAGCTGGGGAACTAAAAATATCTTTCTCATAAAAACTAGCTTCCCCAAGCTTAGAAGTTTCCATACCATTAGTAACAATGGTGTTCAAAAAATTCATACTAATAACATTGCTATTATCATGCAAATAAAGTTCCATAGGTTTTTTTAATTTTCTCTTCAAACACTTCATGTCCTAACTCAAGATAAACACTATAGAGCTCTCTAATTTTTTTTTGTTTTCCATTAAGCCTAACCTTACCTCCCCGGCAACGGCGCCAAAAAAGAGCTTGATGTCTATGCACTTCTATTCTTGTAGACAGTTGTTGGGCCTCCAAGTGCAAAGGTTTGTAGAACAGCAGCAAGTTTCCCTTATGTGGATCACCCAAGGTTTATTGAACTCAGGGAGGAAGTGGTCAAAGGTATTCCCTCTCAAGAAACCCTGCAATCAAGATACAAGAAGTGTCTTATGTCCCCAACACACCCAATACACTTGTCAGGTGTATATGTGCACTAGTTCGGTGAAGAGATAGTGAAATACAAGTGGTGCGGTGCCAGAAAATAGCTTCTGACTTGTTGTTGACGTGGGGTAACAGAGCCAGAAAAGAGCTGACGGCATGGAGGAAAGGTAAAAGCCCAAAACCTCCCCGGCAAATGGAAAAAAGATGGAAGCAAGCAAACATGCAACAGATCTAGTAGCAAACGGTGTTTCAATGTTTAGAAACAAGGCCTAGGGATCATACTTTCACTAGTGAACACTCTCTCATATAAATATACCCTCTTAATGATACTACTCTTAACTACTCTCCGGTTGGACACTCTAATCCATGATAGGGCTATTACAACACTCCTCAAAGTCCGCCTTTCCCAATCTAGATAACCCCACACTGTCACCTTGAGCACTAGATGGTTCCAACAAACACCACAATTTCATAGAGACATCCAACTCCAAATATAACTCATAACAAATATTCAATCTAGCCAAAGTGCCACCACAGTATGCACGCTGTCACTTTGACACACGTGGGGAAAAGCATAGATCTATTAAAGCACAAAGAGTATTTATGTAGACTCAAACCTAAGTGCCACCATGGCGTGCATGCTGTCACTTTCACACACATGGGGAGAGCAGAGATCTAATGAAGCACTTGAGTAGCAAGATAGATCTACTTGATTACAAAGCTCATGACCACAACAAGATCATGCATAGAGAGAGATATGTGTTGGAGATATGCCCTAGAGGCAATAATAAATATAGTTATTATTATATCTTTGTGTTTATGATAAATGTTTACATTCATGCTATAATAGTATTAACAAGGAAACATTAATACTTGTGTGATTTGTAAACTTAATTTGAAGTCCCTAGTATAGCCTCTATACTTCACTAGCTTGTTGGTTGATTAAATGATTGTGGTTTCCCTATCATGAACATTGAGATGTTATCAACAACAAGATCATATTGTTAGGAGAATGATATGGTGGACATACTCCTATTGATAAGCGTAGCATAAAGATCAAGTCATTTCAATAGTTCAATTGCTATATGCTTTCTGATACATAGTAACCTAATTCCTTCGACCATGAGATCATGCATATCACCTTTACGGATGGATGCTTTGATGACATCAAACACCACCGTGAATGGGTGGCTATAAAGGTGGCATTGAGTGTTCGGAAAGTATTGGTTGAAACACATGGATCAAGAGTGGGATTTGTCCATCCATATGACGGATAGATATACTCTGGGCCTCTCGGTGGAATGTCATCCAATTAGCTTGCAAGCATGTGACTGGGTCACAAGGGATCACATATCAGGAGCGAGAAAAGAGTACTTATCGGTAGCGAGGTTGAACTAGGTATGCGAGAATCTGACGATCATAACCTCGGATAAGTAAACTATCGTGAGACAAAGGAAATTGGTGTCGTATGTAAGTGGTTCATTCGATCATAAAGTAATCGTAGAAATATGTAGAGCCATATGAATTTCAGATTCCTCTATTGGTTATTGTTCGAGAAGTGTCTCGATCATGTCCGCATAATTCACGAACCGTAGGAGACACATAAGGATTCGACGTTGTTTGAGTAGTTATGGTATTATGAAAGAGACCGAATGTTGTTAGGAGTCTCGGATGGGATCCGGGATATCACGAGGTGATCCGGAATGGTCAGGAGAATAAGATTCATATAAGGAAAGTCCGTTTGAGTTAGGAATGATTAGGTGTTTTCATCGGGAATGTTCTAGAAGGTTCGGATTGTCCGGCACTCGGAGGAGGGTACATGAATGTGTCATTGAATTATTGCATCATGTACTAAGTGTTCTCTGTTCCAAAACTGAAAAGTCAAATTGCGGTTTGAAAGTCAAAGCGGCTAAAACGAGCTGTGGAAAACGAAGCTGTGGGAAGCGAGCTGTGGGAAACAAGCAAGAGGTGTTGGAACCAACTTGGAGGAGAGTCCCTATCCTCCAAGCCGGGCCAGCCCTAGGCGAGTTGGGAGGACTCCCTCCCTCCTGGCCAAGCCTCCACCTATAAAAGGAGGCGGGGCCTCCTTGAGACACACAAGTTCCTATCTCTTCTAAATCTCCGGTTTAGAGCCGTTTTGGTTTAGAGCTTCTAATTGCTTTAGCCCTGCGGTTTAGAGCCTTCTAATTGGTGTGTCTAATCTCTAGACCACTAATAGCCCTCTCTCATAATCCACCATACTCGCTCCGGCTTGGCGAAGCCTGCGGGATCTCCTCTACTTAGGTACCACGCCGTTGTCTTTGCGAATCGCGAGAAGTGCTACAACCTCCATTTTCTTTGGAACAAGGAGAGGAAGGTCTTCGTCAGTACCGACGTGTGACCCATTGCTGAGCGCTGCAGGAGCCTTGCCGGAAGGATCGTCCACGATCTTGAGATCGGAAAAATGCGACTACATCACCCACGAATCCGCTCTCGATAAACACTTTGGAATCTTGAGGTAAGTTATTCCATTGACTCGTTGCTACAATCTAGTAGATAGATCTTGGCTTGTTTGTTTGTATGCGATAGAAATTTTTTGTTTTCCATGCTACGAACCCCTACAGTGGTATCAGAGTCGTGTCTATATGTAGATCTGTTGCACGAGTAGAACACAATGGTCATTATGGGCGTTGATGCTTTTATTTTAGATTGCTTTTTGTGTACTTTGCATCTTGCGGTATGTTGGGATGAAGCGGCCCGGGCTAACCTTACATGACATCGTTCATGAGACTTGCTCCACGCTTAACATGCAACTTGTATTGCATAAGTGGCTTTCTTGGTGCTGTTTCTCCTAGCATAGTTAAGATCCAATTTACAACGGGTAATCAACAATGCTAGTATCAATGTTGTGGTTCTTGTTAAGTAAGTTAGAGCGACACTTATTGAAAGCCCCAAACCACGTAAAATATGCAAAAGAAAGTAGAGGCGTCTAACTTTGTTTTGAGGGTGTCTTGATGATGTGATATGGCCATGATTGTGATTATATTTGATGTATGCAATGTTCCTTATTGTAAGTTGGCAACGGCGAGCCATATGGTTGTCTTTAATTTATGTTAAGACCAGCGTGTCTATTCAAAGTAGTTGTAATAGTTGAAGCGGTGGGCGACAACCATGGTGAAGCGTCATTGACCTTGATGCAATGCGGTGATGATGGAGATCATGTTAGTGCTTGAAGATGGAGATCGGAAGCACAAAGAAGAACCATATCATATCACATATTATGAATTGCATGTGATGTTAATCCTTTATGCATCTTGTATTGCTTAGTAGGCAGCGGTAGCATTATAAGATGATCCCTCATACATGAATTTCAAATCATAAAGTGTTCACCCTTAGTTAGCACCGTTGCTAAAGCTTGTTGTTTGAAGCACCACGTGATGATCGGGTGTGTTAGATTACGCAAGTGTATACAACGTGAGCAAGCAGATTTGCTCATGCGAAACTAAGGTTTGATCTTGTGAGCCTAGCATGTACGGACATGGTCTCGGAACACGGATCCGAAAGGTAAAGCATGAATCATATAGTAGATATGATGAACATGGCGATTGTTAGCCATTGAAACTATATCAACTCTCGTGATGATCGGTGTTGATGTAGTGGATTTGGTTAGATGTGATCACTAAAACAATGTGAGGGATGTTGTTTTGGTGGGAGTTCACCTAGTTTAATTTCATTAATTAATTTGAACTCAATTTGTCATAAACTTAGTCTAAACTATTGCAAATATGTTATAGATCAATGGCAGCCCTACCATCAATTTTAATGCGTTCCTAGAAAGAAAAGTTGAAAAACAATGGAAGCAACTTGGATTGGTTCCGCAATTTGAGATTGTCCTCACGGTGGTAATTTGACCTATGTCTTTGGATGCATTTGGGTGACCCACTGCGTGATGCTCCGATGAAGTAAAGAATGTTTACCTCGCTCGGAAGAATCGATACTCCATAGTTCGATGTGCTATCTTGTATGGTTTAGAATCAGAGCTTGAGAAAAGGTTTGAAGAGTCGGACCCATATGATATTGTCGAGGATCTCAAATTGATTTTGAGACTCATGCGGCAATTGAAAGCTATGAGGCTTACGAAAAGTTCTTTAAGCGCAAGATGGAAGAGGCAGCTCCGTCGGTGAGCATGTGCTTAAGATGTGCAGCACATAAACAAACTTCAAAGCTTGGGTATAGTGATTCCTAATGCTTTGAGGATTTCTGTGTCCTCGATCACTACCACCAAGTTACAGGAACTTTGTGATGAACTACAACATGCGAACATGAACAAGAGTTGCGGAACTGTTTGCTATGTTAAAGTCTGCGAAGTGGAGATCAAGAAAGAGCACCAAGTGTTGATGGTCAATAAGACCACCAAAATCAAGAAAAGGCAAGTCTAAGCAAAGGGACACTTCAAGAAGGGTGGTAAGAAAGTTACCACCGTGAAGAAGACCAAGGCTGGACAAGCACTGAAACTTCAGTGCTTTCTTGCAGGGAGAAGGTCCTTTGGGCGGAATTGCCCAAAGTACTTGGCGGATTTGAAGAGCGGCAACATCAAGAAGAAAGGTATATTTGATATACATGTTATTGATGTGTATCTCACTAGTACTAAGTAGTAGTGCAGGTATTTAATCTTGGTTCGGTTGCTCATATTTGTAACTTTCGAAGCAGTCTTTGCGAGAATAAGCGGAAGCTAGCGAAGAGCGAGGTGATGCGGCGTGGGAAGCGGATCAAAGGTTGATGTGATCGCGGTCGACCGCTACCCTTCATCTACCATCGGGATTAGTTTTATACTTAAATAATTGTTATTTAGTGCTGCGTTGAGCATGAACATTATATCGGGATCTTGTTTATTGCGAGGCGGTTACTTGTTTAAGTCGAGAGAATAATGGTTGTTCGATTTATATGAGTAATATGTTTTATGCACATGCACCTTTGATAGATGGTCTATTCTTATTGAATCTCGATGGTGGAAATACACATATCAACAACATTGAGGCTAAGCGTTTGAAATCAGCGATAATTAGACCTATATGTAGCACGTCGTCTTGGTCACATTGGAGTGAAGCGTATGAAGAAACTCCATTCGATGGACTTCTTGAATCACTTGATTTTGAATCACTTGAAAGATCTGAAGCATGTCGATGGGAAAAATGACTAAGACTCCATTTTACGGTATGATGGAGCGAGCTACGGACTTATTGGAAATCATACATACCGATGTGTGGTCCAATGAGTGTAGCATCGTGTGATGGTTATCGTTATGTTCTTACCTTCCCGGATGACTTGAGTAGATATGGGTATATCTATTTCATGAAACATAAGTCCGAAACTTTCGAGAAGTTTAAGGAGTTTCAAAGTGAGGTAGAGAATCAGCGTAACAAGAAGATTAAATTTCTACGTTACGATCGTGGAGGTGAATATCTAAGTTACAAGTTTGGCGAGCATTTAAAGAAGTGCGGAATACTTTCACAATTGACACGCCGGGAACACCACGGCGTAATGGTGTGTCGAGCGTCGTGTCGAACTCTCTTAGATATGGTTTGTTCTATGATGTCACTTACAGTTACCGCTATCATTTTGGGGTTATGCATTAGAAACAACGCATTCACTTTAAATAGGGCACCGTCTAAATCCGTTGAAAGCGACACCGTATGAATTATGGTTTGGGAAGAAACCTAAATTGCCGTTCCTTAAAGTTTGGGGATCACGAATCCTATGTAAAGAAGTTACAGTAGGACAAGCTTGAACCCAAAGCGGAAAATCGTCTTCATAGGATACCGAAGGAAACTATTGGGTATACCTTCTATCATAGATCCGAAGGCAAAATCTTCGTTGCCAAGAATGGATCCTTTCTAGAAGAATTTCTCTCGAGAAGTATTTGGAAGGAAAGTAGAACTCGGCGAGGTTGTCGAACCTTCTCTCGAAATTGCGAGTAGCGCAGCCGGAAGAAGTTCTGTGGTGCTGCACCAATTAGAGAGGAAGCTAATGATGATGATCATGAAACTTCGGTTGAAGTTGCTCTGAGCCTCGGAGGTCAACGAGAACTCGTACCAATCCAGTTGGTATGATCCGTTATGAGTGTCATGTTGGTGGACAACACCGATGACCGAGACATATGAGGAAGCGATGATGAGCCCAGATTCCAATAAATGGCAAGAAGCCATGAAATCGAGATTGGATCCATGTACGAAAACCAAGTATGGACTTTGGTGGACTTACCGGATGGCGGAAGGCTCGAGAACAAATGGATTTTCAAGAAGAAAAGCAGATCTTGATGGTAATGTTCTTGTCTATAAAGCTCGACTTGTCGCAAAGGGTTTCGACAAATTCAAGGAGTTGACTACGATGAGACTTTCTCACGATGTGAAGCTAAAGTCATGAGGATTATGTTAGCAATCGCTGCATATTATGATTATGAGATATGGCGGATGGATGTCAAACAGCATTCCTCAATGGAGATATTGATGAAGAGTTGTATATGATGCAACCCAAAGGTTTTGTCGATCCTAAAGATGCTAACAAGGTATGCAAACTTCAACGGTCCATCTATGGATTGAAGCAAGCATCCGAAGTTGGAATCAACGTTTTGATAAGGTGATCAAAGTTTTGGTTTTATACAAACTTATGGAGAAGCTTGTATTTACAAGAAAGTGAGTGGGAGCTGTAGCATTCTTAATACTATATGTGGATGACATATTGTTGATTGGGAATGATGTAGACCTTCTTAATAGTGTCAAGGAATATTTGAATAATAGTTTTTCAATGAAAGATCTTGGCGAAGCAGCTTACATATTAGGCATAAAGATTTATAGAGATAGATCGAAGCATGAAATATCATTGTCACTGAGTACATATTTGGAAAAAGTTCTAAAGAGGTTTGGAATGGAAGAAAGCAAGAAAGGATTCTTGCCCATGTTGCTAATCGACCTTGAGTAAAACTCAAAGTCCGACATCGGAGAAGATAGAAAGGATGAGTAAGACTCCTATGCCTCGACCATAGGATCTCTAATGTATGCCATTCTATGTACTAGACCCGATATTGCATATCTTTGTTAGTTTAACTAGCGAGATATCAAAGTGATCCGAGTGGATCATTGGACAGATCAAAAACATCCTTAAGTACTTGAGAAGAACTAAGGATATGGTTCTTTCTTATGGAGGTGATGAACATCGTTGTTAATGGTTACACCGATGCTAGTTGGAACACCGATCGGATGATTCTAAATCACAATCTGGATCGTATTTATTTTGAATGGTGCAACGATTAGTTGGAGGTGCAAAGCAAAGCGTTGTGGCGAGATCTTCAAGCGAATCGGAATACATGGCTGCTTGGAGGCTTCACAAGCGATATGGATGAAAGAGTTCATTCTGAGCTGGGTGTGGTTCCTAGTCGCTGGACCCAATGTCTATCTCTTTGTGATAACATGGGCGCCATAGCCAATGCAAGAACCAAGGTCACACAAGAAGTGAAGCATATCAAGCTGCGTTTTCACGCTATTCGAGAACATATCCGGGATGGGGATATAAAGATTTGCAAAGTACACACAGATCTGAATGTGGCGGATCCGTTGACTAAACCTCTCCAGGGCAAAACATGACCAACACCAAGCGCCATGGGTGTTCGGTATATTACCATGTAATCTAGAATAGATGACTCTAGTGCAAGTGGGAGACTGTTGGAGATATGCCCTAGAGGCAATAATAAATATAGTTATTATTATATCTTTGTGTTTATGATAAATGTTTACATTCATGCTATAATAGTATTAACAAGGAAACATTAATACTTGTGTAATTTGTAAACTTAATTTGAAGTCCCTAGTATAGCCTCTATACTTCACTAGCTTGTTGGTTGATTAAATGATTGTGGTTTCCCTATCATGAACATTGAGATGTTATCAACAACAAGATCATATCGTTAGGAGAATGATATGGTGGACATACTCCTATTGATAAGCGTAGCATAAAGATCAAGTCATTTCAATAGTTCAATTGATATATGCTTTCTGATACATAGTAACCTAATTCCTTCGACCATGAGATCATGCATATCACCTTTACGGATGGATGCTTTGATGACATCAAACACCACACCGTGGCGGGTGGCTATAAAGGTGGCATTGAGTGTTGGAAAGTATTGGTTGAAACACATGGATCAAGAGTGGGATTTGTCCATCCATATGACGGATAGATATACTCTGGGCCCTCTCGGTGGAATGTCATCCAATTAGCTTGCAAGCATGTGACTGGTCACAAGGGATCACATATCACGGAGCGAGAAAAGAGTACTTATCGGTAGCGAGGTTGAACTAGGTATGCGAGATACTGGCGATCATAACCTCGGATAAGTAAACTATCGTGAGACAAAGGAAATTGGTGTCGTATGTAAGTGGTTCATTCGATCGCAAAGTAATCGTAGAAATATGTAGAATATGAATTTCCAGTTCCTCTATTGGTTATTGTTCGGAGAAGTGTCCCGATCATGTCCGCATAATTCACGAACCATAGGGAGACACATAAGGATTCGACGTTGTTTGAGTAGTTATGGTATTATGAGAAAGAGACCGAATATTGTTCGAGTCTCGGATGGGATCCGGATATCACGAGGTGATCCGGAATGGTCCGGAGAATAAGATTCATATAAGGAAAGTCCGTTTGAGTTCGGGAATGATTACGGTGTTTTCATCGGGAATGTTCTAGAAGGTTCGGATTGTCCGCACTCCGGGAGGTACATGAATGTGTCATTGAATGATTGCATCATGTACTAAGTGTTCTTGCTGTTCCAAAACTGAAAAGTCAAATTGCGGTTTGAAAGTAAAGCTAAAAAAACAGCTGTGGAAAAGCGAGCTGTGGGAAGCGACAGAAACTGGGAAACAAGCAAGAGGTGTTGGAACCAACTTGGAGGAGGTCCTCTCCTCCAAGCGGCGTCCCCTAGGCGAGTTGGGGAGGGACTCCTCCTCCTGATGCGCCAAGCCCTCCACCTATAAAAGGAGGGGCAGGGCCTCCTCCTTGAGACACACAAGTTCCTATCTCTTCTAAATCTCCGGTTTATAGCCGTTTTGGTTTAGAGCTTCTAATTGCTTTAGCCTGCGGTTTAGAGCCTTCTAATTGGTGTGTCTAATCTCTAGACCACTAATAGCCCTCTCTCATAATCCACCATACTCGCTCGGGCTTAAGGAGAAGCCCTGCGGATTTCCCTCTACTTCCAGGTACCACCTTGGTTGTCTTTGAAATCGCGAGGAGAGTGCTACAACCTCATTTTCTTTGGAACAAGGGAGAGGAAAGTCTTCGTCAGAGCACCACGTGTGACCGCGGAGCGCTGCTGAACGCAGCGCCGGAAGGATCGTCCACACGATCTTGAGATCGGAAAGAGTACGACTACATCACCCACGAGAATCCGCTCTCGTTAAACACTTTGGAATCTTCAAGGGTAAGTTATTCCATCGACTCGTTGCTACAATCTAGTAGATAGATCTTGGCTTGTTTGTTTGTATGCGATAGAAAATTTTTGTTTTCCATGCTACGAACCCCTACAATATGAACATATAGCTATCGTTAGAGCCCTTAGCCCTAAGGAAGAACTACTCCCTCCTCATCATGGGAATCAACAATGGTGATGAAGATGGCGGTGGATATCGATGGAGATGGCTCCGGGGGCACTTCCCCGTCCCGACAGGGTGCCGGAACAAAGACTTTTTGTCCCCCAAATCTCCCCTTTGGTGGCGGCGGTGCTACGGAGGTTTTCGTGGATTTCTTCTGGATTATTTAGGGTTTTCTCCCCGAGGGCTTATTATAGGAAAAGGGGGAGGCCGAGGCGGTGGCCAGAGGGCCCACACCTTCCCTAGGCGCGGGCTAGGCTTGGTTGCGCCCAGGGGGGGTGTAGCCACCCTCTGGTGCCTCTCCGTCCCTCCTTCTGGATTCGTGTCCCTCACGGAAAGTTATTGACTTTGGCTTTTGTTCCTCCAATTATGAGAATATTGATTTTCTGTCTTTCTGGAACCAAAAACAGAAGAAAACAGACAACTGGCACTGTGGCAACTTGTTAATAGGTTAGTTCCAGAAAAGATATAAAAATACCTCAAAGTGTAGACAAAGCAAAGCAAAGTAGATACAAAACAAGCATGGGGCATAAAAAATTTTAGATACGTTTTCGACGTATCAATCACACAAGTTTAGAGGAGAAACAATAGAAAAGTGTTCGAGAAAGTAGATACGTTTTGGATGTATCAACTCTCCCCAAGCTTAGCTTATTGCTTGTCCTCAAGCAATTCAGTTGAAAACCGAGTGCGATAAAAGAACTTTTATGAACACTTTGCTTCATATGATGTATATATATTCTCAACACAGGAGTAGATGCTTAGACAATTCATAATAAGGAGTATGCAACTAAGTCTACTCAATAGTCATTGCAAGCTATGAAGAGAAACCAACTCAATAATAATAAGTAGCATGAAACATAAACATAAGAAACATTGCAATGCTCATAGTAAGGTATGATAGAGTGGTATCTCGCTTGCCTTTGTTTGAAGAGCACAATATAAATGCCAAGGCACCTCTGAAGTTCACATGAAGACTAGAAGTAAAGATATCAGAGATACAAGCATCAAAGTCATGACATAATTAACCAAGTTTTGGAACAAACACAAGAATGACAACTATGCTCTCAAGAAGGTGCTCATAGAATAAGCGGTGAGTCAACAAAGTTGTGAAAATGGTTTTGTGAAGGTTTGAAAGGCTTCCAAATGCGGAAAGGAAGGTACTCATTAGCTTTGAGCTCTCATTGCCCCTATCATAGGCATCTTCATGTGGTTAAGGTGAAAGTGAGGTCCACTATGAATCATATGCTTGATAGACCATAAACTGGAAATCCCAAGTCCCTTGAGTACGAGGGTCGCTCTGCATGCTACTCAACTTTGGTCACCTGAAAGTTCTTGTCATTATAAATACATGCATATCATCGAGAACCGCCAATGAGGTACCCCTTGCACATGGTACATGAGCTTTCCCATAACCAAAATGACAAGGCAAACAGACAATGAGCATCTCAGCAATCTTTTTATTTACCATATGCATATCTTTTTATTGAGGATGCTTCATAAATGCTTATTATGGTGTTGCTACAAGTTTCCACCATGATTAGGCATGGCTTAGGCTAGCGGCCCGGGCATTTCTCTAACACAATGTATAAACTCCATGAACTCACAACCTCCCCTTTTATTTCACATCGTTGACATCCGTAAACAAAAGAGCAAGGAATCAACTGGATGATATATCCAAAAAGTGTTAAAAGTGTTCCCCGTGACAACATGGTTCTACTGACTCCTAGCATATAATTAGCAAGCATATAACTTTCATGGACAAGTCACAATGGTTCAGGATTATTAAGTGCAAGGAATAAAGTGTGCCATCAAGTTCGTGAGATCTTTACTAACTAACTTTCTCAAACCAGACAAACATTTTATTTTGGAAGAAAACACGGCATATATAAAATATGCACTGAAGTAGCAAATGATGCTAATAGGTAGGTATGGTGGACACCGCTGGCAATAATGGTTTTGGGGAGTTGGAAGCACAGGTAGAGAACATACTCAGTGCAAGTTAAGGCTAGCAATAGAGAGGGAGCGACAAACAAGAGAGCAATAGCTGCCATAATCATGCTTGCAACAAAACATGACTAATTATGGCATGAAAGTGATACAAGAACTCGGAGGAAAGATAAATCATCGAGGCTTGCTGACTATTGACTAGTCATATGCATGCATGAGCATGTGCCGAGTCGATTCACATGAACAGTCAGAGGAGGATACCACAATATCATACCAAAATATGAATAAAACAATGCAAGCAAACATTCATATGACATACTACAAACTATTAGCAAGATGGAGCTAATCGTAGACAAGCAAGAACTACTAAGTATCCATAATGACATACACCTTACACAAACAGGCTAAGAATGCTCACGATGATGAGTATATGTACAAAAATGAAACAAATAGAGTTTGTTACCAGCCTCTTACCACACCTCGAGTTGTCTTAATCTTCATTATTGCCCTTCACTTGTGTGACTTGAAGAATAACATGAAACCAAAATTCACTATGGACGGCTAAACCCTGCAAAGAACTCACAAAACCAAAGAAGACCAACAAATATTTTTGGTGTTTTCGATTTTTAAAAGAAAGCAAACAAAGCAAAACCAAACAAAGAAGCAAACAAAGCAAAGCAAACAAAACAAAATCTTTTTGGATTTTTCTTTTAAGGCAAACCAAAGCAAAGAAACAAACCAAGAAAAACAACAAAAATATTTTTAGGTTTTTACAAAGAAGCAACAAAAACCAAAAAGAAAGCGAAAACAATGGATGTACAAAGAACCGACCGAACATGATATATATATATATATATATATATATATATATATGATTGTGATGTCGGTATACCTCCCCTCCAAGCTTAGGATTTTGTCCTAAGTGGGGCTCAATCCCATGATGTCCAGGTAGATGCACCTCCGTAGTATGTCGAGGAAGCTCCCTCGTCCTGGTACGAGCTCGAGGACTCCCCCGTGTAGTGTATCGCAGAGTCATGTGAGGGCGCTTCCTCCTAATAGCGCCCATGGAAGTTAAGAGAGCGCGGCTTATCATCCATCTCCACCTTCGAGCGTGACCAAGGTCCCTAAGAAATACTGAACAAAGTGGTTTGGGGTAGAGGGATCTCCCTCTCTTCCCCGTAAGTAAACAACATTCTATAAACCAACTTCTCAAGAGTAGAGCTAGTGGTGACAAAGTGAGGCGCCTTCATGGCAGCAAGATCAAGCCTCTGAGGAGCCAAAACTGTATCATGTGGATCAACATCAATGTTCAAGGCAGCAGCAATACGAGTAGCAATAACTCCCCCATAAATGGGTCCCTTAGCAGCTAAACGACGAGCAATGAGAGAACTAAGATTATACTTATCCTCATTGTTGAGAGCAGTAGCTAAGAAGGCCAATTGATAGTTGGAAATATTACTAGTGTTCTCCCTTCCAAGAACACTAGTGGCAAGATAGTAGGCAAAGTACGTGATGGCTGGAAGTTGAATATTCGTTATCTTCCCTCGCTGATCTTTGCGGTCATCATCATTGGTTATTCCTCGGTAAAGCTCCAAAAAACCAGCGGGAAGAGCTGGAATCTTTTTTGATGACCAGTTGTACCAAGTTTTGGGGCCTTGAAAATTTTCTTCAAAGTCATAGAATGAGCCCTGCCATAAATTTTGAAAGACACAGAAGGCTTGAACATGCTGTTAGTAAAGGATAAACTCTCCACAAATGTTTTAGTAAGCAAAGCATATTGTGCACTCTCATACTGCATGTAACTTGTTAGTCTAGCCCTCTGAATCAAAGTCATAAAATCGTTAATAATCCTAGCAGCTTGCAAGAAAGTTTGGCAAGGAAAGGTGGAGTGGTGCGCATACCCTTCATCTCCCTCGTCACCAAATTGCGGAGTGATGAGATCCTCATTGTATGAGGGTCTAGTACTGGTAGATGACCTTGGAATCCTTTCCCTTCTAGGTGCATCACTCTCAAATATATCACCAAATGTGTGGTGGTCCATGACTTCACTTTTCTGAAATTTTAAACAACCATCAAACCAAGAGATTTCTAAGTTGATAAATGATGAGCAACTACTATAGGAACTTGCTAGAGGACTACACATGCACCAAAACAAAGTTTTCTAAGCCTAGAACAAGCATGCAAGCTCAAACAACCTGTCACCTATAGCAGCAAAAATACTCAAGATACAATCTACCAATCACAAATCTAATTGGACAAGTGGAGGAGGCACATACCAAGAAACAATCCCTCCAAAAATCAGCACATGAGATGGGCTGAACAAGGAGATCGAAAATTGCGAGCAAGAACAGCAAGAACTCAAGCTTGAGCAAGTTTTCTGGTGTTTTCGGGAGAAAGAAAGAAGGTGGCTTTGAGGAGGCAGCCTGGAGGGGCCAGGTGGGCCAGACCCCCTCCCCCCGGTGCCGCCACCTAGCAGGCCGCGCCTACCACAGGTGTGGTGGCCTCCTGGGTCACTTCAGGTGTCTCTCTGCCCCTTTTTTCGAGGAAAAAATCTTTTGAATTTTCTGGGAATTTTCGGGAAACTTTATTTTTGGCCATTTTTTAGGGTATGAAAACTGATTTTCTCGCAGAAACAGTTTTCTCAAAAGAAGCAAAAGAAAACCAAAAGCCAAACTATAGAAGCACTAAGAAACTCTAACAAGCAGACAACTAGCAAAACTAAAGCTAACAAGAGAAAGGCAAAGACTAGGAAGGAGAAAAGTGAAAGAAAGCAAGAATAACCATAGTGGAAACATTATTTTGTTCATTAAAATCCTTTTGTTAACAATGTTGATCAAGTCTTGTTACCAAAACAATCTTATATGAAACAAAACTTTGCATTCCACAAGGTGATTATGTTACCTCATACTTGATAGCAATGGTCCCAATCATAATAGTTTCAAAATTTTCTTGTGGAATGGGGCAATATATTTCTCCAACCTTGATGCTCTCAATATTTTCAATGGAATTCAGGCAATAGCTCTTAACAACCTTCTTGGAGAAATAGACAGTGTGCTCTTTGTCATTAATATTGAATGTTACTTTTCCTTGATTGCAATTGATGACAACACCTGCAGTATTAAGAAAAGGTCTCCCAAGAATAATAGACATATTATCATCTTCAGGCATTTCAAGCACAACAAAATCAGTTAAAACCATGCAATTTTGAGCAACTTGGACAGAACATCCTCACAAATACCAAAAGGAATAGTAGTTGACTTATCATCCATTTGCAAAGATATATCAGTTGGTATCAACTTTTCTAGCTGGAGTCTCTTGTAGAGAGAAAAAGGCATAACACTAACTTTAGCTCCCAAATCACATAAAGCAGATCTAACATAATTATTCTTAATGGAGCAAGGAATAGTTGGTATACCTGGATCACCAAGTTTCTTTGGAATCTTACCATTGAAGGAGTAATTAGCAAGCAAGTAGAAATCTCCTCATTATGAATCTTCCTTTTATTAGAGATAATATCCTTCATATACTTTGAACAAGGAGGCAACTAAATAGCATCAGTCAAAGGAATTTGCAAGAATAAAGGTTTCATCCACTCACAAAACTTGTTGTAGTGTTCTTCCTCCTTTGACTTGTGTTTCTTACCTGGAAAATGCATAGATTTCTGCACCCAAGGTGTGGCATCCCGCAAAACCACTACTAGAAAATCGCGTTGTTTTGTGCATTGCATCATCATGACCGCATGCTCATGTCATCATGCCACATTGCATTTGAGCATCGTCATCATCTTGCATTTGCTTGCATAAAACTATTTGCAGAAAAACCTATTTTGTGTTTCCAAAACTCCCCGCCTTTGTTCAAACGCAAAACCCGGGTCACCGGATTATTTTGTTTTGTCCATTGTCGGTTTGCAAAAAAATACGCTGGTTGAAATAAATAAATTAATTAATTATTTTAGGGGGGCAGTCGAACGGGCCGAATCGACCCGAACGACCACCCCAGAAATTAAACGGTCCAACCTAGACCCTTTTCTACCCCAACCTAACCTACCCAACCCCTCTCCACCTCACCCCGACCACTCCCCTCGTGACACCTCACTCCACCCCTCTACCTTACCCAACCCCATCCCGCCACCTGGCCACCTGCTCTCACCCCCACTCCCCACTTCCCCCACCGACCAGGCCACCTGGGCGGGGTCCACCGCCACCTGGCCAACGCCCCACCAGCCCCTGCCGACAACCCCCTGGATCCCCACCACCCACGCGCGCTTGCCCCAGACTCCGCTACCCCAGCCGCCGGGACCCACCTCACGACGCTCTCCCCAACCCACCGACGCGACGCCCTTCTCCTCTCTCTGGCGTCCCGCTCCTTCGACCTACCCCCCCGCCCTTCTTCCTCACCCCATCCCTCGAGCCGACCGCTCCCGCCTACCATCTCCGGCCGACGAGCACACGCCACCTCCTGCTACCTCGCCCTAGACCGCCTCTCGGCCCGCCTCCTCCGCCTCGTCGGCCGGACCTCGCGCATGTCAGCCTCCCTCCCGTCGCCCCGCTCACCACCGCGTTCCCCTCCTTCCTCCTTCTCGGCCCGGACCCGACGCCCCGGCCTCCATCCTCTCCGGCAGACCCCAGAGGCCGCCGTCCTTCTCCCGCCTCCCTCGGCGGGCGACAACCACGCTTCTTCGCCGACTTCGCTGCCTTCGAAGCGCTGCCTTCGCGGCCGTCCGCCTCGCCGTGCCCGTCGCCGAGCTCCTCCGTTGACCTCCGGCAGCTGAAGCTTCCAGCGCGGCAGCAGCGACCACCGCGGGTCGGCCCTGCGTGCCCGCCGCCTCTGCCGTCTCCGACCCAAGCCCGCCGCGAGCGAGCGCCCGAGCCTTCCGGCCTGCACCGCGGCCCCAAACCGCCGTTTCCACGCGTCGGCCGAAGCGATCTAGTCTTGCGCCAATCGCTTCCGCCTCGACCAGCGGGTCTTCGCTTTCGCTCGATGTGTTCAATCTTGTGTCCTTGAACCTGCAGTTGGTGTAGTTGCTGTGTATGATCCTGCCAGGAGCACAACGCCAAGGACCTACACCGAAGTGGCCACTGATTGTATCGTGTGGTGTTGTTAAGATGAGGTTGCCCCAAAACCAAGTCAAGGAGCCATGTGCCGATGCACAAGTCCAAGATCTGCATCACTTGTGTCGCGGCCAAGACCATCCGAGGATAGATCTCACCGGGACCGACCCCGGCGCCCGAAGCTGAGAACCCCGACAAGAACCACGACACGGATACACCGAGTTCTCCATCGAGAACATCAAGACCGTCCCTGGAGCGAAACGTCGAACCCCGGAGTCCAAACCCCCGAGGGCCGAACCCTCGTACGCCAAGATCGCCCACATGGAACCGAAGATGTCGAGACCCGGGAAACCGATCCTCCCGGAGTCGGAAGACCGAACCCTGGCGAGCCAAGTCCTTCGACCCGAAGACCGCAGACGCGACAAGTTCTTCACCCCGGACGCCAAGACCGACTCGATGGCGCGGACCCGACAAGATCCTCGCAACGACAAGAACGACACCGACCAGGGCGAGTCCGATGCGCCCCGACGCCGCACCAAGCCCTTCATTCCGGATGCGACAAGATCTGCCCCGTTGTTCGAGAACGTTTCCGCCGAGACCGACCCGTCGAACCCCGGACCCTGGAACCCCAAGTTCGTCGAGGCCCTCTAATGTGTGAACCCCTTTTCCGAAACCCTATTTTATAACATATTATCAACTGTCGCATATTAATTGTTCATGCATGCATCCTTGTCTGTGGTTTGGGGGCCTTATGCCGATTCACCTGATAATTAAATATGGGGCCATATGCGGGCAAACATAGCCTTATATTGGCCTCATTTAAATTTGTGTAGCGGACCGGTAACTTATTTTTCCATGTTAAGACAACATTTAAATTGCGGGGTAGATAAATAACATGAACCGCCTTATTAATTGTCGGGACCCCGGTTCCGCTTAATATGACCTAATTGCATTGCACCTTTGCCATGCCATGCATCATACATGCATCATGCCGATCTTCTGCCATTGTATTAAATATTGCATCCGGTGTTTATTCTAGCGTTTGCTTCTTCGCGGATAAGATCGTTGAGTTGATGTGAGCTTCACCGATCTTGGTTGTACCTTGCAATGTTTTCATGAGCATCTCCCCTTTCTACCTATCTTACTTTTATAGCATTTACTTCCTGTTGATCTATTGCTATCCGTGTCGCGATGCTCTAGTTTCGACCGTGATATCCTCGCAGCCTTATATCGCTTGGACACCTCCTATTACCTTGTTTGGTAGATAGTCGGACTTGCGCCGTAGTCGCTTGCTCATGTGCTGCGTGTCGTCAAATGCCACAGCTTGTTGATGTATTGCCGCATGTTGATGTTGGAGATGATCATAGCTTTACTTACCGCTCACTTTAATTCTGTTTAACAACTAAAATTGAAGTAAGCGAGGCATCGGTGGGTGATAGATAACATTTGGTTTCGAACGCCCACTTGTGTCCGTAGGACCCCGAGTACTTGATACTGTTCTTGATTTATCGCGCTATCCACATCCGGAGGTATATGGGACCCCCCGAGCGAGCTTGATTCAGTCTTATTTCGGGCCACAAACTAGTTTGAGGTTTTATTTACTATCCTGTACTTATGCCATGCTACTTCAGATACGATTGTGCGAGGAGCACACTGCATTTAGGAATTGTGACCCGTTACGCTGATCGACAAGCCCAGTTTTGGGTTCCCGATGCCGCTACCGCCCCACAAACCTTGAGTCTCTCGAGCTAGCTTACATCGTTATGGTAAGACTCAAGGTGGCCCCTGAAATATTTCTCAATCCTGTGATTGCTTTGTCGTGAAAGCCTCGTTGGGTTTTGATTTGGTTTTTCCGAGGTTGATCGAGCGTGTTGCTATTGGTGCACCCAGGGTAAAACTTCAAAGCCGTGTCCGCGGTTATGGACGACTTGGAGCACAGTATCTCGATCATAGACAAGCATAACTAAAGTAGTGCTATAAATTTGACTTTATAATGACTAGTAATCAGCTTCACTATAATGGAATGGCTAAATAATACTGCCCACAATTGCTTGTTTGATTGTCGCCATGCATTGTACCCGACTAGTAAGTATTGCAACTACAACGGAATGGCTAATTAAAGTACCAACAACTGCTGGGTTTTTGGGTTATCTCATGCTAATTGTATCTGATTAGTAAGTGTTACTACTGTAACGGAATGGTTAATTAAAAGTGCCCACTGCTTACTTTATCAGGATGACTCTCTATACTTGACTAGTAATTGCTGCAACGATAACTAAATAAATAAAACTGCCAACTGTGTGAGTTCCTCGGTTGACTTCCTCGTTTGGTCTCGAGGGGGAAACACCAGGATGGGTTTGTTTGATGGTAGTATCAGGTTGTTTCCGGATAGGTCATTCTTATCCCTCTCTGATAACCGCCAGTTGTATCGAGTCTCTATAGGTTGTTTAGTGCATGCTGCCGCGCTTGATCCACCATACCTATGTAGGCGAGACCGCCAATTCTAGTCTCGCTGCATCGCCTCGTGATCGACGCTCCTCTTTTCCTTTGCCCTTTGTCGGCACCCCTTTTGCTTAAGCAGTTGAGATCGACGTCGTTAGCGGGGTTACCCTTCCGCTTGGCCTCAAGGGTTATGGACGCCATTGGTTATTCTTCAGGGCTCTTAGCCCCATTTGCATCTTGTCCGTAGTCGGACGCTCTATCGTTTTCAAGGTGATTTGGATCTTTGTATATTATAACTGTATTCTTGACTCATGGAGTCGCTGTTATATATATATATATCTGTTCTATGGGTCCCATCGAGGACTGTTGTGTAATGTTATTACTTCGTTTTCCACCCGCACGAAAGTGCCTGGTGGGCACCTTTGAATCGTTTCTATGCGGGTTTGGCGGGTTTCGCTAAAACTTGCATAGGTCCGATTCTGAGGGTGTTACACAAGGTTCTCTCTCTTTACCATGTTTATTAGCAATAAAATCTTTCTTTGTGTACCTAGTGTTCTTAGTGTGCTTCTCAGGTTCTTCCTCAACTTCCTCCTTATCAGGAGCATCATTATTATTACCACTCTCAGTTTCAAAGATCGAGATGATATACTATTAAGGTCTACAGTAGGTTCAAGTGGTTCCTCAACTATCTTATGTTTCTTTTTCTTTCTCTTACGAGGACTACCACTATCTTCACCTTGTTGGGAATCTTGCTCTATTCTTTTAGGGTGTCCTTCAGGATATAAAGGATCTTGAGTAGCTATACCACTCCTAGTTCTAATTCCATAAGCATGTTTATCTCCATCACGAGACTTCCCCATGATGAAAGGAGTAGCAGTGAACAATAATATATCCAAGTGAACATACAAATAAAGCTATGATCCCCGGCAACGGTGCCAGAAAATAGTCTTGATGACCCACAAGTATAGGGGATCGCAACAGTCTTCGTGGGTAGTATTACCCAATTTATTGATTCGACACAAGGGGAGCCAAAGAATACTTGCAAGCCTTAACAACTGAGTTGTCAGTTCAGCTGCACCTGGAAATAGTTCTTGCTCACAGAAGTTTATCAGTAGCAACAGTTTGTAGTAGCAATAGCAAAGCAACAAAGAATGGAAACAAGAGCAATAGTAAAGAACGATAAAGAGGGATTCGAAAAGGTAGGCATAGGGATGGATCGACGGGCGTTGCATGGACGAGTCTAAACATGTAACTTCAAGATCTAGGGCATTGCAGATAAATAATAACAAGCATCCAAGTACTAAACAATCCTAGGCATGTGCTCCAAATATAGTCATACGTGCTCGCAATGAGAACTTGCACAACATCTTCTGTCCAGCCAACCCGTGGCAGCGGGGCCTCTAGGAAACTACTGGCAATTAAGGTGCTCCTTTTAATAGAGCACCGGAGCAAAGCATTAACACTCCGTGAACACATGTGATCCTCACACCACAGTCATCCCCTCCAGTTGTCCCAATTATTGTCACTTTGGGGCCTTTGGATCCGGACAATGATATGTGTACACAACTTGCAGATAAGATCACAAACAATACTATCATAATGATTCAATAATAAGTTCAGATCTGAGATCATGGCACTCGGGCCCTAGTGACAAGCATTAAGCACAACAAGTTGCAACAAAGTCAAATAGCACTAATAGAGATACTAGGTACTATGCCCTAACAGATCTTATTCGATTACATGATAGAACTCATCCAATCCCTACCATCCCCAAGCCTACAGTGGGGGATTACCCACTCATGGATGAGGGAAACATCGTTGGTTGATGGAGATGCGTTGGTGATGACGATGACGATGATCCTCTCCAAATTCCCCGTCCCGGCAGGGTGCCAGAACGGAGTTTTTGGATCTGAATCTTGGTTTCTGGTGGCGGCGGCGGAGCGGAACTCTTTCTTGAAAACTATCGAACCCCCCTCGGTTTTTAGGTCGAAAGGCAACTTATAGGCGGAGAGGGAGGACGAGGGGGTGCCTGGGGTGGCTGCACCCCCTCCAGGCGCGCCCAGTGGTGGGCCCGCGCCTAGGGTGAGTGTGGGTCCCCTAGGCCTCCTCTCTGTCTCGTCTTCTGGCTCCGTGGATCTTCTGGTGAAATATAATTTTTGGCATATTTTTCGGGATTTTTTCCGATAGTTTATTTTCTGCACAAAAACAAGACACCAAGGTAATTTTGCTGAAAACAGCGTCAGTCCTGTTAGTTGTATCCAAATCACACAAGTTTAGAGAAGAAACAATAGCAAAGTGTTCGAGAAAGTAGATATGTTTTATACGTATCAGTAGCTCTCACCTTATTCAATCTTTAGCTCATACCATGTTTGGAGGTGGATGAGAAATTCTAGATGTTGTAGAATTGTTGTGATCCTTTTACTATGGTATCATGAAGAGGATGTGTAGTAGTGATATATTGCCCATACGACTTGTCGATGTTCGTCATCGTTAGCAATATGCAAAATGCTCCTAGATCTCTTGGAGGGGCGTACTTTTTTTTAGGGGCGTACTTTTACATGTAGCGGTCAATCACCTTTCCCCTTTAAGTTGATCTAGTTTATCTAGTATATTGTTCAATAAATCATTCCATATGACAATAATGTCCAACCAAAATCTAGGCATTATACTATAAGAATACAATAGATACCAAGAAGACAAGCAGTTGGGTTATAACACATCTTAATGAAGATAAAAAAAATTAAGCGGAGTTACGTCTATATGAAATGGCATTCAGTCCTCATGAAATAAGTCCCTAGATATCCCTAACATATTCAATTCATTTGATATTTGACAAAACAACATAATTCGCCAGTTACTAGAAGCGCCACGTCAACTCTTCTACCAACTAGCTTTCGTTTTTATGGCTTGTCCATAATTTCCATATCCGACAAAACAACGTGTCGACCGGAAGAGTGGCGGTAGCTCTTCGACCAACTAGCTTCCATGATTTGTCGCGACTCCTCGATCTAGTTTCGAGCCACTAGTGGACCTTTCGGTAACGCTGCATCCAATGGTTATTCCTTTTCGCCGCCTTTTGTCGGCCAACCTACTCTTGCAACCCTGGTAAACGACAAAACGGTTTATTGGACTATTCCGTAACGTCACGGTTCATAATTATACTTTCTAGATGTCCACCACGGAGAATTTGGTTTAAAAAGGCTGACCTTATGCCTCGTTTAAAAAGAAGTTCATTGTGCACTCTGGCGTGTCTATTGCAGTAAATCTCACATTTGCTTCTGGAGCGTCTGACTCTGTTTTTGCTTTTCTGGCTTACCTTCAGCAGTGGTACCCGCTATCCAGGCAGAGGGATAGGGAGCACCTAGACGGCTCCCTGCTAGGGCGGTGGCGCGGCGTTTCACGGTGTCTGAGCCTTAGGAGCCACCATAGAGGCATCCTCTAGTGCCTTTTTTTTCTTTTCCGGTTTGGGTTTTGTTGTGTTGTAGCCCTAGCTTGTTTAGAACTTTTTTTTCCTTTGTCCATTGCTTGGGGTATGCTAAGGCCTGTGGTGTTGTTGAACTTTGTATTCGGTTATTGTTTTATTTATAAAGCGGGATCAAAATCTGATTCGAGAAGAATTGCCAGCGATACCATCGCACAAGCTTTGCTCACCGTCCGCAGATGTGCCAATGCAGTTGTTTGCCACGGATTTAATTTTTTTTACTGCAGACCATACCCGCATTCGCGTTCTGAATCTTCACTGAAGCGTTGTTTCAGAAAAGATCACCGGAGCCGAGACAAGACGACATATACTTACGCGCAAGAGCAGCTAAACGTTTCCACAAACTCTGAACGTTGCTATTGATGTAAAACATACATGATTCCCGGGTAAAACTGGCACAGTTTCTACATCGCCAAAAACGTTTCAGCAAAAACTGGATAATCCGGCCACGGCCAGCTAGACAGTGAGACAATGTCAGTTTGGCTACATGTATGTAACTATGGAACAGTTTCCGAAAGAGTGCAAAACTTGATTAACATCTCCCGGCGAACAGTTTCGTGAGGCCGTAAATTCAGTGACCACCCAAAGCAAGGAGGGTTCAAAGAGAAGGCCAGATCCCGTCCAGAAAACGACGAGTTACAGCGGGGCGGGCAAACGGGTAACGTCTCATCGTTTGTGGGGAAAAGAGGAGAAGAAAATAACGCCGTCTGTGGCTGGACGGTGGCGGTTAGTTGCAATTTCAGGCTTTTCGACCGGGATCAGGGAGGGTTGCTTTACCTCCGGTGAAATTTATGCATGAAACCCAGCACTGACCAGATGTGAATGATGCCACCGATCGTAGCCAATGGACATAATATGATGTCACTCGGGCTAGAGCTAGTGTCCGTTTGTGGTTTAAGCCTTCGGTTCCTATTTCTTATCTCGAAGATATATATGATGAGTGCGCGACAGCGCGGTTCAGTGTGTTGCATCTCGAAGATAGATAGATAGATAGATAGATAGATAAAATAAATGAGATAAATCTCGAAGATATATGACGTTGTTGCATGCATCCCAAGCATTGTTCAGATAGCACATTGCATTATTGCTAATTCCCATTTCACAATATGATGTCACTCGCGCTAGAGCTAGTGTCCATTTGTGGTTTAAGCCTCCCGTTTCCTTTTCTTATCTCGAAGATATATGATGAGTGCGGTTCAGTGTGATACAATACATGCAGTGCAATGTGACGTTGCTGCGTGCATCCGGATTGTATGTATTACCTGAAATTGTTCACAGAGGGTAGATCCAAAGTATCTTTTTTTTGCGGGTAGATCCAAAGTATCTATATCTTATATCTGTTGTTGTGTTGCATAGTGTGTATATTTTTGCCAGCCATGCGCATTAGCGAGCCATAAATGTGTGATATATTACATTTATTTAGACACAGCCGAGCGGCGCCGATTGTTTGGTTCTACACGCGTATTGTTTCTCTAGAAAATAATACAGTGCTGGCTGCACCGATTTTTCGTTGTACATGCATTTTCTATTTTGTTGTTTTGCAGACCCTCCTTTGTTTCAAGATCCATCGAGCATGCTCTCCCTGTGGTCAGATATAACTTCACCCTGAAATGTTCCTTCCAAACACATTTTCCTCCTGATAAACAGTAAAATAAAATTTTGTTTTCAAATGGCTGTTTTTTTAACTATACATAATAAGATATCTATATCTAATCTGTCCCTAGGAAAAATAAACAAAAACCTGGTATAAAAAATAATAAAAGCACTAGATCTACTTCTTAATTCATGCCTCCAACTTACCTTATGTTTACGATATTTTACATGTGCTATGTTTTTGAACGGATAAGGCCCCGAAGGACTAGAGCTTTATTCCGGTGGTGGGTGAACAATTACAAGGAGGCCTAGAAAGAAAAATAAAATTACAATGAGGTCCCAGACTTTTACACAGAGCACCCAAAAAGAGATTGCAAAAACGCAAGTGAGTCCTAGGAATCCGCCGACGATGAACAACATCGAGGCCTGAAGGCCACTTCGAGACTGGGCAAGATCCTCGTGAAGAAGAAGAAAACGCGCAACCCACAGTGCCAAGCACGACGAGGCCACCCAACTGGGAATTGAACATCGGACGCGGAACTTAGCCGTTGCTTGGAAGACGCCGCGGGGAGGACAATCTCCAGATGCTCCCAAAGGCTCCAAACATGCCCAACAACCTTCTTCCTATCCTTCTCCACCTCCACGCCTCCACTGCCGTCCAGTTCGACTAGAGCAGTAAGAGATTCACCAGGAAGACGATAGTCGTGCTTGATGAAGAGGGAGTTAGTAGGTCACCACCGCAATCACTTCTTATTCTCCTCGTCTCAATGGCTGGTCGGAAGAAGAAGAGCAGCAGAGGAAGACGAAGTCGACAGTCGTGCTTGATGAAGAGGGAGTTAGTAGGTCACCACCGCAATCACTTCTTATTCCCCTTGTCTCAATGGCTGGTCGGAAGAAGAAGAGCAGCAGAGGAAGACGAAGTCGACCACCACCTGGCGTCACGCACATGTGATAGAGAGGAAACACTCCCGCCACGCCTAGAACCGCGCATCAGAGCATTCCGCATATCCTATACGAAAAAGTAGAGAGACTTATTCCAATCATTTGTACTTCAGGTACGTATGGATATTCAAGCATCCCATCTTAATAAACATATCTTATTAAAATACAAAATTAACATATTAAATTCTATAAAAATGAAGAGTTTTATCATCCATCATTTAAAAACACAATTTCAAAAGCAATTTGGCTCTAGCCCAGAAAAACAAAAGACAGGACCAATTTTATAATTATACTTGTGTGTCATAAGAACTTTGCGGATTACAAGTGTGTTTTATGCATGAATTTCCTATGGTGAGTGACCTATATTATCTTGGTATGTGGTCACACAAATTTTTCTTCATTTCCCCTTTCTTAGCCTCTAAAGGAAGATCCTAGCTCTAGTGTCAATTATGGCAACTTCGGTTTGTGACTATCATAAAGCAATTAAAGAAGAGTCATATTTAGATGTTCTCCAACTCCAAAAAAGAGTAAATCATCCAAATTTAAAAAATCAAACATAATGTTACATAACAACACCCATATGAGTCCAATCACTTATTTATACTCATTCTGACCACTTCACAAGTTGGGATTTCATTGTTGGTCATCGGCAAGTTACATGCATTATATCCACCATTCTTTAACCTCCAACTCTTACGATATATACATATGGATTCCATATTACATATGTGATTATTGTAGATAGTAATTCTTCATCTACCATAAAATTGTGTATGAGTGCATCTACTTCATCACCAACCATAAAATGACTAATGTGATATCTTAGCTATTTGAAGACTTATTTGTGATTTCTTTCCATGTATGTGTCGGGAGAGAGAAATGGTTGTACGGAAAAGAGGTTGTGTGGTATCCTTTTGAGAAATAAGTTAATGTGTAAAATATTTTTTCTAGCATATTGCTATCAAGGAATTCTAAGCAAGAAATAATGCTGAAACAAAGTCGAGACTTACTTGTTTGAAAAATATATCACAAATCCAAAATACAAGTATTGGGTTTGTAGTGTTTCAAAATGTAAATGTGGACACAAAAACCAACCCACACCCACACCCCACCCCCCGAAACACTAGCTTTAAGGTCATCAAAAAATCCTAGTTAGCAATCAAGAAGGCAATTCCTAGAATCTACCTTCGAGTGTATCTAGTCATGCAAGCAATCCAAAGAAACATTATCATCCTAGAAGTTGACTTTGAGGAATCCTTTTTCACGAATAGGCATGATACCATAAAAAATCACATGTTACCTTGGCTTGAATAGGACTTGCTGGGCTAGATCAAAGGTTTCATCATCTCATTTTTGTTACATCATTTTTATGACCTAGTGCAACACCCGTTTTTGTGTGCACTATAAAAAAGGCGACGTTGGCTTCATAATACCATAAACGGAAACCACTTTGATCCTTCGGCCTTGGGCCCACCGCATAGTCACTGATGAAGTGAGAGCGACTAGAGTATGCCGTCTAGGGTTGGAAGTGAAGTGTGTGAGAGCAACCAGGATGGGGATGTTTAAATAGACCAAGAAGGAAAGTTTAGTGGGCTTCAAAAGGTTGGTAAATCTATACATCTATGGAAAATATACTTCACATCGGAAACAACGACTATATTTATTTGTTTCCATGTTGATGGGCCCATGGAAACCCACATTTGCAATTGAGATATGTAGATCTCTATATCCAATGTAGGTATCTTAGCGGGGGCCCATTTTTAACAGGCCTCATTGGCCATGTGTTTTTAATTTTAGTCGTGGGCCTTGTGATTGATGTTTTGACGGGTATGGCATTGTTATAGCTTTGTACTGGTGGTTTTTCCATTACCCAATTCTTACTTAAAATGGTAATTTCCAAATGTTGTCCAATATGTTTCCCTCTTTAATTAAATGCAAGTTCAAATATGTCCTCTACCTTAAGGTCATGTTGGAGGTCTTTGGTTAATCCACATGTCTTAAGGTTAACTACATATATAACATTGAAGCTAATAATCGAATGGATCTCACAACTAAGCTTTTTGGTTGCCATGTGTAAGTGCACCTCTTTACTTAACTTTATCTCCTATTGTTTCTTGCACATCATCAATAATTTAACTACTATGATGAAAAAAATGACCACATACTTTCTTATTTTCCTCCTTTCTCTTAGAGGGAAAATTTAGTGTGTCTCCCCTAACATACTACTTATGTCTAATCAATTCCTTGAGTCACGAAGGAAATTATTGGTCATGTGTTGTGGCCCTAAGGTAAATATGAATTGATTAGTCACATACTCACATCCATGTCCTTGTCATATGAAATATGACATGCAAAATACTCCCTCCATTTCAGTGAATAAGGCATACATTTTTTAGTGTTTTTTCTTAGACCAATAATTACTTCAAATATATAAAGTTTATCGTATAAATTAAAATCATTTGAAAGTTTTTGTAAATACAAATCCAATGATAGTAATTGTGTTCAAAATAATCATGACATTGTTGGTCAATTTTTCGATCAAAGTTCGTCTTGGAATGCGTGTGTGCATTACTCATAGGAATGGAGGTAGTAGAAGATAAGAGAGTTTGGTTGTTTCTAACATCGTGTTAGAAATGATGCTCTTATGCTCAAACTATTTTATTATTATTAAAATTAACACCATGGGTTCATTTAATTTAACAATACTAACAATTGTTTTGTTTAAACTTCCGCCAAAAAATGGTTTGCTATGGTGGAGGAATGTGTGTAGCCTACATGATAAGTTCAAACAAATCACTTCTTCCCATGCTGCCTCTTGTTAATTGGAATTGTTGGTGTGATAACACGTTTGGTGACAAACTTATTTCTATTTTCCATATTGCTTATTTTTGGCTAAAAATAATGAGATTGCCTTTATGCCAACGTTCATGAACATAGCTGGATATAATTAAGGAACTCTTTCAATCTCCCATGTCAACACAAGATTTTGATTTGCTATAACCTATAGGTTTTTATTCATCTCCTAATAGTGTGCGCTTAGTTAAGATCCAACGATTCCTGGAGATATATTTGGGTCTCCAATAGCTGTAGTTCCAAAAACAAATATGCACATGCAGCGGTAGATACTGGGCTAAGGTAGTGGGGCTAATGGGCTACATAGGCATGTCGGATCAATATTGGGGAGGGGCAATGGACAAAATACTACTATTTTTAGGAATACATGGGCCAAATACTACTAGTTCTTTGCCATTTTTTCATGGGCTAGGGCCGCGGAGGCCTCCCTCGACTCAACATGGCTCCGCCTTTGTGCATAGGGGTGCTAGAGATATACCTACTTCAAACATTTTCAAATGGATTCAAAATGTATTTTTTCATGTTTAAAGATTTCACCTTGTTATTTCTTCAATATCGCCTCACACCAAGACATAATTATGTGAACCAACTTAATTGTTGTCAATAGCTTGAACCATGATATTCTTTAAGATTACGCCTTAGCGACGCGTGATCATCTATTCTTCTCATGCCCTCTTAGACATTCATGTTGGACTCACAATTTTACTCATTAACGGTCTTCTAGCAACCTCCATTTCTGTCGAGCCCTTCTTTTTCAAATATTCACAAAGCTCCATGGAAAATTTGGAAGCAAATAAATGGAAATATATTTGTAAAAACTACCCTAGATTTACATCGTTCAAAATATGCTTAAAGATCAAGCTTCTAGTGCACTCACATTGAATAAGCCTCGAGTCTAACTATCATACTGTTTATCTTGGACTAATTTTATTGGAAACTATTGTTTCGATTGTTGTCTTAATAGGACATTATTGTGTATACAATTGACTAAGAGTTCTCTGTCTTTATAAATGTCGTCGTTGGGCCAACCAATGGTCTATAGTTTATATAATTCATACCAATAGAAACAAAACTACTATCACTATGGAACAACTTAACATATACAAAAAATGTTTATCTCCCTCATGAAAACAAAACTTTGGATATTTATACACTATACTTATTATTATCCACACTATACATATATGGATAACTTACATCCATAAAACACAATTTTGCCCCCGTTAGGACATGCATGTGAGATCTCGAACCTACCAGATTCCAACATTTGTTCGGATTTCAAAAACCATTCCTCACTCAAACTGATACACACATCCTACAAACTATTTTATATTGTGATACTTAATAATTATACATTCGTATCTGCTTTATGTCACTCACTCAACTTTTCCAACTCTAGTTGTAACTATATGACTATTGTTATTATATACATTCATGTCATCTTATTTTGCACCGTTAGTTTCTTAACGTAAATTTCCTAAACTTGCTTGTATCCAAAAAAGGAATGGACTTTACCTATCAATCAATCAATGGTTCCCATGTTCCCTAAGTATCAATTGGTTGTAGAACACAATCAATCTGAGGGCCTTCTCTAAAACATTTTGTAAACTATTTTGTCAGTGACGATTACTCCCTTCCATGGCAATCCATTTTGGTAGGTCTCACCTTATTAAATCTCTATCGCATAGCATGCTTTGAGGACGGATGAGATATTTTAGATGTTGTAGAATATTTGGAATCCTTTTATTGGCGGTATCATAAAGAGTACATGCGGTAGTGATAAATTACGCATAAGACTTGTCGGTGTGTCATCATCATTAGCAATCTAACATGCTCCTAAATCTCTTGGAGGGACCTATTTTAGATTTATGAACATGTAGCGGTCCATCACCTAACCCCTTTTGGTTGATCTACCTTCATCTAGTATATTGTTCAATAAATCATTACATATGAAAATAATGTCTAACAAAAATCTAGGCGTTATACTATAAGAATGTGAAAGATATCAATAAGACAAGTAGTTGGGTTATAACACAGCTTATAATCAAGAAACAATTTAAGTGGAGTTACGCCAACTATGAAATGGCATTCAGTGCTCATGAGACAAGCCTCTAGATATCATACTCATATGTAATTTTCATATTTAATTCATTCATATCTGACAAAACAACGTAATTCGAACCTATCAGCTTCCAACAATTGTTCGGAATGCCAAAACCATTCCTCAACTCAAACCGATACATACCTACAAACTATTTTGTAATGCAACACTTACGAATTATACATTCATGTCTACTTTATGTCACCCAAACAACTTTTACAACTCTAGTTGTAATTATGTGACTATTGGATAGCTTCATAGCACCACACTTTCTAGTTATATATATATATTCATGTCATATATTTTTTGCACTATTAGTTCTTGTCATAAAAGTGACTAAACTTGCTTGTATAAAACAAAGGAATGGACTTTGTCCATCAATAACTACATGTTCCATAAGCAACAATTGTTGTGGAACACAACCAATCTAAGGGACTTCTCTAAAACCTTTTCATGTAAACTATTTCATCGATGACGATTACTCCCTTCCATGGTAATCCACTTTTGTAGCTGTAACCTTATTCAATCTCTATATAATACCATGCTTGGAGGATGAATGTGATAATCCAGATGTTGTAGAATGACTGTAATCCTTTTACTATGGTATCATAAAGAGTACATGAAGTAGTGATAAATCGCGCATATGACTTGTCGGTGTTCATCATCATTAGCAATATGCAACATGCTCGTATATCTCTTGGAGGGACCTATTTTAGATTTTTGTACATGTAGCAGTCCACCATTTAGACCCTTTTGGTTGATATAGCTTCACTAGTATATTATTTAGTAAATCATTCCATATAATAATAAAAAGTATGGATTCACTACCTAGGTGGGTAGCTGTGCACCCATTGAATGTGCTTTAAGATCCGTTTGTTTGCTAGCTTGCATGTTGACCAGAATCTTGTTGGCAGCTCGTAACCCGTGTTATGTCAGAAGACCACCTTCCCTTAACTTTTGGCGCGTGTTGTTAGATTACTGGCGCGAAGCTAGCACCCGTTTGAGCGCTTTGCCCACTTTTTCATTACGCGCAAAGTGATTATAGATCTCAAATCCATGTAAAAGAGGAATATAAATTTAAAAATATCACATCGGTAGATTTGAGTAGCATTGCTGGCCATAGAGGCCACCACTAGTGGTGTCGTGGAGGGCCTACAAAGATGCCTATTCTCCAGCGACCTAGGACGCCAGCAGCAGTAACGGCCTATGGATTTTCTTGAGAAGCAACAGCTTGTGGATCTTCTTGAGCATGATAAAGAAAAACAATTAATCGACTATGAAGACCTGGCGCCAGCAGTAGCAACAGCCACGCATAAGCTCATATGGAACACAATGAATCGATCGTGGAGAATAAAAAACTGTTATTACCAACTTCACATGCGGGATATTCATGTACTCAAAAGATAAAAAATTCAGATCAGACAACACAAAATAAAATAAAAAATCGAGATTGAGGTATTGTATTGCAAAAAATGGCAAGGTCGTCGGATGCGGTGGATGTCCTCTGCTCCTAGGCCTCCAACACAACTCCTAGAGTCACCTCCATTGGGTCGTTGTGGAATCCCACCAAGGGCACGTCCCGCTAGCCATGGAATCTCTCAGGCCGCCGTGTAGATCTACATGATGGCTTCCGCTAGCTCGTGTCGCCCTTGCCCGTAACCAGCAAGGACGAATGTCATGTCGATCGAAGGAAGATAGATTGCCCGTATAGCCCCAGACACATATCAAATCGAATGTCGATGCCTCTGGTGCTTCAACGAAAATTCACTGTCCTCGGATTCAAACCAAAAAAACAAACAAAAAGAAGAACAAGCTTCAGATCTCACATGAATTGCAAGTCGTTGAATCAATTTGGCCAGCCAATCTGGCAGTGGCATTTGGTTGCTGTAGGGAAGGATAGAGAGTTAGAGAGTGTGAGAAGGAATAGAGGGGAGGAGTTAGTGGTGGGATGTGGCTCCATAGGTGTTTGCGGGCTTGGCAGGTGTACCCGACGGCGCTGGTGGAGGCGGGGTGGGAAGTGCTCGGGGAAGGGGATCAGAACATTGAGAGGTGGAGAGGATAAGGCCAGGAGTGGGCCTATCTTCCTCAAAGATCTGCTCACTGACGACACATTAACTCTTAAGCGTGTGGGGTGTTGCTGGTTTGGGCTAATACGACAGCCAGGACATGTGTCGTCTAGAGGGTGGGTGCGCAGCTACCCACTTGGGTAGCATGTGATATTTGATAATAATAACGACTAACCAAAATATAGACATTATACTATATTAACACAATAGATACCAATGAGAAAAGTATTTGGGTTATAACACAACTTAATCAAGAAAAAATTAAGCAAAGTTACACCTACTATAAAATGGCATTCAGTCCCATGAAATAAGCCTCTAGATATCCTTAACTCCTATTATGACTTATCCATAATTTTGTATTCATTTCATTGATATCCGAGAAAACAATGTAATTTGTCAGTTACCGGAAGAGCCTCTTATACCAACTATTCCGTTATTATGGCTTATCTAGAATTTCCATATCCGACAAAACAACATGTCAGTTACTAGAAGAGTGGCGTCAGCTCTTTGACCAACTAGCTTTAGTTATTTGTCGCAATCATTCGATCTAATCTCGAAGCTACTAATGCCACCAAATCTGACAGACCTTTCTGTAACGCTACATCCAATGATTATTCCTTTCCACCACATTTTTTCGGCCAATCTACTCATGCAACCCTAGTACCGACAATACGGTTCGCTGAACTATTATGTAGCGTCATGATTCATAATTATACCTTTTACACGATGTATTTTGACGCCTGATATACTAACTCAACCCTAGTAACGACAAAACAATGTACTGGATAGTACAGTTAATGCCACTCTTAGTGGATTTTCGTTCCTATAGTATTTTTGTTGTGCGTACTGTTAGTCTCGTTTTTTATTGAGGAAGTTACAGCGGGAGAGTCTCTTGCTGCTCTTTAAATCAAACAAAAGATGATATTTACAAAGGTTGTTTACAAGGCTTAGACCATTTTTGGCATGCCAAAGGTGTTAAGCAAAAAAGAGATTACAAATGTAAAAGGTGAACGATTCTAAGGAGCACCTCTTTAGCCTCTTAGCCCTTAGGAATCACCAATCTAAGCCAAGCCTTTAGCTAAGAACTAACCATGGAACTATCATCCACCAACCATCTAGATACCCTATGCTCCTATATACACAGAAGATCCATGTCCAGAATATGATGACAAAATAGTTAGTGAGCACAAAATTATTAACCGCATGCAATGCAATATATTTGGATGTCGTAATACTAGTATCACTTTATACTAGTGTCTTATCCATTACCCCGTTCATACTTAGAAAGGTATTTTCCTAGTGTTTTCCAATATGTTTCCTTCCTTAAATGCAAGTTCAAATATAATTCCTCTATATTAAGGTCCTTTTGGAAGCCTTTTGGTTAATCCACCTATCTTATGGTTAACTGCATATATAAGAAATCATGCATGCCTCCTAATAACATAGAAGTTAGTCGAATAGATCTTAGAGATGAGCTTTTTGGTTACCATGTATTGCATGTACCTCTTCACTTAACTTTCTCTCCCGTTATTTCTTGCACATCATCAAGAATTTCACTCCTATGATGGACAAAATGAACATACACTTTCTTCTTTTCCTGCTTTCTATTGGGGGAAAATTTGTAACTAGGGTATAACCATTCTTAGTGCCCCTTCCCCGACATACTACTTATGTCTAATCAAAATTCCTTAAGTGACCAAGGAAATTATAGGTCGTGCATTGTGGCCCTAAAGGAAATATGAATTGACTAATAACATCACACCGGTTGTCATATGAAGCATGACATGAAAAATTAAAGATAAGAGGGTTTGGTTGTTTCTAACCTCTTATGCTCAAACTATTTCATTAGTTTAATGATAAACTAAACTCCCTGGGTTTAGTTAATTCAGCAATACTGCAATGGCTTTGTTTCAACTTCCCAGCAAAAAGGGCTCACTCTGGTGTACTCATGTCCATAGCTTGTATGATGAGTTCAAATAAATTTTTTGTTCTTAGGATGCCTGTGTATATTTGGAATTTTTGATGTGACAACTCGTTTGGTGAAGGCCTTATTTCTATTTTCCATATTGCATATTTTTGGTTGAAAACAATGATATTGTATGTATGGCATTTATCAACATTGTTGGTTACAATTAAGAAAATCTTTCACTCTCCCATGTCCACACAATATTTTGACTTGCTATAATCTGTAGGTATTTATTCATCTCCTCATATTGCACGGTGACTTAAGATCCAATGATTCTTGGAGCTATATTTTGGGCTCTGTCGGAGACAGGTGGGATTAGAAAATACCTATATCCCATACATTACGACCATTGTACCACTTCCAGACCATGAGGGCCTCGATGTTCGCGACCTAATGGCCTCTATCTAGAAGATCCCAACCGACTTGACATGTCATGCTACAAGAGGACTTCATCAAGGACCCCAAGGCCAGATGTACATTGAAGGGAGATCACGAGATCATTTTAACATGTAAGGCAAGATGAATATCTAACGTGCTACTACATTGATGGCTATATATACTCAAGACCATTCACCTGAGGAGGACAAGCTATTCTTGCCAATGTCAAAGCCCTAGTCTCCATAGTTTAAAACCGTAGCTTCATATACTTTCGACATGTGCATCTATAAACCTGATGGGATCCATCATGTAATCTTATGCACCTTACAATCACACCATGAATAAATTATGGGAGAACTTCATCACCATCATCTTTGACCCTAACCTATTAACTCGAGCCCTTGCCTAACAAATAAACTCTCTTACAATCTTCGGAAGTGAGATTTTTGTGGGATCATGAAAACTATCCTTTGTCGGGCTCTAATTGCTTAATTCTAAGAAACATGCACATGAGTGCTACATATATACCTACCTCTTACATTGTCAAATGGATTCACAAATGTAAATTCTCAAGTTTTAAGCTTTCACCTTGTTATTTCTTCAAGATCGTCCCACACGCCAAGGCATAGTTATACGGACTAACTTAATTGTCACTAGTAGCTTAGACCATGTTCTGTTTTAGGATCACGCCTTAGAGAGTCCTGACCATCTGTTCTTCTCATGTCTAATTTCCTATTGGATCCACAATTTCACTCATTAGTAGTCTTGTAACAACCTCCATTTCCGATGATCCCTTCTTCTTTGAGATCTTCACAAAGTTGCATGGCGCATCTGGAAGAAAACAAATCAAAATATATTTGAAAGAACTACCCTAGATTTACATCCTTGAAAATATGCTTAAAGATCAAGTTTGAGATGCACTCACATTGAATAAGCCTCGAGTCTAACTATCATCTTGTTTATCTTGGACAAATTTTTATTGGAAACTATTGTTTCTATTTCGTATTAAGAGTCCCTTCTCGTATATATAATTTACTAAGAGTTATATTTGTTTATAAATGTCACTATTAGGGCCTCCCAAATGATCTATATTTTATACAAATTGTATACCAATAGAAACAAAACTACCATCACTATGGAACAACTTAACATATACAAAAGTTGTTTACCTCCCTTGTGAAAACAAAACCTTGGATATTTATGCATTCTACTTATTAATATCCACACTATCCATATATGGATAACTAATACATGCCTAAAACACATTTTTACCCCGGTTAGGAGATACACGTCAGAGCTCAAACCTACCAACTTCCAAAAATTGTTCGGAATGCCAAAAACCATTCCTCAACTCAAATAATACATACATCCTATAAACTATTTTATAATGTCACACTCAACAATTATACATTTATATCTGTTTTACGCCACTCAATCAACTTTTGCAACTCTACTTGTAATTATATGACTATTGGGATAGCTTAATAGCGTCGCACTTTGTTAATATATACATTGATGCCATCTCTTCTTTTGAACCATTAGTTGCTTACCATAAAACTACCTAAACTTTCTCGTAGCAAAAAAAAGATGGACTTTTCCCATCGATAAATCAATAATTCCCTAATCAACAATTGTTTATTCTCAAAAACCTTTTCATGTAAACTATTTCGTCGGTGATGATTACTCCCTTCCTTGGTAATCCACTTCGGTAGCTCTCACCTTATTCAATCTCTAGTTCATACCATGTTTGGAGGATGGATAAGAAATTCTAGATGTTGTAGAATTGTTGTAATCATTTTACTATGGTATCATGAAGAGGATGTGTAGTAGTGATATATTACCCATACGACTTGTCGATGTTCATCATCATTAGCAATATGCAAAATGCCCCTAGATCTCTTGGAGGAACCTATTTTTACATGTAGCGGTCCATCACCTTGCCCCTTTAGGTTGATCTAGCTTTATCTAATATATTTTTCAATAAGTAATTCCATATGACAATAATGTCCAACCAAAATCTAGGCATTATACATAGCAATACAATAGACACCAACATGACAAGTACTTGGGTTATAACACATCTTAATCAATATAAAAATTAAGCGGAGTTACACCTATATGAAATGGCATTCAGTCCTCAAGAGACAAGTCTCTAGATATCCCAAACATATCATGACTTATCTGTAATTTTCATATTCAATTCATTGATATCCGACAAAACAACGTAATTCGCCAGTTACCGAAAGAGCCACGTCAGCTCTTCTACCAACTAGCTTTCGTTATTACGGCCTATCCAGAATTTCCATATCCGACAAAACAAATGTGTCGGTTACCGAAAGAGTGGCGTCAGCTCTTCAACCAACTAGCTTCCGTTATTTGTCGCGACCACACGGTCTACTTTCGAGCCACTGACGCCATCAAATCCGACAAACCTTTCTGTAAGGCCACATCTAATGATCATTCCTCTCTGCCGCCTTTTGTCGGCCAATCTACTCTTGTAACCCTGGCAATAACGACAACACGGTTCGCTGGACTATTCCGTAACGTCACAGATCGTAATTATACTTTCTAGGTGTCTTTTTGTCGCCAAATCTAGTGACGCAACCCCGGTAATGACAAAACAATCTACTGGATAGTACCGTAACGTCACGCTGAGTGGATTTTTGTTCCCGCCGCCTTTTCGTTGCACGGACGGTTAGTCTTTTTTTCGAGGAACTTATAGCAGGAGAGTCTCCTACTGCTTTTTAAATAAAACAAAGGGTGATATTTGCAAATGTTACTTACAAGGCTTAGGCCATTTTGGCCATGCTGATTAGAAAGAGATTACAGATGTAATAAAAGGTTAATGATTATAATGAGCGCCTTGTTTAGCCTCTTATTAGTTAGCCCTTAGGAATAATCGCCGTTCTAAACCAAAGCCTTTAGCTAAGAAGTAACCATGTGGGACTATTACCCACCAACCACCTTATTAGATATACTGTTAGATACACAAAAGATCCATGCCCACAATGTGCTGACAAGAAAAAAAGTTAGTGAGCGCGCCTTGGGTGTGACAATTACTAAGCAAGGCAATATATTTGGATACCGTAATAGCTAGCCCCCTGCATTAAGATCCATCCCGAAGATATGCGTACCAACATTAAGTGGTCAGATCATGATGCCCCTGGTTTTGGCAGCCCATATCTTGGCACCAATTAATGACACATAAAAACCTCTGAAATAAATTTGAGTCCGGAGATAAGCCGCGGCAGGGGCTGCGCGGTGGGGGCTGGCTCCTGCGCTATATAAGGGGCCCCACGGCAGGCCCTGGAGGACCCAGACCCACACCCAGAGCACTGAGCACTGAGCACTGAGTAGCAGCAGTCAGTTGTGTACTTGTGTGCTTCTTTCTTTCTGATCCTTCGAAGTTTCAGTCCGACACCACCATTCATTCAGAGAGCAGGAGAGTTGAGAGTGTATGGCGGAGTAGGGGAGACAAGCCCCACCTGGAAAGGAAGGAAGGAAGGAAGCGAATCCCCCTGCTGCTGCTGCATCTGCGTGCGCCCCAGCCGTCAGAGTGTAAGTGCACGGCACACAGAGGGAAAGGAAAGGTAAGGGGAGGAAATAACTAAAAATGATTTTGGTACGTATATAATATTTTTTCCTTGCTTAACCCCGTGGATTTCGGGCGCTTTCTCTCCCCCCTACTGCAGCGGATTATTCCCCCCGCCCGCGGCCACCGCCGCGGACGCTGTCGCGCGCGGCCCCTTTCTCTCTCTCTCTCGCTGCAATGGAGTACCGCCCCAGGTCCAAGCCCTACTACGGGCCCAACGGGTACGGCTACGGCGGCTACTACGGTGGTGGCCACTGCAACGGCAACGGCAACGGCGCGTACGCGGATGGCCACTGGAACAACGGGTACGGCTACGCGGGAGGGCAAGGGAGCAGCGGGTACGGCTACGGGGGCGGGCAAGGGAGCAACGGGTACGGCTACGGCTACGGAGGCGGCTACGGCGACGGCAGCAGGTACCGCCCCTGCGGCCGAGGCGCCGGCCCCAGCTACGGCCCGGGACGGGGCGCGTACCAGCCGCTGGGGGCGGCGGCGGCGAGGCCGTCGAGTAGCCACGGCTATGGCTGGGGCGCGAACAGGCACTACGTGCCCGTAGTCAGGCCCCCGCCGATCCTCCCGGAGGCGATGCGGGCGGCGGAGGCGGCCGCGGGCGAGGTGCTGCTGCGGCTGCACCCCACGGAGGCGGCGGAGCGGCGGCGCCAAGAGATCATCCGCTACGTCAAGCGCCTCATCGGCACCACCTTCGGCTGCGAGGTACATCCCCCTCCCCTCTCCCCCACGCGAAACCCTCGCGCGTCTGTCCCGCTCCGTGTCCTCCTGTCTCACGTGCTCCCCTCTCCTCCTCCTCGTCCTCGTCCTACCACCAGCAGCAGCTAACCCTCTCTCGCAAATAACCAAAAGAGTCTTCCCGTTTCTTCCTTCCTTTCCGTCCTCCCTCCGCATCCATCCATCCATACAGTTCCCCCTCGTGCTGCCGCGTCCCCCGGTCGCTTTCAGCTGCAGCAGGATCCACCATCTCCACCTTCCTCGCTGCTCGATCAGGGAATTCTTCGATTACTCTAACCCGGCATCTGTCGTCAGGGTCAGGATAGTACTACGACTCTACCTCACTAATTAATTCTTATCCTCTTCATACCCTGGTCTTTGTTTATTTTTTTCTACGAGTTCCCAGTAGTGATTAGTCCCACCACTGTATGTGCACTTCCAATTGCTGTCCATGGTCTTTTTTAAGTCACTTCTCAATTGCTGTGCAAAGTGACATCATGTCAGTCAAGTCAAAGCTCGGTCAGATATACTCCTACTGCAGGAGCTTCAGTTTTGACCCTTCCTAAGTACAGGTTGCCTTTACCCTTTTTTAAGCACTGTGATTAGGACCTTAATTAATTTTTTTATCAGAGACACTCCAAAAGTTGGAAGCCTTTTAACAGCAAAATTGCTTCTGTCGCTGTCGCATGATCCACATGTGCAGTCCCTGTTTTAGTACTACTGGACTAGATCCTCAAGGCAAAGTGCATGATACGGCTATGTTCAGGCAGTGGTCCTTTTCTGCTAGTAGTAGAGCATGCATGCGTGGGCAGGCTCACCAACAACATCCCATGAACAAATTGGGATTATTCGTCCAGCACGTGCTTCAGCCACACTGCACAATCATCTCTGCATGGCTATATCTATCTTCTATGGACTCCCAGCAGTTAACCTTTTGAGTGCAACAGAGCAGCAGGGACAAGATTCAGATTCTTGCATTCGGATGTGCTGCATTTAACTTCCAGTCCAATCATTTAAAAGGAGTTAGGCGGTACCATTCATATATAGTGTTAATTTGTGGTACTGTAAAAGTTTCTTCTTCACACAGTATACCCACCAGCCATACATCTTGGAATGTGGTCCTCCACAGTTGTTGTTTTGCTTGTCTCCTCTTTACTGTTTGGAAGTAGAATTTCATAGGAATTTTCTAAGGCATATATGCATTAGATGCATCACATGATATATATATAGACTGATGCATCACATTTGAGGATGTCTTGCTTCGTTGCACTTGTCAACATTTGTTCGATTTCTTATTTATATGGGCTGGAAAACAAGTAGCATATCTTTGAGTGTGTCTTGGTTCCCTCTTTTCTTCTAAATATTTTCTTCCTGTTAAAAATAACAACGATGCTCGTTGCTTTTGATGTGTCGTTTGGTTAAATATGCTATTAGCAATTTAGCATACAACACGTTTTCTAACCCGTGTTTTCTTTTTTTTTCCGTTATGCAGGTGTTTGCATTTGGATCAGTCCCATTGAAAACCTATCTCCCTGATGGAGACGTCGATTTAACCGTACTTACCAACACATCCGTGGACAGTGCTTTCATCGATGATGTGTACCTTTTACTTTGTTCAGAAGCGCAGGATGATGATGCTCAGTTTACAATAAAGAAGATAGGAATCATCAACGCTAAGGTGCATTTTTTTTGTCGGCAAATGCTTTGACCTTTTCCTTAATTTCTCACATGTCATCATGCATGGTATTTTAGTTTATTTACTTTCCATATTGATGCTCCACATATTTTTTAGAAATTAAAGGAGATTAAACTATATGTTGCTTGCTATGTACTTGTATAGTCATACACATGCTACTCATAATCAATCTAGTATCTAATCTTCTTCCGTTGTTTTGTGCACCCAGGTTAAGCTGATCAAATGTGTTATTGACAATGTTGTTGTTGACATCTCATTCAACCAACTTGGAGGGGTGTCCGCATGCTCTTTTCTTGAGAAGGTACGTAGATGTATTTTGAACTATCCGTTGCAATTCAAATATCCTCCATGACTAGAATCAATCAATCAATAAAGTAAGTAATATGTAAGTTGAATGTATGTTCATACTTCAGGCTGATAGAGAAATTGGAAAAGATCATTTATTCAAAAAGAGCATCATTTTGATCAAGGCTTGGTGTTACCATGAGCGTAAAATACTTGGATCAAGTCAGTGGCTAATATCTACATACGCATTGGAAATTCTAATCCTGTACATATTCAATATGTTCCATGAGTCCTTGCATGGCCCTTTGAGGTAATTCCTTGAAAAACAATCCTGTCAATTTTACAAGATGCACAAATTTTAATTATTTGCATGCATGCATGATCTTTGTTTAACAGGCCTTGTACAAGTTTTTGGACTACTACAGCAAGTTTGACTGGGACAATCATTGCCTTACTTTGAATGGTCCGGTGCCCATGCCACCCTTGTGTAACTACAACGGTGAGTCATTCTACTGCATGATTTTCCTTTGTTATGGGGAATCACCTCAAATATACTCACTTGTGTAATCAGTAATCTTTTGTGACTTGCAGTTGAGCCCGTTGCCTTGAATAATGGATTATTGTTGAGCAACGAGTCCCTTAGGGGCTCACTGGATAGACTTATTGTACTTCCAATAGGTTCTAATAGACTTGACACAGAATTTTGTCGGAGGCCTCTAAACATAATTGACCCCCTGAAAGGGGACAATAATCTCGGCAACAGCATCAGCCCAAGTAAGAATAACCAAGCTATCCATCTGTTTGTTTGGGTCAGGTTTTTTTTTTTTTGCTATGTTACCATACCATGTGTGTACATTCTTCTATAATGTAATAAGAGTTGTGCTGCTGTGCATGCGGTGAAACATGCATGTTTTCCTAACAACACACATAGGATTTATCTTTTAAGGAAGGCTGGATACTTCTTCTAAGTTCTGTTGAACTAAACATATGCTAATTTATGCAGGTAACTCGCGTGTCATACGGGATGCTTTTAAGTTTGATGCACAAAAGCTTGGGAAAATTCTCAAGCTACCGTCTGAAGTTATTCCTGAAGCAATTTATGGATTTTTCACTACCACACTTAATAGACATGGAAGAGGAGAGCGACCAGACCTTGGTGAATGTTTCTTCTTCCAATCCATGCTTGATTCTGGAAATGGACGCGGGGAAGATATGTCTAGTTTGAAAAATTCTTACGCCAAAAAAGATGAAAATACAAGTCCTGGACAGCTGATTGACAAGGAATCAGGTATGAAAGCAAATACGCACCAGAGCTTAGGTATTTTCCTTTTGATGCTAAAGATCGTATTTGAAACAAAATTTGGGATTTTTCTATCATTATTATGAGATGGAACAAGGAGCCATTCATTCATCATTTGTTGTTGTAGGTTTAACCAATTGCAAGAGCCACCGATCATCTTCCGTAGAGAATGGTAATACATATATTGACTCAATTTCTCAGCATACATTGAGTTCCTCGAGTCAGGCGAGTTCTTCGGATGACGGGACTGATGGTCGTCAACAAAAGTTGCAACTTCCTCCATTTTCACCATCTAATCTCTTGGATCTCTCAGGAGATCTAGGATTGTCCTCCAAATGCTTTCGGAGTGTTCAGTACAACCTCGAGGCTATGATTGATAAGTTACTCGATTCAATTCAGAAAGCATCTTTTGCTGGTGTGCTAGATGAGAACCGTTTCCAAACTTTGTGCTCCTCTCATACTGATGGGAGGAAATTATCTACCGCTAAGTGTTCTCAGGGCACAAGAGATGTTCATCAGCAATCAATCACCGACGCCGAAGTTGGTGCACCTTATCAGCCGTTTTCTGGAACACATATTCCATCCAACGGATTTTCACTGCATCCACCTATTGAGTATCAACCTTGGTTTCAAAACACAGAGGATACTCCTCAGACTTATGGACCCAGCATGTACATTCCTAACATGGTAAGAACCTTCGGCACATGTTCCTTTTTGTTTACAGCAATCTTTGTTTCAAAACACATTGGATACTCCTCAGACTTATGACTCTATCTGCTAATTAAGTCTTCTTATGATCTTTGTTTGCTCCTGCTTATTTTTGAATATCCAGTGATTAGTCCTACTGTATGTACTTTGAATTGCTGTTCCAAATCTTCTGATTCTCCTAGTATCTCGCTTTTGATTTATTAAAATTGGTTTAGTATTGGATATGCTATTACAAAGATTATTTAAGCCCATGATCTCGTCCTTAGTCCGGGATCAAGAACAAGTCTGAATGGACAACGATGAATCTTCCATTACCAATTCCATACCGAATAACAATTCATGGAACACAGAGAAGTGTTTAACTATTTTTTTTAAAGCATGCACAGTTACAGTGCATAGAATATACTAGTTACGCTCAGCTTTTCATAAGGGGAGATAAATAATGATCTTTTACAGAGGTCTGTGAAGCCAGAGGGGCGTGCAGCCAAACATTTCAAAAGATAATGTTCCATGCGCTATCACCTCATTCTTGTCAAGTTATTAACTGGTTATAGCCCACCTGAAAATTTCATGCATTCACACATATCCCCAGGACATCTGATCAGTAGTAGGCGCAATCTCTTATGTTTCTGCTCTATGTTTATTTTTCAATAAAGTGACTTAATCTTTTTTTTTCCTATGCGCAGAATTTTTCATTGCCCCCTCGAACGGATACTCTATCCAATGGATCGTCATTCTATCCAGTTCATAATAATAATTATCCAATTTCTTCGCCTTATATACCAGGGGATACTAAGACAAATGGAACTGGCACATATATTCCTAAACAGGTAGGCCTTGAGATATGCCGTGTTCGCTTATGTTCCCTATTTTTTAAAAAAATTGTTCTATTTTCAGTAATTTGACTCAACTGTTGATTACTCCTTATGCACCAATGAAAATGGTCCACTGCCTATATGTTTTGCTTTTCCTCTCATTTAAGGGTCAAGAGAAACTAACATATGAAGTGTCTAGGTTCAATCTTGATAGTGTGGCTTACAGAAGCAGAATACACCTTTGATGTAAACATGAAAGCATGTACTAGTAATTGAAACATGCATTTCTGTATTAGCTATTCACTTATTCTTGCAGCCTCATGAAATTTGGAAACAAAAGGAAAACCAGAGTCAATCAGATGAGGTTTATCCAGAGGAGAGACCAGATCGAGTTAGCTCATGCAATGGGCATGCTGCCGTTGAAAATGCATTGACAAATGGTGAAATCGAACAGGTGCCAACCAGCGAGACTACAGAGAACGGTGAACAGAGGTATACCATACTTCTCAAGCATGAAACCATTGGCAACAAAAAAAATCATACTGTACTGATAAAGTGCTTGTCAGGTATGAAAATGGATCGAGGGACACGCTGATGCGGCTACCTCCTCCAAGGATAGCGGTTCCATATTATGGTGGCGGAGGCCAAGGAAATGTTCGGGTACCCAGTACTGGCCAGTCCTCTTCACCTGCTGGCACAATGGTGACACCTGCTGTCGAAGTAGTTAACAGTCAACCCAAACTAGAGTTTGGAACTTTCGCACCTAACTTCAGCCAGGATTTCCCTCCTCTAGCTGGCACCAAGAAACCGGTACAAGCATCCCCTGTGAAGAGACCTAAGCGTGCAGCCAGTGCTTCCAAAAGCTGGCCTGCTGAAGCCTCAGGTTCAGCAGTGCAGAGCCCTAGGGCCGATGTGAGTGTGACCCAGAGCAGGCCCGTAGAAGCCCCTGCCTCCGCAGCACAGAGCCCTGAGCCAAGTGAGAGTGAGGCTCAATACTCCAGGTACATCATTTCTTTCAGGTCTATGACGCTCATGTTCTTGCATCACCCTTTAAGGAATAAATGCGCCTAACATTGTCAATGGAATTTCTGCAGCCCTGATGAAGAGTCTTATCGACTGAAAGATGATGCTGAATTCCCTCCTCTCCAGGCTGGCACCCGCAAGAACAAACGCTGACTTCCCTCCTCCTCTCCGAGCTGCGGCCTGCTGACGACACTCCGCAGCACTTCATCGTAGAGTTGAGATGAGCAACTAATCCTTACTGTGCTCGAAGCGAGCAGGATTTTCGTCCGGCGGCATAAAAACAGTTCAGATTGATCGAGGCCATTCATCGTGTAATGGCATGTTGTGTGTGTCTGTGTTGTAAAAAACTCTAATAATTTCCTGCCTTTTTCTTACTCTTGTTATCAGTAGTCCGTAGCTCTGTACAAGAGAGGGGCTGCTCTATATAGTGCAACTGTACAAGCACTATAGCTTGCACCCTCTGTAGCTTTTTACATAACCCAAAAAAATAGAAAAATAGAAAATGCTAAAAAAAACCTTACCCTTTGTAGCTCACCCATTTAGCTTTATATAAAAAAAAATAGTTAGGATATATATGCCTCTTGTTTGTCCTTGTGATTCTGCGGTGTTTTTTCTTTCCATGATCATGATATATATGCTGCGTGAGAACTGTGGCAGCCAGCAGCACTAGCCTTGTTTATGAATTGCAGCGGTACTATACAGTCTACAGATCGCTCGTCTTCCTAATAATGATGGTTCAGGCAATGATATGTTTCCAGCACAAATACATCTACAATTGCTGGATTTCTCCTTATGGTGTCCCCTGACTCTATTCAGTATGCTGCTGAAAATGACAAGGTAGAAGCTTATAAAAAGTGGTTGCTAGTGTTTAACTGGCCGTGCTGTTTCCAGGTTTTCTCCATGTGCTCCATTTTCCTGCTAGTTTTTCTATGATGCCAAGGAAGGTTCTTCCGTAAGTGTTACCTGCTCCTCTTATGCTTCCATAACCAGTATCCATTCATGAGATTTTCGTTCATTTATTTAAGATGTGTTTTGTGTATTACCACTTTAGGTATGTGGAGGACTACATCTTCTAAAATGAAACCGAGGCAAGGTTCTTCACTGAAGTCTGTGGGTGGGTCGGAGGTAACTACTCATTCCCTTGCAACATTTTTCCTACGGTTACTAATGTGCTGCTGACAAGTTACATCTGCAAATTTGTAGACTGGGAATGTCAAGGAGATTTTTTGAAGATATCACAACTGCTTCTTGATTTGCGAAAACAAAGAGGATTGCTGTGATTTACTCAAGGTGCAGATCCAATAGTTGCTGCCGGATGGGAAGGTATATGCTCTCTTCAGTTTGATGCATAATAATTGATTTGTACGCTTACATATTTAATTTTATGCATATTAGTCACTGAAACCTCTGGTATAGTGATATGCGACTGCTTGTTTGAAAGTATCGAAATACTTTTGTTCTGTTTTTTCCAACCATACATTGTATGACACATAGGAAGATTGCACCTGTTTAAGGAAGCTAATTCTTTCCTCTGACAATAAGTCTGTTTTTTTAAGTAAACTGGTAAACGGTCTGTTTCCCTAATAATTGTTTCCTTATTCAAATATGTTGCGTCTGTAATTTTGATTCAGCGAATAATGAACATTGCGATAATATGCGGAACCTACATATTATTATGTTAAGAATAGGTGAAACATACTCTGTGATCCTAAAAAAAATTCTGGCATGCCTACCAACCATTTACTTCCTTTTTTGTTCTTCATGTAAATTTACTATGGAGTATATTATTTACTAAACAATGCTGTGAATTATTCAACCAGTGTCGGCATATGCTGATAAAGTATAAATCATCGGCATATACGCTGATAAAGTATAAATCCCATAGTAGCAGAAAAAGGGACATCTGAACCAGTTTTTAACAGCACTTATTGATGATCAAATGTATAATAGAGGCATTTCAGTAGTCCAAGGAATGCCACTAGGTTTTGTGTCAGATCTCATAAGTTGTAGAGTTGCAGAACAAATACAATTAGTCTTCTCAATACTAACGGTTGCGGTATCTAGCCCGCACAATTGCCTGAAATTCAGGTTGTTAGTGTGTAAAACTGATAATCTTTTTTTTTGGGAGTTGAAAACTGATAATCTGAAACAGACGCGTGTCTTGTGGATATATTCATTGATAGTGCTACAAGAACAGCAGATGATTTGGAATTTGGACAGTGGGATTCATTCAGTTAAAATTTTGTTGTTGTGCTTGACCAGCTACATTCCGTTTCTTATCAGGTGATGCTTCTGTCGGATGCTTCCTCTCTCTCAGTTGGTTAAGAGAAAGAGCAGCGGTACTGTACAGTCTACAGATCGCTCGTCTTCCTAATAATGATGGTTCAGGCAATGATATGTTTCCAGCAGCAGAAATACATCTACATTGCTGGATTTCTCCTCATGGTGTCCCCTGAATCTATTCAGCATGCTGCTGAAAATGACAAGGTAAAAGCTTATAAAAAGTGGTTGCTAGTGTTTAACTGGCCGTTCTGTTTCCAGATTTTCTCGATGAACCACTCTGCTCCATTTATCTGTTAGTTTTCCTATATGATGCCAAGGGAAGGTTCTTCCGTAAGTGTTACCTTCTCCACTCTTATGCTTCCATAACCAGTGTCCATTCATGTCGAGAGATGTTCCAGTTTTTACCGCATGCTAATATTTCAGCCTGTTAAAGCCTGCTAGTTCATGAGATTTCCTTTCATTTATTTAAGATGTGTTTTGTGTGTATTACCACTTTAGGTATGTGGACTACATCTTCTAAAATGAAACCGAGGCAAGGTTCTTCTCTCAAGTCTGTGGGTGGGAGGTAACTACTAATTCCCCTTGCAACATTTTCCTACGGTTACTACTGTGCTGCTGACAAGTTACATCCATAAATCTGTAGACTCGGAATGTCAAGGATGGGAAGGTATATGTTCTCTTCAGTTCGATACATAATAATTGATTTGTATGCTTACATATTTAATTTTATGCATATTAGTCATTGAAACCTCTGGTATAGTGGTATGCAACTGCTTGTTTGAAAGTATCTATATCATTTTGTTCTGTTTTTTCCCTAATAATTGTTTGCTTATTCAAATATGTTGCGTCTGTAATTTTGATTCACCGAATAATGAACATTGCAACTTCATGTAAAATTCATCTCAGTCAATTTACATCGATAATATGCGTTGATTTTTTTCTTCTTTTTCTTCAAAACTAATCACTGTTCCTGCTTAAAAAATGATTCATGTCCTTAAATACTAGAGATCCATTCTCGGATAGCTGTCGTATTTACTGGCATGCCTACCGACCATCTTCTACCTTTTCATTTTCATTCACATTTACTATCCTATTAGTAAACAATGTTGTGCATTATCAAACAAATGTTGGCATACCTACAAACCCCACAGTATCTGAAAAAAGGACGTCTGTCTCAGCTTGTTAACGACACCGATTGATTGTCAAATGTACAATGCAGGTGTCTCAGTTATACAAGGAATCCCACTAGATCTTCAGTCATAGCCCATAAGCTGTAGAGTTGCATAAAAAATACAACTCCTCTTCCCCATACTAGTTGTTGCGGTATCTAACCCACCCAATCAATAATGAAATAAACAAGCCGTATGCATCATTCTGATGCAGAGGCTGGGGGCGTTGCCTCCTTTTTGAAAAATCTAACCCACCCAATTGCGTGAAATGCATGTCGCCACTGAAAAGTACTAGAGGAGCAAGCCGTGTGATTTGGAATTTGGACACAGTGGGATTCAGCTAATATTTTGCTGTTGTCCGGTTCCTGACTAGCAACCCTGATCTTTTTTTACTAGGTGGTGCTTTTGTTCGAGGCGTCCCCTACCTATCTCAGTGGGTTTCCCTCCAGCGTTCTGTCTGCACTGCACTTACCCTGAGAAGCCTGACTTCAACTAGTGGAACAAATTCAGCGACATTACGGAAAACAACGTCGCTGAAGTCAGGTGTCTGCTGGCAGCCAAGAAAAGATGGAAGAAGCTGAGGCTCTATGAAGTGAACCTTTCAGCAGAAGAGTACTTGGAGCTTTTGCTTCGAAAGCTTGAGAGGCTGATGAAAGCTCAAGGAGCGAAAATTGTACAGTACTACTCTGATATAGTATGTGGGTAAAACACTCCTTACTCTGTTGTGCCTGGACTGAAAGGCTGCCTGTTTTCCGAGTACACTTTGTATAGTAGTTTCCTCCAATGTGATCTCCGGAATTGAAGTGCACTCTGATCCAAACCCGCTTAGAGCCTCTCCACTCGTTGGGCGAATCCATGCTAAAAATCGGACCTTTTTCGGCCGAATGAAACAAGTTTTTGGCCTGAATACGCCGCCGAGTTGCCGAAGTCTCCATGTTCGGCTAAATTTCATTAAAGATGGACGAATTTCATTAAGATGGGCGAATATAGACGGATTACATCGAATTTAAACTAAACTAGTACATAATAAACTAAAAAGGCCGTCGCAGTGGCCTTTGCCGTGTCGTCGCCGTTCTACATGCTAAAGTTGTTGTAGAACGCCGTGTAGCCGGGATTGACCTGGCCATCATCCTCGCCGTCGTTGTCGTCGTCGTCGCTCGGCGGCTGGTGCTGGCGGGAGCTCTCCTAGCCTGGGTCGCCGCACCTCCACGGCTGGTAGGAAGGGCCATCCTTCTCGTCGTCGTCGAGGACGAAGAGCAGGGCACCCTGGTAGGCGAGCGCGCGCCCGAACATCGCCCGTCTCTGGGCCGCCTACTCCTCGGCCTGCTGCTCAGGCGGTGGACGCGCTGCCGCTCCTGCTCCTCTCAGTCCTTCCTGGACCATTCCAGGATGTCATGCGACGACGGCTCCAACAACGGCGGCTGCGGCGCCGAGTCGCGGAGCGATTGCTCCACTGCGAACCTGAAGGCGCTATCCTTGGGAGGGGGCGCGCCGTCCGCCGGCTCATTCTTCGGGCGGCGAAGAAGTAGGCGGCCAGTCGGAGCCGACAGCGCCGGCACGCTCGGCTTGCCGATGACTATGTCGCGCGAGCGTGTACGCGGCGGCGAGCACACAGGCGAGACCGCCTCACACTTGACTGGGCGCAGCCCCGACGAAGGCCCAGTCGGCGTAGGGATAGGCGTGGATCTCGAGGAGTGGGAGACGGAGGAGGAAGAGCTCATGCTGGCCATCCTCCTCGACATCCAGCTCGTCGGAGGTCGCCGGCCCGACCTGGACGCCGGCACGGGTGTGCATGGGTAGCCAAGACGTGGCGTGTTCCCGGCGTTGATGTGCTCCATCACCGACCTGAGCGTCCGGCCCGACGCGCTCCAGAAACGCCGGCAGCAAGCCGCGTTATTGTGCTTCGGCGCAACTCGTTCGGCGGCCCCTCGTGGCGGGCGAGCTCATGGGCGCGGCGGTCGGTGAAGAACTCCTCCCAGTAGAGGAGGTTGTCGGGGCTCTCGGCGGCGGAGGGATCATCCATGTCGGAGATGAACTCCTGGATCTCGTACGGCAGCTCCTCCGGCGTCAGCGCTGGCAGGATAGGAATGTGAAAGTGTAAGATGGTTAACCTAGAGGGGGTGAATAGGTTTCTACAAAATTCTTTATAATCTTTTGCAAGTTTTAGGATTTGCGGAATATAAGTGAGCCTAAATGCAAACTAGGTGAGGCAACCTAGACGATGTACAAGATACTTCAAGATCGAAGGCTATCACAAGGTAAACAACATAAGTAAGAGATCGGTTAAGGAATAACCGAAGCACGCGGATATGAAGATGTATTCCCGTGTTCACCACCTTTGGGAAGAGGGCTACGACACGTTGAAGAGGTGTGAGGTTCCACGAAGGATTCCTCACGCGCCACAAAGGCTCACCTTCTTCTCTGACCCTATCCCACGAAGGAATAGCTCACTTACTCGTGATAGACTTTAAGGTAGTCTCCAAACCCTCACAAACTTTCCACTGAGCAAATCACAAGCCGAATGCCTCCGGGCGACTCTAGCCGCCTAGGGTTTCCCACAAACCCAAGAGTAACAAGCTAACTCGATGAACTTAAGGGGGAATGAACTTTGGCTTGGTGGAAACATAGATCGGGACCTCCTCTTCCTTTCTACCAAAGGGATTTGAATTTGGTTGGGTAGAATGGGAGATCCTCAAGCTTTTGTGTTTCAACAATGGGGGAGAGAGAGAGAGCTTCAAGAAATGAAATGTTAGCTCAAATGCCTAACCTCACAGTGGAGAAGAAAGGGGTATATATAGTGTGAGGGGAAAAAGAGCCGTTTGGGGGTTCCTGCGACAGAACCGGCAATAAGTCCGGTCGGACCGAGTTGCTCGCCGGAATTTCCGGCGACAGCTCCGGTCGACCGGACCCCACGCCGGAATTTTCGGCGGCGACCGAAATTCCCGGCGAACAACCGAAAGGCTATTCTGTAAGCCATATCGGTGTGCACCGGGAATTTCCGGTGGCCGGAAATTCCGGCGACAGCACCGGCACCGCCGGTGCTTTTGCCGATTTCGCAGTAACCTCTTTTGACTCATTTTTCAAGGTTGTTTTCTCTCTTTCTTCGAACGGGTGTGTGTGGGTGGATGATGGGAGGCATATATGGTGAAGGACATCCCCAAAGAGCACATCGAGATCACCCCTCTTAATAGTGCGGTGTTTCCTATTAGACTCAAGGGTAAATAAGAGAAAATAATAAACAACGCCATCGGCTCTCCATAAATAAACGAATGGGGGGTCACCCATCTCCTATCACCAACAACCTGCGGATTCTCACCTGTAGAGAAGCTAATAGAAACATTAGTCCATTCTCTAGCTCCGATGTCATAGTTAACCAAAACACTAGATAAGGGCTAATTGTCCTTTCAGAATGTCGCCGGCAATAAGCTTCCACCCTGGCGGAGTCCTCGTATCCGGCGGCGCAACATAGCCGGCCTCGTAGAGCAGGCACGCCTCCCACGCCTGTAGAGTGCGCCGGTCAAAGCTGTACGCCACCGCACCGTCGCTGGGGTACCTCTCGGCCATGGCTAAGTAGGCGATGGAAGGGGAGAGCTGTTTGTTCGCCGGAGTGTTGGGCCGCTGATCTGTGATGTGAGATGGTGTGAGAAATTCCGGCGAGGCGCCTGGCTTATAAAGGCCGAGTTAGGCGGCGAGGGCGGGAGGGGTGTTGCGGCGAGGGCGGGAAATGGGGAAACGGTGGGAAGTTAGTGACCTCCACCGGCTCTCCATAAATAAACGAATGGGGGGTCACCCATCACCTATCGCCAACAACCTGCGGATTCTCACCTGTAGAGAAGCTAATAGAAACATTAGTCCATTCTCTAGCTCCGATGTCATAGTTAACCAAAACACTAGATAAGGGCTAATTGCCCTTTCAATCTCCCCCTTTTTGGTTAACGACGACAAACCGAGCTAGAGTCAAAATATGATATTATGATATGATTAGATCTAGCACATAATAGCAAGCACATAGTGATAGGAAATCCAAGTACAATAAGAGAACTGCAAAGTTGTCCAAACACACACACAAATAGTTCGATAGAGCAAATAAAAGCACAAGCCCATGAGAGACAAACGAGCAAAGTAGGGCTTGTGTATGAGGCAAATCATGAAAGAAGCGACTCTACTCTTTCTCCCCCTTTGGCATCGAGACCAAAAAGGAAAAAACGAGCGGAGAGACCGATCTAGCCACCGAAGTTGTCCTCATCGTCATCATCATAGGATTCTTCCTCCTCCTCTTCTTCATCGTCACCCTCCTCTTCGTCCTCGCCCTCAGCATCGTCATCCCCTGTAGATGTAGCATGGCGCTGAGAGGAACTGGAAGTGGCAAACCCAGGGAATATAGATGGATCAAAACCCCTAAACATGTCCTCATCCAGCGGGGGCTTCTCAAAGTTGACATAAGGAACAGGAGTTAGAGCATTGCCCAAATCTGGCACTGGTCGACCACACTCTGCCAAGAAGGCATTGTGCTGCCTCCTGTTTTCCTGGCTCAGCTCCAAACTGCGGTGGGCAACATCATAGGAGGAGCGACACATATCCCATAAGCTGTTGAAGAACCGGGCAAGACCCTTCTGAAGGGTTTCACGGCATAGTAAATCAAAATTTTCTACGGATGCGAATAGAGGGAAAGCCAAGATCTAATCTAGGAGATGCAAACAACGAGAGAGATTGGATTAGATCTTCATACCCTTGAAGATTCGCACAGCGGAACGTTCGTCAGAACGTGGGTGATGTAGTCGTACTCGCTTCTCCTCCTCGCGATCCGATCTAGCACCACAAGTGGCGGTGCCTCCGTGAGATGCACACGTGCAGCACCTCGACGTATCCTCCTTCCTCGGACCAGCAAGTATGGTTGAGAGACGGATTGGATCTACAACACGACGGCGTGGTGTATATGGTGGAGAATTTCTGCAGCAGGGCTTCGCCTACAAATAGTCGGGAGGGAGAGAGGAAGGGCAGCAGGGCGGCTAGGGTTGGAGGGGAAGGTGTAGGGGGTTGGTGCGCCCCCAGCCCTCTATATATAGAGGGGTGGGCGCAGCCCTAGCCCCTCCCCCAAGCCAAGGCCGGCGGCCCCAAGGAGGAAGAGTGGGGGGCAAGGAACCCCCCTTCTAGAAGCTCTATCTAGAGTTTAAACCTCTCTTGGCCGGCTGGGCCCTATGGGGCCTTGTGCCCCTGGCCCAATGCGGCCAGGGCACTTCCTCATAGGCCCATGCCCCCTCCCGGAAGGTGGGGCCACGTTGGTCCCCTTCCGGAAGGTTCTAGAAGCTTCCGGTACAATACCGATTAACCCGGAACAATTCCGAACTCCAAAAACTGCACTGCCTTATATGAATCTTATTCTCCGGACCACTCCGGAACCTCTCGTGATGTCCCGGATCCCATTCGAGACTCCGAACAAAAACTCATAAACCAATTATCCAATCTATCCTAGCGTCGAGACACGTTAAGTGTGTGACCCTGCGGGTTCGAGAATATGCAGACATGATCTTCTATCAATAATCAACAGCAGGGTCTGGAAACCCATATTGACTCCCACACATTCATCGATGATCATATCGGATGAACCACGATGCCAGGATTCAATCAATCCCATATATATATATTCCCTTCGTCTCGCGATATTTTACTTGCCCGAGATTCGATCGTCGGTACCGTCATACCTAGTTCAATCTCGCTCACGCAAAGTACTTTACTCGTTCGTAATCCGATATCACTTTGTGATTAACTCCTTAACCACATGCTTGCAATCGGTGTTGATATCGATTCACGAGTGGGCCAGTATATCTCTCTCCGACTTGGGAGGACAAATCCCATCTCGATACATACAACCCAATGATACTTTCCGATCACCGAGAGACACCTTTATGATCACCCTCTCATAGGATGACGTTTGATGACCTCAAAGCTTTCTTCCGATACCGTGGAGTTGTATTATCTCATGGTCTAAGGAATACAATATTTGACATAAGAAAAGCTTCAAAGACGAACACGATGACACGATCTAATTGCTTCGCTTAGTTTGGGTCATCCATCATATCATTCTCCCAATGATATGATCTCATTATCAATTGACAACTCATGTCTATGGTTAGGAAACCTTAACCATCATTGATCAATGAGCTAGTCCATAGAGGCGCATTAGGGACACGGTGTTATTCACAAACCACACAAGTATTAAAGTTTCCGCTTAATACAATTCTAGCATGGAATATAAACTTTATCATGAACAAGAATTATAATAATAACATCTTTATTATTGCCTCTAGGGCATAATTCCACAGTCTCCCACTTGCACTAGAGTCAATAATCTAGTTTACATTTGGCAACAATCTCACACCCATGGCAATCGAGGTGTTGATCATGTTTACACGTGGAAGAGGTTTAGTCAATGGATCTGCGACATTCGGATCCGTATGTACTTTGCTAATCTTCAGATCTCCATATGCTATATAATCTCGGATTATATGAAACTTGCGGTTGATATGCTTGGTCTTTGGATGATATCTTGGTTCCTTAGCGAGTGCTATGGCGCTAGTGTTGTCACACAATATCTCCGGTGGGTCCAATGCACTTGGAACCACGCCAAGCTCGATGATGAAGTTTCGATCCAAACTCCTTCACTTGACGCTTCTACTGACCATGTATTCCGCTTCTCATGTAGATCGCGATCACGCTTTGCTTGCAGCTTCTCCACTCACAGCTCCTCCATTCAAAATATAAACGTATCACGTCTCGAGATTTAGAATCATCCTTGTCGATTATCGAAACTAGCATCGACGTAACCTTTACGACAAGTCGCTCATCACCCCATAGACTAAGAACATTTCTTTAGTTCTATTTAGGTACTTTAGGATGTTATTCATGGCTGTCGGTGTTCCACTCTGGATCACTTTGATATCTCGTCAAACTAAGAGCATTGGACACATCCGGTCTAGTACACAAGATGGCATACATGATGGAACCTATGGCGAGGCATAAGGCACTTTGCTCATAGCTTCCTATCATTTACCAGAATGGACACCGAGCCTTGCTCAATATCTTACACGACAACATAGGCCTTTGAACCTTTCTTTGCCTTATCCATTATGAACCTTTTGAACTTTGTCTAGGTATGTACTGCTTAATGCTATCGGCGTCTTTGTCTATCTCTATAGATTTTGATGCCCAATATATAAGCTTCACCTAGGTCTTTCATTGAAAAACACTTGTTCAAATAACTCTTCACATCGTTAAGCATGTTGATGTCATTTCCGATATTCAATATGTCATCCACATACAGTACCAGAAACGTCACCGAGCTCCCACTCACTTTCTTGTAGATGCAAGCTTCGTAGCAATTTGGAACAAATCCAAAGCTCTTGATCACTTGATCAAAACGAAGGTTCCAACTCCGAGATGCTTGCTTGATCCATAAATGGAGCGCTGAAGTTTGCATACTTTATCGGCATCCTTAGGATCGACAAAACCTTCGGGTTGCATCATATACAATTCTTCATCAATGTTGCCATTCAGAAAGCGGTCTTGACATCCATCGCCATATTTCATAATCATGAAGCAGCAATTGCTAATAAAATCCGAATGGACTTAAACATCGCTACGGGAGAGAAAGTCTCATCGTAGTCAACACCTTGAACTTGTCGAAAACCTTTCGCGACAAGCCGTGCTTTATAGACGGTAACATTACCATCCGCGTCCGTTTTCTTCTTGAAGATCCATTTGCACTCAACGGCCTTTCGATTGCTAGGAGGGTCCACCAAAGTCCATACTTGGTTTTCGCTCATGGATCCCAATTCGGATTTCATGGCTTCTAGCCATTTCTCAGAGTCTGGGCTCATCATCGCTTCCTCATAGCTCGTAGGTTCACTGTCTTCTACTAACAAGACATTCAAGACAGGGTTGCCGTACCACTCAGGAGGGGCACGCGACCTTGTCGACCTGCGACGTTCAGTAGCAGCATCGTCCTAAGCTTCACGATCCTTGTCATTAGCTTCCTCTATTGTTGGTGCAGCGACCGAACAATTTCAGTCTTTGCGCTACTCTCCAACTCAAGAGAAGGTTCAAGAACCTCGCCTAGCTCTACTTTCCTCCCACTCACTTCTTTCGAGAGAAAATCCTTCTCAAGAAAGGAACTGTTTTTTACATAAACACTTTGCCTTCTTCGTGATAGAAGGTATACCCAATAGTTTCCTTAGGGTATCCTATGAAGACACATTTCTCCGCTTTGGGTTTGAGCTTGTCCGGCATCAACTTCTTGACGTAAGCTTCGCATCCCCAAACTTTAAGAAACGACAACTTAGGTTTAGCACCAAACCATAGTTCATACGGTGTCGTCTCAATGGATTTAGATGGTGCCCTATTTAAAGTGAATGCAGCGGTTTCTAATGCATAACCGCAAAATGATAACGGCAAATCAATAAGAGACATCATTGATCGGACCATATCTAATAAGGTTCGATTCCGGCGTTCAGACACACCATTGCACTATTGTGTTCCGGGTGGCGCGAGTTGCGAAACAATTCCGCATGCTTTAATATGCGTGAGAAAATCATAACTCAAATATTCGCCCCCACGATCGGATCGTAGAAACTTAATCTTTCTGTTACGATGGTTCTCCACTTCATTCTGAAATTCCTTGAACTTCTAAACGTTTCAGATTTATGTTTCATTAAATAGATATACCCATACCTACTTAAGTCATCGGTAAAAGTGAGAAAATAGCGATATCCACCACGCGTCGAAACACTCATCGGTCCGCATACATCGGTATGTATGATTTCCAACAAGTCCGTTGCTCGCTCCATCATACCAGAGAACGGGGTTTTGATCATCTTGCCCATGAGGCATGGTTCGCATGTGTCAAATGATTCAAAATCAAGAGACTCCAAAAGTCCATCAGAATGGAGTTTCTTCATGCGCTTTACACCAATATGACCTAGACGACAGTGCCACAAATAAGTAGTATTATCACTATCTACTTTACATCTCTTAGCCTCAATGTTATGGATGTGTGTTTCATCCCTTTCGAGATTTAGAAGAAATAAACCATTCACAATAGGTGCATGACCATAAAAGATGTTACTCATATAAATAGAACAACCATTATTCTCCGATTTAAATGAATAACCGTCTTGCAATAAACAAGATCCGAAATAATGTCCATGCTCAACGCAGTACATAATAACATTTATTGAGGTTTAAAACTAATCCCGAAGGTAAAACTAAGGAGAGCGTGCGACGGCCATCACATCAACTCTTGATCCGTTGCCAACGCCAAGATCGTCACCTCATCCCTCACAAGTCAGCCGCTCATTCCGTAGCTCCTATTTCGAGTTACAAATATTAGCAACCGAACCGTATCAAATACCGGGCACTACAACGAGGGCTAGTAAGGAAAACATCAATAACATGTATATCAAATATACCTTTGATGGTGCCGGACTTTGTCCTCTAAGTACTTGGACAGTTGCCCAAAGGACCCTTGTCCTTGCAATAGAAGCACTCAAAGGTCCGCTTAGGACCAGACTTGAGCTTCTTCTCGCGAGGGCAACGCGCTTGTCGCCGCCTTTCTTGAAGGGCTTATTTGCTCCTTACCTTTCTTAAAGGTGGGCTTGTTGACCATCAACACATGATTATCCTTTTGATGTCCACTTCGCGGCCTTGACTTTGCGAAGAGCTCGTGATCGATCTGGAACCAATCTGATTGTGAGTCACTACAAAACTTTTGTAGCCGGGAGGAGTGATTGCAGAACCTGTCAATCTTGAGCTCCTCTGGAATCATGCATTCCAGTTGCTCAAGGCGTTGAGTGTAGCCCGTCATCTTAATGGCGTGCTCACTAACGGAACTCCCTTCCTCCATCTTGTAGTTAAAGAACTTCTCAGAGATCTCATATCTCTCAGAACGGGCCTGAGTCTGAAACATGGTTTTCAGCTCTTCGAGAATCTCAAAGGGCCCGGGATAGTCTTCAAAACGATTTTGAAGTTTCGGTTCCATAGCAAACAACATGGTGCTCTTAATCACACCATAATCATCTTTGCGCGACTGATAGACAACTTTCTCATCAGCCGGCGCAGTTGCAGCAGGGGGGTCACCTAACGCTTTCCCAAGGACATAGTCCTTTTGACCGCCAGAGATAATGATTCTTAGATTGCGGAACCAATTTGTGAAGTTAGACCCATTGTTTCTAAGCTTTTCCTTCTCGGCAAAAACGTTGAAGTTGAAGTTGGACTTAGCCATTTGATCTACAATATTTGCAAGTACAAATTAGACTATGTTCATGATAACTAGTTCAACTTTTAATCAAATTACTAGATGAACTCCCACTAAATTCAACATCCCTCAAGTTGTTTAGTGAACACGATCCAAATTCACCACACCTAATCCGATCTTCACGAGAAGAGATGTAGTTTCAATGGTGGACAACGAAGTGTCGATCATATCATTCATATGACTCATGCTTAACCTTTCGGTTCATGTGTTCCGAGGCCATGTCCGTATACATGCTAGGCTCGTCAAGTTAGACCCAAGTATTTCCGCGTGCAGTAAAACTGGCTTGCACCCGTTGTATGTGAGCGAGAGTCTATAGCACCCGATCATCACGTGATGCTTGGACACGATTTAACTTTCGCAACGGTGCATACTTGGGGAGAACACAGTTTTATCTTGATCTTTATGAGGAATCATCTTATAATGCTACCGTCATGATCTAAGCATGATAAGATACAAAAGGATAAACATCACATGCATATAACTTTAATGTGACATGGTATAGCCAATCTTCGCAATGATCTCCATCTTGTGCGTGCAAGGCATGATCTCCATCACTCCACCATGATTGCCTCCACCACGAATAGCAACTACAACTATTTCTAACTACTTAACGATAAAGTGAAACTATTACATGGCGTAAGAAGTTGACACAGGTCATACACAATTATAAAGATAACCATATATTCTCGCCGGTTGTGTACTCATCGACATGCAAGTCGTGAAACATTACAAAACATGATCATCGCATAAATTATACACATCACATCTTGGGCCATACCATATCACAGAAAACACTCCCTGCAAAAACAAGTTAGACGCCTCTACTTTGTTGTTGCATGTTTTACGTGGCTTATGGGAGTAGATGCTAGGAATGATTCTTACCTACGGAAAGCCACAACGGTGATATTATGGTTGCCAAACTCCAGTGTTAATCCCATGACAACTATAGTGAGAGAAACTGGCATCCACCAGCCGCATGTGTGGAACAAGCCACACGTCAAGTGCGGAGCCGGTCTCGCGAACGACGTCGCGTAAGGTTGGCCTGGACCGCCTAATCTCACTATCCCGTCATAAGAAGAACACAAACAAGAGGCTTGCAACAGAAAACATCAACGCCGCAACAACCATGTTGTGTTCTACTCGTGAAACACATCTACATAGATCTAGCTCTGATACCACTAAAGGGTTTCGCGGCATAGTAAATCAAAATTTTCTACGGATGCGAACAGAGGGAAATCCAAGATCTAATCTAGGAGATGCAAACAACAAGAGAGATTGGATTAGATCTTCATACCCTTGAAGATTCGCACATCGAACGCTCGTTTAACGTGGGTGATGTAGTCGTACTCGCTTCTCCTCCTCGCGATCTGATCCGATCTAGCACCACAAGTGGCGGTGCCTCTGTGAGATGCACACGTGCAGCACCTCGACGTCTCCTCCTTCCTCGGACCAGAAAGTATGGTTGAGAGACGGATTTATGGTTGAGAGACGGATTTGATCTACAACACGACGGCGTGGTGTATATGGTGGAGAATTTCTGCAGCAGGGCTTCGCCTACAAACAGTCGGGAGGGAGAGAGGAAGGGCAGCAGGGCGGCTAGGGTTGGAGGGGAAGGTGTAGGGGGTTGGTGCGCCCCCAGCCCTCTATATATAGAGGGGTGGGTGTAGCCCTAGCCCCTCCCCCAAGCCAAGGCCGGCGGCCCCAAGGATGAAGAGTGGGGGGCAAGGAAACCCCCCCCTTCTAGAAGCTCTATCTAGAGTTTAAACCTCTCTTGGCCGGCTTGGCCCTATGGGGCCTTGTGCCCCTGGCCCAATGCATCCAGGCCACTCCCTCATAGTCCCATGCCCCCTCCCGGAAGGTGGGGCCACGTTGGTCCCCTTTCGGAAGGTTCTAGAAGCTTCCGGTACAATATCGATTAACCCGGAACAATTCCGAACTCCAAAAACTGCACTGCCTTATATGAATCTTATTCTACGGACCACTCCGGAACCTCTCGTGATGTCCCGGAACCCATCCGAGACTCCGAACAAAAACTCATAAACCAATTATCCAATCTATCCTAGCGTCGAGACACGTTAAGTGTGTGACCCTGCGGGTTCGAGAATATGCAGACATGATCTTCTATCAATAATCAATGGGTGCAGGCACCCATATTGACTACACATTCATCGATGATCATATCGGATGAACCACGATGCTAGGATTCAATCAATCCCATATATATATTCCTTCGTCTCGCGATATTTTACTTGCCCGAGATTCGATCGTCGGTGCATCATACCTAGTTCAATCTCGCTCACAAAAGTACTTTACTCGTTCCGTAATCCGATATCACTTTGTGATTAACTCCTTAACCACATGCTTGCAAGCGGTGTTGATATCGATTACGAGTGGGCCCAAGTATATCTCTCCGACTTGGGAGGGACAATCCCATCTCGATACATACAACCCAATGATTCTTTCCGATCACCGAGAGACACCTTTATGATCACCCTCTCATAGGATGACGTTTTATGACCTCAAAGCTTTCTTCCGATACCGAGGAGTTCTATTATCTCATGGTCTAAGGAATACAATATTTGACATAAGAAAAGCTTCGCAAAGATGAACACGATGACACGATCTAATTGCTTCGCTTAGTTTGGGTCTGTCCATCATATCATTCTCCCAATGATATGATCTCATTATCAATTGACAACTCATGTCTATGGTTAGGAAACCTTAACCATCATTGATCAATGAGCTAGTCCATAGAGGCGTACTAGGGACACGGTGTTGTTCACAAACCACACAAGTATTAAAGTTTCCGCTTAATACAATTCTAGCATGGAATATAAACATTATCATGAACAAGAATTATAATAATAACATCTTTATTATTGCCTCTAGGGCATAATTCCAACACCTTCTTGCGAGGAAGAGCACTGGGAAGGTCCCTACGAGAGCGCGAGCCACTAGCAGACAGAGGATCATGAGCATGCTTGGTTTGGCGCTCAGATGGCATCATCTGGGGGAGCTCCACATGAAATACTCGATGAGGTAAGGAGAAATCCTCCATATCTTCACGCGGACCTCTAGGGAGAGAAGCTGCAGGAACGGTGGCCTCAATCAGGCGTTGAACATACTAACAGAAATTTGGAGTCATGCGCTTCTCTGGACCGCTGAATCTCATTGTAGATGAAGTCACACACATTGATCTTCCGGATACGGCAAGGCTCACAGTAGTACAGCAGATTCTTGTGGTGACCACGGACATCAACAGCATCACCAGCCTTGCTCACAAGATTGTAGCGGAAGAACCGAGCAAACACCATGTAGTAGTAGTACATCCCTGACAAGCTGGGAGGCTGATGGCTAGGATCACCGGGATAGCAGAAAAGGCGTTGGTTGTCACTGAATGCCTTCTAATGAATGCGGCTTTAGACACCGTCGGAGGGTAACCCAGGGCATGGAAGAAAGCTTCAAAAGAAGCCGAGTATGGCTTGGTGCCGGTCATCCAAGTGACAGTGTGAGCATCATCAGTGTGAAAGTAAGATGTGCAGAAGAACTGGCAAATGATATTGGGCATTAGCTTGACCTTGATTGTAGCAATAGCAAAGACATCCATCTGCTTCAGGGCCACATCCACATGCTCGAAATCAGAGGAGAGGTAATGAGCATAGTGGTAGTCATTGAGATACCTGGGAGGAACAAAGAAACCCCGCCGCATACGAGTTGGCTCATTGTAAAAGTCATCCCAAAAGCACTTCTGCGTGTCAGTCCAGAACATCTTGTCAGCCCCTTGATAAGTGCGGTTGGTAAAGCGGTACAGATTCTGCCTCCTCAAGTCCCGCCACTGATTCACAGTAATATCCGAAACGGTATTGTAGTTGGGAGGAACTTCTACTTCAGTAGGACCAAGATTGGACTTGCCTTTCATAGCGGATCTTCCAGCAGCGCCTTTCTTCTTCTGGCCACTTGCAGATCCAGAACCCCCTGTGAGAGCAGCTTTCTCTAGCTGACGCTGAGTGAGGCGAGGAGGGGGGGGAGGAGGTCGTTGAATAGTGAGCTTCCTCTTTTTGCCGGTGTCGGGCTCAAAGTCGTTGTGTTTAGACTCTGCACAAGAAGCACACAAGAACGCACGGCAAATAAGAACAAATATATGCCATAGAGGAGCTCACAAGAACACATAATGAAGGTTGGGCAAGCGCATGGACAGAAAAATAGGCGAAAGAAAATTTTCGGCGCCAGGTCTGGCGGAACCGACCCTGTCGCTGGAATGATCGGCGACGGGTCCGGCGAAACGAAAGCTCGACCAGAAATTCCGGCGAGCAAGTCGACCGAATCAGGATCGAAATTCAATGGCTGGTTCGGCGCGACCGGGCCTGGGACCGAAAAAATTGGGCAATCGACCGTGAAACTATCCATGACTTAGTACTTGCACAAACAACATCACGAGGGAGAATAGAGGGTGAAACTAGGTGATGCTAGCCTAGTTACTCTACTAGGGGGATAGAGAGAACTACGGGAGCACAAGACATGAAGGCTAGGGTTTCACCACAAAAAAACAAGGGAATGAAGAGAGGAAGGAGCAAAAATACCCTCGGATGGCAAAGACGAAGCCATGCCCCCTCCCTTGCCAAGGATAGGCACGAAGAAAGCACCACACGAGAAAGTGGGGGAAGCACTCCCCGATCTCCAAATGCGTGCAAGGATAGAGCAAAACCTTCGGTGAAAAGACTTGTAGAGGCCCGATCTACAACTTGGTGGAGTGGGGAGGGTTTTGGGTGGAGGGAAGGGCCTATGGGGGGTGGGGAAGCTTGGGGCAGCGTCCATGGAGGAGGGGAGGGCGTGGGGAAGAAAGAAAGGAAGAGGAAGGAACTGCCCCACGCGCGGGCTATAAATACCCTCTTCAAAAAAAATTCGGCAATGAGTCCGGTCGGACCGGTGCCCACGCCAGAATTTCTGGCGAGAACATCGGCGAACCGACCTGGTGACCGGAAATTCCGGTGGCGACCAAAATTTTTGGCAGAGAACCGAAAACATGTTCTGAAAGGGTTTGCGGTCTGCTGCCCGAATTTTTGGCGGTCGCCGGAATTTTTGGTCGTTAGGCCGGTCGAACCGGAATTTTTGCCGAAAAAATTCCGAAGACAGCAAAACAAGTTTGTTGATGTTTTGGAGATGAAATATTGTGAGGTATCATATGAGCATACACAAGATCCAAGTGAAGACCAGAGAGAGAGCACTGTCCATAAGGCAAGGTCATGAAAAAGCAAAAGCGAAGAGCGACCATTGACAAAGGATTTAGCTTGAATCAAAACCGAAATTCTCGGCGAACAACCGAAAGGCTATTCTGAAACCATATCGGTGTGCACCGGGAATTTCCGGTGGCGACGGGAAATTCCGGCGATAGCACCGGCGCCGCCGGCGCTTTTGCCGAATTCGCGGTAACCTCTTTTGACTCATTTTCAAGGCTGGTTTCTCTCTTTCTTCGAACGGGTGTGTGTGGGTGGATGATGGGAGGCATATATGGTGAAGGACATACCCAAAGAGCACATCGAGATCCCCCCTCTTAATAGTGTGGTGTTTCCTATTAGACTCAAGGATAAATAAGAGAAAATAATAAATAACGCCACCGGCTCTCCATAAATAAACGAATGGGGGTCACCCATCTCCTATCACTAACAACCTGCGGATTCTCACCTGTAGAGAAGCTAATAGAAACATTAGTCCATTCTCTAGCTCTGATGTCATAGTTAACCAAAACACTAGATAAGGGCTAATTGTCCTTTCAGAATGTTGCCGGCGCTAAGCTTCCACCCCGGCGGAGTCCTCGTATCCGGCGGCGCAACATAGCCGGCCTCGTAGAGCAGGCACGCCTCCCACGCCTGCAGAGTGCGCCGGCCAAAGCTGTTCGCCGCCGCACCGTCGCCGGGGTAGCTCTCAGCCATGGCTAAGTAGGCAAGGGAAGGAGAGAGTTGTTTGTTCGCCGGAGTGTTGGGCCGGTGATCTGTGGTGTGAGATGGTGTGAGAAATTCCGGCGAGGCTCCCGACTTATAAAAGCTGAGTTAGGCGGTGAGGGCGGGAGGGGTGTAGCGGCGAGGGCGGGAAACGGGGAAACGGCGGGAAGTTAGTGACCTCCGGTCCGTCGCGGGATGTAGCACCCCGGTAAAGTCCACTACTAGAAAATTGCGTGTTAAATAATACTTGTGCATCATCATGACATCAGCATGCATCTAATTGACTAAAACTATTTTGCTAAAATAGCTAATCAGTTTTCCATATTAATATCCTCCCCTCTTTGTTCAAACCAAAACCGTCGGTCCAGCCAGATCTTTTATTTATCTAAAACTATTTACAAAAGTTTATTTTAAAACAAAAGAAATAACAAAACTATTTTTTTGGGAAGACAGTCCAGCCAGCCGGCCCAAAAGGCCCAACCGGACAGACCACCTACTACCCAAACCAAAACCTAGACTACCCTGAAAACCTAACCCTAATCCTCACATGGATCCACCCCACCTATCCCCTACCCCTCCGCCGCCAGACGCAAGGCACACACACAACGCGTGCGGTACACCCACCCCTGCTCTGTCACGCACAGGACACACACACACACGCCCACCACCCAGAACCCAAACCAACACACACACCACGTTCTGTCACACACTCAACACGCAGCGGCAACACACATCTCCACCGAACCACATCGTGATCCCCTACACTTTTGTAGTTGCCCCCTCATGTTATTTTTCCAAACGCGATCAAGCCCTCCTCCTTCTCAGCGCTGGAGACGCGCTCGGTATCCTCCCCACCTCGTCGTTCTTGTCATGAGCGCCTCTAGCTCGAACTCGAGCCCTGCATCATGAGCTCCTCCTTGCTCGTCACTGTCATCCGCCTCCGGCTGAGTCGCTAGCACTCGCGGGCGCTGCCTTCCTATCGACGCTAGAGCCACCATCTCTCTCCATGGCTCCCCTCTGCCTGCATCTTCGCGAGCCCCGCCGTGCAGCCGTCCCCGGTCTCCTCCGCCGCCATGGCACCTGCCCCTTCGCCCTTAGAGTCCGACCTCTCCCCTCCTTCTGAGAGCGTTGTTGCCCCAGGAATGCCACAGAGCTCCTCTGCCTGCCGCAGTGTTGGAGGCCGCCTCACGCCGTCATCGTCGAGCGCTTCCCGTGCCGCCCGCCACCGCTCTCCTCTCTGCCGACCCCACGGTCGCGCCACAAGCCTTCGCGCAGCGGTGCTCACGCCCGCCCGCCAGCGTCGACCCTCTCTGCTCCATGTCCGCCGCCCCGTCGTTCTCGCTGCACTGCCTCGTGCCCTCTGTTCGTCTTGTGCTATTACCTGTTTGGATATGGCACAATTTGACGTGTGTACCTTTTTGTCGTGTTTGTTATCTTGGCATTCTGCCAAGATCTCTTCCATGGGTACTAGACAAGATCGGCCCGCTTTTGGTGTGACCGAAAGCCATCGACCAAGTTCGCCACGAACGAAGAGAGGACCGACATGATCTCCAACACAGTCCGCTAGTAACCTCATCATGGAAACCAAGCTCTCCTCGGGGACCCGAAGACGCCAAGACCCTGATACTGGATCTCGAAGATCGATCCCGTCGACCCCCGAAACCCTGACCAAACCCCCGGAGCCCAAGATCTTCGGCTCGCCAATGTGTGACCCCTATCCGACCCATATTTTTATAATTGTCATCTATAAACTTGTTGCATATTAAATTTTCCATGTCGCATACATATTGTCGGTTGGGGGCATTATGTCAATTCACCTCATAATTAAATATGGAGGCCATATACAGGCGATTCTAGTCTTATATTGGCCCCATTTAAATTTGTGTAGCGAATCGATACTATGTTTTGCCATGTTAAGACAACATTTAAAATGCGGGGTATCTAAACAACTTGATCCACCTAAATAATTGTCGGGACCTTGTTTTCGCTTATTATGGCCTAATTACATCGCATCTGTGCCATGTCATATATCATACATGCATCATGCCCGATTTTCTGCCGTAGTATTAAATAGTGCATTCGGTGTTACTTGTAGTGTTTGGTTCTTCACGGATTAGGCCGATGAGTTGATGCGAGTGTCGACCTGATCTTCGGATGAACCTTCGGCAATGTTTTCAGGCGAGCATTCTCCCCCTTTCTACCTATTTTACTGTATAGTCTTTATTTCCTCCTGTTGATCTATTGCTATCTGTGCTACGATGCTCTAGTCTTCGTACCCGTGATATCCCTTGTAGCCTTATATTGTCTTGGACACATCCTATTACCTATTGTTTGGTAGATAGTTGGACTTGCGTGTCATAGTCGCTTGCTCAAGTGCGGTTGCGTGTCGTCAAGTACCACAGTTGTTGGAGTAATGTCACATGTTTAATGTTGGAGATGATTATAACTTTAATTACCATTTAATAACTAAAATTGAAGTATGTAAATAATGAAGAGGCACAGGTGGGCAATAGATGTTATTTGGTTTTTAACCGTCCACTTGTGTCCCGTAGGACCCCGAGTACTTGATACCTATTCTTTGAATATTTGCACTATCCGTATGTGGGATCATGAATCCCCCTAGCCAAAGCTTGAGTCATATATTATTTCTTGGGGCCACAAACTAGTTTGGGGCTTTATTACTATCCTGTACTTATGCCATGCTTTACTGCTTTATTTACGATTGCGCGTGGAGCGCATGTACTGTTTAGAAATTGTGATACGTTTATGCGGTATCGACAAGCCCGTCACACTTTCGGTTCCCGCTTCTGACCGCGACACAAACCTCTGGGTCCGTCTCGGAGTCGGCCAACTTCGTCGCGGGTAGCTTGGTGGGGTGGCCCCCTGAAATATTATATGAATCTTGCAATTGCTCTATCGTGATGCCTCGTTGGGTTTTCATTTGGTTTTTCTCGAGGTTGATCGTGCGTGTGTTGCTATTTGTGCCCCCTGCAGGGTAAAACTTTTTAAAAGCCATGTCCGCGGTTATGGACGACTTTGAGCACAGTATCTCGATCATAGACAACTATAACTAAAGTAGTGCTATAAATTTGACTTTATAATGACTAGTAATCAGCTTCACTATAATGGAATGGCTAAATAAAAGTGCCAACAACTGCTGGTTTGGGCTGTCAACTGTTACCATTGTATCTGACTAGTAAGTATTGCAACTACAACGGAATGACTAAATAAAAGTACCAGCAACTGCTGGGTTTTGGGATGCCTCATGCTATATGTATCTGACTAGTAAGTACTACAACTACAACGGATTGGTTAACTAAAACTGCCCACTTCTTATTATATCAAGATGACTCATGCTATCTATAGCTGACTAGTAATTACCGCAACTATAACGGAATAAATAAAACTACCAACTGTGTGAGTTCCTCGGTTGACTTTCTCGTTTGGTCTCGAGGGGGAAATACCAGGATGGGTATGCTTGGTGATAGTTTCAGGTTGGATCCGAATAGGTATTTCTTATCCCTATCTGATAGTCGCCAGTTGTATTGAGTCTCTATAGGTTGTTTAGTGCATGCTGCGTTGCCGCTTCAGTCCACCATACCTATGTAGGCGAGGACCGCCGAATTCTAGTCTCGCCATGTACTGGCCTCAGTACCGACCGCTCTCCTTTTTCCTTTGCCCATTGTCGGCACCCCTTTTGTTAAGTAGGTTTTGAGATCGACGTCGTTAGCAGGGTTACCCTTCCGGCCTGGCCTGGGCAGGGTTATGGACGCCATTGGTTATTCTTCAGGGCTCTTAGCCCCATTTGCATCTTGTCCGTAGTCGGATGTTGTGTCGTTTTCAGGGTGAATTGGATCTTTATACTGTATATTTATATTCTTGACTCTTTGAGTCATTGTTGTATATATATGTTTTGTGGGTTCCATCGTGGACTATTGTGTAATTATATTACTTCGTTTTCCACCCGCACGCAAGTTACTGGTGGGCACCTTTGAATTGTTTCTATGCGGGTTTGGCTGGAATCGCCAAAACTTGCATATGGCCGATTCTGAGGGTGTTACAGAGTGGTATCAGAGCTCAGCAGTTACGATACCCCACTGGTCCAGCCTGTAGGATAACCTAGCTAACGGTCGTCGTAGAGTGTCAAAACTATTTTGAAAAAATCGGTTGGATTAGATCTGATTAGGTATGCTTTTACTCCTTACCCCTCTACTATTCTCCTCTTACCTCTGGGTGTTTTGAATCTACCCTCTTACCTTTTCTTCGAGTCCAGGAATTCTCGTGGATGGGTTTTTGTCGTACCTTTAGGGTTTTGCTTCCATCCTTTTGTAACGGTTCTTCGACATCCGGTCTTCGTGCTACCTGAGGAATCTTCCTCTGTTGTATCTTTTAGTGGACCTAAAATCCACTAAAAGTTTTCTTTGTATCATCTGGTGTTTTCCTTCGCGACGACATCATCTGCATCAGATCCGATGAAGAGTCCGCGTCACTCCTTTGTTTCCGAATTTTTCTTGTTGAGATCTTCAGTCTGATTTCGAGATTTGGCTGCATAATTCCCATATTCATGTGCAGAGTAATGCTTTGGGTGCGAGATGGACTGATCACCATCCGACTACTCTTATCATTCGCTCTTGTATATTGAATGGTGGATTGATGCAATTATACTCCTTCCATGGAAGTTAGAGGTGGCCTTATCTTTTGAGACCTCGAACTTCATATTTGTTTCTCCGGAGTGTTCTCTCGACGAATGTGAACATCGACCCTTTTTGGTGGTGTCACCAATTTCAAGACGGAGATGGAATCTTTGTTAGTGGTGTCGCGAGGATCAACATGAAGTGAGAAGATTCAGATCGTCAGCCTTCTTCCCCGTACCATGAGGCGGATCTCGAGGGCGAGATCCATTGTTAGTGGTGTCGAATTGTAGCACCCCGGTAAAGTCCACTACTAGAAAATTGCGTGTTAAATAATACTTGTGCATCATCATGACATCAGCATGCATCTAATTGACTACAACTATTTTGCTAAAAGACCTACTCAGTTTTCCATATTAACATCCTCCCCTCTTTGTTCTAACCAAAACCGTCCGTCTAGCCAGATCTTTTATTTATCTAAAACTATTTACAAAAGTTTATTTTAAAAAAAAAAATAACAAAACTATTTTTTTGGGAAGGCAGTCCAGTCGGCCAGCCCAAAAGGCCCAACCGGCCAGACCACATACTACCCAAACCAAAACCTAGACTACCCTGAAAACCTAACCCTAATCCTCACATGGATCCACCCCACCTATCCCCTACCCCGCCGCCGCCAAACGCAAGGCACACACAACGCGTGCGGTACACCCTCCCCTGCCTTGTCACGCACAGCACACACACACACGCCTACCACCCACAACCCAAACCAACACACACACCACGTTCTGTCACACACTCAACACGCAGCGGCAACACACATCTCCACCGAACCACATCGTGATCCCCTACACTTTTGTAGTTGCCCCCTCATATTATTTTTCCAAACGCGATCTAGCCCTCCTCCTTCTCAGCGCTGGAGACGCGCTCGGTATCCTCCCCACCTCGTCGTTCTTGTCCTGAGCACCTCTAGCTCGAACTCGAGCCCTGCATCACGAGCTCCTCCTTGCTCGTCACTGTCATCCGCCTCTGGCCGAGTCGCTAGCGCTCGTGGGTGCTGCCTTCCTATTGACGTTAGAGCCATCGTCTCTCTCCATGGCTCCCCTCTGTCTGCATCCTCGCGAGCCCCTCCGTACGGCCGTCCCCGGTCTCCTTCGCCGCCATGGCACCTGCCCCGCCCCCCTCAGAGTCCGACCTCTCCCCTCCTTCTGAGAGCGTTGTTGCCCCGGGAACTCCACGGAGCTCCTCTGTCTGCCGCAGTGTTGGAGGCCGCCTCACCCCGTCATCGCCGAGCGCTTCCCTGCCGTCGCCCTGCCAGTCGTTGCCCTCCCTCCGCTCGACCCCACGGTCGTGCCTCACCAAGCCGTCGCTGCAGTGGTGCTCTGCTGCCCGCCTCCGGCCAGCGCCGACCCCACCTCTCTGGCTCCACGTCCGTTGCCCCTGGTCGTCGTTCAAGACAGGCACTGCCTCGTGCCCTCTGTTCGTCTTGTGCTATTACCTGTTTGGATATGGCACAATTTTACATGTGTACCTTTTTGTCGTGTTTGTTATCTTGGCATTCTGCCAAGATCTCTTCCATGGGTACTAGACAAGATCACCCCTCTTTTGGTGTGACCCGAAGGCCATCGACCAAGTTCGCCACGAACGAAGAGAGGACCGACATGATCTCCAACACAGTCCGCTGGTAACCTCATCATGGAAACCAAGCTCTCCTCGGGGACCCGAAGACGCCAAGACCCCGATCCCGGATCTCGAAGACCGATCCTGTCGACCCTCGAAACCCTGACCAAACCCCCGGAGCCAAAGATTTTCGGCTCGCCAATGTGTGACCCCCGACCCATATTTTTATAATTGTCATCTATAAACTTGTTGCATATTAAATTGTCCATGTCGCATACATATTGTGGGTTGGGGGCATTATGCCAATTCACCTCATAATTAAATATGGAGGCCATATACAGGCGATTCTAGTCTTATATTGGCCCCATTTAAATTGGTGTAGCGAACCGATACTATGTTTTGCCATGTTAAGACAAGATTTAAAATGCGGGGTATCTAAACAACTTGATCCACCTAAATAATTTTCGGGACCTTGTTTCCGCTTAATATGGCCTAATTACATCGCATCTGTGCCATGTCATATATCATACATGCATCATGCCCGAACTTCTGTCGTAGTATTAAATAGTGCATCTGGTGTTACTTGTAGTGTTTGGTTCTTCACGGATTAGACCGATGAGTTGATGCGAGTGTCGACACGATCTTCAGATGAACCTTCAACAATGTTTTCAGGCGAGCATTCTCCCCCTTTCTACCTATTTTACTTTATAGTCTTTATTTCCTCTTGTTGATCTATTGCTATCTGTGTTGCGGTGCTCTAGTTTTCGTACCCGTGATATCCCTTGCAGCCTTATATTGCCTTGGACACATCCTATTACCTATTTTTTGGTAGATAGTTGGACTTGCGTGTCGTAGTCGCTTGCTCAAGTGCGGTTGTGTGTCGTCAAGTACCACAGTTGTTGGAGTAATGTCGCATGTTTAATGTTAGAGATGATTATAATTTAATTACCATTTAATAACTAAAATTGAAGTAGGTAAATAATGCAGAGGCACAGGTGGGCAATAGATGTTTTTTGGTTTTTAACCGTCCACTTGTGTGCCGTAGGACCCCGAGTACTTGATACCTGTTCTTTGAATATTCGCACTATCCGCATGTGGGACCATGAATCCCCCTAGATAGAGCTTGAGTCATATATTATTTCTTGGGGCCACACACTAGTTTGGGGATTTATTACTATCATGTACTTATGCCATGCTTTACTTCTTTATTTACAATTGCGTGTGGAGCGCCTGTACTGTTTAAGAATTGTGATACGTTTATGCGGTATCGACAAGCCCAGTCACACTTTTGGGTTCCCAGTCGTTTACAGTCGTCGACACAAACCTCTGGGTCCGTCTCGGAGCCGGCCAACTTCGTCGCGGGTAGCTTGGTGGGGTGGCCCCCTGAAATATTATATGAATCTTGCAATTGCTCTGTTGTGATGCCTCGTTAGGTTTTCATTTGATTTTTCTCGAGGTTGATCGTGCGTGTGTTGCTATTTGTGCCCCCTGTAGGGTAAAACTTTCTGAAAGCCGTGTCCGCGGTTATGGACGACTTTGAGCACAGTATCTCGATCATAGACAACTAGAACTAAAGTAGTGCTATAAATTTGACTTTATAATGACTAGTAATCAGCTTCACTATAATGGAATGGCTAAATAAAAGTGTCAACAACTGCTGGTTTGGGCTGTCACCTGTTACCATTGTATCTGACTAGTAAGTATTGCAACTACAGCGGAATGACTAAATAAAAGTACCAACAACTGCTGGGTTTTGGGATGCCTCATGCTATATGTATCTGACTAGTAAGTACTACAACAACAACGGATTGGTTAACTAAAACTGCCCAGTGCTTATTATATCAAGATGACTCATGCTATCTATAGCTGATTAGTGAAGGGAATATGCCCTAAGAGGCAATAATAAAATGTTTATTATGTGTATTCCAAGTATATGATAGATGTTTATTTTCCATGATATAATTGTATTAATATGGAAACGTTAATACATGTGTGTTTAATAAACAAACAGAAAGTTCCTAGTTATGCCTCTCTCATAAACTAGTTCGTTGATTAACAAGATGATCACAGTTTCCTGATCATAGACATTGGATGTTGTTAATAACGAGATCACAACATTAGTGTAATGGTGTGATGAACATTCATCCGAAGTATAGCATTACGATCAAAGTCATTGAGTTTATATTGCTATAAACAACTTACGAAGTAGTCCTAATCCTTAGACCATGAGATCATGCCAATCACTAACACCGAAAGAGTTTCTTGTTGACATCAAACGTCACACCGTAACTGGGTGATTATAAAGATGGCTTCAAAGATACTAAAGTGTTATGTTGAGAATCATGGATCAAGAGTAGAATTTGTTCATCCCGATGACGGATAGATATACTCTGGGCACTCTCGGTGATATCACATTGGTTAGCTTGCAAGCAAGTGATTTGATCACTAGAATGTTATATCACGGGAACGAGAAAAGAGTGCATGTCGATGCTGAGATCAAACTAGGTATGGAGATACCGATGATCGAATCTCGGACATGTAACATATCGTGAAACAAAGGGATTAAGATACAAGCGTAAAAGGTTCCGACGATCACAGGAAAAGTCATGTTGAATGTGTGGGAGTCAGTATGGATCTCCAGGTCCCGCTACTGATTATTGATCGGAGAAGGGTATCGATCATGTCCGCATTATTCGCGAACCGTAGGGTGACACACTTAAGGGACACTGACATCCAGTTGGAGCAAATGTTTCATGCGAAAAAGAATAAACAAGCGCGAATTTATTTCACTAGATCTAAACAGGTTTTCGGGTGAAATTGCATAAAGAGGTTATGCATGTGAAATGGAATTCTATCAAGGGGTTATTTGTGAATGTTTGTCATTAAAGTAATTGAAAAAATTCTGAATAAAATAAAAGAGTTTTATTTAATGAGAGTTTGCATTAAATTTGGTGGAAATTTAATGGCAAGTTTGAGTGGGATTTTGAGTGGAGGGAATTTAAAGGAATTTTGTGAGTGGAGTGTCCACCCACATGAAGAGGGGAGGGGAAGGGGGCAGCCCCCATGCGCCGGCCAACCCCTTGGGGTCCCCCCTCTCCTATAAAAGGCACCCTCTCCTCACTTCTCACTCACACCTCCTCATGAAGGATCTCTCTCCCCCTCTAGAATTTATCCCCCATGGTCTCGGACTAGCGAGATACATGTTCCCGGTGGCTATTCGGCAAGAAAGGGTTGTGCTTCATTGCATCATTTGGGCGAGGAGGCAGAGGTTGCTCGGTGTCTTGTACGTGTGTGCGAGCACGGATGCGTTGCTACTTTGCGGCGCTAGGACTTCCTCTCGATCTTGAGATCGGCAAGAGATCGTCTACATCAACCACGAGTTGAACTCGTTAAGATTTGTCGATCTTCAAGGGTATGTTCTCTACGGATTTACATCCGTCCGTTGTTTGTATCTAGTAGATAGATGTTGGTACATAGTTGTTCCCATCATAGGAAATTTTTTGTTTTCTATGCTGTAAACCCTATAGGGGTATCAGAGCCGGATCTATGCGTAGATGCTTTACACGGGTAGTACACATATGAGTATGTGGGCGATGATGATCATGTTTTTGCTCCTTAGTTGTAATTTTGGATATTGGGGGCATAGTGGGATGAAGCGGCCCGGACAAACTTTACATGTCCTCGCACATGAGACCTGTTCCACGCTTGACATGCAACTAGTTTGCATAAGTGGCTAGCGGGTGTCTGTCTCTCCTACTATAGTCAATATCTATTTTGCAATGAGTTGTCAACAATTTGGTTATCCTCGTTGTGGTTCATGTTCGTAGGTAAGAACGGTTTTATCTCGAAAGCCCTAAGCCACGTAAAACTTGCAATGGATAAATTAGAGGCGTCTAGTTTAGATTGTTCTTTGGGCTAGTGTTATGATATGGTGATGTTGTAAGTAGAAGTATGAGATGATACTCTTACAACATACATAACGTGTAATCTCCATAGACCTTGGACTTACACATATAGGTATGATAGTGATCATACCACGGTGCACATGATAGAGATCATATGCGGGAACCATATCATTCCACTAATAAACATGTGATGTTTGATAGCATCTTATATTGCTTGTTTAACGCTTTGTTAGCATAATAAGATGATCCCTCATTTAAATATCAAGATAAGAATGTGTTCTTCCTTTAGTACACACCGATTATGTTTTCGTCGCTCCAAGACATCACGTGATGATCGGGTGTTCTTGGATCCACGACCATATATCGGGTGTAAAACAGTTACACACGCGAATACTAAGGTTCTAACTTGGTGAGCCTAGTATGTACAGACATGGCCTCGGAACACGGACCGAAAGGTTAAGCATGAGTCATATAGTAGATATGATGCCCATTGGATGCTCGCCTTTGAAGCTACACCGACTCACGTGATGATCGGACTTGGTGTAGTGGATTTGGTTCATGTAATCACCAAAAAGGCACGAGGGATGTCGTTTTTGAGTGGGAGTTCATTCGTAATATGGATTACTTGAACTCAATCTATCATAAACTTAGTCTAAACTTTACAAATTCTGTTGTAGATGGCACCACCTGCTTTTAATTTCAATGTGTTCATGGAGAAAGAGAAACTTGCAACGAGCGGTAGCAACTTTACCGATGGGCCATGAATTTGAGGATTCTCCTCTCTCTGCACAAAAGCAATATGTGCTAGAAGCTGCTAGGCCCCACCCTTTGAGGATGCCCACGACGAGGAAGAATGTCTATCGGACTCGTCAGGAGGACCACAACTTAGTTCATTGCGGCATATTGTATGGGCTAGAGCTGGAACTTCGAAAGCGTTTCAAAAACGGCAATGCATTTGATACAATGGGTGAGTTGAAAATGATTTTCGACACACATGCTGCTGTAGAAAGCTACAATGCTTCAGAAAAGTTCTTTAGTTGCATGATGGAAGAGCACAGCTCCGTAAGTGAGCATGTACTCAAGATGTCGGGTTACGCCGATAAGCTTGTGTCCTTGGGAATAATGATTCCCATTGACTTAGGCATCCATCGTGTTCTGCAGTCTCTGCCACCTAGCTATAAGAGCTTCGTGATGAACTATACTATGCAAGGCATGAAGAAGTCTCTCCCCGAGCTTTTGTCAATGCTTAAAACTTCAGAAGTGGAGATCAAAAAGGAACATCAAGTGTTGATGATCAATAGGAACATTGGTTTCAAGAAAGACAAGAAGGGAAAACGGAAGGGAAGTAAGGGCGGCAAGTCGGTTGTCGTGCCTAAAAAGAAACCCCGAGTTGGACCTAAGTCTGATACCGAGTGCTACTATTGTAAGGGGACTGGCCACTGGAAGCGCAACTGTGTTGGGGTTCGCAGCATGGAAAACAAAAATTTTCTATCGCATACAAACAAACAAGCCAAGATCTATCTACTAGATTGTAGCAACGAGTCGATGGAGGAACTCACCCTCGAAGATTCCAAAGTGGTTAACGAGAGCGGATTCTCGTGGGTGATGTAGTCGTACTCTTCCCGATCTCAAGATCGTGTAGGCGATCCTTCCAGGTACGTTCCCAGGCGCTTCGCGATCGGTCACATCGTTAAACTCGGAAGACCTTCCTCTCCTTGTTCCAAAGCAGCGGAGGTTGTAGCACTCTCCTCGATTCCGTGACAATGCGTGGTCTTGCAGGAAGTAGAGGGAGATCATGAGCTTCGCCTTAAGCGGCGAGTATGGTGGAGCTTATGAGAGAGAGGATTAGTGGCCTAGTAATTAGACACACCAATTAGAGGCTCTAAACCAATTAGAAGGCTCTAAATGTTGGCTAAAGCAATTAGAAGCTCTAAACCAAAACAGCTCTAAACCGGAGATCTAGAGTAGAAAGTAAGCGTCTATGGAGGAGCCCTGCCCTCCTTTTATGAGAGGGGTTCCTAGGCGCGCCAGGAGGGAGGAGTCCCTCCCAACTCGACCTAGGGCTGGCGCCCGACTGGAGGTCTACTCCTCCTCGGGTTAGTTCAACTCCTCTTGCTTGTTTCCCACAGTTTCTTGTTTTGGCGTTTGACTTTCAAAGCTGGACATTTGACTTTTCTTTTAGGATTCAATTTAATCCTTTATTTGGGACAGCAATAACACTTAGTACATGATGCAATCATTCAATGATCAATGACACATTCATGTACCCTTCCCCGGTCTTGGGACAATCCGAACCTTCTAGAACATTCGATGAAAACACGGAATCATTCCCGAACTCAAAGCGGGACTTTCCTTATATGAATCTTATTCTCCGGACCATTCCGGATCACCTCGTGATATCCCGGATCCCATCCGAGACTCCGAACAACATTCGGTCTCTTTCTCATAATACCATAACTACTCAAACAACGTCGAATCCTTAAGTGTGTCTCCCTACGGTTCGTGAATTATGCGGACATGATCGAGACACTTCTCCGAACAATAACCAATAGAGAATCTGGAAATTCATATGGCTCCCACATATTTCAACGATTACTTTGCGATCGAATGAACCACTTACATACGATACCAATTTCCCTTTGTCTCACGATATGTTACTTACCCAAGGTTATGATCGTCGGTATCTCTGCATACCTAGTTCAACCTTGTTACTGATAAGTACTCTTTTCTCCTTCCCGTGATATGTGATCCCTTGTGACCAAGTCACATGCTTGCAAGCTAATTGGATGACATTCCACCGAGAGGGCCCAGTATATCTATCCGTCATGTGGATGGACAAATCCACTCTTGATCCATGTGTCTCAACCAATACTTTCCGAACACTCAATGCCACTTTTATAACCACCACATTACGGTGTGGTGTTTGATGTCATCAAAGCATCCATCCGGTAAAGGTGATATGCATGATCTCATGGTCGAAGGAATTAGGTTACTATGTATCAGAAAGCATATAGCAATTGAACTAATGAAATGACTTGATCTTTATGCTACGCTTATCTATAGAGTATGTCCACCATATCATTCTCCTAACGATATGATCTTGTTGTTGATAACATCTCAATGTTCATGATAGGAAACCACAATCATTAATCAACCAACAAGCTAGTGAAGTATAGAGGCTATACTAGGGACTTCAAATTAAGTTTACAAAACACACAAGTATCAATGTTTCCTTGTTAATACTATTATAGCATGAATGTAAACATTTATCATAAACACAAAGATATAATAATAACTACATTTATTATTGCCTCTAGGGCATATCTCCAACAGTCTCCCACTTGCACTAGAGTCATCTAATCTAGATTACATGGTAATATACCGAACACCCATGGCAGTTTGGTGTTGGTCATGTTTTGCCCTCGGGAGAGGTTTAGTCAACGGATCGCCACATTCAGATCTGTGTGTACTTTGCAAATCTTTATATCCCCATCTGGATATGTTCTCGAATAGCGTGAAAACGCAGCTTGATATCTTGACTTCTTGTGTGACCTTGGTTCTTGCGCATTGGCTATGGCGCCCATGTTATCACTGATGAAATACATTGGGTCCAGCGCGGAACCACACCCACTCTGTAATGAACTCCTTCATCCATATCGCTTCTTGTGAAGCCTCCGAAGCGACCATGTATTCCGATTCGGTTGAAGATCTCGCCACAACGCTTTGCTTTGCACTCCTCCGACTAATCGCTGCACCATTCAAAATAAATCATTATCCAGTTGTGATTTAGAATCATCGGATCGGTGTTCCAACTAACATCGGTGTAACCATTAACAACGAGTGTTCATCACCTCCATAAGAAAGAACCATATCCTTAGTTCTTCTCAAGTACTTAAGGATGTTTTGACTGTCCAATGATCCACTCTGGATCACTTTGATATCTGCTAGTTAAACTAACGGCATATGCAATGTCGGGTCTAGTACATAGCATGGCATACATTAGAGATCCTATGGCTGAGGCATAGGAGTTTTACTCATCCTTTCTCTATCTTACGCGATGTCGGACTTTGAGTTTTACTCAAGGTCGTGATGGCAACATGGGCAAGAACCCTTTCTTGCTTTCTTCCATTCCAAATCTCTTTAGAACTTTGTCCAAATATGTACTTTGTGACAATGATATTTGGCGTTCGATCTATCTCTATAAATCTTTATGCCTAATATGTAGCTGCTTCGCCAAGATCCTTCATTGAAAAACTATTATTCAAATATTCCTTGACACTATTAAGAAGGTCTACATCATTCCCAATCAACAATATGTCATCCACATACAGTATTAAGAATGCTCTGAGCTCCCACTCACTTTCTTGTAAATACAAGCTTCTCCATAAGTTTGTATAAAACCAAAACTTTTGATTACCTTATCAAAACGTTGATTCCAACTTCGGGATGCTTGCTTCAATCCATAGATGGACCGTTGAAGTTTGCATACCTTGTTAGCATCTATAGGATCGACAAAACCTTTGGGTTGCATCATATACAACTCTTCATCAATGTCTCCATTGAGGAATCTTGTTTTGACATCCATCGCCATATCTCATAATCATAATATGCAGCGATTGCTAACATAATCCTCACAGACTTCAGCTTACTTGGTGAGAAAGTCTCATCGTAGTCAACTCCTTGAATTTGTGAAACCCTTTGCGACAAGTCGAGCTTTATAAACGATAACATTACCATCGAGATCTGTTTTCTTCTTGAAAATCCATTTGTTCTCGACCTTAGGCCATCCGGTAAGTCCACCAAAGTCCATACTTGGTTTTGTACATGGATCCAATCTCGGTTCATGGCTTCTTGCCATTTATTGGAATCTGGGCTCATCATCGCTTCCTCATATGTCTCGGGGTCATCGGTGTTGTCCACCACCATGACATTCATAACGGAATCATACCAATGCAGGTGGTACGAGTTCGTTGACCTCAGAGGCTCTGTAGTAACTTCAGAAGTTTCATGATCATCATCATTAGCTTCCTCCTTATTGGTGCGGGCACCACAGAACTTCTTCCAGGTCTGCGCTACTCGCAATTCGAGAGAAGGTTCAACAACCTCGTCAAGTTCTACTTTCCTTCCGGTCACTTCTTTCGAGAGAAATTCCTTCTCTAGAAAGGATCCATTCTTAGCAACGAATGTTTTGCCTTCGGATCTATGATAGAAGGTATACCCAATAGTTTCCTTTGGGTATCCTATGAAGACGCATTTTCCGCTTTGGGTTCAAGCTTGTCATTTGTAACTTCTTTACATAGGCTTCATCCCCAAACTTTAAGGAGCGACAATTTAGGTTTCTTCCCAAACCATAATTCATACGGTGTCGTTTCAACGGATTTAGGCGGTGCCCTATTTAAAGTGAATGCTGTTTCTAATGCATAACCCCAAAATGATAGCGGTAAATCTGTAAGTGACATCATAGAGCGAACCATATCTAAGAAAGTTCGATTCTGACGTTCGGACACACCATTACGGCTGTGGTGTTCGGTGTGTCAATTGTGAAAGTATTCCGCACTTCTTTAAATGCTCGCCAAACTCGTAACTTAGATATTCACCTCCACGATCGAGCGTAGAAATTTAATCTTCTTGTTACGTTGATTCTCTACCTCACTTTGAAACTCCTTAAACTTCTCGAAAGTTTCGGACTTATGTTTCATGAAATAGATATACCCATATCTACTCAAGTCATCTGTGAAGGTAAGAACATAACGATAACCACAGCGATGCTACACTCATTGGACCACACATCGGTATGTATGATTTCCAATAAGTCCGTAGCTCGCTCCATCATACCAGAAAATGGAGTCTTAGTCATTTTTCCCATCAGACATGCTTCGCATCTTTCAAGTGATTCAAAATCAAGTGATTCAAGAAGTCCATCGGAATGGAGTTTCTTCATACGTTTCACTCCGATGTGACCAAGGCAGCGATTGCCACATATAGGTCGAATTATCGCTGATTTCAAGCGTTTAGCCTCAATGTTGTTGATATGTGTATTTCCACCATCGAGATTCAATAAGAATAGACCATCTATCAAAGGTGCATGTCGTAAAACATATTACTCATATAAATCGAACAACCATTATTCTCGACTTAAACAAATGCGTCTACAATAAACAAGATCACGAGATAATGTTCATGCTCAACGCAGCACTAAATAACAATTATTTAAGTATAAAACTAATCCGATGGTAGATGAAGAGGTAGTGCCGAGCGATCACATCAACCTTTGATCCGTTTCCCACGCATCGTCACCTCGTTCTTCGCTAGCTTCCGTTTATTCTGCGGCCTGTTTGAGTTACAAATATGAGCAACCGAACCGATTAAATACCCGCACTACTACGAGTACTAGTGAGATACACATCAATAACATGTATATCGATATACCTTTCTTCTTGATGTTGCCGTTCTTGAATCCGCCAAGTACTTTGGGCAATTCCGCTTCGATGACCTTCTCCCTTGCGGTAAAAGCACTCGGTTTCGGGGCTTGGGTCCAGCCTTGGTCTTCTTTCGGCGTGGTAGCTTTCTTACCACCCTTCTTGAAGTGTCCCTTTGCTTAGACTTGCCTTTCTTGAATTTGGTGGTCTTATTGACCAACAACACTTGGTGCTCTTTCTTGATCTCACTTCGCAGATTTTAACATGGCAAAGAGTTAGCAGCGTCTTGTTCATGTTCTCGCATGTTGTAGTTCATCACAAAGTTCTTGTAACTTGGTGGTAGTGATTGTAGGACACGGTAAATCCCCAAAGCATTAGGAATCACTATACCCAAGCTTTGAAGTTTATTTGCGTGCGACATCTTAAGCACATGCTCACCGAGCTGCCTTCTTCCATCTTGCGGTTAAAGAACTTTTCAGAAGCCTCATAGCTTTCAATTGCATGAGTCTCAAAAATCAATTTGAGATCCTCGACAATATCATGTGGGTCGACTCTTCAAACCTTTTACGAGCTCGATTCTAAACCATACAAGATAGCACACTGAACTATAGATCGATTCTTAGGCGAGGTAAACATTCTTTACTTCATCGGAAGCGGTGCTGCAGTGGGTCACCCGGTGCATCCGGCACATAGGTCAAATTACCAGTGAGGACAATCCTCAAATTGCGGAACCAATCCATGAAGTTGCTTCCATTGTTTTCAACTTTTCTTTCTCTAGGAACGCATTAAAATTGATGGTAGGCTGCCATTGATCTACAACATATTTGCAATAGTTTAGACTAAGTTTATGACAAATTGAGTTCAAATTAATTAATGAAATTAAACTAGGTGAACTCCCTCAAAACAACATCCCTCACATTGTTTTAGTGATAACACGACCAAATCCACTATATCAACACCGATCATCACGAGAGTTGATATAGTTTCAATAATGAACAATCATCATGTTCATCATATCTACTATTCATGCCATGTCTACATGCTAGGCTCGTCAAGATCAAACCTTAGTTTACGCATGAGCAAATCTGGCTTGCTCACGTTGTATACACTTGCGGAATCTAGAACACCCGATCATCACGTGGTGCTTGAAACAACAAGCTTTAGCGGTGCTAACTAAGGGTGAACACTTTATGATTTGAAATTGATGTGCATGAGGGATCATCTTATAATGCTACCGTCTACTAAGCAATACAAGATGCATAAAGGATTAACATCACATGCAATTCAATATATATGTGATATGATATGGCCTTTCTTCTTGTGCCTTGATCTCCATCTTCAAGCACGAACATGATCTCCATCATCACCGGCATTGCATCAAGGTCAATGGCGCTTCTCCATGGTTGTCGTCCACCGGCTTCAACTATTACAACTACTTTGAATAGACACGCGGTCTTAGCGAAATTAAAGACAACCATATGGCTCACTGGTTGTCGACTTACAATAAGGAACATTGCATACATCGAATATAATCACAATCATGGCCATATCACATCACGCACACCCTGCAAAACAAAGTTAGGCGCTTCTACTTTCTTTGCATATTTTACGTGGTTTGGGGCTTTCAATAAGTGTCGTTCTAACTTACGAACAAGAACCACAACATTGATACTAGCATTGTTGATCACCGTTGTAAATTGGATCTTAACTATGCTAGGAGAAACATGCACCATAAAGCCACTTATGCAATACAAGTTACATGTCAAGCGTGGAGCAAGTCTCATGAGCGATGTCATGTAAGGTTAGCCGGGCGCTTCATCCCAACATACGCAAGATGCAAAGTACACAAAAAGCAATCTACAATAAAAGCATCAACGCCCACAATGACCATTGTGTTCTACTGCAACAGATCTACATATAGACACGGCTCGATACCCTTTGTGGGGTTCGCGACATGGAAAACAAAAATTTTCTATCGCATACAAACAAACAAGCCAAGATCTATCTACTAGATTGTAGCAACGAGTCGATGGAGGAACTCACCCTCGAAGATTCCAAAGTGGTTAGCGAGCGGATTCGTGGGTGATGTAGTCGTACTCTTCCGATCTCAAGATCGTGTAGGCGATCCTTCCAAGCCACGTTCCAAAGCGCTTCCATGATCGGTCACCGTTCGATACTCGGAAGACCTTCCTCTCCCTTGTTCCAGGTGACGGAGGTTGTAGCACTCTCCTCGCGATTCCGGCAACTGGCGTGGTGCAGGAAGTAGAGGAGATCCATGAGCTTCGCCTTAAGCCGGTGCGGTATGGTGGAGCTTATGAGAGAGGATTAGTGGCCTAGTAATTAGACACACCAATTAGAGGGCTCTAAACCAATTAGAAGGCTCTAAACCTGGCTAAAGCAATTAGAAGCTCTAAACCAAAACAGCTCTAAACCGGAGATCTAGAGTAGAAAGTAAAGCGTCTATGGGAGAGCCCTGCCCCTCCTTTTATGAGGAGGGGTTCCTAAGCGCCAGGAGGGAGGAGTCCCTCCCCAACTCGACCTAGGGCTGGCCGACTGGAGAGTCCTACTCCTCCTCCAGTTGGTTCAACTCCTCTTGCTTGTTTCCCACAGTTTCTTGTTTTGGTTTGACTTTCAAGCTGGACATTTGACTTTCTGTTTTAGGATTCAATTTAATCCTTTATTTGGGACAGCAATAACACTTAGTACATGATGCAATCATTCAATGATCAATGACACATTCATGTACCCTTCCCCCAGTCTTAGGACAATCCGGAACCTTCTAGAACATTCGATGAAAACAGGAATCATTCCCGAACTCGGCGGGACTTTCCTTATATGAATCTTATTCTCGGACCATTCCGGATCACCTCGTGATATCCGGATCCCATCGAGACTCGAACAACATTCGGTCTCTTTCTCATAATACCATAACTACTCAAACAACGTCGAATCCTTAAGTGTGTCTCCCTACGGTTCGTGAATTATGCGGACATGATCGAGACACTTCTCGAACAATAACCAATAGAGGAATCTGGAAATTCATATGGCTCACATATTTCACGATTACTTTGCGATCGAATGAACCACTTACATACGATACCAATTTCCTTTGTCTCACGATATGTTACTTACCCAAGGTTATGATATCGGTATCTGCATACCTAGTTCAACCTTATTCTTGATAAGTACTCTTTTCTCGTTCCGTGATATGTGATCCCTTGTGACCAAGTCACATGCTTGCAAGCTAATTGGATGACATTCCGAGAGGGCCCAGAGTATATCTATCCGTCATGTGGATGGACAAATCCACTCTTGATCCATGTGTCTCAACCAATACTTTCCGAACACTCAATGCCACTTTTATAACCACCCTGTTACGGTGTGGTGTTTGATGTCATCAAAGCATCCATCCGGTAAAGGTGATATGCATGATCTCATGGTCGAAGGAATTAGGTTACTATGTATCAGAAAGCATATAGCAATTGAACTAATGAAATGACTTGATCTTTATGCTACGCTTATCTATAGGAGTATGTCCACCATATCATTCTCCTAACGATATGATCTTGTTGTTGATAACATCTCAATGTTCATGATAGGGAAACCACAATCATTAATCAACCAACAAGCTAGTGAAGTATAGAGGCTATACTAGGGACTTCAAATTAAGTTTACAAAACACACAAGTATCAATGTTTCCTTGTTAATACTATTATAGCATGAATGTAAACATTTATCATAAACACAAAGATATAATAATAACTACATTTATTATTGCCTCTAGGGCATATCTCCAACAAACTGCCCCAAGTATTTGGCAGACAAGAAGGCCGGGCAAGGCAAACAAAGGTATATATGATATACATGTTATTGATGTGTACTTGACTAGTGCTCGCAGTAGCACCTGGGTATTTGATTCCGGTACAGTTGCTAATATTTGTAACTCGAATCAGGGGCTGCGGAACAAGCGACCGCTAGCAAGGGGTGAGGTCAAGATGCGTGTCGGCAATGGATCAAGCGTTGATGTGATCGCCGTCGGAATGCTACCTCTCCACTTGTCGTCGGTATTAGTAATAAACTTGAAGAATTGTTATCTGGTGCCAGCACTTAGCATGAACATTGTATCTGGATCGTGTTTAATGCGAAGTGGTTATTCATTTAAATCCGAGAACAATGGTTGTTCCATTTATATGAATGAAATCTTTTATGGTCATGCACCGATGATGAATGGTTTATTTCTATTGGATCTCGATAATAATGTTACACATATTCATAATGTTAATGCTAAAAGGATTAAACTGAATGATGATATATCCGCACATATGTGGCACTGCCGTCTAGGTCATATTAGCGTTAAATGCATGAAGAAGCTCCATTCGGATGGACTTTTGGAATCACTTGATTTTGAATCATTTGATACATGTGAGCCATGCCTTATGGTCAAGATGACTAGAACACCATTTTCCGGTTCAATGGAACGGGCGGCAGATTTATTGGAAATCATACATTCTGATGTATGTGGTCCAATGAGTGTGTCGGCGCGAGGTGGATATCGTTATTTTGTTACTTTCACGGATGATTTGAGTAGATACGGTTATATCTACTTGATGAAACACAAGTCTGAAACCTTTGAAAAGTTCAAGGAATTTCAGAATGAAGTGGAAAATCATCGTAATAGAAAGATCAAATTTCTACGGTCTGACCGTGGAGGTGAGTATCTAAGTTACGAGTTTAGCACTCACATGAAAGAGTGTGGAATTGTTTCACAACTCACGCTGGGAACACCACGGAGAAATGGTGTGTCGGCGTCGTGTCGTACTTTATTAGATATGGTTCGATCTATGATGTCTCAGCGGACTTGCCGTTGTCATTTTGGGGTTATGCACTAAGCTGCATTCACTTTAAATCGGGCACCATCTAAATCCGTTGAAAAGACACCGTATGAATTTGTGGTTTGGAAACAAACCTAAAACATCATTCTTAAAGTTTGGGGATGCGATGTTTATGTGAAGAAACTTTGACGGATAAACTCGAACCCAAAGCGGAAAAATGTGTCTTCATAGGATACCCTAAGGAAACTATTGGGTATTTCTTCTATCACGAATCCGAGGCAAGGTTTTGTTTCAAGAATGGATCCTTTCTAGAAAGAGTTTCTCGCGAAAGGTGTGAGTAGTCGGAAGGCGAACTCGAAGAGGTTATTGAACCTTCTCTTCAAAGTATGGCGAGTAGCGCGGCGCGGAGTTGTTAGGAGTTGGCTTCACCTATTGAAGAAGGAACTAATGATAATGATCATGAAACTCGAAAGAGTACTCTTGAACCTCGCAGTCTAGCGGGGCAGCGTCCTCGGTATGCGGAAATCTGTCATGAATTTCATGGTTGATGAAAATGATGACCTGTGGCGTATGAAGAAGCGATGATGAGCAGTTCCAACAAATGGTTAGAAGCCATGAAATGCGAGATGGAATCCATGTATGAAAATCAAGTTTGAAACTTGGTGGACTTACCTCACGGCCAGAGGCCGTGGAGAACAAATGGATTTTCAAAAGGAAAGCGTCTTTGATGGTAATGTAACCGTCTATAAAGCTCGACTTGTCGCAAAGGGGTTTCGACAAATTCAAGGAGTTGACTACGATGAGACATTCTCTCCCGTAGCGATGCTAAAGTCAGTTAGGATTATGTTAGCAATTGTTGCATATTTCGATTATGAGATATGGCAGATGGATGTCAAAACTGCGTTTCTCAATGGTAATATTGAAGAAGAATTGTATATGATACAACCAAAGTGTTTTTTCGATCCTAAGGATGCTAACAAGGTGTGCAAGCTTCAGCGATCCATCTATGGATTGAAGCAAGCATCACGAAGTTGGAATCCCCGCTTTGATGAGGTGATCAAAAAGTTTGAATTTGTCCAAACTTATGGAGAAGCTTGTATTTACAAGAAAGTGAGTGGGAGCAATGTGGCATTTCTGATATTATATGTGGATGAAATATTATTGATCGGAAATGATATAGATATTTTAAACAGTGTTAAAAGTTATCTAAACAGCAAATTTTCAATGAAGGACCTAGGTGAAGCGTCATACATATTGGCATAAAGATCTATAGAGATAGATCTAGGCGCCTAATAGGGCTATCGCAAAGTACATACCTTGATAAAATTTTAAAGAATTTTAAAATGGAAGATAGTAAGAAGGGGTTCTTACCTACACAAGGCACGACATTGAGTAAGACTCAAAGTCCGGCCACAAGGAAGAAAGAGAAAATGGACAAAGTCCCTATGCTTCGACCATAGGCTCTATAATGTCGTCATGCTATGTACAAGACGGATGTGGCACATGCTATTAGTTTGACTAGTAGGTACCAATCGGATCCGGGTTGAACCTTTGGAAGCGGTCAAGAATATCCTTAAGTACTTGCGAAGAACTAAGGATATGTTTCTTGTATACGGAGGTGAAGAAGAGCTCGTCGCTAAGTGTTATGTCGACGCTAGCTTTGACACCGATCCGGATGACTCTAAGTCTCAATTCGGATACGTATTTCTCATGAATGGCGGAGCGGTTAGTTGGAGGAGCTCCAAACAACCTGTGGCGGCGGGATCAACAACGGAGGCCGAATTTGTTGCTGCTTTAGAAGCGGCTCAGGAAGCAGTTTGGATGAAGGAGTTCATATCCGAACTAGGTGTGGTTGCAAACGCGTTGGACCCAATGGTGATCTATTGTGACAACAATGGTGCCATTGCCAATGCCAAAGAGCCAAGGTCTCACAAGCATTCCAAGCATATTAAGCGACGGTTTCACTCCATTCGCGAGCATGTCAAGGATGGAGATATAAAGATTTGTAAAGTACATACGGATCTCAATGTAGCAGATCCATTGACTAAAACTCTCCCTAGAGCAAAACATGATCTACACCAGAACTCCATGGGTGTTAGATACATCACTATGTAACTAGATTATTGTCTCTAGTGCAAGTGGGAGACTGAAGGGAATATGTCCTGAGAGGCAATAATAAAATGTTTATTATGTGTATTCCAAGTATATGATAGATGTTTATTTTGCATGCTATAATTGTATTAATACGGAAACGTTAATACATGTGTGTTTAATAAACAAACAGAAAGTTCCTAGTTATGCCTCTCTCATAAACTAGTTCGTTGATTAACAAGATGATCACGGTTTCGATCATAGACATTGGATGTTGTTAATACGAGATCACAACATTAGTGTAATGGTGTGATGAACATTCATCAGTATAGCATTACGATCAAAGTCATTGAGTTTATATTGCTATAAACAACTTACAGTAGTCCTAATCCTTAGACCATGAGATCATGCCAATCACTAACAGGAAGAGTTTCTTGTTGACATCAAGCGTCACCGTGGCGGGTGATTATAAAGATGGCTTCAAAGGTACTAAAGTGCTATGTTGAGAATCATGGATCAAGTGGAATTTTTTCATCCCGATGGCGGATAGATATACTCAGGCCCTCTCGGTGATATCACATTGGTTAGCTTGCAAGCAAGTGATTTGATCACTAGAATGTTATATCACGGGAACAAGAAAAGAGTGCATGTCGAATGAGATCAAAATAGGTATGGAATACCGATGATCGAATATCGGACATGTAACAAATCGTGAAACAAAGGATTAAGATACAAGCGTAAAAGGTTCCACGATCACGGAAAAGTCATCGTTGAATGTGTGCAGTCGAGATGGATCTCGGTCCGCTTCGATTATTGATCGGAGAAGAGTCCCGATCATGTCCGCATTATTCACGAACCGTAGGGTGACACACTTAAGGGACACTGACATCCAGTTGGAGCAAATGTTTCATGCCGAAAGAATAAACAAGCGCAGGAATTTATTTCACTAGATACCGAAACAGGTTTTCGGGTGAAATTGCATAAAGAGGTTATGCATGTGAAATGGAATTCTAGCAAGGGGTTATTTGTAAATTTTTGTCATTAAAGTAATTGACAAAATTCTGAATAGAATAAAAGAGTTTTATTTAATGAGAGTTTGCATTAAATTTGGTGGAAATTTAATGGCAAGTTTGAGTGGAATTTTGAGTGGAGGGAATTTAAAGGAATTTTGTGAGTGGAGTGTCCATCCACATGAAGAGGGAAGGGCAAGGGGGCATCCCCCATGTGTCGGCCAACCCCTTGGGGTCCCCCCCTCTCCTATAAAAGGCACCCCTCTCCTCACTTCTCACTCACACCTCCTCGTGAAGGATCTCTCTCCCCCTCTAGAATTTATCCCCCATGGTCTCGGACTAGCGAGATACATGTTCCCGGTGGATATTCGGCAAGAAAGGGTTGTGCTTCCGCTGCATCGCTGGAGCGAGGAGGCGGTGTAACACCCTCAGAATCGGCCCTATGCAAGTTTCAGCGCTTCCCGCCAAACCCGCATAGAAACGATTCAAAGGTGCCCACCAGGCACTTGCGTGCGGGTGGAAAACGAAGTAATATCATTACACAATTGTCCTCGATGGAACCCACAAAACATATATATACAAATGACTCAAAGTCAAGAATACAGATATACAATACAAAGATCCAAATCACTTTTAAAAGCGATATAGTGTCCGAATGCGGACAAGATGCAAATTGAGCTAAGAGCCACGAAGAATAACCAATGGCGTCCATAACCCTGCCAGGCCAAGCGGAAGGGTAACCACGCTAACGACGTCGATCTCAAAACCGCTAAAACAAAAGGGTGCCAAAGGGCAAAGGAAAATAGAGCGGTCAAGATTGAGGCCAAGACAGCGAGGCTATAATTGGCGGTCCTCGCCTACATAGGTATGGTGGATCAAGCGGCAAGGCATGAACTAAACAACCTATAGAGACTCGATACAACTAGCGGCTATCGAGAGGGGTAAGAAAGACCTATTCGAACCAACGATACTACCACCAAACATACCCATCCTGGTGTTTCCCCTCGAGACCAAACGAGGAAGTCAACCGAGGAACTCACACCGTTGGCAGTTTTATTTATTCAGTTATCGTTGCAGCAATTACTAGTCAGGTATAGATAGTCATCCTGACAGAATAAGCAGTGGGCACTTTTAGTTAACCATTCCGTTGTAGTTGCAACACTTACTAGTCAGATACAATTATCATGAGATATCCCCAAACCCAGTAGTTTTTGGTACTTTTATTTAGCCATTCCGTTGCAGTGAAGCTGATTACTAGTCATATCGGATACAAGTCAAATTATAGCAGTAAACTTTAGTTATAGTTGTCTATGATCAAGAACTATGCTCCAAGTCGTCCATAACCGCGGACACGGCTTTGAAAAGATTTAACCTGCAGGGTGCACCAAAGTATCCACACGCACTTGACCCTTTTGCGGATCGGTTAACATACACCCATCGGTATGTCGGCGGGCCTAAGTCATGACGCTTCCCGCACCAAAGTAAGTACATGGGGCCACCACACTAAGCTACCCGCAACGAAGTCGGCCGGTCTCCGAGCCGGACTCAGGGTTTGCGTCAGTTTCTGTAAACGACCGGGAACCCGAATATGTGACTGGGCTTGTCGATACATAAAACACCGCTTTCCTAAGCGATGCAGCGCTCACGCGCAATCGTAAATAAAGCAAGAAGCATGGCATAAGTACAGGATAGTAATAAAGCCCCAAACTACTTGTGGCCCCGGTACAATGCTTTGAAATCAGGTACTAATCGATGGGGTGCCCACACACCACCTGTGGTTAGCGGCCGATCTCGAGCAGTGTCAAGAACTCGGGTCCCACGGACACCGTGGCGATTAAAATCCAAATATTGTCTATTACCCACCGGTGCCTCTGCATTTACCTACTTTCAATTTTAGTTATTAAACAATAATTAAAGCCATGATCATCTCCAACATTAAACTTACGGCAAAAATCCAACAACTGTGGTACTGGACGACACGCAACAGCACTTGAGCAAGCGACTACGACACGCAAGTCCAACTACCTACCAAACAACAGGTAATAGGATGTGTCCAAGGCAATATAAGGTTGCACAGGATATCACGGGTACAAAAACTAGAGCATCGCAACACAGATAGCAATAGATCAACAGGAGGGAATAAATACTATTAAAGTAAGATAGGTAGAAAGGGGGAGAATGCTCGCCTGAAAAACATTGCCGAAGGTTCATCCGAAGAACGGGCGTCACTCGCATCAACTCATCGGCCTAATCCGTGAAGAAGCAAAGCACTAGAAGAAACACCGGATGGACTATTTAATACTACGGTAGAAAATCGGGCATGATGCATGTATGATGTATGACATGGCAGGCATGCGATGCAATTAGGCCATATTAAGCGGAACCAGGTTCCCGATAATTATTTACTAGGTTCATGTTGTTTAGATACCCCACATTTTAAATGTTGTCTTAACATGGCAAAAAGTATCACCGGTTCGCTACACAAATTTAAATGGGACCAATATAAGACTAGAATAGCCCGCATATAGCCTCCATATTTAATTATGAGATGAATTGGTATAATGCCCCCAAAACACAGACAAATATGCATGCATGAACAATTTAATATGCATCAGTTGATAATGTCATATTATAAAAATAATGGGGTCTCGGATAGGGAATCACTTTAGGGTTCGGCGAACTTGGGCTCCGAGGGGTTCGGGGTTTGATAGGGTCGGTCTCGGCCGGATCGGTCTTCGAAGAGGAAGGAGAACGCGTCAGGGCTCAATCTTCGGCGATCTTATCAATTCGGCGTCATCGCCCCTGGTTTCCATGACAAAGTACTTGGGGTTCCACTCGATCGTCGGTGTCGATCTTGATGTCACAAATATCTTGAAGGGTTCATGGCCTCATGCGTTCGGCTAACTTGTGGCGAAACAAAACAAAAGAGGGGAGCCACACGGCTGATCTTGGAGTCCGTGAGGACACAGGAACGGGACGGCTTTGGAAGATCTTGTCGGTGTTGCTGACTTGGTGTCCCACAAGCCAGATGAAACTTTGACGGACACGGTCTCGACCACGCGGGCGATACATACACCAGGTACAACAAGGATTCACCTTGAGTATTATGGACGCGTGCGTGCTCTTAGGAAGGAGATGGTGTCGGCGAGGGCGGGACGGGGCAGAGGTGACGGAGCGGGAAGGGCAACGAGGGGAGCTCATGAGGGACAGTGGCGCCGCCGGTTGCGAGCTTGAGGAGGAGAGGCACGAGACTCGAGAGGCGGCGACGTGTCGGGCGCAAGTGACGCCGGGCGGAGGAGAGGAGGCAGCGGGGTCTAGGAGGTTGGCATCGGGAGCGGCTCGAACGGAGAGATGGCGCTGGAGGCCGTGGCGGGGTTGACCAGGGGAAGGAGGTCCCGCAGGGTAGAGGTGCAGGGCCAGGAGGCGCGACCGGCGAGGTCAGAGCTCCGACGGGAGCAGGCGAGGCCGAGGAGCACGACCAGACGTGGGCGGAGGATAGTGGCCTTCGAAGAGGAGGCCCAGACGGCGCTGGTGCTGAGGCACGCGGACGGCAGCGGGGGGGCCGGAAGGTGGGGTCCCGCGCGAGAAGAGGCCAGCGTGGTGACTACAAGAGAGAGATGGAGGCGGCTCGAGCAGGCCGAGCGTGGCGTGGGCGGGAGGATCTGGAAGGCCTTGCACCCGGAGAGGCGGCCGAGGGAGGGCGGCAGTGCAGGGGTGGTTCTTGAGAAGGAGGCGACGGCGCTGTGCGGGAGGACGCGAGCGAGATGAGGGATCGTCTTGGCGTCCGGGTGGGGTTACGTGTGCGTCAAGGAGTGTGGGCAACGCTGGCGGCGGTGGGGGAGGTGCGGTGGTGATTGGTGGATATTTGGGGGCAGGCTGATGTGGCGAGCTGTGGTTGGCCGGGGTGATGTGGAGGGGGGCTGGGTAGATTAGGTGTAGGTAGGATTAGGACTGGATATTTTAGACTAGGGTTTGGAGGCGGCCGGCCGGGCTTTCGGGCCTGGCGGGCTGCCTCCTAAAAACAATTTAAAAATTTTATTTATTTAAAACGGGGCTTTTGCAAACCGTGGGTAGACAAAACAGAATATTCCGGAGACCCAGGTTTTGTGTTTGAATAAAGACGGGCGTTTAGAAAACAAAAACAGATTTTTCGAAAATAGTTTTATGCAAACAAATGCAAGATGACATGACGATGCCCAAATGCAATATGGCATGATGACATGAGCATGCGGTCATGATGATGCAATGCACAGAAACAACGCGATTTTCTGGTAGTGGTTTTTGCGGGGCGCCACAGGCGGAGGTTGCTCGGTGTCTTGTACGTGTGTGCGAGCACGGATGCGCTGCTGCTTTGCGGTGCTAGGACTTCCTCTCGATCTTGAGATCGGCAAGAGATCGTCTACATCAACCACGAGTTGAACTCGTTAAGCTTTGTCGGTCTTCAAGGGTATGTTCTCTACGGATTTATATCTGCCCGTTGTTTGTATCTAGTAGATAGATCTTGGTACATAGTTGTTCCCATCGTAGGAAAATTTTTGTTTTCTATGCTGCGAACCCTACAACTAGTAATTACCGCAACTATAATGGAATGAATAAAACTACCAACTGTGTGAGTTCCTCGGTGGACTTTCTCGTTTGGTCTCGAGGGGGAAATACCAGGATGGGTATGCTTGGTGATAGTTTTAGGTTGGATCCGAATAGGTCTTTCTTATCCCTATCTGATAGCCGCCAGTTGTATTGAGTCTCTATAGGTTGTTTAGTGCATGCTGCGCTGCCGCTTCAGTCCACCATACCTATGTAGGCGAGGACCGCCGAATTCTAGTCTCGTCGTGTACTGGCCTCAGTACTGATCGCTCTCCTTTTTCCTTTGCCCTTTGTCGGCACCCCTTTTATTAAGCAGGTTTTGAGATCGACGTCGTTAGCAGGGTTACCCTTCCGGCTTGGCCTGGACAGGGTTATAGACGCCATTGGTTATTCTTCAGGGCTCTTATCCCCATTTGCATCTTGTCCATAGTCAGATTTTGTATCGTTTTCAAGGTGAATTGGATTTTTATACTGTATATTTGTATTCTTGACTCTTTGAGTCATTGTTGTATATATCTGTTCTGTGGGTTCCATCATGGACTATTGTGTAATGATATTACTTCATTTTCCACCCGCACGCAAGTGCCTGGTGGGCACCTTTGAATCGTTTCTATGCGGGTTTGGCTGGAATCGCCAAAACTTGCATAGGGCCGATTCCGAGGGTGTTACACGGAGGCCGTGGCGGCGGCGGTGGCGCGGCAATTCGGCGACGCGTGACCGAAGCGACGGGCAGTTATTGTCCGGCGGTCGCCGCCTGGTTCCGAGGATGACGACGACTCGGCTTCTGTCGCTGACTCGGCGAGTCCACGCGCCGTTTTCGATTTTTTTGCCGAGTTGGCTTCGTTTGGCGTTCCCAGGACGTAACCGGGAACCTGGGTTCGGTCTGGAAAGCCCGGACCAAAATTCGCCCAAATCCGAACCAAAACAGATCCATGAATACGCGGCTGGGCCGATTTTCGACGTCCGGATCTAAATTCGGCGTCCGGATCTGCGTCCTGGGTAGGCGAGTGGAGATGCTTTTAGGACGGAACATCATCCCCCTCCCTGTAATCCGAAGTTGTGTTGTGCTGTTTGTTATCATGGACAGCACTCGCAAAATTTGGATCAGCAATGAGGTCAACTGCTTCCAGGTCTAGCTCGCCAAGTTCCTCGTGGAGAACGATGGGTCCCAGTTTTGGTCGAACCACCTCTGCCACAAGGTCGAGAGATGGAGACATTTTTTTTTGAACGGTACAGGGGTCGAAGACCCCAGAAGCTGCTCAATTATCCAAGCGGTGGGTACATTTTACAGAAAAGCACCTAAAGAAGGCGCAGGCTAAAAGCAGGACTTGCAACATTGCAAAGAAACCCTTGAAACTAGAAATAAAAAAGCAATCGGGTCCCCGGGATTCTTCTCCACCGCAACCGACGACGAGCTCCTTCCGTCGGACTCCATGGCGCCGCCGGGGACGAACCACTTGGCAACACCTAGGAGGGAAACCCGACGAGAAGCTCCACACAGGGCCTCCGTCTTGGAGGTTGGAAATTGTGCAAACATGGCGCAAAACGGTCGCCCTTCGACCAGAGCAGGCATCAGCTCCATAGTTGAGCCACTGCGATTTTGCCTCAGAGGGAGCAGCTTGAGGAGAAGCAAAAGAAAGTTGATGAAGGCTCGTCGTCCACTGGAAGCCACCACCTCGATGACTCCAAGCAGAAAGGTCGCACACCATCCACCAGCACCACTCCTCCAGGACGATCTTCCCCACCGGAGAGATCACAATCCATCGGCAAGGAGGAAGAACAGAAGGACCATGGACGCCAGACCTACCCTCGCCGCCACGGCCGGCCATAGGGATCACATCCACCTCCTTCCTGGCACCGCACCGCTCCTCCTCGCCACCTCGGACGGCCAGGAGCGCCACCGCACCATTACTGCCTCCACACCGATGGAACAAAGCGGCTTTATTGGTAGAGAGGACCTCTCCCACGTCCACCACAGCGTCCTCCTCCGACCACCGGAGCACCACCGCGAGGAACAGGGAGGAGAAATATCAACCAAATGGAGAGATCCGAGACTTCTCTCTGGGCACATCGCCTGACACGCATAACGCCAGACCCTACACCTACGACCTCTACAAGAACCTACATCTACACCGGCGCCATCCTCCCACCGCCACTCACCGGCTAATCCGGCAAGGGAGGCATGAGAGGGGCCCGGGAAGGAGAAGGGGACTCTCAAGGGGAAGTTGCCTCTCGTTTCGTGCGAGGAGGGGGGGGAGTACTGAGAGATGGAGACATGACTCGTTCCGGAGGAGGAACTTGCGTGATGACGCGGCCGGCTTAAGGGTGTGCCATCTAGCTAACAAAACTGCCGTAGATTCATGAAATACGTGAGAGTAGTTACGTTTTTAGGGTCACAAGTTTTGTAACTGCACGTCTTGAGAAAACATCACTTTGATTTTATAAATGTTTCTGCTCTTGTTCACAGACATTCTGATTGAATCCCCCAAATCGGTATAATTTGAAATAAATTCAAATGGAAGTTCATTGGTTTGGAGCACTAAACATACCATATACCTTTCTTTTTCAAATACTTGTCACCCCAAATTTCACAAATCAATCGGATTCAAGGAAATTTCACATCCACAAACTCTCCAAAACCAAACAAAAATATGCAAAAAAAGAAGGAACAAAAATCGAAATAAACGCCCGTACCCTCATCTTCATGGAGTAATTGAGTAGGCTTGTTGATGATGCACGTACATGCCCTGGATTATTAGCAGTTAGTACTACTTTTTGCTTCTCTAAACAGAGTTCTCAACAGCGCACAGTCGTGAGAAATTGAGCACCATGCGCGGATGAAGATAGTACACCGATATGATAGACCGTGTTGCTGTTCATGTGCCCGGCCCGATCGAACCAGGTGAGCCCAAACTAACTAACCGACTCCACCTCTAATCCTGGGTTCTGCCCACCGCGAATACGTTCCGAAACCCAAACCGACTCCATCGGGCTTGCATAAACCAACCAACCTAGCTAGGAGTAGATCCCTACATAGTCTACTCCCACGTGCACACATCTAGACCAGGTCTGCATCCACCGACGATGGCCGCCGCCGACCGTCTCTCCGCCCTCCCCGACGACGCGCTCCAGCGCGTCCTGTCCTTCGCGCCCACGAGGGAGGCCGCCGCCAGCGCCATCCTCTCGCGCCGATGGCGCACGCTCTGGAGCCGGACGACCGCCATCAACCTCGACAGCAGGCCCTACAGCAAAGCAGAGCGCGACCAGGGCTGCTACGTTCCGAACTTCCAAGCCTTCTTCCGCGACGCCCACGCCGCCATCGCCCAACGCCGCCGCGGCGGCGGCACGGGCCTCGTCAAGAGGCTCACCCTCTTCCTGGAGACAGCCGCGTACCGACGCCCCAACAGCAGTATCAGGACTTGCGGCGCCGAACCGGAACAGGACAGGAGAGCCGTCCTGGCAGGCCTCCTCGCCGACCCTGCTGTGGCCGGATTGGAGGAGCTCAGCATCGCCAGCCAGGATCAATCTTACCTAGGACGGTACGACCCTCCAATGGCCTCCCTCTCGTGTGCTGCCACGCTCCGGGTCCTTGAGCTGCGCTTCTGCGACTTCCTGTCGTCGTCGCCGTCCCCACACGACCTGGCCTTCCCGAGCCTGACGGATCTGAACTTGCGCAACTGCCTTTTCTCGGACGGGTATCTCCAGCTCATCATCGACGCCGCGCCGGCGCTCGCCAGCATCACGTTTGTGAACATCAGGCAAAGGTCGGCGAAGCCACCCAAAGGCCCCTCCTACGATCGGAAAGACTTATGTGTTCCCCTCCGCCTCCGCTGCCCGACGGCCACCGTCTTGGTAATGGTCGAGACCGACGTCAAGGTTGAGGAGCTCAAGGAGTCCCCCGACGCCGGCATCGAGCTCGACATGCCGAGCCTTTGCGTCTTCCGCTACCGCGGGTACCCCATCAAGCTCTCTCTTACATCGCCGACCCCCAAGCTCACGCGAGTCGACCTCGATGTGGCCCAGCGCCATACGCTCGGCTACTGGGACATGAAGTACGAGCCGCCGTCAAGCATGCTCGCAACCTCCGCCAGCACGAGGGCGCTGAAGCTGCGCCTTCGGTACATCGAGGACCTCCTTTTCGACGAACACAACAACCAGCAGCGCAGAGCTGTTGTCCTGCTGCCCACCTTCCCCAACCTCGAGCTTCTAGAAATAGACGCGGCGTTCCAGTACGACTACAGGAACACCAACACGGCCGTGGCAACAGCAGCGCTGCTCCGCTCCTGCCCGGCCATGTCCGAGCTCCGGCTCAGGCTGGCCATGCACAGGAACTACTGCTACCCGGATCCGGTCGGAGGAGGCCCCTTCGAAGAGTCGGTACAACGGTTCGAGAGGCTCGTGTCCAAGTCATCCGCGCAGCGCGCCGCCATTCAGCTCGACGGCGTCTCGGAGCTGCCCGACGTCTTTACCACCAAGAGCGGCGCTTTCAGATGCCTGCAGAAAAGCCTGAGGAAGGTGACGATGCAGTTCACGTCCAAAGAGATCAATTGCTTCCAGGTACAGCTCGCCAAGTTCCTTGTGGAGAACGCCATGGTTCTTGAGGAGATGCACATTGACGATGGGAGCCAGTTCTTGCCGGATCACCTCCTCGACAAGGTGGAGAGATGGCGAGCAGATGCGTTCCAAAGGAGGAACCTCCAGCCGGACACTGCTGCTGCTGGCTTCCGGGCGTACCAGCTGGCTAGCCCTGTGGCAGATTCGGGAAAACCGTTCGGATAGAACATCATGATAACTGAAAACTGAAAGTTATGTACTTATACTAATTTTCTTCTTCTCTCCTGTTGTTTAATCATCATCATTCAATACTATTAAATCTTGAGTCCTAGTGGTTCATGTTGCGTTTGAAATTGTGATGAGTTTTGTGGAATACAATTATTACCGACACCTTTGATCAAATATGACAGTTTTGTTTGCACTTTGTTAATGACAGCTTTAGACAACACGTCTAAGATTGTGATAAGTCTGGACCACATGTTAGTGACGCAAGGCTGTGTCATTTTGGCAAAGAAAAGTACTAGTGTGTATTTTGTCAAATTTCTCTGCCAAACTTGACCAAGTAATAGCTTTATCCTAAATCAGATATATTTAAACTTGACCAAGTAATAGCTGATGCTTTCTGTTTCCCTTCAGTAATAGTAGTATTAAACTCATAATTAGTTACTGGACATAGTCCACTCGCATGAACTTAATTTCCCGAAGAGAGATGGTACTCATTGCTAACATTTTCCACACCATGCTGAATATATAATTGATCGAGTTTATTTCGAGAACATGCTGTGATATTTACACCGTAGTATTACCGTGTGGATGATCGAACGAGTTTATTCTCAAAACATGCTGATACACCGCATAGATTTGACCTTTCTCGTCAAATTGAAGATATGCTGACGGCAGGAGTAAAAATGTACATCTTGCAGTCGTGCACATCGACTTGGGCTCCGAAAGTTCCTACAGCGTTCCCCGATAGTGTTTCATGCTGGAGAAAATGCAATTCAGCAGGTGGTCAACACAGAATACAGAAATTGTTAACGAGAAAAAGTAATGAAAACTATAGAACTCACCTTCCACAGGTCTCTAACAGAATAAGCAGATGAGCCATCAAGGCCTACATCTGGCAATGTCATCGTGATATTAACTGACTCTGAACAACGATTCCATAAAGTAACAGCCAACCGCTTGCCAGAGAGGGGTCCAGCCCAGACCTGCAAAAATTTGACATATTATGAAATGGCACAGGGATGCACTGATGCATGGAGCGTTATGAACATGTGAATTTATTTATAGTATAGTTATTCCATCTCGAGCAGCTAAATCACCTCACGGCATCCACCTTTTCCTTGACTTAAAACTTTTCTTCCTTGAACTCCAAGAGAATCTGTGGAAAAAACATGCTTAACTCAATTGATTGCGTAACAAAAGCATATAGATAAATGGTTCTACTATGTGAATCGAACAATATGTCAGAAATCTTAAGTAGAAGAAACACGATCAGCTACTTGGGAAACAGATGTTGACATCCCCCCGAAAAAAAAACAAATGTTGGCATGATGTTGGTTCAGGACAACATAACATCTCCAAGAGGAATAGAGAAATGGTGACTGGCCAGTTCAATGCTCACGGGTCAAAAAAAACACAAACCATAACAGAAAACTGACTAAAGTTCTTTCAATCTATCGGTGGTTCAAACAACTTATGTGAAGATGCCTACATGAGTTAGCTCAAAATGACTTCGAAAGACCAGCTAAAGATGACAACAGTACATGGAAGTTTTGCACCACCAAGAGAGGTCACTTTCATTGTCATGTGTAAATGACAGTAGAAAAAACTGTTTTCAAGTTTCAACATGAGAACAAAGACAAGATTCTGAGCAATACCTTGGTTTACTTGAATTACTTCTTTGTTGCTCAATATTTCCATTGTTTCTGAAGTCATATTTCTGACATCGCATCCAATTAAAAGGGGTGCCTGAAACATGACCAAGAAGGGCATTTGCTAGTCAGCGCAACAAATGAAAACAGCAGATAATGTGCATCGTTGATCACCTTTGTTTTACATGCATTGTGCAAGGACAAACAGATTGTATAATTTCTTGTGTAGGATTTCATGAGACGATCGTAGAATTCAACACTACTGTAATGAGTACTAACTTGTTTAGAAACTATGCAGCCAAATTATTAATGCTACACAAATTTGTGCTTCCCTGCTGATATCGAACAAATTATGCTCATTCTACACATTCCTCTGTGGCGCTATCATAGATTTGAAGGCTATGAGCCACTAGGTTTTGGCTCCCGAACGAACTTTATTTACCACCGTTATGGAATATACCAGACTGGAGGTGGTTTCCAACAAAATTTTGAATTTACACTATTATATTCAGTTCAAAACATATAGTGTAAGATCATTACACCAATACAATGCCGTCTCAGTTCATAGCATGCAAAAATACCACTACACCATGTGACGAGATCAATTGAGAATTGAGATATTAACAATTTATCAATACATTGAAAGTTTATATTCAAACTGTTCAAAGTATCTCAGTGTTTTTTGGGTCATCAGCCCCTTTACTGGGTGGTGCTGGGAAAAGCGGTTACTGGGCAGTAACTAGAAATACCACCAGGTAACCAAAACCCACATGTGACAAAATATTTAAGAAAATTAACCTTTATTTCTACATAACTCTTTAGCTTGCTTGTTTGTCCGAAAGCACTATAGGTAAGTGGGAATGGATGCAATGAGGTCATAAGCCATTGGCATCATTTCAGTGATTACAGATACGCTCAACAAGTTCTTACCTTCATGAGTGCCCAAATGCTGAAATGCGCACGGTACTCTGATAAGGTCATGCCACCATTTCCAACTTCCAGCATGTCTGGGTCTGGCAAAAATGAGTTGGTTGAGTAACAGTGTAATCATTTATTTTAGAGGCTCTTACAGCATGAGGAAAGCCTATACTCCTCTCTAACATAGTTACCATTCCATCCGCCTGGTCCAGCATATGATGCCCACTTGTTATTCTTATCAGCAATGTCAGTCATGCTTGTTTTAACATAAAACAGACAAGTTAATTCCACAGCATGTCAGCACACTGGTATATGTTCTGTTTCTGGAAGAGCATGTATCACCTCTTCCATGTATCCTCTATATCACCTGTTGTACGCCAACTGTTTCCAACTTTTCCAGCCCATAGAGCTGGATCATCCTCGCCCCTAGAGACAACACATATTTAAATTCAACAAGTTTGGATACTGAGCACAACGTAGAACTGCTATTTATTTCCAAAGAATTGAATGGCATACCATTCACATAGAGAGTAGAATATCTTCCGGCCAGTTGAATTTAGAGCATCACGCATCGGAGGATACCTGAGATATAACATCATTGGAAAACAAAATAGCACTAAACATTGAGGTAACAGTTCTGTAAGCATGTGGCCGAGACAAAGGAAAGTCATGTGACCTAACCTTTCCTTTGGTTTTATTCCCAAATTGTAACAGTTGTCGTACTTTAGATAGTCAACACCCTGGACAAAAAAATCCAGATTATGTTAGTGAAATTATCTACAGACGTGATAGAAACACTGAGAAGAATGTTTCATCGCAAGGTTGTACAGCAACTCTTTTATGCATCAATAGTCATGGCTGACTCTAGCTCATACCCATGAAGCAAAAAGGGCAGCATCATCGTTTTCATGACGGAGTGATCCTGGTCGAACTTGACAAGTAAATGCCCTGAAAGCTTTAAATTCTTAGATTTTTTGATACATCAAGAACCATAAAAGCTACTCCCTCCATCCCAAAGGAGGTGGCGTATAAACTCAAACAAAAAGTCAACGTTTTCAAAGTTTGACAATATATACAAAAATATGAAGATATGTAACAACAAATCAATATCAATACTCATCATAAGATATATTTTCATAATATTCAATATTATAGTTGTTATTATTTTATTTAATATATTTACATTCAGTCAAAGTTAGAAAGCATTGACGTTTTGACTAAGTTTATATGCCACCTATTTAGGGACAGAGGGAGTAGAAATTTAAATCATTTATAACTGAATTACTGACTTACCCAGCATCAGAATAGATACCAAGTTTTAGACCTTTACTATGCACATAGTCTGCAAGCGATTTGATTCCAGAAGGGAAAGTCTTTGGATCAGGTAGCAATTGATCCTGTATGTTCCAGCAAATGATAAGTTTAAAAATGTACACATGTACTCATGCTGTGCACTTTTTTATAAGCATATAAATGAGATAGTGCAATGCCATAAATAGGTTTACTGGAGGAAAAACAACAAAATTTATCCACCATAACGCCTCAGGTAGCACAATGGAAAGAATGTATTTATTTATTTAACCCAAAAATCACAATATAATAATTGTATGGATCCCTAGAGCACACGAAAATAATCAACTTCGCAGAAACAGGGCTCTAGAAAAAAACAGAGTTATTGGAAACAGAAGAAGAACTAGACTGGAGTTTCGAAATGTTGGAAAGATGAACCAAGTATAGAACACCATTCTGGTAAATACGATTTGCAAAACATGATTTTACATTGGACTACTGCTGAAGGTCTTTAGAATTTCAGACCACGTGCAATGAGTGTCCACTGTCCAGTAATCATCAACACACAAAAAATCTTAGATTTCTATGGATGCACACAGAAAAAAACCAAAAAAATATTTTGATCACTTTTATTCAAGCTTTAGCATCATACTCCCAAACAGAATATGGGACAAGTATCAGAACGTAAAAGGACAATTTTCCGCTATGATAATCATTGTATAAAGTAGCAGAATAAACATATTGCCTTATTTCCTCGCTTCACATAGGACCAACAGTCATCTGAAAAGGAAAGACAAACATAGCTTGAGACAACACACAGAAAACTTCATTTCTCCCAACAATATATACCAGTGTCAAGCTAATTGACATACCGATGTTCACATAGTCGTATCCCAAATCAGCCAGCCCCGTCGAGACCAAAGCATCAGCTGTTTCAAAAAAGGGCGAAGAAACCATAAATTGCATGCCTGAGGAATTTATTGCCAGAAAATCCTACAAACACGAGATCGATGCGCTTGCTGTGTGACAATATTTGACAGTTCTATCCATATGTGTTTGAGATTGCGTGGGTGAAGTAAAAGTGTGCCCAAAAAGGGACCATTTAATGCCGATATAGACACAAGGTTGAACCAGATCGGAAATTGCGATGGTGAGTCGCAGATTTAACAAGGATTTATTTACGCGGCCGAACCTGTCTCGCGGATGACCGTCTCGTTGATGTCGCAGGCGAAGAAATTCCAGCTGTTCCACCTGCACGCCGTGCCGAAGCCGCGATTAGTCACTCAGATTTCGATATCACAACCCCAGCAGAGAAAGCAAACTCGAGCCAAAGCAGCAGCAGCAGCAGAAGAGGAAGCTGTGGAGGAGCGACGGTGAGCGGGGGGAGAGGGCGAGCGAAGTTACCCCATCTGGGGCGTGAGGGCGAGGCCGTTGTTGAGCTGCAGCGTGCCGTAGTTGGAGGTGTCGTAGAGGCGGCGCAGCGCGGCGGTGGGGAGCGGCGCGATGCGCCGCGCCGCCGCCGCCGCGGCCGCACGCGAGGCGCCCGGCCACCTCGTCCCCGGCGGCGAGAGGACTACGACGAGGAGCAGGAGGAGCCGGAGCAAGACCCCCATCATTGCCGCCTCGTCTCGATGCTTCTCTCGCACACTGGCCCCCTTCCTCCGAATTCGAAGCCGGTGTGCGGCGCTTGCGGTGCGGTGCGGTGCGGGAGAAGGGGAGACGGGCCGGTGACGCCTGGGTGTGGAAGACGTGTAGAAGGACACTTGGCCCAAGATGACGGCCCCACAGATCAGTCAAGGCGCGCAGAAACCGGGCCCACTATAGGGATAACGCTTTATTAGTACAGGTAAACATACGTGTCACGCGTAGCGCTGACACGTGCGTTATCCGATGCCGGCAGAGGAGGGCGACCGCCATCTTGCGTTAATCTCGGCTGCAAAGCGTGGAGTGTTGGACTAGAGATGGACACTAATGGAAATATCTCGGGTCGTCCTAATTAGCAATGCTAAATACCCGGACAGTGACATGGCACCGTCCACCTATCGTTGAAGAGGGGAGTACAGATGTTGACCCGTCATCTCTCTCGAAACAGGCTTTCGCCCAGCTTTATAAATAAAGCACATCGGTGAGACCGCTGCTGGGCCAGACAGCACAACGCCCAAGAACAAACACACAACACGATACTTTGAGGCGGCAAGACACACGGAACTAAAACAAGGAAAAACAAAAGAACCGGAGGTAGACGGGTCGACTAGACGCGAAGATCGCAAATCATTGCCCGAAAAATGCCCACCACGCCCAAGCCCCGACTGGTAAGCACCAAGCAGACCCTCAAGAGGAAAGCGATCACGCCGGACGAAATGCCCTAGGATTTCCCGGCACGTAGAGGAATGGATGAAGGGAAGCCACGACGCCTCAGAAGGAAGATGCCACCCGCGGCCGCTGCTCGGTGTCGAGCCGACAAGGATTTCTCCCAGAACCCTATCCCTAACCCTCGGACGAGCCGTCGCGCCACCACCAAACCTTGCCTCCCACGAGCACGCGCCACTCGCCCGATTCGCCATCATCGTCTCACCGAGCAAGCCGACGCGAGGACCGCAAATCGCAGACAGATAGAAATGGAACGACCGAGACGCGCCGCCATGGAGGGAACTCTCCACCGCCTCGGTAGTCGATCGGACGCGTTGCAGACAAACCGGGCCACCATAGGTCCGCCGGCCTAGCAGCCCGTAAAGCCTCCATAAGGCAAACCGCCCATGGCGGTCGCTGGGTTCGACGGCCCGTGAAAGTCCGCCACGCCGCAACAGCCAGCCGAGGACGCCGAGGATCCGTCCACCCTAACTCGCCAAGATCTATAGACAGCCAAAGCAAAGCGGCCGACCCCGACCCAGATCCAGTCCAAATGGGCCCGATCTAGGCCGCCATGGCCACACCGCCCGAAGCTTTGCTCGCCATGAAGCACCGCCCATGCCATCACACCGCTGGCTTGCTCGTCGACGCAGACCCACTCAGTGACGAGCCGAGGTCGACAGAGCGATCGGGCCCGGATGGGCCCCTGATCCGAGCCGTCTGGCCGCCAGCCTGCGAGCCCCGCCACAGCCACCACAGTCGCCAGCTTGCCGGAGGTCACAACACGCACCCTAGGCTGCCGCCTCGGCCGAGGCCGCAGTCTGCGCGAGCCCAAGCGAGGAGAGGCCCCGCCAATACCGACCTTGGCCGCGATGCCTCCACGAGGGAGGAGAGGGAGAGGACCTAGCGGGCGGAGAGCCTCCGCCGCCACGGAGCGAGGAGGCGAGGTTTTTCTATCCGTGAGTGGTTAATCGTAAGGAAATCAGTTGACCCGTCATCATGTAGATGTAGATTAGTGCGGTCATTTTTTTCCAAATTTTTCGATGTTTATTTGTGTATTTACATTTGAGTAACAAAACTTGACACCCCGCGCGATACAACCATGGACCTCTAGTGACTAGCAATTTTCGAGCGTGCTTTAACCGGCCACCAAAGTGGGCGACGGCGGTGGCGATGGCGGGCCACCAAAGTGGGCGACGGCGGTAGCGGTGGCACACATGGCGACATGGGGAGACTGGACCACCGCCTCGAGGGGAACCATGTGGGTGGAGACTGGAGAGGAATGCCGCCTAAGACTTAGTGAACTTTGCAATTTATCCCTGATAGGTTTTATTGCTTAAAAATAGTCCATGCATGACAGGTTCCATAGCACGCCATGTTAGCGAATACACCAAGCCAGTAACCGTAGATAAAACACCCAAATATATTTATATTATGCCATAAGTAGTGTATTCCAAAGGTCAATGACCGTACCACGTGAGGCACAAGTTGAATTACCTTGGATAGATTTTACTCTTTACATTTCTCGGTTTCTTTCTTTTTAGCCGAGTCGTTCAGGACGGGGCGACGCGTGAGGGGCATTGTGAAGGACTGAAGGTGACGTGCGTGCGGTTAGTCTACCAGCATGTATATTCGTTTTCTAACCTAGCTAACCATCACGAGAATGGACACCATTAGGCTCTTCTGAAATATTCGGGGGTTGCAGACGCCTGTACGCGAAATATACGTGGGCTACTGGGCGGTAATCAGTCGCATGGATACTTCTCGGTTAGGTATGAATGTATATAGTCTGAATATTTAATTAGATATATACAAATTTAGATAAAATTAAGATCATTAATATGAACCGGAGAGAGTAAGATAAGGAATCATGAGGCTGTCCAATCTTCACACAAGAAAGTACTCCATATTACATTGGCAAAAAACCTATTCGCTACATAATTCTTATCGTCGCCACTTGATTTTAGCACTCACTCATGGAGTTCCGCTTAGTTTACTAAAAATCATGGCCTAGGATTTTTTTAAGACTACTACAACCTATAGCATCTACTTTTCATACTACTCATTCATCTATATTGCATATTTAATGCATACAATGTACTGCCAACCAATGAGACCACGAAGTTAGCGTTTCGCCACTGTGAGATATATAGAGAACATGATATCTACATAAGAGAGAGAGAGAGAGACCTGAGTGCTATGCTAAGAATGTGGCTCTTGATTCCGAGAAGAAGAAAAAGAGAAAGAGAACCCGAGTGATGCCATGAACACCGATGATGGAAAGGCCAATTTACAAGCTACACAATCATAAGTTACTTCACGTATATAGGCTGAAATATGAAGTACTTGGTATATATGCAAGCTGATCATTCAATGCTATTTATTTTATTTGTTGTCTGACTTGTGTCTCTCTTTGGTGATAGTAGCCGGCAATGGTTAGTGATATTTCTGCTTGTAATCTGAAACTCGCCGAGAAATAAAATTAGTGATATTTCTGTTTCTGATAAATTGTGTCCAGAGTTCATTAGCCATGAACATGAGCATGGGGTTGAGAATTCAGTTGTGATTGGATTGTATATTGCGTATAATCTAGTACCAGGCCTACTGACCTTTTAGCTTTATGTTTTCGGGACGTGAAGAGGAAAGGATGAAGCATGGCTACAATGATGTACTGAAGCATGTACAAGTTCGCTAAAGTAAAACATGTGTGTTGTTGGATGCTAAACTGAAGCATTATGAGATTAATGGAAATGAAATTCTATAGTTTCAGTTGCCACAGTTCACAAAATTTTGTAGTTCTATAATCATTATGAATACTGCAAATGATGGAACTTGAGTAATGTTTTGAATGGATTAAATTGAATGCTATGTCTCATGTAGAATCCTTAAGTTGTTCATCATTATATGAAATATGTTTGCAATTCATGTTTAAAAGAGCCTAGAAATTTTCCTTTAATTGTCTAAGTTATTTGTACAAATTGTCGTTAATTGTTTTAGAGGCATTATTATATAATGCCTACAATTGTTTTTAGAGGCACATTATTTATAATGCGTAGAATTGTTTTTTAAGGCATTATCCCATAATGCCATAAATTATTTTTAGAGGCATTCCTCAATACTGCCTTGGCTTATATTCTAAGGCAGTTTTAAAAGTGCCTTAAAAAATCTATTTTAAAGGCATTTTGAAAAGTGCCTCAAATAATCCATTTTTAAAGGCAATTTTGAAAAGTGTTTTAAGTGATTTTTCCCTACCCTATTTGATGTGGAACTATTTTTAATGCCTTCAAAAATCTTTTGAGGCACTTTTTATACTCCCTCTATTCCAAAATAGATGTCTTAGATTTGTTAAAATTTGGATGAACCTATATACTAAATAGTGTCTAGATTCATCCAAATTTTGACAAATCTGTTAGGACTGAGGGAGTATTTTTTTAAGGAATTTTCTTATGCCAATTAAAAATCAACGGTGGTGTAGTGTAAACCCATTGCATGGTGATGGCTCCGTTGTTGCTACGTGGCTTGTGATGGGATTGTTTTCCCACATATAATTTGTTTGTTGTAGGGGAGAGTCGTTAACCATGCTGGTATCGGTGGTCTCCTAAGATATCGTGACAACGATTTCATATGGGGTTGGGTCTTCCTGTCTGATCTTTGCCTTATTCTCGATCGAGGTCTACGATATGTGCTTTCGATCGTCGAAATGTTGGCATCTTGTGAGATGGAGCAGGTGCGGTGTCGAGTTAGGATCACGGCATGCCGTCTGCTTGTGCATGTTTCAATATGATGACAAATTCCTATTGAGCCTGTTTGTAATTTACTTTTATCAGGAATTTCTTGTAGGGCCCAAGCTCGGTTAACATATATGCCTTTTGGTATTCACGAAAATGCTTATTAAACTTGGTTTGCCTTGTATCTCACACGCACTCATGTTTGTTTCGTTGCTTAGTTCTTCGTTGAGCAGATACTTTCGAATTAAACCTCGGCGAAAAAGAAAATATAGGATCAAAATTAGTTATACTCTCAGCCTTTTTGTAATAAAAGAAAGTAATATCATCACTCCATACTTAGATCAAACTCTAGGTTTGATGCTATGTATTTTGCAAAAAATTGCATTTATTCTTCGAGTGCAAAATGACCTTTCGATTGATGACAAGAGGTTTGCGACTACTTTGAAACTTGGTCACTACTTTGATCTTATGCATTGCTTTCGATTACGTGCATGTGTGTGTGTCTACTTTATACTAGATATTTCTAACAAAATGTATTTGTTTGGTATGTCTTTTTAAGTATCAATGGTAGTTTGCTCAATGTATCACATCGATGAGGCCAATGTGTTTTTCTACCAAAATAATCTTAATTTATTGATTAACTAAATACAATATTTTCTCTGATCCAAATTAATGGACATAGATTTGTCTAGATTCGGATATATCTAGCACTACATCTGAATCTAGACAAATCCGAATCCATTAATTTAGATCAGAGGGAGTATATTAAATTGAGCCGATTGAAACACACACCAACCAAAAGACTATTCAGAAACAAATATAACGATCCTTCCCAAAACTACAAGTTGCATTAGGATTTCCGGTAGAATATAGGATCAATCATTGATTGGATGTCCAGTAGAATTAGTTGTACTCTCATCCTTTTGTAATAAAAGAAAGTTATATCATCACTCCATACTTAGACCAAACTCTAGGTTTGCTGCTATGTATTTCTTAAAAAAATGCATTTATTCTTCGAGTGGAAAACGACCTTTTGATTGATGACAAGAGGTTTGCGTTTACTTTGAAACCCGGTGACTACTTTGACGTATGCATTGCTTTTCGATTATGTGTGTGTGTTGTCTACTTTATACTAGATGTTTCTAACAAAATGTACTTGTTTGGTATGTCTTTTTAAGTATCAATGGTAGTTTTCCTTTTCCCAATGTAGTATCACATCGATGAGGTAAATGTGTTTTCTCTACCAAAATAAAATTAATTAATTAATTAATTAATTAACTAAATACAATATATTAAATTGAGCCGATCGAAACACACACCAACCAAAAGACTATTCAGAAACAAATATAACGATCCTTCCCAAAACTACAAGTTGCATTAGGATTTCCTAAGTCATCTAGTATCTCTTGTTCTAACTTTCGCATCACAGCATCCCTCTATCTATATCTCCGTTGTAAGAAACATTTCCCTGTTATTAAGGTGTTCATTTCTCCTAATTTAATTTCGCAACCAAAAAGGTTGTACAGAATATTTAAAGTCCACTTGGAAGCAAATACTATTTAGCATCATCCAGCCCATTCGAGAAATGGGTTGCCCAGTAAATTCGAGAAGGGGGTATTACCAAAGGCCAGTGCTAGGCGTCCCCCGGGGGATTTCTGGTTTTCATCCCCCGGGTCCCCAGCCAACCACGTGTCCTCTTTTTAGATTCAAAATCCCGCTTTTGCTACATTTGTCCCGCTTTTGCTACATTTTGCTCCGCTTTTGCTACATTGTAGCAGAAAACGGTTCGTCCACGTTACAAATAAAAAGATGATCTCGGAGACTTCACCGGAGACCTCGCCGGAGACTATGTAGCATAATATTTGTGCTAATGTAGCAAAACTGACTCCGTCTTAGACTCGCCGGAGAATTTCGCCGGAGATCTCGCCGGAGACCTCATAGCAAGAAGTTTGCGCTATTGTAGCAAACTCAGAAAACAGATGTAGCAAAATAATTATACTAATGTAGCAAAAGCCGACTCACGGAGACATCACGAGCAAAAACTTGTAAGAAAAAATGCCATGTAGCAGCGCCGCCGCAGTAGCAACACCAAACGCTATATGTAGCGCAGGGTCGCCTTGCTATATGTAGCAAACTCGTAAAACAGATGTAGCAAACTCAGAAATGATGCAAAGAACTCGAAAATGATGTAGCAAACTCGGAAAATGACGTAGGGCATCGCCGCCGGTAGCAAGTAGCCACGCCGCATGTAGCAAGCGACGCCAACAAGGTTCTAGGGAGCGGCTCACCGGGTTTTGAGCAGCTCCGCCACCTTCAGCATCGTGTGTAGCAATACGTTATTATGGTAGCACACGGCCTTTGTAGCAGCGCCGCCGACGCACGTAGCAAGCAACGCCCGAAGACGCTGGCGCCACCGGCCGCACGTAGCAAGCGACGCCGCCGCGTGTAGCAAGCGTGGTCGCCACATGTAGCAAGAAGCCATGCCGCACGTAGCAAGCACTGCCGCAGCTGTAGCAAGCACCACCGCCTCTTGTAGCAAGCATCGGACCGAGGAGTAGCTCCGACATCCGGCAGCCATGGACACCCATGGAGGAGCTCGATTTTGGCCACGGATCATGCTTTTGTGGTCACCGGCGAGTAAAATAGAGGAAGAAAGGGACGAGGAGGTGCGCGAGACCGGCAACGGTAGAGATGAAGAGGCGCGCGACACCGGCGGCGACAGAGGAGAGGAGGTGCTTGGCCATAGCACGCATCGCTAATCCATGGTGGCTTTTGGTAGAGGAGGCTAGGAAAACATGGATGGGGTAGGCGATCACGGTGAAGTGGTGGATGGGGAGGCGTGGAACCAGCCAATCGGGCCAAGAGGCACGGAGAAGATTAATTAGGTGGTCTGCAGGGTGGAGAGAGGATAAGAAGGAAGGGGATCGTGAGGATCAGAAGGAAGGGGGTCGTGGTGGGACCCGGAGGATGGCGTCGTCCGCGAGCGAGCGACGTGGAAGACCCGGGGGATACGATCCCCCGGGGGAGTCCTATCATTTTCCATTACCAAAGGCCTGAATGCCTGATCCAGCCCATTCCACCAAAGGAGCAAACGGGCTGGCTGGCCCGCTTCGTGTCAAATTTAGAGAAATAGAATTCTACCATGAATTGGTAGATAGCATGTATGCTACTGCCTCCGTTCCAAAGTTTAACGCTTGTATTATTTTTAAAAAAGTCAAGCTATAAAATATTTGATAAAAATTTTAGAAAAAAATATCAAGAGCTATAATATTATACAGGTATCATGTGAAAATATCATGATGTATCAAAGGGTATAAATTTTGTATTATAAATATTACTCCCTTCATCCCAAAATAAATGTCTTAGATTCGTCAAAATTTGGATGAACCTATATACTAAATAGTGCCTAGATTTATCTAAATTTTGACAAATCTGAACCATCCTATTTTGGGACGGAGGAAGTGATATTTTTCTCCAAAAACTTGGTCAAATTTTATATAGTTTAATTTAAAAAAAAGTCGTAAGCTTTAGGACTGGGAGAGTATATAGCATGCAGGATAGAATCGCCCGATTTTGTCAAGCGTGTGACACCAGCGAAAGATGACGGTAGGCATGTGTGGTTCTGTATTCTTACTCCCTGGTCTAAATATTCCTGTAATAAACTCTTTAAATTTCACTATTCAGAGAAACATGATGTTGAATTCTCGGCAGCACCATCCATTTCCATTCCACCACGCCATGCCGCCAATGGTCGCGGCAACGGAATGGCATCCACGCCCTGCTCTGTCTGCAACAATTCCCTCATGTAGCAGCTAGCTAGCTAGCTAGTAGCTAGCACCTCCCTTCGTCATCTGCACCGATCGCAGTCGCGGAGGACGCCTCGGCTCGCCTGGCCTCTCCGGCCCCATTCCCAGCTATCCGCAGAACACGCATGTGTGCGTGCGTGCGCTGATCTTACCGTGGATCACGCTGCAGCGCACGCTGCGAGATGCAGCCCAGGGCATGGGATCAAGCCACGGACCTGCGATTCCGATGGCGAAACGTTTGTACCATTGCGCTTGTTGCCTTCCCCGAACAGGTGTGCATCAGTGCACGCGCGATTCAGGCCTGATCAGACTGAAGAGGCTGAGATGCCACTTGCAACTCCTGACGGACGAAGGAAGAACACCCACTATTGTTAACGATTTATTTATTTATTCATTTCTTGCTCTCTGGATGCTCCATGCCCTCGATCGACCATCATCCATTCTGATGAGTGGATCTCCCTAAAAGTCGGCGCTGCTCATTGCAGCCACTGGCCGGCCGGGGCTCGAGAAAAAGGAGGAGGGTCCTACTCCTGTGATCCTGTCCTGCCCATCGGCATATTGCAGACCAGCCCCAGCCCCCAGGCGGATCCATCTTTTCCACACGTCACGCGTCAGCAAGTCAGCCGCGTCAGACGACGGCCCATGCAGCCCTGGGATAGATCCTGGCACAGCAATCGTACGGCACGTACATGTACGTACATCCATGGCAGATTGGCAGGATGGAAGAGGGCTTTTCTGGGCGTCTGTTTCTTCAGTTGGTGACCCTGGGGAGCGCAGCAGGGGAGCCAAGCAAGCGGATGCTTGCGGGATGGAGTGTAGCAGTAGCAGTACACGGGCGGAACCGAAAACGGCTTGCAGGCATGCTGTGGCGCAGATCTATCTACTCTATATATGAAGAATGGAATGGACGGTGAAATTGAAGCTAGTAGATGAGAGGCTGAAGGGCGAAGGCTCAGTTGCAGAGGAAGACACCCGTCCATTTCACTCCTGTACGTGAGGAAGCGTGAGAACGATGTGTAGTCCTGCTCCTTATCTTTGCTGCTGGATTCTCCGGTGGTTCCTGATCACTTCATCAATGCATAAAAGATAGTACTACCTCCGACCTATATTAGTTGAATTGGATTTGTCTAGATTCGGATGTATCTAGACATGTTTTAGTACGAGATACATCCGAATCTAGCCAAATCCAAGTCAACTAATATGGTCGGAGGGAGTACAATGTTTTCCATGAGAGTTAATTTCCACATTCTACTCTTTGACACTTGGTCAAAACAAAGAAAAAGCTTTTAAAAGGCTCAAACCGGAATGTTTTGCTCCTAGTTATATACTTCCTCCATTCCAAAATATAAAATATTTTAGTTTTTCTAAAACACATGTATCTAGATGCCTTTCAATATGTAGGTTCACTTATTTTGTTGCATGTACACAGTAAAATGCATCTAGGTACAATGCTTTTTTAGAAGAAGAAAAAGGCTAAAACATCTTATATCTTGGAACAAAGGGAGTATATCATATCCATAAGTTTTAAAAAAGTGTTACAAAAACAATTATTTAAAAGCTATATAAACACATATACATGTGGAAATTGGTAAGGAAATGTGATAATTTTCTAGTTTTAGGAAATAATAATGAGTTAAGTTAATGTACACCAACCTATTGTTAGTGACCGTAACATAGTGCAAGAAATGTATGCAAGTTACAAAGTATACACCATAGTTAATAATGCATTGTTCCGCCAACATTCATATATGTGTCGCAATCCGTCCTTTATACACATGGCTTTTTCATAATGTCTAATAAACTTAGAAATATGATTTTGATTCTAAGTTATAATACCATGAATGGTCATATAATACCATGATCAGTTTGACATTTTTTCTTCGAATGGTCACCGGGGGAGAACGAGTTCCCCACCCGAATTTTCATTGAAAAATGGCTAGGCTAACCCAGGGGAAGGAAAAGCACGTCGAGCGTTCTATATAAGTTATCATTTCACACTCACTCCTCATATTTTATCCTACAGTGGATTGTTCCTTGTTTTTAGATTATTCCTTCTCGTTAGACTAATTATATCCACTTGTAAACATATGGAACTGACTTGAGCGCCAATTCAAAAATATTTTTATTTTAGCTTATTTAGCCTATTCCTCCACATTAATTGCAAAATTTTTTGCATGGACATATTTCCACCAGGAAACTTGAAGCTTATTGATACTTGTGCCATCAAATTTTGGATTACAATATACATTATTCTACAAAAAAGATTTTTTAATTTTCTTATAAATGGCTGTTCCAATTTATATTAAATTAAATGTAATTTAGAAACATTATTAAAGTTCAATTATAATCATTTATCTATGTAAAAATCCCAGCACATATAATGTTAGAATTCCTAGATATATGACTTTGATTTGAAGGATTTTCTTTTACAAAAAGTATTAAGGTTGTTCACGATGTTTAGTAGTATAAATGCAAACCAATCATTAAAACACAAAAAGGTATTAAACTTATGAACAAATGACACTAATTCATAGTTAAACTAAGTGATAATACTTTCAATTTGATTTTTGTGATTTGGTGTTGTTTTTTTCTTTCGAGTCAGCTACCACGTTGTCACAAATAGATATGAGATCCTTGGACGACGATTATTAACCTCTTTGGATTATAGAAATTTCATAGGAAGATTTCTTTAACTATAGATTGATTTTGCATGAAAGGAATGATGCTACCCAAATTGGTGTTGATTCCTACCACAAGGCATATAATTTTTCTTAAAATCCAAAGCACGTAAAGTTTGACCAAACTCTTAGACAAAACTATCCATAATTATTTTTTGAAACAGGGGGCAAAATCTTTGCCCCAATCTATTAATTAAAATAAGGAGTGCAACAACAAGAACAAAGCGAAAGAAAAAGGTTCCAAATTACAAAGAGGTTCTATTCTCCCGATATAATATTACTTATGCGCTTTGCACCCGCAAAAACCCAAAGTTTTGCCTCGCACTTAATCGTCCGAAGATGATGGAGGGTGTGGCGTTCTTGTTTCGGAAAACTCTCGTGTTACGCTCATCCCAAATATCTCAAGAGACGAGGAGGGTGATTAGTTATGTTTGGCTACCATGAGGAGATAGGTTGATTTGTCAAAGATGTTGGATGGATGAAGTGAAGCCCCAACCAAATCTTTATGAGACCCTATAGCCGAGTGGTGAATCTAAAATGCATCAAGAGATGCTCCACCGACTCTGGGGCTCTCTTTCATAGGGTCATACATCACAATTTGACCACCCATGTCCAACTTTACCAAACTGAAGAGCTAGTTGGTGAAGTAGTTGCTCCAAAAATTTCAGTTCGAAAAAAATAAGCGGATTTTGCCGAGTATTATTGCCCATTTTCGGTGAGAGACCAAGAGATTGCGGTGTAGAATAGATTTGTGTCCGTCTCATTGCAAGGGTTTCCTAATCCAATCCAACTCTTATTTGGGTCCGTCTATTCAATCCATGGCCATCTCAAACGCATGCCTCTTGCGAGAACTCGACATTGAGGACGCCAAGGCCTCCATGACTTTTTGGCCTTACACATCGTTTTCCAATTCACTTTGCATCGGCCATCCGACCCTCTCGCTTTTCTTAATTTTATGAAAGGTGACGGTAGGGATATTGAGTGGCGTTAAGTGGTAGATGGATTGGGAGGCGAGGACCGATTTGATGAGGGTGGCTCTACCGGACATCACAAATAATTTTCCTTTCCAAGTTGGAATTTTCGCGGTAACTTTGTCTTCAAGGTGTTGAACGTCTGCTTTAGTGAGCAGCCATATGGAGAGAGGTAATCCATGATACCCGAGGGGGAATCTAGCTCTCATGATCAGGAGGTCTCTAAGAATATCATCGAGATTAAGTTGCTCGCAACAAATGGGAACCATAGAGCTCTTTTGGAAGTTTGTGCATAGTTCGGTGAATTACCCAAAACCATCGAGGATGAATGTAAGTTTTGAATATCTTGTTTGTATGGTGTCACAAAAAATTTCATATCGTCCGCATAGAGAGATGTCCTGAAAATTATTCCATGGCCCCTAATCTTGTGAAGTAGCCATGAGAATTGGCGATGTCTAGAATCTGAGTGAGCGGGTCTATCGCATGAGCAAAAAGGAGCGGCGGGAGGGGGTCTCCTTGTCGGAGGCCACCCCCATGCTTGATGGGCCATCCGACCACACCATTGAGAAGGATGCGCGGCGATGAAGTAGCGAACAAGGCAACAATCCAATCCCGGAATCCATCGGGGAACCCCCTCTTTTTGTAAAAGGTCAATAATGTATTCCCATTGGACAGAGTCAAAAGATTTGCGGATGTCGAGTTTGAAGAAGAGAGATGGGGTCTTGCTTTTATGTAACCTTTTGGTGAGGTTCTTAACATGAAAGTTGTCGCATGCCCAAAGAGAAATCATCAATGACCCCATATTTGGCTTGGGCCACATATGAACCACCTTGTGTCCAATGTCCAAAGCTCCTTCATCAAAACTCGAAGCAAACTATCCTTAATTATTCCATTACTAGCTGAATGCTCGTGCGTTGCTACAGAATAAAAAATATAGAAAAAACAATAAACTGATTGACATATTTTACAAACCCATTGTGTAGGGTTAAGCTCATGTAGTTGCATCTAGAGAGGAAAATTGTGTTTCCCATGTCTGGAGGCATGAAAAGTAAATCCTAGCAATTAAACATAAACACCGTGAACATATTCAGACATTTTCATATAGCCGACTGAAAGGTACATAAAATTAAATAGAAACACTATGAACATATTAAGGCATTGAAGCTAATCATACAGTGACTTTATTACCTACAAGGTGTTTATTTGGATCTCTATCAGGACACCAAAATAGTTATATGAGAAGGAGTTTTCCTGGATTCTGTATTGCTTCTGCAATTTCGGCAATGATATGTTTTTCGGATAATCAAATTGCCACCCTTCTGAATATCGCAAAAGCAATTGATATATTTCATTGTAATTATTTGAACTGTAAACATGCCAATGGATTTTTCTGATAACCATGGACAGACGCCTAAAAAGGATTAAAAATTGTAGAGGTTATGAGTTTGAGCATTGAGCATTGAGCAATCACAAAACACCACCCTGATCAGTTTACCCGATTCAGTAGCACAATACAGTTTACCCGATTCAATAGCACAATACAAATGAACCATCTTCCAGAGCCTAACAAAATTGGCATTTAATTTTGTATTATTTTCTCATACTGGATAGACATTATTGAAGAGAGAATTTTATGAAATTCAGAAACATAAATCACTGTAGATCAACTTCGAAATTCATAATCCAAACTGAAGCACTGTGCCATCTTGGCGTCAAAGGCCATCTCTGCTCCAGCATGACAGCATGAGCGACTTGAACTCTGGCACCGTCGCCATGGGCGCAGCCCTCACATGGTGGAAGACTGAGAGAAAGAAGGTGAGGCTGGCCCTAGATCGACCGGGCGGAGGCAGGTGTGGACTCTCCTACTGGGCGCTAGCTCTCCAAGCAAGGACTGTTACCATAGGTCCTACGATCTCGCCAGGCGTTCCAGCATTGGTCGTGCATGGTGTAGGACTCACGTTGCGGCAACAAATTAAGATCGCCCTCAACGTTTAACTTGGATCTCTATGATCATGTCGTCCGAGGTCTGTGATTCTGCAGCGGCGGGGAACGATCAGGAGCAGGCCGACGAATGCGCCCAGGGGCCGTTCGGCTCCGACGCTTGGACCTCGATCGTGGGGGCATTGTATTAGCTGGGTCTTAATTTATACTCATGGATTATATGGCAAATCAAACCATGACTCGCTCTGGTGTGGAATTCAAGTAGGACACGCACGCACCGTAGAGAACAGGGGAACGGTAGCGGCGGTACTCGAGCTGCAGCCAGGCTGCGGCCAGGGGAAGTCGACGATGCGCTCCTCGCTATGCACATCAACCAAGAGCGCACGGACACCTCCTCCGACGGCCTCGCTAACTTCGACCTACGTCGTGGATGCGCATCACTGAGTCGATCTGCCCCATCCATGCGGGCGCGGCGTTCGTACTCGTCCTCGAGCAGGGGCACTGCGGCGGCACCGGTGAAGGTAGGCTCGGGCGCCGCGACGGGGCCAGGGGAGAAGGGGATGGTGCCGACCGGACCGGTAGGCGGCCGCGAGTTCGTCAAACCCCCATGGCCTCCTTTCCCAACCACCACATACCTCGTACTACACGGGGAACCTCGGGGAAGGCGGCCTCAGCACGGCTACGACGGTCGTCTATGTGAGGATTGCAGACCAGCCCCAGCCCCCAGGCGGATCCATCTTTTCCACACGTCACGCGTCAGCAAGCCAGCGGCGTCAGGCGACGGCCCATGCAGCACTGGGATAGATCCTGGCACATCAATCTTACAGCGCGTACATGTACATCCATGGCAGATTGGCAGGATGGAAGAGGGCTTTTCTGGGCGTCCGTTTCTTCAGTTGGTGACCCTGGGGAGCGCAGCAGGAGAGCCTGCACGGGTGGAAACGGGGCTATAGGTCCCGATTGGTACGGGGCTTTAGTCCCGGTTGCCCAACCGGTACGGGGCAATCGGGACTAAAGCCCTAACCTTTAGTCCCGGTTGCCCCACCAACCGGGACAAAAGGGGGCACACGTGGCAGCGGCAGAGGGCGAGGGGGCACGAACCGGGACTAATAACCTTCTGCCGCGGCAGCGATTTGGCTCATTTCTCTGTCTCGGCAGAGAATTCATTTTGGCACATTTTGTTGCCGCGGCAGAGATTTGGTCCATTTCTCTGCCGCGGCAGAGAATTCATTTAGGTTGTTTTATTGTTTATTTAGTGATTTGCACTTATCAATGAAGGAACCTTATATTACATCATGAATATCATGACAATGTTACATTAAATACAAGGATCGAGTTCATGCACTACATACAAAAGTTGCTATTCGATGCTACCGGCAAATTCCTTCAAAGTTGCTATTTTTACAATCCCTATTGTCTATACACAGCCGAATAGTATTCCCCTTTTGGGTCTAGGACTTCTACATCCAAGAATCCCGCCAATTCCTCCTGAATTGCTCGTACGCGATCCTTTGACAGAAGACCGTCCCCCTAGACGTTCGATCTGATTTAAAAAAGGAGTCAGCCTATATGAATGAAACTAAACATAATTTGATTGTAATTAAAAACTATAGAAATTATTTACGTACGTGGAGTTGCTCTAAATTTTTGCTCTTCTCATCGCACGTTTGCCGGATGAACTCGCAAGCATAGTATCCACATAGATTGTTACCTGGTCCCTGCCTCAGGCACTTTACGAGAACAGAATTCAATCAAAATAATAATCAAGCATGATAATAACTGTATCAAAACTAGAATCAAAGAGATGCGCGGATATACCTAGTGGTGCTTACATTTAGTGGTTGAAATGTAAGATCCTCTTTCCAAACACCCCTAGCCTTGTTGGTGAACCGTTTCCAAGCGCTGCCCGGCGTAGAAAACGGATAAAATAAGTTATTAGGTACTTGATATCATAAAATTTATGAACGTTGCCGATATAGTGTCGTAATGATTAGAATTACCGCTGGAGAAGTATCTGCATGTCCTTCCACGTCTCAAGGGGTTTATGTTTCGAGTCCATGACTAGTACACGCCCTTTGTAAAGTTGAATGATTAACAGAATATAGTGAAAGCTGCAAATGCATAACTAATCAATCATATACTTAACATCGTGTAAGCGAAATAGAAAGTGTATACAAGACAATAACACTCACTCGAAGTTGTAAGGAAATAGTATTTCCCTTTTGGTTTCTTGAAACCTTAACGCGTGTACTATATTATCCTTCGTATCCTGGGGGCTTATTTTGAGATTAACTTCATGAACCCAATATGGGTCAATGAAGCCAATGTCATAGATTTGTCCTCTGCTGCATTCGAGAATCTTCATTCTGCATATTACAGTATGATTATATACATGCAATAAACAAAATAATATAGTTGGAGACTAAATTAATTACAGAATTAGTACTTACGCATAATAGGCAATCGATGATCGATTTGTCCAAGGCGTCTTGATTGAATAATTGAAATAGTTCATCAAATTCAATGGATATCATGTCATCCTTTTCTTTCCCATGATGCTTTTTGTAACCCTCAAGACTATCCGCTTAGCCCGCCCTTGTGGCATGCATGTACCAGTTATGCAATCTTCGCATTTTTGTTGGAAGATTGTTTACCTCCTCAGGTTTGACGAGAGGTTTGCCGTACTGGCATTTGTATGCTACTTCACTCACGGAGAAGAACTCTAACTGGGATAAGTACTGGGCAATACTCATACCTTGAACAATGACTTCTCAGACAGTAACTACCTGGATCATACTGCTCTTTGGCCCCATATTTGCTCGACCCCACATTTTTTGAGAAATCACCTTGAGAGGGGCGCAAGTCTGTTTTGCTTGTTCTCCGAGCTGGGCAACAGATTTCTCGCTTGCATCAGTACTGATCTTTGAGGCTTTTTGTGCCACATGTGACTTGAGAATAGAACGCTCATAGTCTGATGACAGCTTTGGCTCGGGTTGTTGAAGAGTCTTTAGCATTTTCAACACTTTGGCTTTTTGTTCTTTGGTCTTTGGGAATTTCGCTCTTCGGCCGCCTCACTAGCTTAAAAATTGCTTCCGCATCAACGATCGCCGCAGCCTCCTCTTCAAGACAACGTAGGCTCTCTTGGGAGGAACCTTTGGTACTTTTGGAAGAGGCTCTTGTTTACTTCCGTCCGCGATCGCTTGACGACAAGAGCTAGACGCTTACGCTTTTTATCCTGAGGCGCCGGCGATGGCTCCTGCGGCGATGGCTGCACCAGAGATTGGTGAGGCGACGGAGCCGGGTGAGGCGACGAAGATGGCTGCCGCGACGGCGACGACCTCGCTGGAGACGGGTGAGGCGGCGGCGAAGATGGCCTTGGCGTGTGATTTCGAAGCACGATACATTCCTTCGGCCATAGAATGGTGACGTTTTTTGTGTCTCCCAGTACAATCACATCCCCTTCACCTGCAGGGTAGTGAAGATCCAAAACCTCAAAGGTGGGCATGATTTCATCCACGCCGACAACAGCGTAGCCCTCTGAAACCGGACAACAGTGGTAAGTTGGTGTGGGTCCAATTGGTAAGGCATAACCGACCGCCACCTTCATTGATATGTTCACAACTTTGACATGTAGCTCGCAGTGTGTCATCTCTGTTATATCATCCACTGGGTAGCCAACATCAGCCATCGTCGGTGCATCATCGTCATCGCCATTGTCATCACCCGGGACCTCGGTGGAAGCCACACTGCCTTTTCGATTATTCGATAGGCCGGTAGAATCGAATTCAGTGTGCTGCTAAGATGGGGCGCTGGTAGTACTTTGCTCTTTAAGTGTGTTAATTTCATCTTGTTGTTGCTTTAATCGTTCTTCAATTAAACGCATTCGCTCTTTCTGACTTTCTGCTTCAACTGCCGCCCTGTCCTTTCTCCTCTAACGGCTTCTATCAGGATATTTCTTCCTCTCTTCGGGAAACCCAGTCCTCCATGATTGGGAGCCTCTTGTGCCTCGTGTTCGTCCATCATGTTCCTTATTTCCAAGGGCGAGTGTGAGCTCATCATTCTCTCTATCGGGAATGAAGTCCCCATCTTTAAAAGCCTTTACTGCTTTTCTGATCCTCTCGATTGGCAAGGGGTCTTATTTATGTCGTATGTTATATATACACCTCCCTTCCGATTCCAACGTGCCCCCATGCCCGTAAAACCAATTCCTTGCACGTTCTACCCAATAAATGCCTCTGGGGTGATATTTTTATCACGCAGCCTCGCTCAAGTTTCTCCCACTTAGGAATGCCAACCTCAGAGCCACCTTGCCCCATAGTATGGTGATACTTCTTCTTAGCAACATTCAGCTTATTCATTTCAGACATTTTCTTAGCTTTTTCTGATTTCTTGTATTCCACAAACTCATCCCAGAATGGTTTTATCTTCTCAAACTGAATATTCTTGAAATCGGGAGTCTTCTTTTTCACGACATAGTCAAGGTGCAATATTTTCTTCCAGCCAGGAAACCGGGCCATATTCTTCAAAGCCCACTCCCTGACCTTAGCCTCCATGGCTCTCCCATGTTGTAAGGCGTCCTCAACTGGATCCTCCGCATTTGGATCCAGCTCTATCTTCGGTAGTTTGAAATTAACCATGAGCCTCTTCCATAGTAAATCTTTGGCGTGGTTAGGGACAAATAAACATGTTCCCTCTTCATCTGCATTAGCATGCCTATTCCAATTTCTAATGGTGATCGGGATTAAGTCCTAACGACATTCGCATTGTGCCACAAATTTTTTGCGACAACTTCGGAGCCGTTGCTGCCTTCAAACATATTCGATCCTGAACCTCTCATGGTCTTGCAACTTTTTGGTTGGGCCTCGTCTGCTCTTTTCAGTAGATTCCTTTGATCCGGAGGGCTAAAAGAAGAAAGATCGTCGTTACTATTTCTATATAGATAGTAGATGATTAATTAATGAATTGATTATATTACATGCACCTCGCTAGAGCGGTCGTCTTCTTGATTACACAAGGCATCGCCTTCTCCCTCGCGGAAGGCAACACCTTCAATCTCAAACAAGTCGTCTATTCCGGTAAAAAGAGGATCACCCTCACCGGAGTTGTTCAGAAACGTTGATACGTCTAAATTTTCTTCCCCACGGATCACACCTTGGATCAACTCTTCCTTTTCTTCGTCTCTGACGTGGGTCCATATTTTCGCATAGGTGGAAAACGAATAAGTCAAAGCGCCTAAAGGAGAAAGTTAGGTGCTGTTGAGAGATATAAACCCTAATTCAGAGAAACCCTAATATATACATACACAATAATAAAAATGAAGAGAAACCCTAAACCCTAAACCTAGCTACAAAAAGGAAACCGTGTAGTAGATAGGCACATCGTCGAACCCACATGCACCTAAGGGGTATTAATGATTCCTTATCTAAGATAGGGATTTTCAGTTGCTGGACAATGTGAATCGGGTCTGGGGTACCCATAATGACTGACCAGTGGGGCCGAAGACCAATAATACCAAACTAATTAATAAACCTAATAATACCTAACAAATAATAAACCTAATAATCGAAACACCGAAAAGAAAGGGAAACAATCAACACATGGCATCGATGCAATGATCAAGCAAGTATGATGATATGACAAGTTAATTTGCATTGGAATGTAACCCTAAGACATGCTCGACGATTTAGTCGGGGGTGAAAAAACCCTAACTCGGGGAAACTCCGGAACATATGAGAGGGGTGCATTTGTTCTTCTAATTATACTTGTCATTTAATTTGTTGAACAATGCATGATTATAGGTTAAATAGATAGGTTTCATTTTTCTGAACAATTTGATACATTATTTGTATTTTTCTGACTTATAAACAATAAGTTATTGATTTTACAATATTAAATCATTTTCGGAATTAAAAAGGCGAATAGTTTTTACACGGGCGCCTAGCGGAGATCGCTGTAAGGGCCCCAGTGCCAACTCAGCCTCCACGCTGCAGATCATTTTTATACCACGAGGAGCCTACCCATCGAGGTCGATCGATGGGCCCTAGGCCACATCACCGCCACGCTGAGCACGCAGTGACGTCGACGCCACGCTGGCGGTGAGCTCCCAGCAGCGGCAGCGACGATAGCGAAGCGACGCCGGACGGATGGGCGCGTTAGAGAGAAGCCGATGTGGAGAAAGAGAGTGGCGGCGCCGCTCCTTGTTGGTCACCGGAGTGTCGCCTCCATCGAGCTCGAGCGGCGGCGGCGTCGGGCACACGCGGGGAGAGTAGTACAGGAGGAGAGGGAGAGAAAGAAGAACACCGAGGATCGCCAGCTCACCAGAACACGAGAGGTGGTGGCGAGGCCGGCGAGCGAGACGCCGGAATCGACGGAGATGACGGCGACGGAGCTTCCAATCCGGCAATTGAGGTCACGCGAGAGGGGAAAGTAGCGGGCGGGCGTGTGGACGGAGGCAGCGGTGGTGGCGGCGGACGCGGCGGGTGGCGGCGTGTCGAAGCTGCCGTGGCGTCGGTGAGAAGAGAAGAAGAGATGGGAAGAAGGAGACGAGACGCCATTATAAACGAAAGGATTTTAGTCCCGTCACCAACCGGACGATACTCTAATATTTTCAGCGGACCAAGGGTTGGCGTTGGTAGTTTTAGTCGGGTTGGTGGCTCCAACCGGCTTTCTTCTTTTTTTCGTATTTTCTCTCGCTTCCATTTATTTTTATTTTGGAGTTTACATTTGTATTGTTTTTTAAATGATAATTAACTTGGAATTTAGAAAAACTTTAAACATAAAAGGTGTTTGGATTTGAATAAATAATTCAAAACCATTTTCTGTTTTAAAAAATAATTAATGTAACCATTTAAAATATGAACCATTTACAATTAAAAATTGTAACACCCTCAGAATCGGACCTATGCAAGTTTGAGCAAAATTCGCCAAACCCGCATAGAAACGATTCAAAGGTGCCCACCAGGCACTTTTGTACGGGTGGAAAACGAAGTAATAACATTACACAACATTCCTCGATGGGACCCACAGAACAGATATATATATAACAGCGACTCAAAGAGTCAAGAAGACAGATATAATATACAAAGATCCAAATCACCTTGAAAACGATAGAGCGTCCATTCTGGACAAGATGCAAATGAGGCTAAGAGCCACGAAGAATAACCAATGGCGTCCATAACCCTGCGAGCCAAGCGGAAGGTAACCACCTTCTTGGCGTCGATCTCAAAACCGCTTAAACAAAAGGGTGCCGACAAAGGGCAAAGGAAAAGAGGAGCGTCGATCGAGGCCAAGACAGCGAGGCTAGAATTCGGCGGTCCTCGCCTACATAGGTATGGTGGACTGAGGCGGCAGCGGCAGCATGCACTAAACAACCTATAGAGACTCGATACACGTCAAGGCCGAGAGGGGTAAGAAGGACCTATTCGGAACCAACCTGATTCTATCATCAAACAAACCCATCCTGGCGTTTCCCCCTCGAGGCCAAACGAGGAAGTCAACCGAGGAACTCACACAGTTGGCAGTTTTATTTATTCAGTTATAGTTGCGGCACTTTACTAGTCAGGTTTAGATAATCGTCCTGATAAAGTAAACAGTGGGCACTTTTAGTTATTTAATCCGTTGTAGTTGCAGCAATTACTAATCATATACAGATAGCATGATGTAATCCCGAAACCCAGCAGTTGTTGGTACTTTTATTCAGCCATTCCGTTATAGTTGCAAGATTTACTAGTCAGGTACAATGGTCGCAAGCGACACACAAAACAAGCACTTGTGGGCAGTATTATTAGTCATTCCGTTATAGTGAAGCTGATTACTAGTCATTATAAAGTCAAATTTATAACAATAAACTTTAGTTATGCTTGTCTATGATCGAGATACTGTGCTCCAAGTCGTCCATATCCGCGGACACGGCTTTCAGAAAGTTTTACCCGGCCGGGGTGCACCAATAGCAACACACGCTCGATCAACCTCGGAAAAACCAAATCAAAACCCAACGAGGCTTTCACATGAACAATCAGGATTGAAATATTTCAGGCCACCCTTGAAGTACACCATAGCAAGTAAGCAAGCTCCGAGACGGACCCAAGGTTTGGGTGGACGGCTGTGAACGACTGGGAACCCAAAACTGGGCTTGTCGACACCGCGGAATTGTGTCTCGATCCTAAACAGTACAGTGTGCTATCTGTCACACAATTTAAATACAGAAAGTAGCATGGCATAAGTACATGATAGTAAATAAAACCTCAAACTAGTTTGTGGCCCCAAGAAATAAGAATGAATCAAGCTCTGGCTCAGGGGGGTCCCATATACCTCCCGGATGTGGATAGCGCGATAAATCAAGGAACAGGTATCAAGTACTCGGGGTCTTACGGGACACAAGTGGGCGTTCGGAAACCAAATATTTTCTATCACCCACCGATGCCTCTGCTTATTTCAATTTTAGTTGTTAAACAGAAATTAAAGTGACGATAAGTAAAACTAGAATGATCTCCAACATCAACATGCGGCAATACATCAGCAACTGTGGCACTTGACGACACACATCAGCGCTAGAGCAAGCAACTACGACGCGCAAGTCCAACTATCTACCAATCAACAAGTAATAGGAGGTGTCCAAGGCAATATATGGCTGCAAGGGATATCAAGTACGGAATCTAGAGCATCGCAACACGTATAGCAATAGATCAATGGAGGAAGTAAATACTATAAAAGTAAGATAGGTAGAAAGGGAGGTGCTACTTTGAAAACATTGTCGAAGGGTTCAACCAAGATCGGGAAGCTCACATCAACTCAACGGCCTTATCCGCGAAGAAGCAAAACACTAGAAGAAACACCGGATGCAATATTTAATACAACGGCAGAAGATCGGCATGATGCATGTATGATGGATGACATGGCAAGAATGCGATGCAATTAGGTCATATTAAAACAAGGCAAGATAGATACCGGTTCGCTACACAAGTTTAAATGAGGCCAATGTGAGACTAGACTTGCCCGCATATGGATCCCATATTTAATTATTAGGTGAATCGGCATAAGGCCCCCAAACCAATGATATGCATGCGAGATGACAATTAAATATGCAACAATATCAATATCATATATTATAAAAATATGAGGGGTTTCGGATAGGGGTCACACATCCGGTCGGAGATCTTGGGTTTTCGGGTTCGGGTTCGGTCTCGAGTTCGTGGTTCGACGGATCGGGATCGAGGCCGGAAGAAGGACTTGGTTCGGCGTCGAGGCGCATCGGACTCGCCCTGGTCGGTGCGGGTCTTGTCGCCGCGAAGATCTTGTCGGGTCCGTGTTCCGGTTTGGTCTTGGCCTTCGGGGTGAAGTACTTGGCGTTCGTCTTGGCGACCTTGGATTTCGGCAACCTACGAAGTAGACCTTGGAGTTCCGCGATGATCTTGTCGATTCCTTGGCGCTTCGGATCGGTCTTCGGTTTCGTGTGGTAGATCTTGGTGTTCCGGGCATCGGATCCTCGAGACCGGGGTCCTTGGAATTCCACCTCGAGCGAGGGTGTGAACTTGATTCGAGCACCGACGGTCTTCAGGTTCTCATGTTCAATAGTCGGTCTTGGTCCTCTGGACAGGCGGCGTCGGAGATCCTGGACGCGTGTTCTCTGATTTGGAATTGGGGATCCCAACAACACCCACATCAACAGCTCCAGGTAGCGGCAGGGATAACCAAAAGATGAAACGAGATGGGATTTGATCCGCGGTAACAGCTACACAACAAAAGCACACACAGAGACAAGGTACGAATTGAAACTTGACAGGAGCTTGCGGAGAGGGGACTAGCGCAGAGCCAGGAGGTCGCGGGTGCAGGCGACGTCAAGGTAGAAGAAAGCCGTCCGTACAACGATGGAGAGGCAGGAGGTGCTTGGCGGTCGCGGATGGGACCGTGACCGGCAAACATCTGTGGGGCAGCCGAGCTCGGCAGGCGGGCAGGCGGCGCAGTGGCCAGTGAGGCTCATGCTGGGCTCGAAGCCACTCGGAGGCGCTGCAGGGGGCTCAGGCGAGCGAGGCGGCGGCGGAGCAGGGGCGGCGGCGGCGGGCGAGCAGGCCTTGATGCGGCGGCGCGGGCAGAGGTGGCCACAGGGAGGCGGCGAAGCACGGCTGGTGGGCGGAGGCGAGGCCGGCGCGTGGGGAAAGGGCCAGCGGTGGCCACGCTGCTGGAGTCAGGCGGGCGGAGAGGTCCGGCAGCGTCTTGAGGAGGAGGAGGCGGAGCCCCGGGTCCAGGCGGCGGCGGAGGAGTGGCGACGCAGCGCGGCCGGGCGGGTGCGCGGCTGGGCGCCGGGCAGCGGCGGGAGGCGAGGGCAGTGAGAGGCGGTGAGGTGGAAGGAGGGGCGAGGCGAGGGTGAGACGGGGCAGGTCAGAGCACCCGCGGGCTCAGCCTGGCGGCGGAGGGCTGGTGAGGAGGCGGCGTGGGGTGGTTGCGTCTGGGGAGCCAGGGGAGAGAGAGAGAGGGACGGGTCGTGGGGGTGGGGCATGAGGGAGGCTGATCGGGGGTGGGGTGGGCTGGGTGGTTTTGTGTGGGATTGTGTGGGGCAGGGGCCGGTGGAGCCTGGTGGGTGGACCAGGAAGAAAGGGCCACTGGGTGGGTGGGTGGGGTGTCCGGTTGCGTCGTGGCGCGTGTGTAGTGTGAGGGGCTGAGAGGGAGAGAAAAGAGAGGGAGGGTGATGTGGCGGATTAGGATTGGGTAGAGGAGAGAGGTGAGGTGGCGTTAGGGGATTGGGTGGGGTGATGTGGCCAGGGTGTGGGTAGACTAGTTGGTAACTTTAGGATTTAGGCGGTGTAGTTGGACCGTTTAAAATCTGGGCGGTCGTTGGTCGGTTGGCCCATTTGCCTACTAAAATAAATAAATATTTTATTTATTTTAATTGGACCGTTTGCAAACCGGTAGCAACAAAACAAAATAATCCGGAGACCCGGGCTTTGGGGTTTGAATAAAGATGGGGTGTTTTTAGAAACAAAACGGGCTTTGCGAAATAGTTTTGACAAACCATGCATGATGATGATGATGCAATGCACAAATTCAACGCGATTTTCTAGTAGTGGTTTTTTGCGGGATGCCACAATTCGACACCACTAACAATGGATCTCGCCCTCGAGATCCGCCTCATGGTACCGGAAGGAAGGTCGGCGTTCTCCGTCTTCTCGCTTTGTGTAGATCCTCGCGACACCACTAACGAGGGTTCCTCCTCCATATTGAAATCGGCGACACCACCAACAAAGGGTCGTTGTTCCTGATCGTCGAGGGTACACTCCGGAGAACAAAGGACGAAGGTAGAGGTATCAAACGATAAGGCCACCTCTAACTTGCATTAGAAGAGGGAAGAGTTATACTGATCCACCAGTTCGATCTACAGAGCGAACAGTAATAGTCGGGTAGGGTGATCAGTCCATCCCGGAACCAACTATCAACTCTATACATGGGTAGGAGAATCAGGCAACTCAACTCTCGAGATTTAGACTGAAGACCTTCTTAGGCGGTATCCGGAACAAAAGGGATGATGCCAGCAGAAATCGTATGAAAGACACCATGATTAGGTTCCGCGATGGTTCCATTGGCCTGAACAACACATGCTCAAGGTCGACTCCAACTTCACCAAAGCTCGTCCTTCTCGTATGTTTTTCAACGACACAGACATCCGGCAAGGAACACATATGGATAAAGAGCTCAAGAACAAAAGATCGGATGAAGGGCACATCAGACCAGTTGCAGATTGATGATCGTAGCATCTCCGTTACAAAAGGGGAGAAAAAGAAACCCTGAAGGTACGACGGAAACCCAACCACGAGAAATCCTGGACTCGAAGAAAGAGAAGAGAGCGGATTCAAAACACGTCGAGGTAAGAGGAGAATAGCAGAGGGGTAAGGAGTAAAAGAAGACCTAACCAGAACTATCCAAACGATTTTGCAAAATAGTTTTGGACACCCTACTTCGGCCGTTAGCTAGGTTATCCTCTGAAATTTGGACTTGTGGGTATATCATGGCTCTGAGCTCGATACCACTCAGTAACACCCTCGAATCGGACCTATGCAAGTTTGAGCAAAATTCGCCAAACCCATAGAAGCGATTCAAAGGTGCCCACGTGCACTTTTATGCGGGTGGAAAAGCAGTAATAACATTACACAACAGTCCTCGATGGGACCCACGAGCAGATATATATATAATGACTCAAAGAGTCAAGAAGATATAATATACAAAGATCCAAATCACCTTGAAAAGCGATAGGCGTCCGACTACGGACAAGATGCAAATGAGGCTAAGAGCCACGAAGAATAACCAATGGCGTCCATAACCCTGCGGGCCAAGCGGAAGGGTAACCACTAACGGCGTCGATCTCAAAACCTGCTTAAACAAAGGGGTGCCGACAAAGGGCAAAGGAAAAGAGGAGCGTCGATCGAGGCCAAGACAGCGAGGCTAGAATTGGCGGTCCTCGCCTACATAGGTATGGTGGGTGAGGCGTGGCATGCACTAAACAACCTATAGAGACTCGATACTGGCGTCAAGCGTAGAGGGTAAGAAGGACCTATTCGAACCAACGATTCTATCATCAAACAAACCCATCCTGGCGTTTCCCCTCGAGGCCAAACGAGGAAGTCAACCGAGGAACTCACACGGTTGGCGGTTTATTTATTCGATTATAGTTGCGGCACTTTACTAGTCGAGTTTAGATAATCGTCCTGATAAAGTAAACAGTGGGCACTTTTAGTTATTCAATCCGTTGTAGTTGCAGCAATTACTAATCATATACAGATAGCATGATGTAATCCCGAAACCCAGCAGTTGTTGGTACTTTTATTCAGCCATTCCGTTATAGTTGCAAGATTTACTAGTCAGGTACAATGGTCGCAAGCGACACACAAAACAAGCACTTGTGGGCAGTATTATTAGTCATTCCGTTATAGTGAAGCTGATTACTAGTCATTATAAAGTCAAATTTATAACAATAAACTTTAGTTATGCTTGTCTATGATCGAGATACTGTGCTCCAAGTCGTGCATATCCGCGGACACGGCTTTGAAAGTTTTACCGGCGGGTGCACCAATAGCAACACACGCCGATCAACCTCGGAAAAACCAAATCAAAACCCAACGAGGCTTTCACGACTGAACAATCACGAGATTCAGAAATATTTGAGGCCACCTTGAAGTACACCATAGCAGTAAGCAAGCTCGAGACGGACCCAAGGTTTGGGTGGGCCAGTGTGAACGATTGGGAACCCAAAACTGGGCTTGTCGACACCATGAATTGTGTCTCGATCCTAAGCGATAGTGTGCTATCATCGCACAATTTAAATACGAAGTAGCATGGCATAAGTACATGATAGTAAATAAAACCTCAAACTAGTTTGTGGCCCCAAGAAATAAGAATGAATCAAGCTCGCCTGGCTCAGGGTCCCATATACCTCCGGATGTGGATAAGCGATAAATCAAGGAACAGTATCAAGTACTCGGGGTCTTACGGGACACAAGTGGGCGTTCGGAAACCAAATATTTTCTATCACCCACCGATGCCTCTGCTTATTTCAATTTTAGTTGTTAAACAGAAATTAAAGTGACGATAAGTAAAACTAGAATGATCTCCAACATCAACATGCGGCAATACATCAGCAACTGTGGCACTTGATGACACACATCAGCGCTAGAGCAAGCAACTACGACGCGCAAGTCCAACTATCTACCAATCAACAAGTAATAGGAGGTGTCCAAGGCAATATATGGCTGCAAGGGATATCAAGGGTACGGAATCTAGAGCATCGCAACACAGATAGCAATAGATCAACAGGAGGGAAGTAAATACTATAAAAGTAAGATAGGTAGAAAGGGGAGGTGCTACTGAAAACATTGTCGAAGGTTCAACCAAGAAGATCGAAGCTCACATCAACTCAACGGCCTTATCCGCGAAGAAGCAAAACACTAGAAGAAACACCGGATGCAATATTTAATACAACGGCAGAAGATCGGCATGATGCATGTATGATGGATGACATGGCAAGAATGCGATGCACTTAGGTCATATTAAAACAAGGCAAGATAGATACCGGTTCGCTACACAAGTTTAAATGAGGCCAATGTGAGACTAGACTTGCCCGCATATGGATCCCATATTTAATTATTAGGTGAATCGGCATAAGGCCCCCAAACCAATGATATGCATGCGAGATGACAATTAAATATGCAACAATATCAATATCATATATTATAAAAATATGAGGGGTTTCGGATAGGGGTCACACATCTGGGTCGGGAGATCTTGGGTTTCGGGGTTCGGGGTTCGGTCTCAGGGTTCAGGGTTCGACGGGATCAGCGGGATCGGGAACCGGGAAGAAGGACTTGGTTCGGCGTCGAGGCGCATCGGACTTCGCCTGGTGCGGTCTTGTCACCGCGAAGATCTTGTCGGGTCCGTGTTCCGGTTTGGTCTTGGCCTTCGGGGTGAAGTACTTGGCGTTCCGTGCCGGCGACCTTGGATTTCGGCAACCTACGAAGTAGACCTTGGAGTTCCGCGATGATCTTGTCGATTCCTTGGCGCTTCGGATCGGTCTTCGGTTTCGTGTGGTAGATCTTGGTGTTCCGGGCATCGGATCCTCGAGACCGGGGGCCTTGGAATTCCACCTCGGCGGTGTGAACTTGATTCGAGCAAGCGGTCTTCAGGTTCTCATGTTCAATCGTCGGTCTTGGTCCTCTGGACAGGCGGCGTCGGAGATCCTGGACGCGTGTTCTCTGATTTGGAATTGGGGATCCCAACAACACCCACATCAACAGCTCCAGGTAGCGGCAGGGATAACCAAAAGATGAAACGAGATGGGATTTGGTCCGCGGTAACAGTTACACAACATAAGCACACACAGAGACAAGGTACGAATTGAAACTTGACAGGAGCTTGCGGAGAGGGGACTAGCGCAGAGCCAGCAGAGGAGGTCGCGGGGTGCAGGTCGGCGACGTCAAGGTAGAAGAAAGCCGCGTCCGTGCACAGCGATGGAGAGAGACGCCGGAGGTGCTTAAGGCGGTCGCGGATGGGACCGTGACCGGCAAACATCTGTGGGGGCCGCGGCGCCGGAGCTCGGCCAGAGGCAGGGCGGCGCAGGCCAGCGGTGGCGGGGCTCGCGGCTGGGCTCGGAAGCCACTCGGGCGCTGCAGTGGGGGCTTCAGCGAGGCTGTGGCGGCAAGCGGAGGGCAGGCCCGGGCGGGCGAGTCAGCGGCGGCGAGGCGGTCGGCGAAGGTGGCCACAGGAGGCGGCTGCACGGGAGCTGGTGGAGGCGGAGGAGGCGACGGGCCGGCGCCGTGGGAGGACGACGCCGGGCGGCGGCGGCGCTCGGGTCCGGCGGCAAGGAGAGGTGCTTAGCGGCGTCAAGGGACATGGAGGAGGCGAGAAGGCGGGAGGCGAGGCGGCGGAGGGGTGGCGGCACGCGGCAGCGGAGGCGTGAGGCGGGCCGGCGCGGACGGCGGGCTGAGGCGAGGGCAGGCTGAGAGGCGGTGAGGTGGAAGGAGGGGGCAGGCGGCGGGCGAGGTGAGGCAGGGCGGGGTCGAGGCAGCGGGCCTCAGGCGGTTGGCGGCGGAGGGCTGGTGAGGTGGGCGGCGCTGGGGTGGTTGCGTGCGGGGGAGAGAGCCAGGGAGAAGAGAGAGGGACGGGGTCGCGTGGGGGTGGGTCCCGCGGGGGCCCAGGGAGGCGGTCGGGGTGGGGGTGTGGGCTGGGTGGTTTTGTGTGGGGGATTGTGTGGGGGCAGGGGCCAGGGGTGGGACGCTGGTGGGTGGACCAGGGAAGAAAGGGGGCCCACGGGTCAGTGGGTGGGGTGGGGTGTCCGGTTGCGTGCGTGGCGTGCGTGTGTAGTGTGAGGGCTGTGAGAGAGGGAGAGAGAAAAGAGAGGGAGGGGAGTGATGTGGCAGATTAGGATTGGGTAGAGGGGGAGAGAGGGTGAGGTGGCGTTAGGGGATTGGGTGGGGTGATGTGGCCAAGGGGTGTGGGTAGACTAGTTGGTAACTTTAGGATTTAGGCGCGGTGTAGTTGGACCGTTTTAAAATCTGGGGCGGTCGTTCGGGTCGGGTTGGCCGTCATTGCCCTACTAAAATAAATAAATATTTTATTTATTTTAATTGGACCGTTTGCAAACCGGTAGCAACAAAACAAAATAATCCGGAGACCCGGGCTTTGGGGTTTGAATAAAGATGGGGCGTTTTTAGAAACAAAACGGGCTTTGCGAAATAGTTTTGACAAACCATGCATGATGATGACGATGCAATGCACAAATTCAACGTGATTTTCTAGTAGTGGTTTTTTGCGGGATGCCACAAAAATGAATTAACTTATATTTTTTTAATATCAATTTGGAATTTAGAAAAACTTTAAACATAAAAAGTGTATGGATTTGAATAAATAATCCAAAACCATTTTCTATTTTTAAAAAATAATTAATGTAACCATTTAAAATGAATTAGCTTATATTTTTGAATATTAATTTGGAATTTAGAAAAACTTTAAACATAAAAAGTGTTTGGATTTGAATAAATAATTCAAAACCATTTTCTGTTTTAAAAAATAATTAATGTAACCATTTAAAATATGAACCATTTACAATTAAAAATGAATTAGCTTATATTTTTTTAATATCAATTTGGAATTTAGAAAACCTTTAAACATAAAAAGTGTATGGATTTGAATAAATAATCCAAAACCATTTTCTATTTTTAAAAAATAATTAATGTTACCATTTAAAATGAATTAACTTATATTTTTGAATATTAATTTGGAATTTATAAAAACTTTAAACATAAAAAGTGTTTGGATTTGAATAAATAATTCAAAACCATTTTATGTTTTAAAAAATAATTAATGTAACCATTTAAAATATGAACCATTTACAATTTAAAATGAATTAACTTATATTTTTAATATCAATTTGGAATTTAGAAAAACTTTAAACATAAAAAATGTTTGGATTTGAATAAGTAATTCAAAACCATTTTCTGTTTTTAATGGGCGGAAAAAAAGGACGGGCGGAAAGAAAATTTGATTAGGATAGAACTGGAATTAAAGTACATAACGCAACTAACACAAAGTTACATAGAAGAACTGAAAATTAAGATACATGGCCAGATTAAGCCACAATCGGCCGAACTTGTTTTGCAATGTTGGAATAATTCAGTCATGCTCCGCTACACTGTAATACTCGCCATCGTAGTCGTAATACTCATGGCCATCGCCTATCATCGTCCGGGTCGCCAGTAGTTGAACCTTGAAGGTTGAGTGCAGTGGTGGACTTGAGGGTAGCGCAGTGGGCTAGAGTCGTGGCCGTGTCGTGAGCCATGGCGCTCTGGAGAGTCCTGCGCCACCACGGTACAATGGCCTCGTTGAAGTTCGGAGGAGGTGGGCCCTCCTCCTCATGCCTGGCGAGTGCCCTCTCATGCCGATCCACGAAGAAGGCTTCCCAAGTCGGGAAATAGTCGGGATGCCATCTGGGATTCCTCCGCTACTCCGGCGTGAGCTCGAAGTAGTAGTGGTTCGTGAAGGCCATCCGACGCGCCACACCTAGAGGGACAGGAGGAACCGGCACGCCTCTGGCGATCAGCATCTAGCCGACGGGGACACAGTATCCCGGTGGGCAGGGGTAGTTCGAGGCGCAAAGCGCCTCCGCCTCCCTGGGAGTTAGTGCTACGGTGGAAGCCATGGGAAAGAGTGATAAGGTTTCAGATATGAGTCTAGAGATGTGCAATGACAATGCAGGACAACCCTACATATATATAGTGAAGAACTGGCGGGAAGAACTGGAGGGAAGAACTATCGGGAAAAAAAATGGCGTGTTGACATTATGTCGTGCGGCGTGTACCTTGTCCCGGATGGTGTCACCAACCGGGACTAAAGATGAACCTTTAGTCCTGGTTGGAGACACCAACCGGGACAAAACACGAGTCAGCACTAATGATAGGGGTGAGTGTCGACATTATTTTGTATGTACAAACCGGACCCACTTCCTACCGATTCGGCAGACATTTGTCCTTTTTACCCGGGATGGACGAAAAGGTTTGAGATGTCCCTGTTGGGAGATAGTCCATGTAAGGTGGTCTAGTATTTTAGGAAAATGGGACGGTAGCATTCTGAAACGGCATTTTGGTGGTTACTTCACAAAACGACCTGTTTTTTGCGCTCGGAAAATGGAAAAGGGCTTTTCCGTGCAACAAAAAGGAAAACTTCCTCCTGCAACATTGTTCTCCATACCAATGTCCACACACACGCATAATATGGGCACAACATCACAAACTATGCCGTGATTCAGCACATAACATCGGTCATTTGGACCGAAAGCCATGAAACCTCGAACATGATAGGTCATTTTGTGAAGGTTTTTCCGAAACATGATCAATATACCAAGTCTGGTATTTTTCATTTCAACTATGTAACATAATATGACACCACGCGAAGGATTTTCATTGTTCGGAATTTTTTTGAATTCATTATGCCCGTTTTGAATTATCTGAATTTCTAACTATGGTCGAACCGGTGTGCATGAAGATAGGGGACGAGCATCGTTAGAACTTGCATTGGATCTCTAAAGAAACCACATATTGCGAGTCTAAAAATGATTTTTACAAAAAATCACGGGCGATAGATCATGTACCTGTAGTACAAACCGGACCCACTTCCTACCGATTCGGCAGACATTTGTCCTTTTTACCCGAGATGGACGAAAATGTTTGAGATGTCCCTGTTGGGAGATAGTCCATGTAAGGTGGTCTAGTATTTTAGGAAAATGGGACGGTAGCATTCTGAAACGGCATTTTGGTGGTTACTTCATAAAACGACCCGTTTTTTGCGCTCGGAAAATGGAAAAGGGCTTTTCCGTGCGACAAAAAGGAAAACTTCCTCCTGCAACATTGTTCTCCATACCAATGTACACACACATGCATAATATGGGCACAACATCACAAACTATGCCGTGATTAAGCACATAACATCGGTCATTTGGACCGGAAGCCATGAAACCTCGAACATGATAGGCCATTTTGTGAAGGTTTTTTCGAAACATGATCAATATACCAAGTCTGGTATTTTTCCTTTCAACTATGTAACATAATATGACACCACGCTAAGGATTTTCATTGTTCGGATTTTTTTTGAATTCATTATGCCCGTTTTGAATTATCTGAATTTCTAACTATGGTCGAACCAGTGTGCATGAAGATAGGGGACGAGCATCGTTAGAACTTGCATTGGATCTCTAAAGAAACCACATATTGCGAGTCTAAAAATGATTTTTACAAAAAATCACGGGCGACAGATCATGTACCTGTAGTACAAACCGGACCCACTTCCCTCGATTCTACAGACATTTGTCCTTTTTGCGAGATGGACGAAAAGGTTTGAGATGTCCCTGTTGGGAGATAGTCCATGTAAGGTGGTCTAGTATTTTAGGAAAATGGGACGGTAGCATTCGAAGCGGCATTTGGTGGTTACTTCACAAAACGACACGTTTTTTGCGCTCGGAAAATGGAAAAGGGTTTTTCCGTGCGACAAAAAGGAAAACTTCCTCCTGCAACATTGTTCTCCATACCAATGTCCACACACATGCATAATATGGGCACAACATCACAAACTATGCCGTGATTCAGCACATAACATCGGTCATTTGGACCGAAAGCCATGAAACCTCGAACATGATAGGCCATTTTGTGAAGGTTTTTTCGAAACATGATCAATATACCAAGTCTGGTATTTTTCCTTTCAACTATGTAACACAATATGACACCACGCGAAGGATTTTCATTGTTCGGATTTTTTTGAATTTATTATGCCCGTTTTGAATTATCGAATTTCTAACTATGGTGAACCGGTGTGCATGAAGACAGGGACGAGCATCGTTAGAACTTGCGTGGATCTCTAAAGAAACCACATATTGCGAGTCTAAAATGATTTTACAAAAATCACGGGTGATAGATCATGTACCGTAGTACAAACGGACCCACTTCCTACCGATTAAAGACATTTGTCCTTTTACCGGGATGGACGAAAGGTTTGAGATGTCCCTGTTGGGAGATAGTCCATGTAAGGTGGTCTAGTATTTTAGGAAAATGGGACGGTAGCATTAAACGGCATTTTGGTGGTTACTTCACAAGCGACCCGTTTTTGCGCTCGGAAAATGGAAAAGGGCTTTTCAAATGCGACAAAAGGTTGGTGTCAACCGGGACATTATGTGGTGGGACACATGCATAATATGGGCACAACATTATGTCGACATTATGTTGTGCGGCGTGTACCTTGTCCGGATGGTGTCACCAACCGACTAAAGATCAACTTTAGTCGGTTGGAGACACCAACGGGACAAAACACGATCAACACTAATGATAGGGTGAGTGTCGACATTATTTCGTAAGTGTCGACACTATGCCGAGCTGCTTGTACTATAAATAGGCATCCTTACGAGTCCATCCTCCATCCAGTTTGAGGCATCTCCAAGATGGTTTTCGAGAGCGAGGACACCACTGCGGCCAGATTTTGGAGATCTTGCGGAGGATCCTCGGTATCTCCGAAACTGGTCATAGAGGCACTCCTAATATGTGAAATTAGTTAGATCCGAGGCGTATTGATCTAGTTAGAGAAGTTACAAGCTGCAAGATGGTTTCGAGGCGAGGACACCACTCGACCAGTTTGGGGAGATGCGGATCGATCCTCGGCATCTCCAAGAAAGCTGTCATAGAGGCACTCCTAATATGTGATCGCAGCGTTTGGAGATAAGATCTTAATGGTAAGTACGAATGGGATAACTTCTTCATAGTCTCGGTCCAGCCACAAAAGCGGGACTAACACTCAAGACATTTATTAATATTAAAAGCGAGACTACAAAACCGGACTAAAGGCCACAAACCGCGAAAGATATCCTTGGTCAAGCCACAAACCGAAAGACATGAACTAGAGTTACATAATATGAGCATGAACTTCTTGGCATATGTCCTTCCTTATGATCGCTTCAGACGCAACCATGGAGCATCTTCTTTACTTAACGGAATGCTTGGGTCGGTTTTCCTTTGTGAAGGGCGAATTTCATCAAACTTATTATAATCTTCCGACATGTTTGTCTTGTCCTCGATTCCCACGATGTTTATTTTCCTGGAAGAACTATGTGGCCTTTGGCTCATCATCCGATGTATTCGTTTGCATATTTTTCTTTTTTTCGGTCCGGAGGACATGTCCTTCACATAGAAAACGAGACACATCATTGGCTAGGACGAATGGTTCATCTCTATAACCAAGATTGTTGAGATCCACTGTTGTCATTCCGCATAACTGGTCTATCTTTACCCTTCCCCATTCAGGTTGACCCATTTTGTGAAACAAAGGGACCTTAAAAGAGACTCCATAGTCTAGTTCCCATATCTCCTCTATGTAACCATAATATGTGTCCTTTTGTCCATTCTCATCTATTGCATCAAAGCGGACACCACTATTTTGGTTGGTGCTCTTTTATCTTGGCGATCATGTAGAATGTATTCCCATTTATTTCGTACCCTTGGAAATTCAATACAAGAGAAGATGGTGACCTTGCCAACAAGTATAGCTGATCTCCAACAGTGGTGTCATTCAAGAGATGTGTCCGCATCCAACCACCGAAAGACTTCATGTGTTCATCTGTAATCCATGATTCAGCTTCCCGGGTTTTGGGCGTACAATATTCTTGTGTTCCTCGATATCTGAGCTGCCAAGGTGGAATTATGTAGAAGCGTAGTGTGCTTTAGTGAAAGAATCCCCGTCCCTACATATCATTGCTTTCTTTCCCAGTGCCTTTTCCACTTAGTCTTCCCTCATGCCGCGAGTCGAAACACCAATCGGCTTAAGGTCGAATAAAGTCAACACAAAACCCAATGACCTCCTCTGCTCCATATCCCTTGGAGATGCTTCCTTACAGTCTACGGTTATGAACATATTTCTTTAAGACTCCATGAACCTCTCAAAGGGAACATATTGTGCGAAATACGGACCGAGAATGGCAATCTCTTCCGCTAGATGAACCCAGAGATGCGTCATAATATTGAAGAAGGATGGTGGGAACACCAATTCAAAACTAACAAGTCATTGTACCACATCCTTCCGTAACCTTGGCGAATATCTGGATTGATTACCTTCGAGATATTGCATTGAGGAATGAACACAGCTTCACAATGGGTACTCGAACATTTTCGGTAGAAGCCCCTCAATGCAATCGGAAGCAAATGCGTCATAATCACGTGATGATCATGAGACTTCAGGTTTTGGAACTTTTCTCTGTCATATTTATTATCCCTTTATATTAGATGAGAAGCCCGGCACCTTGATCGTAAAGGACTTCAAAAAGATTTCCTTCTCGCTTTGGTAAGAGCATAGCCGCACGACTTAAGTGACGCCCTTTATCCGCCTTGTTATGTGTATGCATGTTCTTTTGGTCTTTCATAATTTGTTGGTCCTCCGTGCTTGGTGTATCTTTTGTCTTCCCATACGCCTAGGAATCCTAGAAGGTTCACGCAGAGATTCTTAAATCACGTGCATCACGTCAATTGAAGAGCGGACACGCAGGACTTTCCAATATGGCAGCTCCCAAAATATAGATTTCTTCTTCCACATGGGTGCGTGTCCTATAGCGACGTCGTTCGGAACTGATTGACCGTCGGGACCCTTTCCAAAGATTACTTCTATGTCCTTGACCATACCAAATACGTCATCACCAGCAGGGAGTTCAGGCTTCTTCCGGTGATCTGCCTCACCTTTGAAATGCTTGCCTTTCTTTCTTACGGGATGATTGGTCGGAATAAATCGTCGATTCGCCAGGTACACAACCTTCTTGCATTTATGCAAATATGTACCTTCGATCTTATCTAAACAGTGGGTGCATGCGTTATATCCCTTGTTTGTATGTCCTGAAAGGTTACTAAGAGCAGGCCAATCATTGATGGTTACGAATAACAACCCTCGTAGATCAAATGGCTCCTACTTGTTCTCATCCCACGCACGTACACCTGGTTTGCCCCACAACTATAAGAGTTCTTCAACTAATGGCCTAAGGTACACATCAATGTCATTGCCCGGTTGCTTCGGGCCTTGGATGAGCACTGGCATCATAATGAACTTACGCTTCATGCACAACCAAGGAGGCAGGTTGTAGATACATAGAGTCACGGGCAGTCTTTGTGTCGACTCTGCTCCCCAAAAGGATGCATGCCATCCGTACTTAGACCAAACCATAAGTTCCTTGCCTCACCGCAAAGTCGGGAAGTCTCTCTCGATTTTTCTCCACTGTGACCCATCAGCAGCCAGGTGTCTCAACTTCCGTCTTTCTTACGGTCTTCTTTGTGCCATCGCAACAACTGGCATGCTCTTTGTTTCGAACATGCGTTTCAACCTTGGTATTATAGGATCATACCACATAACCTTAGCAGAACCCTCTTCCCGAGGGGCTCTCCTCAACATCACCAGGTCATCTCGTCGATCTTATACCGCAATGCATTGCATACCGGCATTTATCTAAATTCTCATACTCCTTACATGAGAGGATGCGATCATTAATGCATGCATGTATCTTTTGCACATCTAATCCCGGAGGATGAGAGTCTTCTTTGCTTCGTAGGTACTCTCGGGAAGTTCGTTATGTTTTGGAAACTTGACTTCATTATTTTCAGATCTTTTCAAATGAGGAGTCGGTTAGACCACTCGCCTTCCATCGCAACAATTTCGATTGTGGTACCGAGCTTTGTCGCCATCTTCACAATTTGGGTACAACAATTTCTTGTGATCTTCTAACATGCCCTCTAACTTCAACTTCTCATTTTCATTTCAAAGTCTCACTTTGCATCGAAATGACCCTACCAAGTTCATCACCGGCTCATCGATGCCCGTTCTTCACCTCTTTCCTATCCATTGTCTTCCATTGCGGTATCAGATTCAGAAACATATGATGATAGTTGTTATCATCATATTCTTCTTCACCATCTTCCATCATAACCCCTCTTTCCCGTGCTTGGTCCAGCAATTATAGTTGGGCATGAAACCTTTCATAATCGGTGGCCGAATGATTTTCGAGGAAGAGTACGCCTTGTTGTTCCAACATTGAACACATGGACAACGTATAAATCCATTCTCTTTGTTTGCCGTAGCCACATCGATAAATTTATCCACGCCTTTGATATACCGGACGCTACGGTCACCGTACATCCATTCCCGACCGTTCATCTGCATCATATAAGTAAGTTTATCAAAAAACAAGACATCATAAATAGTGAAATAACCAATTCACACCGACACATGAATTGTATCAGTGACCTAGAAAATATAAGATTGCAAACCTCGATCGAGGGAAATAAAGAGGAGAAAGCTCAAGTGCGTCTCAGACACCTTCTATATTTTTGTTCTATGAGAAATTCAACGGGATTTTTCACTCAAACATTTCATCAAACACCTTCAATGCATGCATAGAAGAGAAAAAACTAGCACACCCCTCACACCTTCCACCATTCAAAAAAGCAGTGGAGGCGAGAGGCGTTGCATTTATAGAGGCGAGAATCGTCGGTTGGAGCCACCAACCGACTAAAGGTGCGTACACGCCACGTGGTGTGGCCAAACCTTTAGTCCCATTGGTTGCTCCAACCGAACGTATTCCCCTTATCATCGGGACGCATGCCTCGCCCGTGCCGCTCCAACCAATGACGTGCGAGATTAGTCCCGGTTGGTGGCGCAACCGGGACTAATGCTCCGAGGATGGCATGTTTTCTACTAGTGCTGTGTGGCGAGCCAAGCAAGCGGATGCTTGCGGAATGGAGTGTAGCAGTACATGGGCACGGGCGGAACCGAAAACAGCTTGCAAGTATGCTGTGGCGCAAATCTATCTACTCTATATATGAAGAATGGGCGGTGAAATTGCAGCTACGTAAACATAGATGAGGCTGAAGGGCGAAGGCTCAGTACGGAGGAGGACACCCGTCCATTTCACTCCTGTATGTGAGGAAGCGTGAGAATGATGTGTCACTATGGCACGTTCAGAGGCACTTTTTTTAGAGGCACTTTTTTAAACTGCCTCTAATTGTATTTATTTGTAGCACTTCAAAAAATAGTGCCTCAAAATATAAGATTTTAGTGTCAGTTTTGAAAGTGTCACTAATAGTTTATCCTTTTGAGGCACTATTGATAGTGTCTCTAATGTTTTGAAAAATAGAGGCATAGTCTAGTGCCTCCATGCTAAACTATCAGTGTCACTTTGACCTGTGCCTCAAAAAGACATAACTTTTAGATGCATTTTCTATGATAATGTCACTAAAAGTATATCAACTGAGGCAGCATTAGTAGTGCCACAATTGGTTACCATTTAGAGGCACTAAATTATGCCTCTAAATAGTAACCAACTGTGGCACTATTTGGTGTGTCTCCAATGATCATCCATCTGATGCACTATGTTGTTGCCTCCATTGTCCAACCAGCTGAGGCACCTGATGTTGCCTCAAATGGATGATCATTGGAGGCACTGCCAAACAAGCCTCTAAATGGTCATCCATTTGGGGCACTATCAGGTGTGCCTCAAAATGGTCATCCATTTGATGCACTTTGTGATGTGCCTCCAAAAGAATAACCACCAGCAGAATCAAATAATGAGAAAACAGATACTACACAACACATAATTATATACTAGCGATTCCATACTGATAATCCAACATAGTACTTAGTGCTCCATACTTACATATACAAAAATAGTACTTAGTAGTCCAGCGTAGTACTTATCAGCCCATCAGATAATTACATAAAAAAATAGAACTCTTAACAGAAGTTCTACATACTTCCATCCAACATCATTACTATCAGATCTAGCACTTATGAGAGTGCTGCGAGCATCAGGCGCAGCTTACCTTCTGAATTGAACCAGAAACTGAACAACATAGCATCATCATTTTGCATGTTGAAGGCATGCACAGCTTACCACCATCCACTGGTTATCATTGCTCTATTATTAACACTCATCTTCATCCTCACTTCCACACGATCATCAACAAACATGGATTCAACTTGTACAGTAACTGGTTCATCGAGAAATCCCTTCAGGTACTTGGTTGTGAACTCAACATTAAATTCCTGTGTAAGTATCAAGTTTACACAACAGTTAGCATTATTTTGGACTCTGTATCTACTACACTGTTATGCATGATAAAGTAAATAACATCTCACCATTTTGCATTTCTTCTCAATGACAGCTGACTCTGTCATCTTGTAGACATAATACCTGATTTTTGGTCTTCTGTCATTGCACCATTCTTCCAAAAACTCAATTTGACATGGACACAGTAGTATGTCATTTCCAAACATACACTACTTATCCCACTCATCTGTTCCCTTGTTTTTTGGTCCTGATACAGCACAAATAGAACATATGGGATTCATATTAGTACCATTTCTCAACTGCTATAACAGACTAGATAGTTCAAAATTTGTATAGATACATACCCATTAAAACAAAGCCATCATCTTGTGCTGGCATAATTGGCATATAATCATCTGGCACGAACCACTCTGTAGAGGTGTCAGTGCTACTACTACTGTTGCTTGGGATCAAGCTTCCATTGTCATCTGAGATCTCAATGGCACAGTCCTCACAGGTTCCCTTCTAGTATAAAAACATGTAATCAGTAATGCTAAAATAATGTAATCAGTAATGCTAAAACATATAACATTAAAAATTCAGAACATTTAACACAACATGTTCAGGACCTGGTCAAATAGCAAAACATTCAGAAAGTCTATAATTACATTCTGAATATTCAGAAGTTCAGAAAGTACAGAACATTCAGACAGTTCTGATCATGCTGAACATTCAGTAATTTCTGAATTTTCTGAACATAGCAAAACATTCAGAAAGTCTATAATTACATTCTGAACATTCAGAAAGTTCAGAACATTCAGAAATGTCAGAATATTCGTAAAGTTCGAACATTCTCAACAATCTGAATATTATGAACTTCGAACATTCAATATTCTAAAATTCGAACATTTCTTCATGAGTGGGGCGGTGGCGGCGGTGGAACCCTAACGAGGAAAGGGAGAGAGTGAGGGAGTGGGAAGTGAGGGAGTGGAAAGTGACGGCCGCGGTGGGTGGGTGTGTGCGTATATACTGTGGTCATTTTGCACATTAGTACCTTATGTTGTTCTTAACTATTTTGTGTCCTTCCACCTCGGCTATGTAGTTATAACGATTAGTTGGGATGCCCCTCATTTAATTTTTTAGTATCATATTCGTTCCTCCACCCACGCAACCTTGCACAAACCCCCTCCCCTCTGTTGTCCACTGTATAAGAGAGGCACCCCGCCGACAACGCTAGGGTTTCGCCTCCATTTCTCGCGCGTGTCCTCCGCGCCTCCGCACCACCCGCCGCTGGAGAGCTGTAGATCCTCTCCGTCCGTGCTGCCGCACCACCCGCCCGCCGGAGCTTCAGATCCTCTCCGTCCGCGTTGCCGCACCACCCGCCGCCAGACAACCACCGCTGGAGCTGTAGATCCTCTCCGTCAGCGCCGCCACACCACTCGCCGCTACCCGCCACCTGACAACCACCGCCGGAGCTGCAGATACTCTCCGTCCGTGCCTTCGCACCACCCGTCGCCAGGCAACCACCGTCGGAGCTGCAGATCCTCTCCGTCAGCGCTAGGGTTTTGACTCCATAGCAGCTGCTGCAATGGATCCGCGCGGCCGCACCAACTGTACTACGGCAGCCACATCCCCTTCTCCCCCATGTCACCTAGCGATTTCTCAAGAGAAATCAGATAATTGCAGGTTCGATTCTATGTCTTTTCATCCATCTAGTGTTCTTTGTAGATCTGAAATTGTCATCTAGTCTTCTTTGTAGATCTGAAATTGTTCTGTTATTCTAATTCATCTATAATTCTAAACAAAAATATGATTTTTACTATAGAGACCAAGATGATGAGAGGGATGAGGGACTCGTGATCAATGATAGGCTAAGGATCACAATTAGAGGTTTGTTTAGCACCATTTACTTTGTAAGCTATGCTCTTGTCATTGATCTATATTTTCTGGTACTGATGATACATTGTTTGGCATTTGTTAGGACCTGGACATTCATGATTTGATTCAATTGATACAAACTACATTTTTGGAAATTTGGTTCAAATGAATTACCACCAATTAATGCAGCTAAGAAGCATTGTGGAAGTGCTACCAAGGCCTACAATTAAGAATTATGTTAGCACAATTACATCAACAAATGTCATTCCTTTGGAGGGTTTAATGGTATGTATATATGTTTTGCACATTATTCATATTTTTATCTGTAAGTTCTGCACATTACTCACATTTTTATCTAACAAATTCCAGGAATTCAATCAAGAGTTTACAAGAAAGTTCCTGATGCAGTTCCTCATGGATGAACACCTCATGAGGCAATGTATTCAAGCCAGATCTCAATTGGTTAGTGTAGGTGTGAAGCTCAAGTTAGGATCTCCAATCAAGTACTGTAGGATGAATCTTCAGGCTGATGGAAAATCCCATATCATCCCTCCTGGATGGGCAAAGGTGGTAGAGGCATTTAATCTGAAGGAAGGGGATGTTTACATGTTCAGTTTTACAGATGAAAGAAAACTACCACCAAGACTCAGACATCAGTGGTTCTACCTTAAGATTGAGATACTTAAAATTGAAGAGTACTACCCTGTCTTATTAAACCCATTCTTACCATTTGATCCTGCAAATGTATCTGAGTATCTCTTATAACATATTTATGCACATCTCTATAGGTACAACCCCACCGAGATTGATGAAAGGAGTCTGATTACTACTAGAGGTGTGATTTTCACCTGCAGATGCTTACTACTATACTTGTTTCACTAGAGTGTTTTGGGTGATGAATAATTCTTTATTTGTCATGTAGGACCTGGTTTTGCTGGTGAAGAATCCTTTGATAATGAATGCATTTTTGCAAACAAGGTTGATTTGACATTCAATCAAGTTATCCAACTAAGAAGCTATGTTGAGGAGTTACCAAGACCTGATATTAAGGAGTATGTGTGGAAATTGACAGAAGAAAGCATCATAGCTTCCTTTGATCATGTTCACTGGAGACCTAGAGAGCGAGAAATGGTTAGTAATGTGTGTTAAAATATTTCTTTGTTTAATCATGCTTCTAGTGCAAAAAATATTGAACTTTGTATTCTACACTACTATAGTATAATTTGATCATAATTGAAATTTCTGTTTTCCAGGTTTTTTCAAAAGAATTCACAAATACTTATCTTTTGAAGATTCTAAGGCATGTCTTATGCTCAAGAGCTCCCAGGCATGGGGTTGCTAAAGGATCTGAAGTTATTCTTCTTGCTATGAACAAGCCAAGCTTTCAAGACTCAAGATCTTTGAGAATGATTCTAACCGAATCGGACAAGGATTATCTTTTTGGATGGAAAGATGTTGTCAAAACATTCAGTCTGAAAGAGGGAGATGTCTGTTTGTTCAGTTTCAGGGACACTAGGATTATTCCAGTCAAAATTAGGGATCCAGCTGCGTGGCTCCAGTTGGTGATAATAAAGCTAGATTAGTACTGCATATGTACTTAATAGGCCTGGATTAATGGGCCTAGATAATGTCTGATTAAATGGGCCAGATCGTGGGGGAAAATAGTGGATAGTGTATGATTAAATGGGCCACATCGTGGGGGAAGTGGTGGACGTGGGGTAGTGGTGGACGTGGGGGGCAATTTTACATACCCTATCCCTTTACCTTTAAATAGGAGGAGAAACCTGACCGCTTTACAATTCTTGTGCACAGAGCTTTTCTTCTATCCTTCGACTTTCTGGGTGAGTTCAATTCTGTACACAGATCTTATTATTCTATGTCATTTAATATGATGCAATCTAATCCTTTTACTACATTTTAGCTCTCAGGTTCTGAATTTCCTCCTTCGACTTTTCAGCTCTCAGGTTCTGAATTTCAACCTGCTATCTGTGATCAACCTGGGTGAATTTTTGTAGGTGAATTAACATGGATGTTATTTTGTAGGTGATGGATGACATGACGTGTGCTATCTGTGATCATCCTGGTGACAATTGTGGCAGATCTAATAGGATAACTAATGGATTTGACATTGTCATTGGCCATGGTTTTAGACGTGGTGTGGTAAGTTTTTCTGATAGTTCTTCTTTGCTCTATTCTTTTTTGGAAATGGGATTACTGCTATTTTTTGGCAGTACATTCCCTGCTCATTCAAACAGTTTTTGGCAATGGAAACTAAATTATGTTGTTAAACTGCAGTACATTCCATGCTCATTCAAACAGAGGTTGAACAATTTAGTTCCTGGGAAATGGTAGTTGCCAAGATCCCAAGATTCAGAAGATTTGATTTGTTCTTACAGAAGGATGAGACAGCCACACTAATCTGTGGCCCTTACTGAAGATTGGTGTAGGTGATGTTTATGACATAGTTGGTGTGGGTGATGTTTATGACATTGGTGTGGGTGATGTTGTACATTTCCAATGTACTGATGATCCCTTTGAACCTTTAGAGAACTCATTTGACATAGTTGTTCATTCCAACAATGTTGAGAAGGATGCAGTTGAAGAAACTGGTATCAGAACAATAACTCATCTTTTTTTCACAATGCATTTTCGAAATAATTAAGGCTAACACATCCTCTCTGATTAGTTGTAGGATATTTTCCTAGCCCAATAAGAAGTATCCTCTATAGGAAAATCTTCTCAGACATCCACTCCATTAGTGAACAAGACATGGCTGCAATCTCGTTTGGCATTTACAAAGATGTTTTTGTGGAGAAGGAATTTTATGAACCAAAGGATCAGAAACATTTTTGGGTGCACAAGATGGATGATGATAATGTTTACTTCAATGCACTGGTAATTTCCCACTATTCATATGTTTGACATCTGAAATTATTTTATTTGCATGCAACTAAATCAAGTGTGGATCTTTCTCTGTTTTGCAGTACATGCCTACTGAGGCTATAGATGGGTACATGTACCCAGGTTTTGGCACTGCTCATCTTTCCAAGGATGGACATCTGCTAGGAGAAGAAGAAGAAGAGTTCATTGACTGCACTTACTCCATTGCCTGGGACATGGGGCATGTGTGTTTTCAGAATGGATGGACCGATTTCACCAATGCTGCTAACATTGGCAATGAAGCACTCCTTTAGATGAAAGTAGAGCACATGCAAGAGTTTATTGGTCTTAACTTTATTGAGATCATCAACTAGGGATCATCTAATTAGTGCCCATGAATTTGTGTTGCAGCATTACTTAGCTTTGTGATGTTCAATTGCTTTTGTATTGAACCATGTATCCAGTGTGTTTGTATCTAGTTGTGGTTGTGTATCCAGTTGTGTTCGTATCCAGCTATTATTGAACTTATATTATGTATCAAGTTGTGTTTGCTTTCTGGCTTTTCTGAAAATATAGATGCAACAAATCCATACTGCTATTGTGTTAATTTTTCACAAGAGCAAGGATAATTTGTTGCATCAAATTGAATTTTTTTCTACTTGCCACTGTTGTTTTTAAAAATGGATTCAAAAAAGAAACTTCTATGTATACTTCTTACAGTTATATGCAACAAATCCATACTGCTATTGTGTTAATTTTTCACAAGAGCAAGGATAAGTTGTTGCAACAAATTGTATTTTGTCTACTTGTCACTGTTGTTTTAAAATATAGATCCAAAAATCTTATCAAAAAGACAAAGACCCAACTGTTAGAGAAAGAGGCATTTTCCACCGTTGGCCCAACTGTAGGAGACAGTAATAGGCAAAGGCCCACTCGGCCTTCGTTGGAAACATGGGCCAAAATATCTAGAACCAAAGAGACGGCTAGCAGAGAGCATGGAGCGTTGGAATATTATAAGGAGGGAAACCGAAGGGACAACCTCCCCTCTCTCCCACTCGGCAATTCTTCGTACGGTGAGTTCCTCTACAGTTCTTAAGATTTCTTTTCTTTTCTTCAGAGTTCTCTCTCTAATCTTTTCTTTTTCTTTCCATCCATCTGCAGACTCAGCAGTTTGTATGGTGAGTTCTTCAGTTCCTTTACAGTTCTTCAGATTTCTTCAGTTCTCTCTCTAATCTTTCTTTTTCTTTCCATCCATCTGCAGACTCGGCAGTTCGTACGGTGAGTTCTTCAGTTCCGTCGGTGAGTTCTGTTTCTTGCTTGATTCTTCCAACCATTTTCACTTCTGTTGCTTGATTCTTCCAACCATCTTCTCCTCTCTCAATTTATTCTTTATTTTGCGGTTCTGTCCTAATCCCTCATTCTTCTTCTAATATTATAGTGACCGCAAGATACCCAAAGAAGAAGAACCACTGCTTGATTAGGGTTTATTATCCGGTAAATCCCTCTTTCTTCTAATTGTTCATACTCTGCTTGATTAGGGTTTCAAATTAGGCTATTATGTCCTTATTATGTTCCTGATTAGGGTTTTCATGGAATGTGTGTGTTCCTGATTATGTTTCTGATTAGGGTTGGGTTCCAGAAATATATGTTCCTGATTATATATGTTCTTCAGATTGTGGGTGACTGAAATATGCTACACTAAGTTTAAGATTGTTTATGTTCCTGATTAAGGTTGTACAATAATGTGGATGAAATGTGTAGATTGTGTAATGCTAATTCCAGTAGATTGTGGGTGACTGGAATGTGTAGATTGTTCTTCAGTACTATAATTCCAGTACTATAATTTCATTACTGTAATGTGTAGATTGTTCTTCAGTACTGAAATGTGTAGATTGTTCTTCAGTACTGTAATGTGGTTGCAATGATTAGGGTCTGTTACTAATTACTTGTTTAAGTTTTATCAATGGATGGCTTTGTGTGGACAACTTTGCTCCTGGCGTGGTAGGATACAGAGGAGGGCAACCAGCTTCTAGATTGTCATTGTTGATGAGTTTCCCATAGATGGTGTGGTGAGTTTTCACATTCAGACAACACTAGTTTACTTTATGTTATATTCATCCTGTAGGTTGGTAAGTTAACTACATTATGTTATATTCATCTTGTAGGTTGTTCCATGTTCATTTAGGGAGAGACTAAATGATTTCACTCCTAAGAATTGGCTGGTTGCAAACAGCAGTGCAATCAGGAACTATGATCTATACTTGAAGAAGGCTGATGAAAAGACATTAATTTGTGGTCCTTACTAGACGTCCTTGTGGACAGTCTACGACATTGGTCTTGGTGATGTTCTGGAATTTGAATATGATCCAGATCCAATTTAGGGTTTGGAAAATTTATTCCATGTGACCATTTCCTGAAATGGTGAAAAGTACATCCATGAAGCTCCCTATAAGTCCTTCCTAACAACTACTACTAACTATTTCCTCAACTACTACTAATTTCTTACATGTACTAGTACTAATTATTTTATTTCTTCTATTTGCTTAGTGATTGGAGATGTCCCTTATGGAATAAGAAGCATTCCGTATAGGAAAATCTTCTCAAACATTCACTCAATCACTGAACAGAACATGGCCACCATCTTATTTGCCATCTACAAAGATGTTCATGTGACAGAACATGAGATCATTGAAAGTAATGATGAGAAGAATTTCTGGGTACACAAGATGAATGAGGAAAACCAAGCATGGGATGCACTGGTAAGGCTTAAAGCTAAATCACTATTCTGTTGTTTCATTCTATGCATGCCTAATGTGTAAAAAAATACTAACTATGAAAATACATGTGTACAAGGCTACAGGTACCCAAGACAGGGCATATCACATCTTTCCAGGGAAGGGCAAGACCTAGATGGAGACGAACATAACTTCATTGAATGTGCCTACTCCATTAGCAAGGAATATGGAGAAGTCAGTTTCACCACAGGGTGGACTGACTTCACATTTGCTACTGATGTTGGATGGGCTTCAATGCTTGTGATCAAGATAGAACATATGAGTGATCACCTTGGGCTGAACTTTGTTGACATTGTCAACTAAGGAATCAGTTAGTGACCTAGTAAGGAATAATGTCAACAAAGCTAGTGATCTGGGATTGTGATCTGTTAACATATGCTGGTTTAGGTTGTGCTGCAGTTGTTTAAGGAACAATGTCATCAATGTTGTTTAAGTTTTAGTTATTATGTAAGGAACCTATTAGTGTTTATTTTATATTCTGTAAGTTAACTACTAGTGTTTGTATCACTTGTATTGTGCCTGAAATTTTATGGTTGTGCTTATTTTATTACTTGTTTCATATTCCTATATTGTTGTTGTCTAGAAGGCCTTCAATGTTCTGAATTCATAAATATTTAGAACATGGGCAATTAGACTACATTAGTTCCATAATAGTAGTATGGAGTTTGAATATGGGCAGCAATATGGGCAACTTGACTTCTGAATGTTTGAAAAAATTATGAAAAAATTAGTTCCATAATGTCTACTACTAGTGTTTATGAAAAAATTAAACACTAGTGTCTGAATTTATCAGTGAATATGAAAAAATCAGAGCATTTTGTGCCTGAATTTAACTACTAGTGTAAATTACTGTTAGTTAACTACTAGTGTTTATTCATATCCACAACATTCATGCCTGAATTTATTCAGAGCATTTTGTACATTTATTCAGAGCATTTTGTACATTTATTACATTAATTTTATGCACTACACACACTTCCTTGGAAGTGGGGGAAGTTCTGCGTCAGGTGCTTGCCCACACGTCCAGGTGCTTTCCTATTTAACATGGTGGTATCCTGTTGTCGAGTTATTTCTTCTGCCTATGTCGAGTTCTTCTGCCTCTTGGTGAGTACTTACATCTGAATGTTTATGTTCTTACCTGAATATTGTTGTTCTGTTTGTGTACTTACATCTGAATGTTTCATGTGTAATGCAGATCTCTGATTGTACAATAGGAGCATTTCTTCAGTTATCCTACAAGTGATTAATACCCTTGCCTCTTTTACTATCATTCATGAATAAATTTGTGTTCCATATCTTAATACTTCCATTATTTGTCATAGGAATGGATGAGATGAGTTGTGTTTTGTGCCAGCAACCAGTGTAAAACTATGGTCTCCATTCTGACAGGCGTGCAGTTTATTTTGATCTGATTATGATGCAGGGATTTGAAAATGGAGTGGTAAGTTATAACATCAGAACAATAAGTCAGAACAATGGATCTCTTGTTTTTATCTGGAAAGGAGGTGTATAATGACAAACATTTCTCTTGTTTTTATTTCAGGCAGTACCTTGCAAATTCAAGGAACAACCTGAAAAATTTGCAATGTCAAAGAACTGGATGGTGGCTACATGCAGGAACAGGCATGTGTATGACGTATACCTGGAGAAAGAAGTGTCAAGAACTACCATCTGTGGACCATACTGGTGTTCCCTTGTTAGGAAATATGATATCCAGCAAGGTGAGGTTGTCTCTTTCAGGTATGTGGAACAGGCCAACAATTTTGATATCAGAGTGTCTGTATTTGTGGACAATATGAAGGTTGAGAAGCCTATTGTGGCAGATGGAGGTATGTTTTATGTCATGTTAACTGAAAGAGAAATTTCAGTGTGACCAGACTTGCCATGTTAAACTGTTTGCCATTGTTTACTACTTTGAGCAGGTCTTTACTGTGTGATGGATGAAATTAGAGCTATACTGCAAAAGACTATTTTCTCAAACATCAGAGAAATTAGTGAGAAGAACATGGCAACCATTAATTATGGTATCTACAAGGTTTTGTCTCTAAAACCAGGGCAAGAACTAGCTGAGGAAGAGTTCTATGAAAGTGTCAATGAGATGCAGTTTATGGTGCACAAGTATAATCAGGAAAATGTTGAACTAGATGCCTTGGTAACTATCTACTACTTAATTTCTCGCTTATTTGATGCAATGTTTCAGACTTAGTTCTTACACAAGTTGTTACTATGCCAGTACCTTTCTGCAAAAACATTCAGAGAAGTTGGATGCCCATGGCAAGGACATTCAAATATGTTGGCTAGGGAATTTGATGTGCCCTTTTAAGGATGGTACCACATGGAAGATGAAGATGATAGAATTGCATTTACAATAGGATGGCAACAATTTAGGGAGGAGGCAAATATAGTAGAGGGATCACTGTTGCTGATTGTTGCAGACCCAAGACATGGTCACATTTGCCTTGATTTTGTGGAGATTGAAGACCCTTGAAGAACATGATTGAAGACCCTTGATTTTGTGGAAATTAGAAATTGTGTTTCATTTTAAGTTGTAATGTGTTCTAGTGGACTAGTGTTCTGAACAATGCATATACTGTAATGTTGGTTTGTAAGTTGAACTATGTTCTGTAATGTTGGTTTGTAATGTTGGTTATCAAGTGTTGATCATTTTCTGTTATTCAAGTGTTGATGATTTTCAGTTTATCAAGTGTTGATCATTTTCTATAATTTTATGTCTAGAAGGCCTTCATTGTTCTGAATTCATAAATATTCAGAACATGGGCAACTAGACTGCAATGTTCAATGTTTAAACTATGATTATGAATATTCAGTTTTGCATCTCATTGCAGTAATAACACTACTAATATGATTATGATTATGAATATTCAACTATGATTATGATTATGAATGTTTAAACTATGATTATGATTATAAATATTCAATGTTTAAACTATGTAGTTTAAACTATGATTATGAATGTTTAAATTATGATTATGAATGTAGTTTAAATTATGATTATGAATGTAGTTTAAATTATAATTCAAACTATGTAGTTTAAACTATGATTATGAATGTTTAAACTATGATTATGATTATGAATATTCAATGTTCAAACTATGTAGTTTAAACTAGGCTACAATGTAAACTAACACTACTAGTGTTATTTTTTCATTTTAGTCCTTTAATTTTTTCAAGTCATATTACTGGCCCTTGTCTTTCTCTTTTTGGCCTTGTCTCTCTTTTTGCAGATCCAACGCGCCTCCTCCTCGATCCGCCTCCTCTCCATCGATATTCGCCACCGCCTCCTCCTCTCCGTCGAGATCCGCCTCCTCTTCGTCGAGATTCGCCACTGCCTCCTCCTCTCCGTCGAGATCCGCCATTGCCTCTCCGTCGAGATTCTCCACCGCCTCCTCCTCTCTGACGAGATCCGCCTCCTCTTCGTCGAGATTCTCCACTGCCTCTCCGTTGAGATTCTTCGTGGAGATCCACATCGATCCACGTCGTCCAATGGGCACTCATATTGATGATCCATGTCGATCTATTCTTCATCGACAAATAACTCGCAATGTTGCCGAGGCTAGCTCTTCAGGTTAGGAATTCACAAATGTCTGCTCTGATCTGCTCATGTCCCTGAGATGCTCTGATCTGCTCCTGTTCCTGTTCTGCTCCTGCTCCTGTTCCTGTTCCTGTTCTGCTCATGTACTTGTGCTTTGATATGCTATGCTCTGATATGCTATGCTCATGTACTTGTGCTCTGCTCCTGTACTTGTGCTCTGTACTTGTGCTTGTGTTATGCTCCTGTACCTGATATGCTCCTGTACTTGTGCTCTACTCCTATACCTGATATGCTCATGTACTTGTGCTCTACTCCGATATGCTATGCTCTACTCTGATCTGTTCCTGTTCCTAGTTTGTTTGTTTGTTTGAATGTTGGTATAGTAACTAGTATCTTGCTATTGGTTACACAGGAACAAGTTGCTAAGTTTATTCATCTATTTGTACAATGGATAAAACTTGGATGAGTGCTGCTAGATCCAGTACAAAGTTTGCAGAGGGGGTTAGGGGTTTCATTCAGTTTGCAGCTACAAATTCTGGTTATAGCCAAAAGATTGTCTGCCCATGCAAACTTTGTTGTAACATCTCTAGGCAAATTTTAGAAGATGTTGAAGACCATATAATATCTGTAGGATTCATTCCTGGGTATACAACATGGGTATACCATGGGGAATCAGTAGATTGTGCTATTCCTACTGTACAACCCAATGAATCAGTAGAATTGCCATTAGGAAGTGATGAGATGGATGAGATGATGTTGGGTTCTCATGATATGTACAACAATAGCTCTTTAGGATCAGATACACAAGTTGACAGTGATGATAGTGATGATGACTCTGATGAAATAGATGAAGCTAATGAAGAAGCTAAGGCATTCAAAAAGTTAGTTAATGATGGCAAACAAGAATTATATGCACGATGTAAAAAAATTACAAAACTGCAATTTCTTGTGAAGCTGATGAACATAAAGAACACCAGGGGATTAACCAGAGCTACATTTGAAGATGTACTACATCTATTTAGGGATGTCCTACCAGAGGATACAACTCTCCCTATGAATTTTCATGACTCCAAACAGTACATCAAATCTGTAGGGCTGGGGTATGACACATATGATGCATGCATTAATGACTGCATCATATATAGAGGAGACAATATCAATGCATCTGTCTGTCCAGTATATAATGCATCCAGATGGAAGATTGTGAAAGAAATTGGTGGTGGCAAAAGATTTAGCAAGGTTGCTCAAAAGGTGGTCAGGCATTTCCCATTGAAAAAGAGAATTAGAAGATTATTCATGTCAAGCAACACAACCCCACTTATGAGTTCGCATGTTGATGGTAGGATCAAGGATGGTCTTATGAGGCATCCTGCTGATGCACCAGCTTGGAAGCATTTTGATGCAAAATATGAGTGGTTTAGTAAAGAAGCTAGAAATATTAGGTTTGGACTGGCAACTGATGGTTTCAATCCATTCAGAACTATGAACCTGTCTTACAACATCTGGCCAATTGTACTGATTCCATACAATCTTCCAGCAGAGAGTTGCATGAAAGAAAACAACTTCATTTTGTCAGTTATTATTCCTGGTAGGAAGGCACCAGGGAAAGACATAGACATTTACCTGCAGCTAGTAGTTGATGAACTAAAAGTGTTATGGAAGGATGGTCTTTAGACTTTTGATGCTCATTTAGGAAGGAAATTCAGGGTGTATGTTGTAGTGCTATGGACAATTAGTGACTGTCTAGGCCGGGGAATTCTTAGTGCAGAGAGTATTATTGTTTGCTCCCACTGCCTGCTGGGTACATGTTCCAAACATTTAAAACATGGACACAAAGCATGCTACCTGGGTACTAGGATGTTTCTACCTGCAGACCACCCATTTAGGAAGGATAAAGACTCATTTGATGGCACAACTGAAGACAGGGAACCTCCAATTCAGCCATCAGGTCATGAGATTTCAGAAATGACAAAAGGCAGTCACACCATCTATGGGAAAACACAGAAACAACAAAAGTCTAAGAAGAAGAAAAAGACAAAGAGATGAAGGGGAGGAAGATACTGTACTGGAGGATGTGCACACTGTAGAATCAACATTCAAGAAGAGAAACATCCTTTTCCATCTTGAATATTGGGACCATTTGCTAGTTCAACATAATTTGGACTCAATGCATATAAAGAAGAATGTGTTTGATAATATTGTTCACACAATTTTACAAGTGGACAACAGGTCCAAAGATAATGTGAAAGCAAGACTGGATATGAAAAGATTTAAAATCAAAACACATCTCCATGTTGATGAAACTCAAGAGAACCAGACTTGCCTGAAGAAATGCACTACATGAATTCAGATAATAAGAAGGTATTTTGCTCAGTTGTGAAAAATGCCAGGTTTCCAGTAGACTATGCTTCAAACATGGATGGGAAGGTCAGGTTAGATGAGAAAAAAATAGTTGGGCTAAAAACTCATGACTGCCACATAATTTTTGAAGATGTATTTCCTTTAGCTATAAGTAGAACCATGCCTGTCCCTATTGCTCTTCCACTAATTAATCTTAGCAAGTACTTCAAGAAAATTTGCTCCAAAGTCATAGATCCTACTGAGATGCAAAAGTTGGAAGAAGAAATTGCTGAAACAATGTGTCAGCTAGAGCAGATTTTTCCACCATCATTCTTTGATATAATGGAACATCTTGTCATCCATCTTGCAAGTGAAGTGTTGATAGGTGGACCAGTGCAATTCAGCAACATGTGGTCTACAGGGATGTTTGTTGGGAAGTGTAAAGGGATGGTACATACTAGAAGACATCTTGAAGCATCAATAGATGAGGGATATATATTTGATGAGAGCTTGGATTTTTGTGCAAGATATCTGGAAAATTCCAACAAAGAGTCAATGCATACTGGTGATAGCACAACTAGCAGTCCAGACACTAATATATATTTAAGAACAATTGGAAGACAGCTCTCTGCATTTCAAGTAGATGAGCTAGATCACATTTCATGGACACAAGCTCAAAGGCATGTGTTGCTTAGTTATCTAGAAATTACTAGGTTTGCAAATGAGCATATCACAATACTACAAGCAGACATAAGGAAAAGTATAAGAGAAGTTGAAGTTGCTCACCACCAACAATTCCTGAAATGGTTTATTGAACATGTGCATTCTTTAATGCATAAAGGAGTTGAACTAGCACAAAGGCCTTTCATGATGGTGAATAAATACAACATCTACAAGATTAATGGTTGTACATTCCACACAAGAAGCCATCCTGCTGGAAAATCTTCCCAGTGTGATGGAGTTTCAACTACTGCAAAGACATTAAGTTATTCAGTAGATCACACAGTAGGAGATGGTCAAATTTGTGGCAGGATCCATGAAATAGTTGAATTGAATTATTAAAACACAGCTAGTGTAGTATTATTCAAGTGTGAATGGGTTAAAGATACTGGAATTAGAGTAGATGAATTTGGAATAACTGAAGTCAACTTCAATCATGTAGACAAAGGGGAAATTCTTTCATCTATGCCATTTATACTAGCTAGTCAAGCAAAACAGGTCTACTATTGTAGCGACCTCGGATCAGTAAGGATCCTAAGTCCCTGTGATTAACATGCTAGTCCCTGGATCAATAGCTAGAACTCTCAGTCGATGAATATCATGTAAAACACAAAGTCTTTATTACACGGAGAATCCAGAGTATGAATTTATCACAAATTTGCTTAGCATTAAGCTAGCTCAAATAACAGCGGAAACATAAAAGAAGCTAGAGTCCATCAACGCCCCAGGCTTGTCGAGTGTAGACTCGCGATCCCTACGCACCTTTTAATCTTCGGATTATGCACATAAGACGTGCAGCCAATAAGTTGGGCCAATACTTTGAATGTATTGGAAATTTACACCAAGGAAAGAAAAGACTATCACTACATGCAAGGCTAGTTTAGGCTATAGAGTTTATTTGCTCAAAGCTAGTTTTCTTAAGTATAGATAAGAAGAGAAGATTTCCCTACTTTGTAAATTTTTGTTTAAGTAATATATGATCGAATGGCACACGAGGATATTACTCACCAAGTGTCCAACCAACCTAACACTTGGATATTACTCACCAAGTTCCCAAAACCCTCCCAATAGCGATATGACTCACGCCTTGGGTTTTTAGAAAACTTTAAGTTTTGAAAGTGAGAGAGAGGAAGATCCTTCAGAGGTTCCATCCTTCAGATGCTCAATGTTGTTCTGTTTCCGTGAACACGGTTGATCAATCAGATTACAATATTCTCGAGAGTTTGTGCACTTTACCCACAATCCACGATCAAGTCCTTTTACAGACAAGACCATGGCGAGGCTTTCCCTTAGTAGCCCCTCTACCTTCTGGATACAACCGTGCCAAGAACCTCCAAATGTTGGTACCCAGGTGAGGTTTCCCACTAAGTACTAGGCCAAGACAGAGCCCATATGTATTGTGGTTGCACTGGAAGCTTCTGAATTCTGAAACATGGGAGACTTCTTTGATTCCTGGGCGGCCGTCCTCCAACAAAATCTCACTCATTGTCCCGACAACCATTCCTCCTAGAAGAAAACTTAGTTTTATTTTGAAGTGGATTTGAGAAGAAAAGTTTGCTCAAGAGAGCCTTTATACTTAGAAAAATTCATTGTCTTTCGAACCCCCCAACGGTACTTTACATATATATAGCATAGCAAGCAATACTTAGCAAAACAGGGGAACCTATTAGGAGGGAAATCCTAAGTATAGAGCTACTTATGGCATACTATGAAAATCATCGCACTTGCAAAATAATACTAAGGAAAAATTCTACTAGAACATTCCTACACATGCATACTACAGAATTTTGAAGATCACATGCATAGAATCAAAAATGGGACAAAAGTTATGAACAAGTGGTGTAACTTGCCTTGATACGATCATCACTTGTAGCATCCCATTTGTCTAACAACTGTAATGCTACTTGGTTTAGTAATATAATGACTACTTCCTAGACATAATTGTTGCATCATCATTATAGTATGCTCATGTCATCATGCCACCTTGCATTTTAGCATCATATAAAACCCTTTTTGTGTTGGTTCTTCTCTCTTATGCATTGTCAATTGTATTTGCCTCTTGATATTGTATTTGGTTATTGATATATTGTTTAAATGCCCAAGTTGAGTTGGGGGCATATCTTTTATTCAACCCCACCACCTTTCTTTCACCACCTTACAATTCCACCATCCCATTATCCATGAGCTTGTAATTATTTTCTTTTGGTGTTTGATCTAGCTCATGGAAGATAGGGTGGGTCCAATTCTACAATTCTTGGCTTGGCTTTTACTCCACATTTGGGGATGCATGAGAATAATGCCATGTTCTTAATTTTGTTTTCACAAGAATAAAACATGGCATTAAGTATTTTGCATGGGCCATGCAAGCACCACCACATCCTAGTCCTTTGGGTTTTCATATGAATTTTTGGAGAGGTGTATATCTCTTGGTTGCTCCCCTTCTCTCTCAAATCTTTCACCTTGTTTGGGTTATTTCTTTTGCCTAGGGTTCATCAAGTTTTTCTCACATGTGCATGCATCCTTTAGTTCACACTCCCTCACCCCTTCATCTTGGCTTCTTCTTTAAGCATGTGTTAAAACCTAAAATCCTACATGAAACCCTAAACCTAGCACACCATCTAACCCTACCCATCTCCACCCTCTCTCACCTCACCTCTCACCAACCCGAGCCACCCCTAGATAAAACCCTAACCCGAGGCTACCCTCTCTCTCTCGGCCTCCCTCCTCTCTAGCCCTCTCCCTGCCACAAGGCCCGTCACCCTGGACCCATCTACCCCTCTCCCTCTACACCCAACCCTAGCTACCACCCAAACCCGAGCCACCCTTCTCCCTTTTGCTTAAAGTGGCCACCACCTCCCATGTGCCTCTCCTCCCCTCCTTCCTCCTTCCCCAAGCATAGCCATGGCCACCCCATGCCCTCTAAACCCTAGCCTCGGCCATCTCTCCTCTCAAGAAATCCTGGTTTGCTCGCCATCGTCGATCAAACTCCATTTAGCTCAATCTGAGTAATAAAAGTATTTGAATCGATTCAAATTCAAATCTTTTCAAATTAATTCAAATTCAACTCAAATTTCAAATTTAAACCTAAATGAATTCATAACTTTCAAATGGTTTGGAATTTGAATTCAAACTTAATATGAAAAATGTTTTATTTTTGAATGTTAATTCAAATCTTTAATCAAATATTTTTAGAATTAATTTAAATAGTCAACCTTTGACTTTGACCCTATTTAATAACTTTGACTTATAAATAAATTTAAATTCATAATTCCAAATAATACAAATAATATATGTTTTTGAATCAGAAAAATGTGAGGATTTCAAATATGCCATCCAAAATATATTTTGGGCACTTAAAATTTCAAGTTGAATTAAATTACAATAAAATGCCCTTCACCTTGATTAATTAATAACTTTTGATTTATAACTCCAAATTTAACAAATGATATGTCTAAAATGATCAGCTCGACGAGACCTTTCTGTTTATGAATTCCATGTTCTCAATTGCAGCATGAATCATACAAATACTAATATGAGGATAAAATGTGACCAAAACTCAATAAAATGTTTATTTCTTGTATTCTACACCTCACCCATGCCATGCTACATTATTGCCATGCAACTTGTGCATCATTCATCATGGCATGATTGTTTGCTTGTCGCATTTATTCATATTCTTTTATGTTGGCCCTTGTTTGTTTGGTTCTTCTTGAATGGATATATCATCGACCTTCTCTCGCTTCATCGAGCTGCTGCAAGCACTACCACATGCTTGCATACATATAGTACCTATTGCCTCTATCTTATTCTTGCATCATTGAGTCGCGATTGCATTAAACTGAATCCCAAGTATTGCATAGCCTTTACTTTTAAACCCCACCAAGCTTGTTCCTCCATCCCATGAGCCATTACTGAGTTGTTTGAGCCATGCGAGTCGAGAACAACATGTGTAGGGTATGTGAGTGTCGATTGGATAACGAGGTACCTAAACAACTTAACAGTAGTAATGGGATAACTAATGAAAGTGGCACCGTGAGCAATATCTGCTATTTGGTTTTCTGCTCACTTGTGTCTCATACTTGATTCCTGTTCCTTGATTATTCGCTATACACATCCGGGAGGCTTATGGGACCCCCGAGCTAGAGCTTGATTCATTCTTATTTCTTGGGGCCACAAACTAGTTTGAGGTTTTATTTACTATCCTGCTTATGCCATGCTTCTATTTAGGTCGACAAGCCTAGTCACATTTTCGGGTTCCCAACCTTGAGTCCGTCTTCAAGTCGTAACCGTTCGTTGTGGTAGCTTAATGGGGTGGCCCCAAATATTCTCAATCCTTGATTGCTTTGTCGTGAAGGCCTCGTTGGGTTTTGATTTGGTTTTCGAGGTTGATCGAGTGTGTGTTGCTATTTGTGCACCCTGCGTAGGAAACTTTCGTTATGGACGACTTCGATCATAGACAAGTATAACTAAAGTACGCTTTAATTTGACTAAGTAATCGACTAGTAAATAGTGCAACACTCATGGAATGGTTAATAAAATTGCCAACGGATGGGGTTGTTAAATCGCTTCCTCGTTGGTAGCGAGGAGGAGGATGGATCGAGGATATTTATAATCATTAATTCACGGACATCCATCTTTGGTTAGGCGGATGGTTAGCAGTTTCTATAGAACTGCTAGGGTTTACCTTTTGCAATTGCGTCACCCCCGGTTGTGTCCCCTTTAGAGGCATAAAGACTTGAGTACCCTAGGGTCTCACACGATAAATTGTTTGATTCGGATGAACAGTACACTCACAAGATGGATCTTGGGTGGAGGCGGATGATGTGGGCAACGATCGGTGTAGAGATTACGGATCCGTGAGATGATGTGCTTATTTATGGGGCATCTTATGCCGATTTGCTTCTTATCCGGATCTTGTTTGCCGCTTCACTGATATACGATGTTTGATGTATGAGGAGATATCCTAAACTATTATATCTATATAGGACATTTGAATCTTCGTATGGCGTTGCTATATTTCCTTTCTTTCTAGATGGAATGGCTCGATGTGTATGGTGGCTTACATACATACTCATTTGTGTATGTAGTTGATCCCTTTTCTTGTCCCGATGATTGGAAATGGTTGGGACGAGTGGCATTTGGGTATTTCAACCATTTCCGCTCATCCAGGCTTGTAACTAGGAGCGTAATTCACCGAGGTAGTTACATCACTCTACACAATAGCACTCTTCAGCGCACTCCGAACAATCTAACGAAACACAAACATGGATCTAATCACAACTTGCACAAAATATGCCACAGAGATAATATGCATGCATGCATGCATCATGGTATTTATGCAAGATTGGTTTTCTAAATTGACCAAGGTAGTATAATTGGATTGCAATTGTGTTAAGGGTGTTATTAGTATTGATTTCCCATAGGCTTAAATTAATTCGGGTCAAGATTTCCTATCCGATTCGGCCGGAGTTCGATCGGCTGCAGCGACGATCACGGTTTCGCGGGAGGAAGGGGATGACGTGTGGGCGGTTTGTCGATGGGCGGTCTGGTGCGGCGGTCAGCTAGTTAGCTGTCATGGGCGCAGAGTGCGGTGTGGCGTGCCCGGCCCAGCAAGGTTAAGTTGTTGCCTTTTTTTACTCCTTATTATTTTTCAATTTCTGTTTTAATAAAACTCCAATAACTTTTGCATATCAAGTCCGAAAGTGATGAAACCAACTCCTAAATTTTTGTAAAAAGAAGGTGGTCATTATAGGACCATAGATTAATATTTTTACAAAGTTTTTATAAGGTTCAATCATCAATACATGATTATTTCTCACATAGGGAAAAATCTTTATTAGGGTTTTGGTAGGTTTTGTTGTTAGGGTTTTGTTGCAACACCATTTGTAGGATCCAATGATGCAAGGATGATGCATGCTTCTAATAAAACCCTAATATAAAATCTGGGACGTTACAAACCTACCCCCCTTAAGAAGAATCTCATCCCCGAGATTTGGGCTGGCTAGCAAATAGGTGTGGGTGTTCTGCCTTCAAGTATTCTTCACGCTCCCACGTGGCTTCTTCCTCGGAGTGGTGGTTCCATTGTACTTCGCAAAATCTTATAGTCTTGGTGCGGGTAATCCTTTCGGCTGTTTCCAGTATTTTGATGGGTTTTTCCTCATAGGTAAGGTCATTTTCCAATTGAACCTCATCTAGGGGAACGGTATCTCTTAGCGGTGTTTCGGCCATCTCCGGGTGACACTTCTTTAGTTGTGACACATGAAACACATCATGAACAGTCAGTCCTTCTGGTAACTCCAACTGATAAGCAACTTCTCTTCTACGGGCCAGAACCTTATATGGACCTATGAATCATGGGGCTAATTTACCCTTGATTCCGAACCTCTTAACTCCTCGTAGGGGTGAAACTCGGAGATACGCACGGTCCCCTATTTTATAAGCCACATCTCTGTGCTTGGAATCAGCATAACTCTTTTGTCGGGATTGGGCTACCTTTAGCCTATCCTGAATCTGCCGTACCTTTTCTTCGGCATCCTTGATCAATTCAGGTCCAAAAAGACTACGTTCACCAACTCCACTCCATAACAGTGGAGTCCTACACTTCCTGCCAGACAGAACCTCAAACGAAGCCATCTTGATACTTGTCTGGTATCTGTTGTTGTATGAGAACTCAGCGTATGGCAGGTTATCGTCCCAACTAGACCCATAGTCTAGTGCGCAAGCTCTCAACATATCTTCTAGAATCTGGTTCACCCTTTCCGTTTGGCCATCTGTCTGAGGGTGGAAGGCAATACTGAATTCTAATCGGGTTCCAAGAGACTCATGTAGCTGTCGCCAAAACTTTGAAGTAAACTGGGTGCCTCTATCTGACACAATTCCCTTGGGAACACCATGCAAACTTACAATCCTTGACATATATATCTTGGCAAGCTTAGCACTTGTATATGTGGTCTTTACGGGAATGAAGTGAGCCACCTTGGTGAAGTGGTCCACCACTACCCAGATAGAATCAAATCCAGAACGAGTCCGGGGCAATCCCGTGATAAAATCCATGCCTACCTTATCCCACTTCCAGTCGGGTATAGGTAGCGGTTGAAGTAATCCGGCCAGTTTCTGATGCTCGGCCTTAACTCTATTACATACGTCACATGGAGAAATATATTCGGCAATTTCTCTTTTTAGGTTATTCCACCAAAATCTATCCTTCACATCCATGTACATCTTCGTGTTACCTGGATGAATTGATAAGTAGAATCATGAGCTTCTTGTAAAATCAACTTCCTGATATCGGGGTCATTGGGAACGCACAAACGCTTCCCATACCAAAGGGTTCCGTGTTCGTCCAGATGAAATTCTTTTGTCTTTCCTTCACTTATTTTGACTCTTATTTCTTCCAACTCTTTATCTCCCTTTTATGCTTCCTTGATTCTCTCTTGGAAAGTAGACACTATTTCCATAGTCGCTACGTGTCCTTCTGGTACTATTTCTAGCCTGAGATCCTTGAATTGCTTGCATAAATCCTCTGGAATTTCCCCTGAGGTAAGTCCATTCACATAAACCTTACGACTTAAGGCATCGGCCACCATCCAGGGTGGTATTGTAAATCTAAGTCATAATCCTTAATTAGTTCAAGCCATCTTATTTGCCTCATATTCAACTCCTTCTGGGTGAAGATGTACTTCAAACTCTTATGATCGGTGAACACATCACAATGCTTGCCCATGAGGTAGTGTCTCCATACCTTGAGTGCATGTACCACGGATGCAAGTTTCAAATAATGTGTGGGGTAGTTGTGTTCTTGGTTCTTAAGTTGTTGAGAGGCATAGGATACCACTTTCCCATCTTGCATCAATACACTTCCAAGTCCTTGTCGAGAAGCGTCACAATAGACTTGAAAATCCTTTTGGATATCAGGCAGACACAGAACTGGTGCCGTTACAAGGCGTTTCTTTAGCTCTTGAAAACTTGCTTCACATGCCTCGGTCCATAGGAATTTCTTTTCCTTCTTCAATAGTTTCGTCATGGGTTTTGCTATTTTGGAAAAGTTTTCAATAAACCTTCGGTAATATCCTGCGAGGCCCAAGAAACTCCTAATATCTCCCACATTCTTGGGTGACTCCCATTCCGTTATGGAAGCTACTTTACTGGGATCTACGGCAACTCCTTTTGTCGACACAACATGACCAAGGAACCCCACTTCCTTTAACCAGAATTCGCATTTGTTGAATTTGGCATACAACTTGTGTTCTCTTAGTTTCTCCATAATTAGGCGCAGATGTTTCTCATGTTCCTTCTCATCCTTGGAGTATATGAGTATATCATCTATGAATACCACGATAAACTTGTCCAAATATTCCATGAACACCTTGTTCATCATGGTCATGAAGTATGCCGGGGCATTGGTTAGACCAAACGACATCACGGTGTATTCATACAATCCGTATCTTGTGGTGAAGGCTGTTTTGGGCACATCCTGTTCTCGAATTTTTAGCTGAAAATATCCTGATCGCAGATCGATCTTTGAGAACACACTGGCTCCCTTTAACTGGTCAAACAAGTTATTGATGTTGGGCAGAGGGTACTTGTTCTTGATTGTCACTTTGTTCAACGAGCGGTAGTCCACAACCAGCCTCTTGGTTTTATCCTTCTTTTCCATGAACAGGACGGGTGCTCCCCAAGATGATCCGTTGGGTTGAATTAATCCCTTGTACAATTGTTCCCTAAGCTGTTTCTTGAGTTCCTTCAACTCGTCCACATCCATCTTGTACGGTCTCTTAGCTATCGGCCATGTGCCCGGCATCAAGTCAATGAGGAACTCAATATCACGGTCGGGAGGCATCCCGGGTAACTCTTCCGGAAAGACATCTGGGTATTCTTTCACAATATGTACATCTTCCAAGCTAACCCCCTTAAGAGAGTTCACCATGGATTCCTTAAGTGCGAATTTTGACTTGATACGAATTCTCTCCCTTTCGGCGTTGTGAGCATGACAGTCCTTTTGGCACAATTTATGACTCCTTCATATTCGGTCATCCAATTCATGCCCAAGATTATGTCTAATCCTTGTGATTCTATTACTACTAGACTTGTGGGAAAGATGTGTGTCCCAATCCTTAGTTCTAATCCCCGACAACCAGAGTTTGCCACTATTTCTCCTCCAGGAGAACTTACCCTTAGAGGAGAGTTTATAGACTTCGTAGGTATATTGCCTTTATCCACTAATACCCTTGATATGAATGAATGCGATGCACCGGTATCAAAAAGAACAACTGCGGAAATAGAATTGAGCTTGAACTTACCAATCACGGAGTCTGGTGCGTCACAAGCATCCTCCATAGAGACATGATTCACCGTGGCTTTGACAAATGGATTTGGCTTCTTCCCGTTTCCATTGCCATGGTTGTGTCCATTTCCATTCCCATTGCCATTGTCGTTCTTCTTCTCGGGGCAAGTGGTTGCATAGTGCCCTGTCTTGTTGCACTTAAAGCATGTCACCTCACTGAGATCATTTCCATTGCTGCCATTCCCATTGCGGTTTTTATGCCCATTGTGTTTGTGGCCGCCATGGTGATGACCGTTATGGTTGTGGCCACTATTGTTATAAGGTGGTGGCGAAGAAGTGCGCTACTTCTGGTACGGAACAGAGTGTTTGTGAGGGTTAGATTTCCTCTTGCGGTTTTCTATGCTTTTTCTTTTGGATTCAACCACAATGGCTCTGTCCAAGAGTTCCTGAAAGTTGTCAAATTTCTGAGCCACAAGCTGAATAGATATCTCATCATTGAGTCCTCTTAAGAATTCCTCCTGTCTCTTGGCATCAGTGGAAACATCATCGGGTGCATAACGGGCTAGCTTGTTGAAAAGCTCACCATACTCGGTGACAGAACGGTGCAGCTGGTGTAGGTCGCGAAATTCGCGCCTTTTCAGAGTCATGACACCAGCAGCCACATGATGAGTGTGAAAAGCTAGCTCGAACTGATCCCAAGTGATAGCATCAATATCCGGGTGGGTGACTTCGTAGTTATCCCACCATTCTGCAGCAGGTCCTTCAAGCTGGTGTGCGGCATAACGTACCCTGTCGGCTCCGACAGCTTGCACGGTGTCTATCTTCTTGTTAATTGTACGTAGCGAGTCATCTGCGATGATTGGTTCAGCGCTGCTAGTGAAGGTAGGTGGGTTCAGCCTCAAAAACCGAGTCAAGCGATCCTGTTGAGGTGGTGGTGGAGGTCGCGGTGGCGGAGGTGGCGCGTTGTTGTTGTTGTTGTTGTTGTTGTTGTTGTTGTTGTTGTTGTTGTTGTTGTTGTTGTTGTTGTTGTTGTTTTGCATGTTCTGAGTGAGCAGTTGGATCAGCTGGTTCTGAGTGGCCAGGAGTTGTGCAATTTCCGAAGGAATTTCGGTGTTAGCACGTCTTTGCGGCATCTGTGGGGTTTGAGAGACAGTTAAGAAATAGACAGAAAGACTAAGTAGTAAACTCCTACCCTTATGAAAACACACCAAGCACACAAGACACACAGGACACATTAACACAACTTAACACCGAAAATCATCCAAGTTTAACTAAACCAAAATGTCTTGGTATTTATTACAATCGCGAATAACGTTCTACTATAGAATTAAGGGTGGTTCAACTATTACACATCTTCCACACCTTCCTCTTCCTCGTCCTCGAACGAGTAGCCCTCCTGCTCTAGGGTTGTCTTGTACAATTCCATCTCCTTCGTGGTGGCTTCAAGCTTCTCTTGGAGGTTCTTTATCTCATCCTGCAGCTTCTTGGTAGTGACTTCTAGATGCTCCTGAAGTCCCTCCTTCTCGCTTTGTAGCTCCTCCACTAGACTTGACTTCTTCGCGGCTTCAAGTTGCTTTGCCAAGTCCCTCTTGGAAGCACACACATCATTGACTATCTTGCAAAGGCCTTCGGTTTGCACTTCAGTTCCATCAATCTCCTGCTTGAGTTCCCTAATCCTCTTGTTTTTATTTATCACCCTCTTCTCTTGGTTAGCGAACTTCTTCTCTTGGTCCTGGAACTTTATCTCTTGGAGCTTCATTTCCTCCTCCTGCTGCTTGATCATTTCCTCCTTCTCCGTGATGAGAGTGCATAGCTCATCGTTCTTTAACATCTCGAGGAAGCTACCTTTTTCAAGGTCATGGATGTGGCACTCCAAGTCTTGATATTGGGTCCTTCGGCGCTTGGTGGAAGTCCTTTCCTCAAAAATTAACTCCATGGGAATTCCTTCCTCATCTCGTCTACCAAAGAGGCCGCCGCAATGCCCTTGGAGAGCCTCATGATGGCGTCCACATAGGCGACCAATGAGCTACTGCAAGCTGATGCTAAGGGCCTTCTCCCTGGAATGGCTAACAATGTGGATTGCTATGTCTTCCTTCGGGTTCTTGCCTCGCTCTTATCCTGGATGGATGACTTTGACTCCCCAACAGCCGTCCTTGTGGAGTTTCTTCATTGGGCTTCCCTGGATGGTTGGCAGGGGAAGGTCCAAACGCGTGAGGAGATCCATGAGGCATCAACCAAAGCGAAGGGGCTCGATGTCCACGACGGTGTCGTAGAGGAAGCTTGTCATCTTTAAGTTAGAAGAATGAAAATTAGATACTTAATCAAGTAGAGGAAAGCAGATACTAGAAGTGCGGAAAATAACTTAGTAGAAAAGCAAGTAAGGCACATACGTTAAAGGTGGTTCCAATCCTAGGGTCACGTCAAACAGGCAACGATGTGCTCTGATACCATCTGTAGCGACCTCGGATCGGTAAGGATCCTAAGTCCTTGTGATTAACATGCTAGTCCCTGGATCAAAAGCTAGCACTCATAATTGATGAATATCATGTAAAACACAAAGTCTTTATTACACGGAGAATCCAGAGTATGAATTTATTACAAATTTGGTTAGCATTAAGCTAGCTCAAATAACAGCGGAAATATAAAAGAAGCTAGAGTCCATCAACGCCCCAGGCTTGTTGAGTGTAGACTCGCGATCCCTACGCACCTTTCAATCTTCAGATTCTGCACATAAGACGTGCAACCAACAAGTTGTGTCAATACTTTGAATGTATTGTCAATTTACACCAAGGAAAGAAAAGACTATCACTACATGCAAGGCTAGTTTAGGCTGTAGAGTTTATTTTCTCAAAGCTAGTTTTCTTAAGTATAGATAAGAAGAGAAGATTTCCCTACTTTGTAAATTTTTGTTTAAGTAATATATGGTCGAATGGCACACGAGGATATTACTCACCAAGTGTCCAACCAACCTAACACTTGGATATTACTCACCAAGTTCCCAAAACCCTCCCAATAGCGATATGACTCACGCCTTGGGTTTTTAGAAAACTTTAAGTTTTGAAAGAGAGAGAGAGAGAGGAAGATCCTTCAGAGATTCCATCCTTCAGATGCTCAATGTTGTTCTGTTTCCGTGAACACGGCTGATCGATCAGATTGCAATATTCTCGAGAGTTTGTGCACTTTACCCACAATCCACGATCAAGTCCTTTTACAGACAAGACCATGGCAAGGCTTTCCCTTAGTATCCCCTCTACCTTCTGGATCCAACCGTGCCAAGAACCTCCAAATGTTGGTACCCAAGTGAGGTTTCCCACTAAGTACTAGGCCAAGACAGAGCCCATATGTATTGTGGTTGCACTGGAAGCTTCTGAATTCTGAAACATGGCAGACTTCTTTGATTCCTGGGCGGCCGTCCTCCACCAAAATCTCACTCGTTGTCCTGACAACCATTCCGCCCAGAAGAAAACTTAGTTTTATTTTGAAGTGGATTTGAGAAGAAAATTTTGCTCAAGAGAGCCTTTATACTTAGAAAAATTCATTGTCTTTCGAACCCCCCAACGGTACTTTACATATATATATCATAGCAAGCAATACTTAGCAAAACAGGGGAACCTATTAGGAGGGAAATCCTAAGTATAGAGCTACTTATGGCATACTATGAAAGTCATCGCACTTGCAAAATAATACTAAGGAAAAATTCTACTAGAACATTCCTACACATGCATACTACAGAGTTTTGAAGATCACATGCATAGAATCAAAACTGGGACAAAAGTTATGAACAAGTGGTGTTACTTGCCTTGATCCGAGCAGCACTCTAAACAATAGCACTCCTCAGCGCACTCCGAACAATCTAACGAAACACAAACATGGATCTAATCACAACTTGCACAAAATATGCCACAGAGATAATATGCATGCATGCATCATGGTATTTATGCAAGATTGGTTTTCTAAATTGACCAAGGTAGTATAATTGGATTGCAATTGTGTTAAGGGTGTTATTAGTATTGATTTCCCATAGGATTAAATTAATTTGGGTCAAGATTTCCTCTCTGATTCGGCCGGAGTCCGATCGGCACACGGCGGCGATGTGGTTTTCGCGGGGAGGAAGGGGATGGCCCGTGGGCCAGGTTTGTTAGTGGGAGTGGCAGTGCGGGCTGGCGCGAGGCGCTAGCTAGTTAGCTGTCGCGCGGGCACGGGGTGCGGGTGGGCTGGCGCAGCCGGCCCAACAAGGTTAAGTTGTTGCCTTTTTTTTACTCCTTATTATTTTTCAATTTCTGTAGCGACCTCGGATCGGTAAGGATCCTAAGTCCCTGATTAACATGCTAGTCCCTGGATCAATAGCTAGCACTCACAGTTGATGAATATCATGTAAAACACAAAGTCTTTATTACACGGAGAATCCAGAGTATGAATTTATTACAAATTTGCTTAGAATTAAGCTAGCTCAAATAACAGCGGAAACATAAAAGCAGCTAGAGTCCATCAACGCCCCAGGCTTGTCGAGTGTAGACTCGCGATCCCTACGCACCTTTCAATCTTCGGATTCTGCACATAAGACGTGCAGCCAACAAGTTGGGTCAATACTTTGAATGTATTGGCAATTTACACCAAGGAAATAAAAGACTATCACTACATGCAAGGCTAGTTTAGGCTATAGAGTTTATTTGCTCAAAGCTAGTTTTCTTAAGTATAGATAAGAAGAGAAGATTTCCCTACTTTGTAAATTTTTGTTTAAGTAATATATGGTCGAATGGCACACGAGGATATTACTCACCAAGTGTCCAACCAACCTAACACTTGGATATTACTCACCAAGTTCCCAAAACCCTCCCAATAGCGATATGACTCACGCCTTGGGTTTTTAGAAAACTTTAAGTTTTGAAAGAGAGAGAGAGGAAGATCCTTCAGAGGTTCCATCCTTCAGATGCTCAATGTTGTTCTGTTTCCGTGGACACGGCTGATCAATCAGATTACAATATTCTCGAGAGTTTATGCACTTTACCTACAATCCACGATCAAGTCCTTTTACAGACAAGACCATGGCGAGGCTTTCCCTTAGTAGCCCCTCTACCTTCTGGATACAACCGTGCCAAGAACCTCCAAATGTTGGTACCCAGGTGAGGTTTCCCACTAAGTACTAGGCCAAGACAGAGCCCATATGTATTGTGGTTGCATTGGAAGCTTCTGAATTCTGAAACATGGGAGACTTCTTTGATTCCTGGGCGGCCGTCCTCCAACAAAATCTCACTCATTGTCCTGACAACCATTCCGCCTAGAAGAAAACTTAGTTTTATTTTGAAGTGGATTTGAGAAGAAAAGTTTGCTCAAGAGAGCCTTTATACTTAGAAAAATTCATTGTCTTTCGAACCCCCCAACGGTACTTTACATATATATAGCATAGCAAGCAATACTTAGCAAAACAGGGGAACCTATTAGGAGGGAAATCCTAAGTATAGAGCTACTTATGGCATACTACGAAAATCATCGCACTTGCAAAATAATACTAAGAAAAAATTCTACTAGAACATTCCTACACATGCATACTACAGAATTTTGAAGATCACATGCATAGAATCAAAACTGGGACAAAAGTTATGAACAAGTGGTGTAACTTGCCTTGATCCGAGCAGCACTCTACACAATAGCACTCCTCAGCGCACTCCGAACAATCTAACGAAACACAAACATGGATCTAATCACAACTTGCACAAAATATGCCACAGAGATAATATGCATGCATGCATCATGGTATTTATGCAAGATTGGTTTTCTAAATTGACCAAGGTAGTATAATTGGATTGCAATTGTGTTAAGGGTGTTATTAGTATTGATTTCCCATAGGCTTAAATTAATTTGGGTCAAGATTTCCTCTCCGATTTGGCCGGAGTCCGATCGGCACACGGCGGCGATGTGGTTTTCGCGGGGAGGAAGGGGATGACGCGTGGGCCAGGTTTGTCAGTGGGAGCGGCATTGCGGGCTGGCGAGGCTAGTTAGTCAGTCATGGGCGGTGCGGGCAAGCCGGCCCAACAAGGTTAAGTTGTTGTCTTTTTTTTACTCCTTATTATTTTTCAATTTCTGTTTTAATAAAACTCCAATAACTTTTGCATATCAAGTCCAAAAGTGATGAAACCAACTCCTAAATTTTTGTAAAAAGAAGGTGGTCATTATAGTACCATAGATTAATATTTTTACAAAGTTTTTAGAAGGGTCAAGCATGAATACCTCATTATTGCTCACATAGGGAAAAATCTTTATTAGGGTTTTGGTAGGTTTTGTTGTTAGGGTTTTGTTGCAACTCCATTTGTAGGATCCAATGATGCAAGGATGATGCATGCTTCTAATAACACCCTAATATAAAATCTGGGATGTTACAACTATTTGCAAGATCCACTTGATAATGAATGGTTTGCTGTTGTGTCTAGGTAATTTGATATAGTTCTATTGTTTCTTTTGTTTGCTGGTTTGATCCCGTTGAACATGATAATAAAGTTCTATTGTTTCTTTTGCAGGGGCTGCTAACATGGACAGTGAGAGAAGTAGGCTAAATGAGGTTAACATGCAACTGATGAAACTTGGTGTACCACCAACACAGATAGAAATTAAGAGTGGAGAAATTTTTACAAGATTTCTTGAGGAAGCCAGGATAAAGGGAATATACAAAGAACCAGCAGAAGTAAGAATCTAATTTATGCCATTATAATATGTGATTTATGTGAAATCATAAGAACATAATTGATTCCATTCTAATATGTGATTTATGTTCCTGTCTTAATTTAGAACAACATGATATATATAGAAATAGATGTGGTAGAAAATGAGGATTAGGATGATGATGGTAGTGAACATTTGTATGATAGTGATGCTACTACTCAAGATGAAAATGAAGAAGGTGATATCAATCAACATTTACTGGAAGGTTAGTTTTAGGTTGCCTTCTCCTGTTGTTAATTTAGGAAGTTTATTTCAATATTGTGAAATGGATGACACACTGGTTAACTTAAATACTTGTTACATGATAACAGCAGAGAAGTCCGTCAGCGGGCCCACTAAGTTGAAAAGATTCTGGAAAGAGTATGATCCAAGAAACAAGATCAGTTTGGAATTTAACAGCAAAGTCCAACCTTGTGGGTTCAAAACTTGTAGGCTCACAAATTTCATTGCTTCTTTAGTTAAGGGAAAAGAAATTTCTTTGGCAGCTACCAATTGAAGCAAAGTTCCTGAATATAAAAAAGAGAAGCTATGGAAGACAGTTAAGGTAAAATCTCTTAAATAAACTGGATTGTAGTTCTGAACTATGTATTTTGCCTGCAAATTACTAATGTTGCTAAAATGTAAACACTTTTGCAGTATTTCTTTGAAATACCAGATTGTTACAAGTGCTGGGTGTTGATATCTGCTAGAAAGAAGTGGAAATATTACAAGTGCTATTTGAAGAGAAATATTTACAAGGACGAGTTGTCACTCAAAACCAACATTGCTAATGGATGTAAATCCAGGATACCTCCTGCTCAGTGGGTTTAGCTATGTAAATTTTGGAGAACACCAAATTCTAAGGTATACTAAAGTAGTAATGCTGGATATACTATTTTTTTCAACCTGCTTGTGCTAATTCATACTATATGCATTAATGTATAATTTCTTGCTGTAATGTAGGCATTAAGTATGAAGAACAAAGAGATGAGAAATGGTCAAGCAAATGCAGTTCATACAGCTGGTACTAGAAGTTTTGCAGTAGTACAGGAACAATAATTAAGTTAATTGTGGATTTGTTGCATACTTGAATATCTAAAATTTTCAAAGATCAGAGTATGATAGTTTTCCATGAATTTCAGGAAATAAAAGAAGGGAAAAAATATCCAGAGCTCAGCTTTACAGAATTACCCATACAAATAAGGATGGGAAACCAGTTGATGAATTTTGCAAGAAAAATATTGTAAGTAATAATGTATTATAATTGTCATGTCCAGATAAATATTATATATTGAAAACTCAATAAACTGTTTATGCATTCAAACAGGAAGAGATAAATGTGAAGTTTGTGGACAACCCTAACTTGATACATGAGGAAGCAAATGAGGAAGATCTGTATTCAACATTGTTCCCAAAGGCTAAGAAGTCGAGTAATCATGGATTAGGGTTGACTGTTGGTGGAAAGAACAGTGAGAAGCTGGCTCTGGCTCTATCTGCTCTACATGTTGTTACATAGGAAAACAAAAATCTCAGGGGTGTTGTAGAGAAGCTAGTAGAAAATTAGTCAAGTTTGGTTGCCAGAAGTGACAAGCTAGAAGAGAAGTATAGTCAGATGATGGAGCTATTTCAAACATCATAGAAGAGAATGAAAGAATATATTGAAGAACCTCTTCTTGAATAATTAGAAGGATTTGATAAGATGAAGAACAGTGGTCAGGAGGAGAAGCAAGCAATAGATGACAAGAAAATGAAAAGACAAAGGGTAGAAGAAAAGATTGGAAATGAAGTTAATCTTGCAAAGAATGAAACTGCTGAGGTAAAATAACTACTGCCTGTACATGTGTCAATAAGAAATCCTTGTACATGTGTTTCTTGTATGTTGTACCTCTTGCTGATTAGGAATTTAACTAAATGAAGGTTGCTATGATAAAGAAAATTAAACTAGAGAAAGCTGAAGAGATGAAGAAGTCAAACATTTGCAGCACCATCCCAAAGCACAGAATAAGTAGAGGAATGGAAGTTGTCTTGACTTCACCAAATTCTTCTAACCTTGCAGCTCTTGGAACAATTCAAACTACAGATATAAATGCAGTTGGTTTAGATGGAGTTCCACTAAGTGATTATGTGGAGGTCATGATTAACATTGTCTACCGTGATACAACCATACTGCCTAGACCACTTGGGAGAATGACAAGATGGAAAATTCCCAAGCTAAATGCATTCCATGGCCTAGGAATCATGTTAGTATTTCTTACAATTTTTAAATATAAATGATGAACAGTCAATGATGAACAGTGCATTCTCGTATGTGCAGGTTACATTAAGATATTTTTATGAAAAAAATCTGCAAAACAGAATTGATAGACAAAACTCAGTCAAGGTTTGCATGCCAGGAGCTAATAAGAAAACTGCTCCTACTGAACAGGCATGTGCAGTATGGTTATTGAACTTTGTAAATAACTAAAAATTTGAACCATGAACTAACATATGGAATAATGATGCAGGGTACTGGTGCAAAAGGAACAACTCTTGATCTGGTGCAAAAATCTGTCTTAATAAGATCCACCCTTGAAGCAAATGCTGTTGCTGCTTATGCTTCTGCTACTGGTTCTGCTAACACAAATTATCAAATGCATGAAAAAGTATGTTATATGTACTGCTTCTGCTCCAGCAATATCTGAACTGTTTCATCTACTAATACATGAGATAATGTGCAGCTTGTGGATGAACCAGTCATGAGCCAAGGCAAAGTAATTGTGGAGGAACCAGTCATGATCCAGGCAAAAGGTAGAGTGAAGAAACCAAATTCCGGAAACCAGAAACAAACTGCTGCTGCTTATGCTTCTGCTACTGCTTCTGCTAACACAGATTCTCAAATGCATGAAAAAATATGTTACATGTACTGCTTCTGCTCCAGCAATATCTGAACTGTTTCATGTACTAATACATGAAAAAATGTGCAGCTTGTGGATGAACCAGTCATGAGCCAGGAAACCAAGATCAAGATCAAGAAACCAAGATCAAGAATACCGAAGCAAACTGCTGCTCCTGCTGCTACAGCTACAACAGATTCACAAGTACCAGACAAGGCAAGTTACAGTTGTAAATTATTACAAATACTCAGAATATTACACTGACAACAGTTTAAACTAAAAAATGTGCAGATTGTGGATGAACCAGTCATGAGCCAGGAAAAAGTTAGAGAAAAGAAACCAAGATCAAGAGTATGTATAAGTCACGCTCCCGCTACAAAGACAAGTACCACATAAGGCAAATAAACTAGTTGAACTCCTTAACAATGCAGACCGTTGAACTGTTGAACTAGCTGCTCCTTTTGTTCAATTGTTGAACTGAGACAAATCATAACAATGCAGACTGATGATATTGCATGGTCTCAAACTCAGACATCTCAGACAAGGGATTGCCAAGCAGTTGATGATATTGCATGGTCTCATCTTATTTAAAGTCACTGTATGATATGGCTGTGAACATATGTAATATATGTCACTGTAATAAATTTAGTTAAATTTGAACATCTGCAATGGTTGTGGACGAATTTTAATATGGTTTGTAATATATTTCATGGTAATATATGTCACTGTAATGTGGTTTGTAATATATGTAACTATGATTTGATTTGAGTGCATTACCTAATGTAATTCGATTGATGTGAGCCATTTTGTAATATATGTCAGTATAGTACACAGTTGATTTTGGCTAGGATTTAGAGGCACTAGTGATAGTTCCTCAAAAAGTTGGTTTTTAGAGGCACTAGTGAGTGCCTCAAAAAGTTGGGTTTTGCCTCAAATGGTTAGGTTTTAGAGGCACTAGTGATAGTGCCTCAAATGGTTGGATTTTAGAGGCACTAGTGATAGTGCCTCAAAAAGTTGGGTTTTAGAGGCACTAGTGATAGTGCCTCAAATGGTTGGGTTTTAGAGGCACTAGTGGTAGTGCCTCAAAAAGTTGGGTTTTAGAGGCACTTTAATTTGTGCCTTAAGTTGGTTTTTGAGGCACTAGTCATAGTGCCTCAATTGGCTAGGATTTAGAGGCATTAGTCATTGTGTCTCAAATAACTATGATTTAGAGGCACTTTTTAAAACTGCCACAAATAACTTTTACCTACACGACCGTCCCCGACATTTTTTTAGTGCCTTAAAAAATCAATTATGGCACTAATTTAACTATTGGAGGCACTTTAGAGTGCCTCTGAATGCTGTACCTGCCATAGTGTGTAGTCCTGCTCCTTATCTTTGCTGTTGGATTCTTTGGTGGTTCCTGATCACTTCATCACTGCGTAAAAATGTTATCAGAGTTAATTTCCACATACTACTCTTTGACACTTGGTCAAAACAAAAAAAGCTTTAAAAAGGCTCAAACCGGAATGTTCTGCTCCTAGTCATGTATTTTTTTTTTGAATAAGACCCTAGCAATAAAATAAACATCGAGCAGTACAAAGCACTTCAAGAAAAACAAAGAAAAATACAACAAGATTCTTGAGAATCCCTTCATCTTCAACCTTTAGGCCATGTCGACGGCGCGCTGCCGCTCCTTCCTGAGCCGGCCTGACGTTGTTTGTTGCGGACGAAAAGTCTCCAAACGAGTCAAAAAGACCACATCCGTCCTGTAGAGGATGAAGAAGGATGAACTACCGATGAAGCTTCTTGATGATCCGAAGATCTCCACAGACAGATGAAGCCATTGAAGACCACACCACTCCCACAATATTCTCGACGTCGTCGTCGAGATGGGGCTGAAGCCGGGAGACCTTATTGAAAGAGACGCCGCTGCCACCACCTGAACACTGCCCCACCAAATATGAACCCTAAAAACAGGAAAAACGAAGCCCTCCATCCAAAAGGGGCTTAGATTCACCCCGTATTCATGGTCCGGGTTTCACATAGGCGAGACAAATCGGCGGCGCCAATGACGAGATGCGAGGAGCCCAACCGCTCGTGTGTGGGAGGAGGAGGGGAATGGTTCGGGTCCGTGCATTTGGTATCCGACCAAGTTCCTAGTCACATATATCATATCCACAAGTTTTATAAGTCTTACAAAATCATATGTTTAAAAGTTATATAGACACATATACTTGTGGAATTTGGTAAGGAAATATGATAATTTCCAGGTTTTAGGAAATAATAATGAGTTAAGCTAATGTACACCAAACTATTTTTAGTGACTGTCACATGGTGAATAAATGTATGTAAGTTACAAAGTACACACCATAATTAATAATACATTTTTTGCCGACATTCACATATGTGTCGCAATTTGTCCTTTATACATATGGATTATTCATAATTTCTAATAAACTCAGAAATATGATTTTGATTCTAACTTATAATACCATTCATGATCATATAATACCATGACCCCTTTGACATTTTGTAATTTCACACTCATTCCTCATATTATATCCTTCTGACCTATGGTTCCTTATGTGTAGCTTATTCATCCTCATTAGACTAATTATATCCACTTGTAAGCATATGGAACAGACTCGAACATCAATTCAAAAAAATAAATTTTATTTTAGCTTATTTAGCCCATTCCTCCACATTAATTACAATTTTTTAATTTTTGGCATGGCATATTTACACCAGGCAACTTGAAGTTTACTGATACTTGTTCCAATTATTATTGGATTGTAATAATATACATTATGCTACATTTTTTAAATATTCTTATAAATGGCCATTTAAGGTAATTTACATTATTAAACTTCAATTCTAATCATTTATCTCTGTAAAAGTCCCAACATATATTATGTTATAATTCCTAGATATATGACTTCGATTTGAAGGTTTTTTTATAGAATGTATTAACGGTATGTCGACAGTGTTTAGTACTCCCTCCGGTCCATAATAAGTATCGCTGATTTAGTACAAATTTGAATGCAAGCCCAAGCATTGAAACACAAAAAATTATTAAACTTATGAACAAATAGCACTAATTCATAGTTAAACTAAGTGATAATACTTTCAATTTGATTTATGGAATAGAGCGAGAGTAGTATTCTTTAATTAGATAAAAGGGATAGATTTTATAGATGGAACAATGCATAAATAACTTCAGGTAAAAAGAGACAAACTTGCGGGCAAAATATGGAATGCATAACTAGCTTCAGGTAAAAACATATAAAATTTAAAAATGATGAATATTTGACACTTGGCAATGATAATAAGTGTACAACTAGTTAGATAGACGACATGTCATTAGTAGCATTTTAGAGGAAAGAGAGAATCGTAAGTTGAATTTTCTCACAAGTTTTTTCCCTCCTCTGCCCGCACCTTCCTCTAGGTCAGTTGAGAGTCGCCCCCCCTCCCTCGCTTCCTCTCGCCGCCCCTGTCCCTCTTGCTCCCCGGCGGCTCTACCGGCCGACGAGATGATGGATCAGGTGGTCTGGCTCCTGGTAGTTGTAGCTTACATAGTAGTCCTGTCTTTGCCTCGACGGCATTTGCCCCTCTGGCGACTAACGGTAGGTGGGAGTTCGTCGGCAGTTAGATCCTCCCCGCCTTGATCTTCCTTTGTTTCACGGTTCTCTGCTGGTGGCAAGTGGTGGCGTCGACGGTGTGATGGAGGACAAGCATATCTCTAAAAAAGATCTGCCATGGGTGCTTCGAGAAGAACGAGATGGATCCTGTTCGGCTCGATGCGGCCCTTCTTGCTTCGGTGAAGATGTTCTCATGGGGAGAGCCGGCACTGGAGAAGACCACGACACGCCCACGTGCTAAGATCTGTGCCCCCCTGGTGCGCCACCACCCCTATCTTCTTGGCTTGCCTCCCCGAGTCTGTGGCAGGTGCTCTGGGTTTGACGGTGAGCGGCTTCTCCTGATGTGGTGTTGGCGTGCTATTGTCGATCCGGCTCTCTGGTTAGCCCTGCCTCTCTTTGTTTCCTTGAGCTCCATGGTGGGGATAGGGGAAGAAGGGTGCAGTGCCGACGAACAGCTAGGAATGCGCTGGAGTTCTAGAGCCTTTTCTTCATGGAGCAATTCCTCCAAGTCTGATGCGAAGATTTGGATATCCTTGGCCAAGATGGCCTGCTTCAAGCCGGTGAGCTCCGGCATCCATTCAACCTCCATTGGGAGGCCCTGTTCGAGCTTGGGCACTGAGGGCTTCGCCGGGCCAGAGACAAGTGGCCATGTCCCCGTCATCCATGGCTGCAGTTCTCTGCTCTCGCTGCTCCGCAGTGGGAAAGAGATTGGACTAATTTGTAATCTCAAATCTTTTAGCAAGGTTCTTTCTACAAATATGCCAGGGATCCATGTGTAACTTTGCTAATTTATGGGGTCATTTGTAATCACTGTGTACACCCACTGTAATATTAATGAAAGGCTCTAGCCCCTTCTAGGCGCTGTGTTGTTCAAAAAATTTAGTAGTAGCATTTTGCATCCAGGGCAAAAATAGCCCATGACGAACTCCTGGAAACTGCAGGTCGGTACCATCGGGGGAAAAAAGGAAGTGCAGGCCACGAATTGCACGTGAGATGGAACGCTGCGATGCTGTGACGAATGCCTGCACTGCAGGTCGGTACTATCGGTAAAACGGAATTTTGTACCATGCGGATGACAATATGCGCAGATGCTTCTCTGGTTTCCTACTAGTAGCTACCAACGGATCGATCAGCAACAAGAAAAGATAGACGATCGAGAGTTCTTCCAGCAACAGCAAAATCTGACGCAGGTAGGCCTACTCCGATCTGTAAAGACAGCACGCACACGCTCGATCGATTCCCTTCCGAAAGGCTGAAACCGAATTAAAGCAGGGCAGCCTTTCAGAATTGCAGGCATCGATCGATCGATCAAATGGAAACAGTTCTTGTGATCTGTGCAAAAAATACTGTCCCCGATTAACCACGACTGTCGTCAATTCGATCACCACCATAATTTTCACAGGGAATCGCGCGCGGCCGATGCCGCGGCGTCGTCGTTACTGTACACGGCCACGCGTAGCGTACGTGGTGAGAAGCTAGACCTGCAACGGCGGGTGTTGCTTGGTGCTGCCGGTCGTCGTGTCGAGGGCGAGCCAGGCGCGCGCGAAGGCGCCGACGATGGCGCGGTGGTGCTCGGCGGCGTTGAGGGCGAGGTAGCATGCGAGGAGCTCCTCGAGGCCCCTTGGCGACGCCCGGACGTCCTCGTTGGCCGCGATCATCTCCGCCATGCTCGCCAGGAAGTCCTCCTCCGGCTCGGCCGACTCCTTCACCACCACCAGGCTCTCCCGCAGCCACCGCCGTCGCCTGGCGCGACGGCTCCGAGGCCTCGCCGCCGCCGTGTCCCCCTTCCGTGCGCTGCTCGGCTTCACGTGGAGCCGCCGCTGCCGATGCCGCCGCACCCTGGCCGTCGGCGACGCGGCGCTGCTTCCGTCGCTGCCCGACGCCGCCTCCTCCCCGTCGATCTTCTTCGCGGCGCCCACGGGCCTGGTGAGGATCGGCCGCAGCTTGAGCTCCGGCATCGCCCTGATGCCGTCGAACCGGCCGGCGTCGTCGCAGGCGGTGGGCTGCTGCTGCCTGACGGTGACGACGTCGAAGACGATGTCGTTGGGCTGCGGGCTGCGCGGGAACTGCGTGTCCAGGCGCTTCGGGTTTCCCCTGGCGGGCCCGCGGTCTCTGCTCGGGACGTAGTAGGACGCTCTGTTCGGGGAGCAAGGCGGCGCCGCCAGTGCCGCGGGCTCCGCCAGAGCACGATCGCCTCTCGGCCTGCTCGCAACCCATGCCACGGCGTCGTCGTAGTAGCCATCGCCGTCGTCGTCGTCGGCGGCGGCGGCTTGACCTCTCGCGACGCCTTTCTTGCGCCGCAGCTTGTAGAACCAGGAGCCCGGCAGTGGCATCTCGTGGACAGCTGAAAGTTCCGCACTGGGCTCCTCGCGCTGCTTTGTGTTGCACTTGCAGGACAGTGGGGGGCGGAGGCTAGCTGTGGGAGAGAATGTGGGAGTGAGCTGCCGTGCGCGCACTTTTTATCGCGCAAAAGTTTGCCGCGGGTGGCAGTGGACACAGGCCGCGGTGGAAAAGCGTAAGCGGCATCATATAACAATCTGGCATACCTATCTAGTGTCTGTTTCTCTGTGGGCAGCCAGGTTAACATATCCTAAAAACACTTAAATCTCATGCTAAAATTGTATCCCACTAAGACAGTATATCATGCAACCTCCGATCACTCGCTAAAATACCATGCTATAGCCTCGTTAAGAGCATCTCTAACAAAGACCGTAAAGACTGTAAAATAACCGCTAATTTGCCGTTTGCGTAAAAATCGGCCGCTCTAGCGGTCCCTATATAAGGTGATGAAAGTGTAAGCTGGTTTACCGTCTCCACAAAAAACTGCCATTCGGTCTGCACATCTAGAGGCTCCTCGACCGAACTGATCCTGCCCTGTATATGGTAGTTGAGTTGGCGCAACGGTAATTTCAGGACGCTCCGGTACCGTTCCACCACGGAACTCGCCAGAAATTGGCCGGAATCCTCCGTCACACGTCCGAAGATGCTGAAATTGGCGGCCGACCGCCGGAAGTGGCCGCCGCTGCTCGGAATTGGGTCGGCTCGACCTCCACGGCGAGACCGGTGAGCCCGCACGGGGCGAGGATGGGTGGTGGCGGGGCGGGGCTATGCGCGGCGCTGGGAGGTGGCGAGCGCACATGGCGGCGGATGCTGCGGGGCGCTGTGTGCTCTTCTCGGGAGGAAGATGATACAAGGAGAAAAACGTGGACCTCTAGGTGGCCTCCAAGATACAGTTTTCTTTTACGAGGTTTATTTTGTGACCATCGATTTCGCACTGTAAAAATACTTTTCCGTGCCCAGTAAACGTTTGTGATTTTACAGTTATTGTTAAAGATGCTCTAATTAACTTGTGACAACAGTGTGAAGTGTGAAGTGTAAAATTCAAGTGTGATTAGTTCATCAACTGAACTTCATACTAGTACTATATGTGTAGCATACACAATGGTCCAACCCACAGGTTCCACCAAGTCAAAACGTTTGAATTCGACACCCACGCTCGACGAATGAATCCAAGACCACGCGTACAGTGATTGAGCTAGCACAGGGGCATGGAGCTCGATGTTTCCACCACAAGCCTGCCCTGCAGGCAGCACTAACTGTTGTCTCTATCCAGCTCAAAACCGAGGACCATCTGCGACAGTGCAATTTGGGCTTCGCGTTGCATCGATCGTTAGGCAGGCAGGCAGGCAGGTAGGTAGGAGTGTGAACCAAGTTATAGTAGTTTCGTGAGGCAGGCAGGCAGGCAGCTATGATTCGGTGCCTGCAGGGGACACTGATCGCTTCCAAAGGTCCAAGCTTTTTGGTCCACCACGTACGCAACGCATCGGTGTAGCTAGTACGGCGTGTGGTTTCGCTTTGGTCCTAGCGCGGGGCGGCTTAGTTGGCTACGTACGTACACGCACGATCTTGCAGATCATGTATATATGGCTAGTGCGGCCAGCCACCAAATATGTTCTGGACACATACAGGAGCACTTTACTTGCTTAGAGTAAGACTAGCAGTCTCTATACTCTGCAGACCCCATATTCCGTGAGTACAGGACACTGCACTCCAGTTTAGCGTGTGTGAAATTATTCGCGCAGATCAGAACTCCTAAATTTAACCCGTATTTTAAAAATTAAGAAACGTGGAAAGATTTCTTGATCGATTAGTGCGATACTTTGCAGATTCTTGCATAATTTACATCAAGTTAGCAAAATGATCTACCCCTAAATACCCGGTGGAGATCACCGGGGCTCTGGCGTCACGGAGCTCTGGCTGTCACGCTTGTCCGTGCTTTTCCCCTCCGTCTCCGGCGGTTCTACTGCAGCTGACGGCGCTTGGCCGCGTGCTCCGCGGGCGTGGATGGCCGCCATGGCTGACGTGACCTCCTCGACATCGCAGAGCGTCATCTCCGTGGCCTCTAGGGGCTGCCGCACCCACCCTCTCTTCCCCTAGCCAGACGCATACGCTCATCTTGGGGTGGAGGCCGAGAAATCGCTCGTCGAAGATGCTCGAAATGGGGGCGGCAGCACGAGGTAGGAGGCGGAGAAAATGATTGTTTTGAGCCGTGTCCTATGCCACAGCCGCTACTTATACCGATCGCAGTGATTTTTACATGCCGGATGCGCTTTTTTAAGCCTGGCCATAAATTTGCCGGATTTTAAGGTTCGACGGGTTATACAGGAACTGCTAGTTTGCTCTTACTCTTAATTACAGAGTGCTAATTTGACCGTGCAGCATGCGTGTGTGTCCATTTTTTTTTATGGTTCCAGAAGAGAAGAACATGTGCAACAGTAAAACGGATGAGCGACGGGGCGTGTCCCTCTGCGGTGCATTTGTTTCTTGGCTGCAGAGCGGGGCTACAAAAGCTGTGAGCTCTACAGTGGTTGCCGCTCCCGGGAGTTCAACGAGGTGATGTACATGCGGGCGCGGACCAAGAGCAAGTAGTACTGATTTGAATATTCAGATATGTATGTCTGCGCGGTGCAGCAGCAGCCATACAAGTTCTTCTCAGGCCGTGTCCTATTTTTACTGCAGGGCAGCCCGGCTTCTCACCTGTCAACAGGATCGGATTTGAAATTTGAAGCAGCTCAGATTTCATTTTTTTTCTTCTTCTCCCGCATACAGATAGTACACTGTGTAGGGGTACTAATTCTGATTTGACCAGCTCAGGTTAAGGCTGCTTAAACCCAGTGGTACGAATGAATCATATTCTTTGTAGGCGCCGATGATCGCGGTCATGATTTCGCGCAATGCCTGCCGGACGACCGATCGCCTCCTGCCTGCCAGTGGTTGCGGGGACACTAGCGGCTACGAGATTAGTATCGATCTCGTCTCAGCGCGCGACCGAGACAGAGACGCGCAACGATCCAATCCAATCCAATCCAATCCAATCCACCGGCGCGAGTGCTAGCTGCTGGTACCAAGCTAGCTCGTCCCGAGCGATGCCGAATTGGCGATTACCAGTCCCAGATTTGCGGGGATCGAGCGAGCAACCACCGCTCTAGTACTACTAGCTAGCTAGTTGCCAACACATGGAACAGGAAAGAAGTGGAAAACGAAACAAGACCCTGAAGTTGGTTTCTTCTATCTGGGTAATGCAGTGCGGTACTGGAGTACTGCGGATGAGGTAGAGCTAGGCAGGGTGGCGACCTGTGTATGTTAGGTACGAGCACGACTGGTCGACTGGAGAGAATAAACAAGAAACCAAAGGGAATTTAGTGAGACCCCCATGCATGATTGTGGCTTTGCAAATCTTGCTCGAGTGCCATCATTCCGAAATGGCGAGCTTATTTTATGTGTGTGTGTGTGTGTGTGGAAGCTTCCGTCGTGAGATCATTAGTGGCCGTAATCATGCATGCTGCGACTAATCTAGTACAGTAGTACTATGCGACATGCTGACATAGGAGATACGACGCGACTATGCGCACGAGAAAGGTGTACATATCTACTCCCTTCGACCCATATTAATTGACTCAAATTTATTTAAATTTAAATAAATCTAGACACTATTTAGAGGTTTATCTAAATTTTGATAAGTTAAAGTCAATTAATATAGATCGGAGGGAGTAGTATAGTTGAGTAGTTTCGATTATACTATATCTCATTGCAACGCTTGGGCGCCGATCGTGGTTGTTGTGGGCTTGTGGCCTTGGAGGACTAAGAACATCTCTAATTGAGTTCTTAAAAAGGCGAAACGTGTGAAATTCCGGCGAGAATACGGGCTGTGGGCCAAGAGACTGAACTAACCGAGCCCGTAAAGACCCCGTCCCTATTCTTATTTCACGGCCCCCCTTGAACTACCCTCCGCAGCCCCTACAAGTAGTGTGCGTGCGGGCGGATACGGGTTCCAACCCGCACGCCGCCGCCGCACAGCAAACTCTATCCCTTCTTCGCCATCGCGCAGACTAACCTCCTCCGGCGAGCGAATCAGGCCACAGCGGTTGCGGATCGACGACGGTGCCCTCGCCATGTCAATGCTGCACGGTGGATGCGGGCAGGAAGGAGGCCGTAGCGGCGGCGGATGAGGTGGTGGCCGGTGGTCGTGATCCCCGCATCCCTACTCCGACGAGGCGGCCGCGAAGCTAGTGCGGTCCATCGGGGAGGTGGAGGCCGAGGCGGTCGTGGGTGGATTCGGAGGCGGCGCTGACTAGGAGATGGAGGCCGGCGTCAGGATGACGAGATGGAGGTGGAGGTCGTCGTCCTCGAACGACTAGATGGCCGGCGCGGGAGCTCCGGTCTTCACGGAGAGCTCGATTTTGGACACACTGGAGCGTCCCTGGCGAGCTCTCCCCCTATTTAAGTTTTTTTATGATTTTGATATATTTTGTATGAACTGCTCGGTATATGCCGACGAACTAGTGCATTTGCATGTTAAATTTCTCGCCAAAGTTATTAAAATTCAAATTTACGGATTGATTTCACTGGCTCCAATCTATGCATATGAACTCAAAACTTTAAATCATGAGTACAACAGCCTGTACTCGTGATTTACATACTGGACGTTTAAGAGCTCTATTAGAGATGCTCTAACACATTCAGTGGCGGAGCTAGGGGGACCCGCAAGGGTCTGCCCCCCTATGGCGTTGTGCAGCATGAAGAAAAATCTTGCTTAATGCTAGATTAGACAGATTTTTTAGAGAATTAGCTTAGTTGCCCCTCCTAATTAAAAACTATCAAGTTTGGTCCCTTTAAGGTGCAATCCTGCCTCCGCCGCTGTAACTGCGTCCCTCTAGCTTTGTTCTGATGATCTGGTACGTGTTCATGGAACCACGTACGCATGCAAGCAAGCAGCAAAATGCATTGCAGGATCTATATATTTCTATCTTGTCTCCCTGACACGTGTGGAAGTGGAACAATACAATATTTGTGTCCACCTTTGCGGCGGAGCATGGCATATCCTCTGGAAGCAAACAGCTGCTACTTGTGCATGCAACGGTTTAATACGGTTGCAGGTTGCTGGCAGACGGAGGATGCGACAGTATGTGTGCACGCGCGCGTAGGGTCGACCGATTAAACATCCCACGTCGTACGGTCGTCCCGTCGAACCCTCCACGTTCATTCCGTTCGCACCTTCATGTAGTACACCTGTACACGGGCTAAATCTTTTGGCCTGAATGTAAGATTTTCTCTAAATCTTAAATTCCATGTGTGTGGAGGTTTATAAGTGATTTGGCTCAATTTGGTCACAAACTTATGTTTGTGTGGCAAAAGGAGTAAGAGCTAAAGAGTCACATATGGAAAGCTGGGCAAAAGTTACATCACCCTATAAAATAGAGTGTTTTATCACTTTATAAGTGAGTGAGAAAAAAATGTTACACACGTGCTCCTCAGAGGATGACGCCCGTCCACTCGTCATAACATGAGACGACACGTAGTTTGCGGAATAAGTCTCGAACCGAGCTTATCTTTCCGCTTCTCAGGAAAATAGCTATAGTTTTGACAGACATGTCAACAACTAGAAGGTTCAGATCGCTCCCGAATCATGGTAGCCGAAGCCTCCGTACGAGACTTTCCGAGACACTCTATATAAGCATACACGCCTTCTACCACACAGTGTACATAAACTAATCTAGAGTTTTGCCAACCTTTCTCTGCTTGCGTCGTCATCATAGTCTACTCCATCCCGCATGCCGGCGAATGGCGCAGATCTTCGAAACCATTCGCATTTGCGATCCTGTACGAGAGAGGACAAATGATATTTTTGAGAAGCGTTCTACGCTATATTGCGGAGCTGTTCTTGCGTATGCAATTCTACTGTTCATGTTGATCAACACGTGTAGTAGTATGTTAGAGTTTCAGGTGTTTATAGTTGTTATGATTTATATTTAAAAATTAATTATAAAAATTATGCCTGATAATCTCAGCGGCACGTGTACCGCTACACGCACCTAATGAAGCACGCTCGTTCCACTCATGAGGTCGATGCACATTGGGGGTTCACAGAGAGCGCGGATGCATGCATGTACGGTGGATTATCACTGGATGGATCGATCTGGAAAAGGACAGGAAGAATGTTTTGCATCCGACGGGGACCGGTCGGTCCATTTGGCGTGCGCCCGTTGGCGGCCGGACCATTCGGTGCCGGACCACGCCCGCGGCTTTAAAGCTGCCGTTCTCGTGCCCGCGACCCGAATGCGACCGGCAATTTGGTTCATCTCTTATCTGTAGCACCGGCAATTTGGTTTCCTGTACGTACAGCTGCTACGTATTTTGTGTGCGTACGTGGGCGGATCGGATGCGGCGATATCCATCTCTATTCTCTAACATGGCTGGTTCGCTGCGCGCGTGATCCACGGCTTTTCTCTCGCGCCGACCGACCGACCGACCACGGGAGCCGGGAGACGCCGAGATTTTAGCCAGGCAACGGGACGCATGCACCGGATACGGCTCGCGACCTGACAATCCGGGAGGTTGGGAAGCCCCTACACCCGAACTTGATAGCATTGCTCACAAAGTGACCATGCATGCATCTGGCGTGGATGACTTTGTGCTGTGTATGCAGTAGTAGTCTTCAGATCGATCGACCCATCTCATGGCCGAGAACCTGAGATCCGATTCAGGCACGTTTAAAATGCTACATACAGACACACCCCCACACAAAAAAGTCATGTCCGGAATGTTTTTGCAGCAATGACCAGATTTTTTACAGTAATGATAGAGGGGTCCATGCATGCATAGGAAGTCAAACATTTGCATTTCTAAGAGTATTTCCCATTATTTTTATCAATACTCCGCAAACAAATTAACCCTTCTTATCTATGCTCAGAAAAAAGGCCAGATCTCTAAGACCTCACCCAGGCCGGATACACGACGCACGGCCCATGAAAGATAGATTTGGACTCGTGCTAAAACTACGGCCCGGTATGTACAGGACCCAAGGACGCCCAGATTGCTATTTTTTTAATAATACGTTTTTTAAATTGTTTTCACAATTAATATACGAATTAAAAAATTGCAATTTTAGCGCGGTGTAGGCATTTGAAAAGCCGACCGAGACTCGTCTGCTTTCGAAAAACCGACCGAGACTCGTCTGCATTTGAAATGCCGACAGGTTATAGGGGCAGTGTGAAGAATATGCGGGACTGATAGGCTTTTCAAAAGCCGACATGACTAATCGCCTTTTTCCTGTCGTCTATTCAAATGCCGACACCGCTAGAATTACAAATATTTCAATTCGTGGAAATTATTAAAAAGAATGTATTATTTTAAAAAATTAGCCAGATATATCAAACTCTGCAAAAGAAAAAAGTTCATTCGCATCAAAATTTTTTTCTAACAAAGTAAAAAAATTCCCCTCAGAAACAAAAAATAACAGGTTAAGGGAATTATTAATTTTGCGCGTCAAGCGAATTCACAACTTCGAATTATTATGAAAAGAAGCTTGATGCTTTGCACGTACCACTGGACGCCTCCTCCTCCGATTACTCTAGCTCCATCTGCAGAGCAGGCTGCAGCTAGCTATCAACCAACTGTTGCAGCCATTGTTAATCAGGTCATTTCCCCGTTAAAAAAGAAACTCAGACCATTTTATGCTGTTTTCCGGTGGACCATTCACCAGTTTAAGTCATATTAAACCCCGCTGGAGATCGTGAACCCACATTTTTCTGTATTTTCTGCAGCAGCTTTCGACACCTGTAAATTTCCGGACTTGGAGCTGATCGTGTGCCCCCACTTCGCTGCTCCATACGTGAACACCACCTCCCAAGTCCCCAACCAGACAATCGACGCGCACTCACGCACCCATAAGAATCCCACGTTTCAGTCAGCAATCAAGCGATCCAATCTATCCTCGATCCTCGATCGATCGAGGGCCTTCGCTAACAACAAATAAGCGGTGTAAAGATCACGGCAATCACCGATCGACCATGCCGACGTCTAGCTCGGAGTGCAGCCCGTGCAGCGGCATGCTCGCGCTCTTCAGGAGGCGGCCGCGGGCGCAGCAGCTGTCGCAGCCGCCCAAGCCGACGCTGCTCCGCCGCGCGTTCGGCAGGATGACCACGAACCGCCGACGCCGCCGCCACCGCGCCAGCAGCTTCAGCTCCGTCCGCGCGGTCTTCTGGCCGCTCATGTCCATGGGGTCGGACACCGACCGCGGCGACGTGGGCGACCGCCCGCCCCGGAGCTCGTCCGCCGACAGCGGCGGAACCGCCGTGCGCGCGCCGTCGCCCTCCCTCGACACGCCCGCCGCGACCACCACGGCCGCGCGGGTGCTCGCGATCCAGGCCCAGCTCGGCGAGACTGCGCCAGCGGTGAAGACGAGCGCCAGGGCTGATAATGGCGCCGTGCCCGTGCGCGCGCCGCCGGCGACGCTCGACGCGCAGACGGGCTCGGCCGCGCGGGTGCTCGCGCTGCAGGCGCGGCTCGGATCGGCCGAGGTGTTCGCCGCGCCGACGACGAAGCCGAACAGCGTGGCAGTGCATCGTCTCAGCGACGTGGCCGCGGCCTGCGGCGGCGACGGAGACGTGGAGGACGCGTGCAGGGGCTTCGAGAGGCAGCTGATGGAGATGCTGGTGGAGGAGGCCAAGGTGGGGGATCTCATGGACGTCGAGGAGCTTCTCGGATGCTGGGAGAATCTCCGGTCCCCGGTCTTCGTCCGCCTCGTCGGCCGCTTCTACGGTGACCTCTGCGTGGACCTCTTCTCCGGCCTGGACGACGACGTGTCATCTGATGAGTCGTCTGATGATTCCACTGTTTGACCGCGCAAGGGCCTTTTTGGGGTTTTCACTTTTTCTTTGCAGACCCGGATGCGATATTTTCAGCAACATTTTTTCTTCGAAAGTGAGTTGTGTATTAATTGTGCAAACAAGCAGTTCTTACATTCTTGCGAGACAAGTCCAGACATGCCAGGACAGCATTAACATTATCTTGCTCTTGAATATCACCACGATACAAGACTATTTACGCTCAAATTGGGTTGGATCATGCGTTTCTCAATTATATTGATAGTGAATTCTATTATTTCCCCATAGTTTATGCATTTGTGTTACAAATTACTCCTACTTTTCCCTCATAAAAATTTTACTCCTACTTTATAAAACTTTGGACCCTTTTTCTAATGCATATCTGCTGCGAAAATATGTTACGTGATGATCGATGCATGAAAATATCAGGATGGCGACAAGTTTTATGAAACAGATAGCAAAATGCTACATTGAGGGTAATACCATATAAACAAAATCCCGGTTAAGATTTTTCGGTAGAATTTTGAATAAATAGAGTAATATGTGTCACAAATACATTCGGAGGCGCCATATCGATCTTATACAAGCAATCATGACAATTCACACCAAGATGTAGTAACGCAGTTGAGTGAATAACGCATAGGCGTCTGCGGGGCATATTTCACCACGGGTGTACAAACACATCAGATCTACAAACGCCACACCAATCTAGCATCCCTGCTACGGGTGCCGGACAGTCTCGTAATTTTTTTCACCTTGTGTCTAACCTAGCTCGCATCTAGTCAATTTTGGTTACTCATGTCGTCTTTATATATTAGACCAGATTTCAGGTGTTCGAATCCAACATGTAAACTTTGGCTAATTACAAGTCCATCTGTAGCATAACTCGTAGGCATATCTCAACAAACTTAACCTTGCAAATATGGCGTTCACCATCTTGAATCTGCCGTGCACAAATCTTTGTGTACCTTGACTTGAACCATTTGTAACACGCCAAGCTAACCAAGCACTTGAAATGTTATCACATACATTACACATAGAAAATAGCCAAGACTTATAGCAAAATTCAGTAGAGTTTCCTCTCTTTTTTATATAACCACATATTTCATTAAACCAAAAGTTTATAGAGATTACACATATGGTCACGATATGAGAAAAACACGTTTGTCAAGCAACTTTGCGCAAAGAACCTCACAAAGTAAAACTACAATTTAACCTTTAGAAAAACTTGTGCCTCGCCAAACCGCCGTCCACCACTGTCCTCTGCCGCCACCATGGCAACGCCAGAAAAAGAGGCGAAAAGCCGCCATACCAAGATCTGGAAGAGCACCTTTGTATGCAAGGATGCTTTTAAGCCGATGAACCAGACCCAGCGCAAGCGACAAGACCGAGACTGTGTGACACGTCGACCGGGGATCTTCCCCGTGATCACCAGATCCTGATGTCGTCACCTTCATCCGATGTAGTCGAAGAAGAGGAACGCTCCACCTCCCGTCATCCATGTGCCTAACTACACGACAACAAACACAACTACAAAATCCGACAAGACCGCCACCCGCAAAAGTGCCGATCGCCAACCACCAGACATGAGTCTTGCCGGATCATGACAACTAGGCCCCAACAACTTTGTACGGTACGCCGGGGAGCTAAAATCCTCATGTTCGCTCAATAGCATGGCTCAATTTTATTTTTGAGATGAAAAAAGTGGAATATATCTTTTTAAAAACTTGTAATTTCCCATGACAGGACCAGCCCATTCACTTGCGCCGATGACTCGCAAGCCGAATTCAAACAAAACCGATACATCTAGCTATTCTCAGAACCTGCTACTGCACGGTTAGCTAGCTGGTACACCCTGAAGCCGGCCGTGTCCGGCAGGTTCCTCTTCATGAACGCATCGGCTCGCCATCTCCCAACCTTGTGGAACAGATGGTCCGGCCAGAACCGGCTCCCATCATCGACGTGCATCTCCTCGAGCACCATGGCGTTCTCCACGAGAAACTTGGCGAGCTGCACCTGGAAGCAGTTCATCTCCTTGGCCTTGAACTGCAGAGTGACCTTTCGCAGGTTCTTCTGCAGGCAGATGAAGGTGCCGTTGTTAGTCAAGACGTCTGGGAGTTCCGAGATGCCGCTGATCTGCACGGCGTCGCGATACGCAGAGGACATGGACCCGAGGCTCTCGAAACGGTCCATGGCCTCATCGAAGGAGCCTCCGGCATGATCCTTGTACTTGCGGTCGTGGTGGTAGTCCCACCGCATGTCTAGCCTAAGCCGGAGCTCAGACATCGCCGGGCAGGAGCGGAGCAGCATCGCTGTTACCACGGCCGTGTTGTGGTTCATGTACTGGTAATCTCCGTCGATTTCCAGGAGCTTCAGGTTGGGGAACTTGGGCAGCACGTGTCTGTCGTGCTCCTCTTCGTCCTCGTCCTCGTCCTCGTCCTCGTCGGCGGCAGTGACGACGAGGTCCTCGATGAGGCTGAGGCGCAGCTTCAGAGCTCTTGTGCTAGAGAAGCTTGCGAGATCAGGCGCAGCTTCAGAGCTCTAGTCCCACCATAGTGGTGCTGATGACGCGGAGTGACATCGAGATCAACTCGCTCAAGGCCCGGCGTCCGCGATGTCAGCGAGATCTTGATTGGGAATCCGTGGTAGCGGAAGAATCGGAGGCTCGGCGTGTCGAGTTCGACGCCGATGCTGCGGCCGTCGTCGATGTACGCCTCGAGCTCCTTCTTGTTATCATAAGTGGCGGGCACCACCAAGCTTACGGCGGTGACCGTCGGGCAGCGGAAGCAAAGGGGCAGCATGAAGTAATCTGAATGGTAGAAGTCCTTCTTGGTGGAACCAGCCGGCTCCGGCGCCCTTCGTATGACGTTCTCCAGCGCTATGACGGCGAGCGCCGGCGCGGCGTCGATCATGTCCTGGAGATACCCCTCCAAGAAATAGCAGCACCGCAGCGTCAGATCCGTCAGATGCGGGAAAGACAGGCATCTCGGGGGCGGCTGCTCGAGCCTGCAGCCCGTGAGCTCCAGCACTCGGATCGTGGCGACGCACGGCAGGGAGTCCAGCGGTGGGGAGTACCAGTTGTGATAGTTGTCCACGCAGATGATGACGAGCTCTTCCAGTCGGGCCACGGCGGGGTCGTCCAAGAGATCGGCGACCCTGGTGTCCTTTTCCGGTTCCGGGTCGTTGTACCCGCGGCTGATGTGGTAGGTGCCTTCCTCCAAGAAGAGCGTGAGCCTCTTGAGTCCCCTTCCGCGGCGGCGGCGAGGGCGACATCCATGGCGGCGGGGACGGAAGGCGGCGAGGGCAGCGTGAGCGTCGCGGAAGAAGGCGTGGAACGTCGGACGGATGTAGCTGTAGAGTTCGCGCTCTACTTCGCTGTAGGGCCTGCTGTCGAGGATGACGGCGGGCGTGCGGCGCCACAGCGAACGCCACCGACGCGAGAGGATTGCGCTGGCAGCGGCCTCCCTCGCCGGCACGAAGGAGAGGACGCGCTGGAGCACGTCGTGGGGGAGGACGGAGAGACGGTCTGTGGTGGCCATCGTCGACGCGAACGCCGCCAGTGGACGGATGACAGGTTTGCGTGCGCCAGAGTACGTACTCCTGTATTTATGGATCTAGCTAGGGTTGTGGCCGATTGAGTCGGTTTGGGTTGGAACGGATACGGCACCGACTTAATTTTGCACGGCAGAATCGGGGACGAGAGGTGGAGTCAGTTTGAGGTTGAGAAAATGACGCAAAACTACCACGTTTAAGACGATCTTGTTAAAAATCTACCACTTTTGGGTTTTTTGACACATAAAAACCAATTTTGTGGTATGGGTGTGACACAAAGCTCTAACTGACCGTGTTTAGGCATCTAAGTTTCTGACAGGTGGGGCCCGTTGTCAATGCTGGCGTGGCACACACTTGGCGGAGGGAGGTCAACCCCTTCTCTTTTGACGCCGCCGGTGCTCCTGAGCAGCCGCCGACCGTCTCCAACGGCGGCCGATGGGTCTGGTTCCCTCCGCATCTCAACCGCGAAAGCTCCACCACAACCTTCCGTTCGGCCCTCAGCCGTGCACCAAGCACCCACTTCTGCGACCTCGATGACAGCGACGACGACGATGCTGAGTCCGTCAAGGCCGACGAGCTCGACGAGGACGAGGAGAAGGCTCTTGCAACGGCAGCTAAGCCACCGTCGTGGCGGCCAAACGGCACTCGCGGCTCGGCCGATCGCTGGACTGGGCCTGTCACCGTGTTGCGTCTCTTCCTCTCCGCGCTCAACGCGTGGGACTTCGCTCGCGCGACCGCCGGCGAGAGGATGGCGCCGCAGCGGCCTCCTCGCCGCACGAAGGAGAGGACGCTACTGGAGCACATCATGGGAGGAGGGGGAGAGACGGCTGTGGTGGCCATCGCCGACGCCAACGCCGCCAAAGGGAAGGATGACAGTTTGCGTGCGCCGGAGTACTCCCGTATTTATGGATCGAAACTGTTTATGGATCTAGCTAGGGTTGTGGCCGATTGAGTCGGTTTGGGTAATTTGGAACGGATACGGCACCGACTTAGTTGCATGGCAGAATCCGGGATGTAGGGTGTCAAGTGGGATCCCACCAAAATCCCACATTTAGTTCATTTGCTAAAATCTAGTTCAAATTTTGACTAGAAATTTACACTAGATTTTGGCAAATAAATTAGAAGTGAGATTTTGGTGGGATCCCACTTGACACCCTACCGGGATGGGAGGTGGAGTCGGTTTGAGGTTTTGTATTGCATCGTCTTGGACGCGATTGGGCATGTCTAGGCTTGAGATATGCACGCAGCCACGACAACATAGTACAACAAGTTGCGAGTTTTCTTTATAAACCGTTTCGTGCTTGACAGAAGCAACATCCAAACACTGAAATACGAATCTACACAAATAAGTTACTAGATGTCTAGATTCACATTTAGGTGTCTAGACGAACGGATTACTACTAAATTCAAGTTAATCATTTCCGAACGAACGGATTACTGCTAGATACTTCCTCCGTTTGGGATTATAAGTCCCGTGCGGATAACTAGGTTGCTAATTTGAACATCAAAATATAAATAGCATAAAAATTATACTAGTAGAAACTTTAGAGATTATATTTTCTAGTGAGATAACTTTTGTGATATGTAAGTTATATCTTGTTGGTCAAATTAACAACCTAGATATGCGCATAGGACCTATAATCCCAAACAGAGGAAGTACTAGTTGAATACCCGTGCGTTGCTACGGGATAGCAGAAAAGTTATATGAAAAAATAAAACAATTTTTCTAATTTTAAAAAAGACGTTAGACGACATATGGTCTATAGTGATACATAGAAAAATACCAATTCTTTCTACAACCTCTTTCGTCTTCCGTATTGTTTTTATATTTTAACACACCTACTAATAACACTCCTTACATAAAACCGCTGCAAGCTAGCTGGTTAGAAAAGTTTACAAGTTAATGTAGTTATAATCATCTGAAGGATTTCTTTTGAATTTGCCGGGAGCCGCGCCCCCTGGCCATATACCATGGCATAGGACAGCGTGATGTTGTTTTCCACGAGGATCAACACCACGTCGGGACAATCTCGGTTGATGGCGCTGACGCACGACAAAAATGCGAGCGCGACGACGCTGCGGACAACGCCACAACCGGGACAAGGCAAATATGGGTGTTGCGCTTGAGGGGTCAAACACCACGGGACACCATATCGTGCGGTCACACCTTCGGGAATCTTCCCACAAACGAGGTACCCACCAGGGGACGACGTGAAAGAAGGAATACTAATAGATATTATACGTATGTTTACTTATTATGTTCTGAACCTTAAACTCTAAAATTCGTTTAGATACATACAAAACATCTTATATTTTGGAGTGAAAGAAGTATTAGATATTGCGAATTTTCTTTATAAAACGTTCATGCTTGACAGAAGCAACATTCAGATGATCTAGTCTCTCCATCCAAAAGTAAGTTAGTACTAGATTGTCTAGATTCACATTTACACGTGTCTACATATATACGAATCTACACAAATTCAAGTCAATTATTTTCGGACAAAGGGAGTAATAATAGACATAGTAGACATGCGAATGTTTATTTATTTTATTTTGAACCTAAACACTAAAATTTATTTAAATACATATAAAATATCTTATATTTTGGAGTGAAGGAAGTATTAGATATTGTGAATTTTCTTTATAAAACGTTCGTGCTTGACAGAAGCAACATCCAAATGATCTAGTCTCTCGGTCCAAAGTTACTAGATTGTCTAAATTCACATTTACATGTCTAGATACATGTGAATTTCGAAAAAATATAAGTCAATTATTTTCGGACAAAGGGAGTACTAATAGATAGAGTAGATATGCGTATGTTCACTCATTTTGTTCTAAACCTAAACACTAAAATTCGTTTAGATACACACGCTTCAGCGAAAGACTAAAACATCTTAGAGAGTGTATTAATTTGTGATGGCCGACGGATCAGTGCTATATGCGAATCTTAGAGGAGAAACCAACGTTTTTTTTTTTTTTGAGAAATGGTGCCCTTTTTTATTCCTAGACTCAGTTGTTATGGTTTCTTTCTTTTTTTTTTCAATTTTCACCATTTGCACCTTCCCTGTAATTAGGCATGTATGTACTATAGTTTTTGTCCTTCTCGATGTAACTCCCCAGCACATTCGTCGAAAGCTCACCAACATGATCACAGCGGAAGCTGACACGCCGGTAGAACGGCATTGATTATGTTTACCATTTAAGCGATACAAGAACATGTAAAATACAAGTCCACAAGTAGAAGTTTGCCTTTAGGCAAGACTTTCACAATTCTGAAATGCAATGCCTAATTACTTAGAGGCAACCATAAGCTGGTTATTTGTTAGAATCTACAACCGGAGTAGGCAGCTGGTACACCCGAAAGCTAGCCGTGTCCGGCAGGTTCCTCCTCTGGAACGCAGAGGCTCTCCATCTCACAACCTTGTGGCAGAGGTGGTCCCGCCAGAACTGGCTGCCATCACTGACGTTCATCTCCTCGAGCACCATGGCATTCTCCACGATGAACCTCGCCAGCTGCGCCTGGAAGCAGTTGACCTCCTTGGACTTGAACTGCAGCGTCACCTTCCGCAGGAAGGTGAAATCGCAGTTGCTGGCGAAGGCGTCCGAGAGCTCCGAGACCGCGCCGAGCTCCGCGATGTCGCGATGCGCGGAGCCCATGTACGCGAGGTTGTTGAATCTTTCCATGGATTCGGCAAAGGCGCCTCCGGTTCGACCGTCGTGATTCCATTCGTCGGACCAGCCGTGCAGCTTGAGCCGCAGTTCGGCCATCGCCGGGCAGGAGCGGAGCAACGTTGCCGTTGCCAACTCCATGCTGCCTTTCAGCAAATTTGCGTCTACATCGAGGAGCTTGAGGTTCGGGAAGGTGGGCAGGGTGACCTCTCCATCCTCCTCCACGTCCTCGCCGACCATGTCCTCGATGAGATTGATGTGCAACTTGAGGGCCCTCGTGTTGGATAAGCTCGCGAGCATGCGCGCCGGAGACTCGCACTTCCAGAAGTAGCTCTTGGTGGTTCTGGTGTCGAAGACGACTCGTGCTAGCCTCGGCGCGGGCGACGTCAGCGAGAGCTTGACGGGGGACCCCTTGTAGCGGAAGGAGCCTAGGCACGGCATGTCGAGCTGGATGCCGATGGCGCGGGATTCGTGGCGCTCCTTTGTTCCCATATTGGTCACGAGCACCAAGTCGGTAACCGTCGGGCAGCGGACGCGGAGGGGCAGGCTGAAAGACTGCGTCAAGGGGTCGGGCTCCTCTTGGCGCTCCGGCGACTTGTTCCTGACATCCACCAGCGCGAGGCGGGTGAGCGCCGGGGCGGCGTCGAGCATGGCCTGGAGGGACCCCTCCACGTAAAAGCAGTAGCGCAGTCTCAGATCCGTGAGGAGGGGAAAAACCAAGCGCGCCGAGGGTGACGGCTCGAGGTTGCAGCTGTATAGATCGAGCGACCGGAGCGCGGCGGACGGCAGGGAGGCGAGAGGCGGGGAGTAGGGGTTTCCGTAAGAACCGAAGCCGGCGACGAGGAGTTCCTCCAGCTCTGCCGCGGCGGGGTCGGCGAGGAGGCCGGCGACACGGGGGTCATGTTCTGGCTCCACGCAGGACAGCGTGTCCCTGTAGATGCCGCGGACGCCAGGGAGGTACGCGTCTTCCGTGAGGGAGAGCGTGAGCCTCTTGAGCGGCGTTGAGCGGCGGTGGCGGAAGGCGGCGAGGGCGGCCTTGGCGTCGCGGAAGAAGAGGTCCATGAACCTGGCGTAGTAGTAGGGCCAGCTGTCGAGGTTGAGGATGGTGGTGCTGCGCCACAGCGGACGCCATCGGCGCGAGAGGACGGCGGATGTCGCGGCCTCCCTCAGCGGCGCGAAGGAGAGGATGTGGTGGAGGAGATTGTCCGGGAGGGCGGAGAGACGGTCGGCGGCGGCGGCCATAGTGCGATGATCGACTAGATGGATGCGCGCGGTAGAGGAGGCAATTTTGACGGATCTAGCCATCTAGGTATGTGCGCGTAAAGGCTGATCGAGTCGGTTTGATTTAAAAAAAAGGAGAGTCGGTTTGAATTAATTGCGCCGCTTCGCGCAGTTCGTGTAGATTCCCAGATTATCGACGGCCGGGCTGCTCTGATATTCTGAAGAGAGATGGGGCCGCTTCGGCTTCCAAGTTCCAACTAGACGTGGGCCACACATTGTTCTCACACTAAGTTTCTCCTTTTCTCCCAAACTAAAAGGGTATCTATCTATACTACTAACAAAAGAATTTGGAGGCAGTAGCTTCAGGTCCTCTTTCGGATGAGAGTATCATACAACAACGTGAGCTAGCAAAAGAAATTGAATCTTTGTTGGAGTAAGAAGAAATCCATTGGGCACAACGGAGTAGACTCAACCGGCTTCAATATGGGGATAAGAATACTTCTTATTTTCACAACTTTGCAAGTGAACGGAGGAGGAGAAATATGATCAAGAAATTAAAGGATGACAATGGAGCATGGGTTGAGGGTTGTCCTGATCTCAATCCCATGATTTCACAGTACTTCGCTGGTTTATTTTCAACTAAAGTCGATGAGCCAGACCCGGATATACTCTCAAAGGTTGTACCAAAGGTATCTGAAGCAATGAATGAGAAGCTTGTGAAGGAATACTCTGCGAAAGAGGTAAAAAAAAGCGTTGTTTTCAATCGGTGATATGAAAGCCCCGGGTGTAGATTGCATGCAATATTCTTCAAAAAATGTTGGCATATCTTTGGAGAGGCATTAACGGCTGAAGTTCTTGCTGCGGTCAACAACAAACAAATTCTTGATGGATGGAATGATACGGTAATTGTTCTTATTCCAAAAATTGAGAATCCCGAGCTGATTACACAGTACAAGCCCATTAGTTTATGCAATGTCCTATACAAAATAATTTCTAAGATGATTGCCCTTAGACTGAAGCATGTGCTTGATGATATTATCTCCCCCGTTCAGAGTGCTTTTGTTCCAGGCAGATTAATAACTGACAATGTTCTTTTGGCCTATGAGAGTTTACATAAAATCAAGAACAAGAAGAAAGGAAAATGGGGGTATTGTGCAGTGAAACATGATATGCATAAGGCATATGATAGAGTAGAGTGGAATTTCCTGGAGGCCATGATGAAAAGGCTTGGTTTTCAGAATAGTTTAGTTGATCTCTTGATGGCTTGTGTTCGGTCAGTTAAATACCAAGTTAGATATAACAATCAAGAAACTGAGTCTTTTATTCCAAGTAGGGGGCTGCGTCAAGGTGACCCACTCTCCCCCTATTTGTTCTTAATTTGTGCTGAAGGGTTTTCAAGTCTCTTGGCTCATAGAGAGGAGGTTCGTGGCATGGACGGTGTTAGGGTCTGCAGAAATGCTCCATCAGTCTCGCATTTGCTATTTGCTAATGATTCCCTGATACTGATGAAAGCTGATATGACTAATGCAACCTCATTGAGACAGGTACTTGACCAATATTGTGCAAGTTCAGGAAAATTGGTGAGTGAGACTAAATGTAGCATCTATTTCAGCCCTAATGTGGAGGTTAACTTGAAAGCGGAAATTTGCTCAGAGTTGAATATTATGACTGAAGCGCTATCAGATAAATACTTGGGACTGCCTTCCCTAGTTGGTGTCAACAGGAGTGAGAGCTTTCTATATTTGCTAGAAAGGATAATTAAGAGAATAGAAGGCTGGAAGGATAAGTTCCTATCAATGGGTGGAAAGGAGATCCTGCTGAAGGCAATCATACAAGCAATACCAGTATATGCAATGTCCATTTTCAAAATTCATAAAACCCTTTGTAAACAAATGACGGATGCTATTGCTGGGTTCTGGTGGGGAGATACTGAAAATCAAAACCGAATGCACTGGATGGCGTGGTGGAAGTTATGCATACCTAAGAAGAATGGTGCAATGGGCTTTAGGGATCTCCATGCTTTTAATTTGGCTATGCTTGCAAAGCAAAGCTGGAGATTAATCTCAAATCCCAACTCACTTTGTGCTCAAGTGTTGAAAGCTAAGTACTACCCAAATGGAGATATGTTGAGGGTTGGACCAAAGAATGGATCTTCATTCACATGGCAAAGCATTGTTGCGGGTCTTCAAACTTTCAAGAGAGGACATATTTGGAGAGTGGGAACGGGACAAAAGATCAACATATGGGAAGATCCTTGGATACCTAGTAGCCCTGACCGTATGATTCAAACACCAAAAGGCCAGATACTTCTTAAAACCGTCGATGAACTCATTAGCCCGATCACTCTAAGGTGGGATGAGGACCTAATTCGGGAATTCTTTAACCCGCTGGATGTGTGGATAATTCTGAATATACCTCTTAGTGAAAACCTCACTGAGGATTTTGTAGCATGGCACATGACCAAATCCTATTGTTTCTCAGTCCGTTCGGCTTATTACTTGGAATGGAATCATACCCATGGACGTAGATTGCAACAAGGTAATGAGGAAGGTCCAGCAACGAGTAACCCGGTATGGGAGATTCTATGGAAACTCAAGGTTCCAAGCAAGATTAAATTTTTTGCATGGCGAGCACTACATGGAATCATCCTAGGCTTGGCAATTTTAGCAAATCGACATATTCCTGTCTCTGGTCAATGTCCAGTATGTTTACAAGGGGCAGAGGATATGAGGCACCTGATGTTTACGTGTGAAAGGGCTCGAAAGGTATGGACTTCAATTGGGATTCCTGATGTAATTGACTGCTTTATTAGTTGATGTCCGGATCGGTGGTCCTTGAAGAACTCTTGAGAGGTGATTTTAAAATTCCAAATGATCTTGCCGATTTAAAACATATTGGTTTGAAGGAGTTGATTATTGTTGGCGCTTGGTATATTTGGTGGCAAAGACGTGAACACATGAAAGGTGAGAAGGTAGCTCCGACGAGTCAAACGGCTTTCTATCACAACAATTGCTATGAACTATAAAGGTGTTTCAACTCAATGTGAGCCACAAGAAGTGCGATGGTCAAGGCCTCCCCAAACTCATATAAGTTAAACATTGATGCTTGCTTTTTCCAAATGGCATGGAGCTATAGGAGTTGTCTTGAACTCGAAAGGACAAGTCGTAGCTGGATCTAGTTGTATTATTGATCATGTGATGGACTCAACTACAGCGGAAGCTATTGCTCTGCAAAAAGGACTCCAGTTTGTGGAAAATAAGGGTTGCTCTCCGGTGGTCATTGAAACGGACTCTCTTGAATTGGTTGAAGCATACAATGGAGTGATTGAGATTTTGAGCCCGTATTCTGCCATCCTTGCTGAATGTTTTCAAATAGCTGGAAGGATTGGAATGATATCAGTTCAACATTGCCTGCGTGATGCAAATGGGGTGGCGCATAACCTAGCTAGAGCCTCTTATAATTCGAATGCCCCTGTTATTTGGGATGGTGATCCACCTAGTTTTATTTATCCCTTTGTAATGAATGATGTAACTTTGTTTTGAGGGGCTGCAAGTTCCAGACGCACTATTTTTCCTTACCAGGGTACCTAAGGGGACTGAAAGGTTTTAATGAGGCAGCTTGCATGCCTAATATATGAGGTTTCAAAAAAAACATCCTGGTTTGGTCGTGTGTTGAACCTAAGATGTTTTTGATGCATTTGACTCTAGGAATATAGTTCCATTTTTCTTGTGATGGAAAGAAGGGCAATCGGTGCAGGAGAGACAGGAACTAAAGCTGAGTAAATGATTGTGTAAATTAACTGAGGTGTAGGGGGCATGGCTCCTCCACCTAACTGGTTTTTTAATTAAGTGTGGATGACTCACTCGATAAACGTTAAACGTGTGGTACAACTTCGTAACGCTGACTTAATTCAAAAATTCATGTGGCTGTTTGAAGATAAGTAATCAAAGTGAGCAGTGACAATATTAATGTAGAGCACCTATTTTCCAGTATGAACAACGAAAATAATATAAAAACCTAATCAAGCACACTTTGCTAGGAATTTTGTATGTCTTCAAATCGGTATCTATACTATTAAAAAGATTGGGACCGTTGGTCACCCCCGAGAAAATTTCCGTCTGTCTTGAAAAGACGCTTTTACCCCTGTCTTTTCGGACATATTACAAGCTCTGCCACCGCCAAGTTGGTCAACCTACTTTTCTCTCTCTCTCCCGAAGCCTCGCGAAGCTGGCCCGAGCCCCCTCCCCCGCAGGCAGTGCTGCCACCGGCGCCTCCGTCCTACTCCACGCGCACCCGCCGTTCTCCCCTGCAACACAAGCGCAACGCCCAGCCTACTCCGTGCGTGCCGACCTCATTAGGCATGGTCCTCTTCATGGCGCCCCATCTGCTATTAAAAAGATTGGGACCGTTGGTCACCCCCGAGAAAATTTCCGTCTGCCTTGAAAAGGCACTTTTACCCCTGTCTTTTCGGACATATTACAAGCTCTGCCACCGCCAAGTTGGTCAACCTACTTTTCTCTCTCTCCCGAAGCCTCGCGACGCTGTCCCGAGCCTCCTCCCCCGCAGGCAGTGCCGCCACCGGCGCCTCCGTCCTACTCCACTCGCGCCCGCTGTTCTCCCTGCAACATAAGCGCAACGCCCCTACTCCGCGCGTGCCGACCGCATCAGGCATGGTCCTCTTCATGGCGCCCCATCCGTGATGCCTCACTGTGGCCACAGGCATAGACTCAGGTTTGACCCAATCTCAACTCCCAAATCCCAAATCCACTCAAGCTAGAGCTCGAGCAGGGAGGGTAGGGGCGACATGCATGGCGGTTGGATGTCACGCACGGCCGTAGCGAGACAGGGAGAGACATGCTCGCGAAATAGGAAGGGGATGCCCGGGCGAGGTGATGCGTGGTGGCTAACGTAGACCTAGAGGCGGCGGGGCCGTAAGTCACAAAGGACACACGGCTCAGGCAGATGGGCGTCGGGGCGAAGGGGATCCAGGATGCGGCGCAGGAGGCGAGGATCTGGCGGCGATGTGCAATCTTATGCAAGCGGCAGCGCTGCAGGGGAATCAGGGATCCTGTCGGGTGGCTGTCTAGAGGAGGAAGGAGGTGGCAGGGGAAGATGGGCCTCGATGGGGATTGGGGACTGCATCTCGTGCAGGGACAACAGGGTAGGTGTCGCGTGCGTGCTGAGCGCCGGGTGTGGGTTGTGTGCGTGTTCAGACAGTCTCGCGGCCGGCCCTCCCGTCCTCTCTCTCGTGAGAGCGCCGCCGTTTAGAGTTGGATGGTTGGACACCGCCACCCATTCGATCTCCGGCCACCGCCCCTCGATCTCTGGCCACCGTAGCTGCCGCCCTCCTCCGGACGGTGAAACAGAAGGACCGTTTCCCTGTCTCCGATTCCCCAGTGGTGACTGTTGCACACCACGGTGCCACAACCGCCGAACAATCAGACCGGTCGCTGTCACGGCCATGGCGGAGCTCAAGTCGGAGTCAGGTGGTCCGAGATCGATCTGGGGCGGTGAGATGCTCACCATCCTCTTCCAGTTTCACGTACAGGTACTCCATCCCCTTTCCTTCTCCCCATGTTCTTGTTGTGCTTGCGGATTGGGCGAGGGTTAGGGAGGAGAGATCTGCCAAAACGGGGGACGGGGAGCCATCCCAGACCGGGAATACTTAGTAGCAGGAGGGGTCTGAAGGTGGACAAGAACTATTGAGAATAGGAATATGGCTTTGGCAGAGGCAAGCTGCGATTTAGGAAACGTGCTACTGACCGCTCTTTCGTGAGGCTGCTGTGATGGTCTTTTCTGTACTAACTTATAGTTGATTGAAGCTTGTGTATATTTTGTATAGTTGCAACCTGATACATATATTTTGGAGACAAGTAAATGAAATTTTCCCTTCACGGTTTGCACGATTGATGTACAGGTCTAATACCAATTGGATCTAACGAGAAGCTAGGTACTGAATTTTGGTGATGGTTTGTTTTTCGTAGAAATGCATGTTTCACCCTATTTGATGGTTTAAGATGTAAGCCTGATTGGTTCTTTTTACAGGGTACATTCATAAAGACAACTCTTTGAATAGATGGCCTGATATCTTGCTGTCATTATATTTTGTACTTCAACCATCTAGCACTTTGGAAGATCGAAAGTACCAAAGTAACGTTGCACTGTGGATATGCTGAACTTTTATTTATTAATTGGTATGTACTTATATTTTGGTATTTCAGAACTCGGGTCACTCTTGTCCGTGCAGGTACCATATCTTTTTTCTACCACATAGTTTGCACAAGTTAGACTTTGGATGTTTGATTTTTTTAACTGTCTCTGGTTGGATTCTTTAAATATATGTTTATCAGAAAAATATCAAATATAATATTAAGCTCAAATCTAGCAGCTAGCATGTGATTTCAGTGAGTTAAAATTGTCAATATATGTTGTATAGATCACTGAACTTGATATTGCCAGTAGAGTTAGACATGCTCGACAAACTAACTTTTTTCTTTTCTTGACAAACTAACTTATGCATATTGGTTCATAAACTTAGCTAGCTCGTTCTGAGAGAAAAGAATAGGACTGTGAGATCCGAATAGCAAACATATTGCAATGTATGCGAGCATTTTCCTTTACTCGGTATGCATGGTGAATAACCGAGAACATTAAAACAAGCGCAGCCGCTACAGCCAAGCAAGAATGCACTATGAAACCTGCCAACATAGATTAGAATTAGAATGTATGTCAAAAATGGATTTGATGCCTTAAAATATTTAATGATAAGAAACATAACAACAAAAAAGAATGCTTTTACGTAATGGGAAACTGCATTCCCTCGGATACCTTTTGGTGTTAACTCTGCATACTGTATTTTTATGGAATTATTATTTAGTGTAGTGCATATAAACATAGATGGTATTAATTCCTGTAGAACGTTCCAACAGGTATTTTCCACAAAACTAAGTAGCAAAACTGAAATTGTTAACATAGAAGCACGTAAGGTATACATATAAGGCATATTCAGTAGAAGAAAAATGGAAGTTTGTCAGAAAAAATATTCCTAACCGAAGTCACTTATGTCTATGCACATATATCCTCCATACTCTAAGAATAATTTTCTTCTGGGTTGGCTAAAATAATTGGCTAGGTATGCCTGTGAACCTGATGGATCTTTCTGGTGTATTCAAGATGACTATGCTGCTAAAAGTTTGATAGTAGGCAACCAAACAACATTGGAGAAGTGGCATGAGCAAATACCAGCGGTGCTGCAGTAGGAGTGGTCTGGGTAACACGGACGAGTAGATATGTCTATAAGATGTACTTCTTCTGCACGCAAATTTGCTTGAGCGTGGAGACTACAACATGTAATAAGCGTGCAATGTCGGCTTTCGTCTGTTAAAGATGGAACCTGAAAATTTTAACCTGGGAGCCAACTTTTGGCGATTTAATAAGATTTTATTTATTTAGTATTCTCCCATGTAATATAGTAATTGATTTTCGGCATTATGATTTTATGTTTTTGGATATCCATGACGCAAAAATGAAAGTTCAAAAGTAAATTGTGAATTTGTCTTACTAATGGGTGAATTATTGTACTTCTAATGACATATGATGATACTGAAGGGTTTCACAACATAGTAAATCAAAAAATTTCTACGGATGCGAACGGGAAAGCTGTGGCATCCCGCAAAACCACTACTAGAAAATCGCGTTGAATTTGTGCATTGCATCGTCATCATCAGGCATTGTTTGCCAAAACTATGTTTGCAAAACCCGTCTTTGTTTTCTAAACGCCCCGCCTTCTATTCAAACGCCAACCCCTGGATGATCCGGATATTTTGTTTGCCAAAAACTAGTTACAAAGATATTTGGAAATAAAATAAATATTAAATTATTTTTAGTAGGGGCAGTCGAACGGGCCAACCCGACCCGAACGACCGCCCCAGTTTTTCTAATCGGTCCACCCCAACCTGCCCCTCTAATCCTAAACTCACCCACTAGTCTACCCAACCACCCTGGCCACCTCACCCCCTCCAATCCTGGAGCGCCACATCACTTCCCTCTCCCTCACCCAATCACACCCTGCCACCTAATCCTACCCCTCTCTCTCTCTCTCCCTCCCTTTCTCTCCCCAATCAGTCCCACCCCACACACCCTGCACGCACGCACACACACCACAACCCCCCCTGCCGACAGCACCTTCCACCCTGTCCCGCCTGTCCCACTGCTGGTCCCACCACCGGCTCGCTTCTTCTTCTTCCTCCCCACCTTCTCCTCTTCCTCCCCTGCTCGCTCCGCCTGCACCCTCGCCTGACGCCACTCCTCGTCCCTGCTGCCAAGCCTGGCCTCGCCTCCTTTTCCTCCTCCACTGCACCCTCCGAGCTGCCGCCGCTGCTTGCCGCCTGTCCTCTCACTCTCCGCTGCAGCTGTGCCGCCCAGGCCAGCCTCCGCTCCTCCGCCGCCGCCAGCTTCTCTCCCGCCCCAGCCTCGGCCCGCCACGGCTCCTCCTCCTCGGTCCACACCTGCCTCGCCCGTCCCGTGCTCGCCCCGCGCTGAGTCTCACGCCGCCATGGACGAGCTGCCCCGAGCTCACTTGCCTGCTGCTGCTTCGACATGAAGCGCCAAGGCCTTGGCCTCGTCACCCGCCAGCTCGCCAAGGCCCGTCTGCCAGCCCTAGCTTGCCGCCGAGTCGCCCGTCGCCGCCCTCGACCCTCCGCGGCGCTGCCGTTCTTCCCTCGGCCTCCAGCGTCTCGCGCCCGCAGCCCGTGCCCTCCGCCTCTCCTCCAGTCGCGTCGGGCGCCTCCAGCTCCCTCGCGCGCCACCACCAGCCAGCCGCTGCCGTGAGCGGGTCCTCCGCTCGCCTTCCCTTCTCCGGCTGCAAAGCTTCGCCCGAGCTGTGGCTCGCCAGTCCGGGCCGCTCGCTTTCATTGTTTGTTGGCCAGCAGAAACCATGTGGCGTTCGGATGTTAGGTCTCGCTAAGACCACAACGCCAAGTATCTACATCGAGCGCCAAGACCTATCATGATCCGAGAACCCCAACCCATAAAGGACAGGAACGCCAAGACCTTCTCGGGACATCGAGTTCGCCATCACGGACGACAAGCCCGCCTTCGTGGGACCGCAGACACGGAAACCGCAAGACCTACTTCCCGGGTATTGCAAGTACCCCCTCAAGGACGCCGAGATCCACAATTGAACCCGAGGACGCCGAGACACCGACGCTGAAGTTCTTCCCGAGCATCCGGGACACCAGGAGCTACCGGCGACACGACCAAGGCCCGGACCCCGATGAACCCATGATCTCCGCTGCAGAACGACAAGGACTTAGGACTTTGGAGTGGAGTCAACAAGATCTACCGAGGACGCAAGAAGTTCGATACGCCATGACCGTCGACATGACCCGCGTACCGCGATGCGACAAGACCGTCGCGACGACAAGAACGCCCCGACCCGAAGAAGCCGCCAAGGACCCCGCGATGCGACAAGACCTACCTCTGTAATCCGAGAACGCTTCCGTCGAATCCCGTCAAGTTCGTCGAACCCTGAACCCCGAGATCTGATCCCCGTCGAACCCTGGACCCCGAGACCAACCCTGAACCCCGGAAACCCCGAGATCATCGAGAACCCTAATGTGTGAACCCCTTCCCGCAAACCCTACTTTATAAATGCATAATAAAACCTGTCGCATATTGAATTGTCATTCATCCCGCATGCATCTCATTGGTTTGGGGGCCTTATGCCGATTCACCTAATAATTAAACATGGGGCCCATATGCGGGCAAAACTAGTCTCATATCGGCCTCATTTAAACTTGTGTAGCGAACCAGTGCTATCATCTTGCCCTGTTATAACAACATTTAATATGCGGGGTAACTAAATAACATGAACCACCTAATTAATTGTCGGGACCCCGGTTCCGCTTAATCTTGACCTAATTGCATCGCACCTTTGCCATGCCATCCATCATGCATGCATCATGCCGATCTTCTGCCGTTGTATTAAATATTGCATCCGGTGTTTATTCTAGTGTTTTGCTTCTTCATGATAAGGCCGTTGAGTTGATGTGAGCTTCACCGATCGCTTGAACCCTTCGACAATGTTTTCAAAGTAGCATCTCCCTTTCTACCTATCTTACTTTTATAGTCTTTATTCCCTCCGTTGATCTTTTTGCTATCTCGTTGCGATGCTTTAGTTTCCGTTACTGTGATATTCCCTTGCAGCCCTATATTGCCTTGGACACATCCTATTACCGTTGTTTGGTAGCTAGTTGGACTTATGCGTCGTAGTTGCTTGCTCAAGTGTTGATGTGTGACGTCATATGCCACATTTGATGTATTGCCGCATGTTGAGGTTGGAGATGACTCTAGTTTTACTTATCGTCACTTTAATTTCTGTTTAACAACTAAAATTGAAATAAGCAGAGGCATCGGTGGGTGATAGATAATATTTGGTTTCTGAACGCCCACTTGTGTCCCGTAAGACCCAGTACTTGATTCTGTTCCTTGTTTTATGCGCTATCCACATCCGGGAGGTATATGGGACCCCCGAGCGTAGCTTGATTCACTTATTTCTTGGGGCCACAAACTAGTTTGAGGTTTTATTTACGATCCTGCATTTTATGCCATGCTTTATCGCTTTATTTACGACAGCGATAGCAGCACTGCATCGCTTAGGATCGACACGATTCCGCTGTGTCGACAAGCCCGCTTTGGGGTTCCCGATGCTCACAGCCCACCCAAAGACCTTGAGGCCGTCTCGAGCTTGTCTACTGCTATGGATTCTACTTAAGGTGGCCCTCAAATATTTCTCAATCGTGATTGTTCACCGTGAAAGCCTCGTTGGGTTTTGATTTGGTTTTTCCGAGGTTGATCGAGTGTGTGTTGCTATTGGTGCACCCCGGCCGGGTAAAACTTTCTGAAAGCCGTGTCCGCGGATATGGACGACTTGGAGCACAGTTTCTTGATCATAGACAAGCATAACTAAAGTTTACTGCTATTAATTTGACTTATAATGACTAGTAATCAGCTTCACTATAACGGAATGGCTAATTAATACTGTCCACCATTGCTTGTTTGGTTGTCGCTTGCGACAAATGTATCTGACTAGTAAGTATTGCAACTACAACGCATTGGCTGAATAAAAATACCAACAACTGCTGGGTTTTGGGATTATATCATGCCATCTGTATTTGACTGGTAATTGTTGCAACTATAACGGAATGGTTAATTAAAAGTGCCCACTGTTTATTTTATCAGGACGATTATCTAAGCCTGACTAGTAAAGTACCGCAACTATCACTAATTAAATAAAACTGCCAACTGTGTGAGTTCCTCGGTTGACTTCCTCGACAGGTCTCGAGGGGGAAACGCCAGGATGGGTTTGTTTGGTGTTAGCTTCAGGTTGGACCCGAATAGGTCTTTCTTACCCCCTCTGATATCCGCCAGTTGTATCGAGTCTCTATAGGTTGTTTAATGCGTCTTTGCCGCTTGTCCACCATACCTATGTAGGCGAGGACCGCCAATTCTAGCCTCGCTGTAATCGCCTCAAGATCGACGCCTTCTTCTTTGTTTTGCCCTTTTGTCGGCACCCCTTTGTTAAGGTGTTTTGAGATCGACGCCGTTAGTGGTTACCCTTCCGCTTGGCTCGCAGGGTTATGGACGCCATTGGGTATTTTCTTCAGGCTCTTAGCCCCATTTGCATCTTGTCCGTAGTCGGACGCCCCATCGCTTCCAAGGTGATTTGGATCTTTGTACCGATATTTGTATTCTTGACTCTTTGAGTCATTGTATATATATATCTGCTCGTGGGTCCCATCGAGGACTGTTGTGTAATGTTATTACTTCGTATTCCACCCGACGAAAGTGCTGGTGGGCACCTTTGAATCGCTTCTATGCGGGTTTGGCGAATTTTGTTCAAACTTGCATAGGTCCGATTCTCGAGGGTGTTACAGAGTGGTATCGAGCTCAGCTACGATATTCACAAGTCCAAATGTAGGATAACCTAGCTAACGGCCGAAGTAGAAGTGTCAAACTATTTTTGAAAATCGGTTGGATAGTTCTGACTAGGTCTGATTTTACTCCTTACCCCTCTGCTGTTCTCCTCTTACCTCTACGTATTTTGAATCCGCTCTCTTCTCTCTCTTCGAGTCCAGGATTTCTCGTGGTTGGGTTTCCGTCGTACCTTCAGGGCTTCGCTTTCTTCCTTGTTGTAACGGAGGTGCTACGATCATCAATCTGCAACCTGTCTGTTGTACCCTTCCTTCGATCTTTTGTTCCTGAAATCTTTATCCCTATGTGTTCCTTGCTGGATATCAGTGACGTTGAAAAACACCTGAGAAGGACGAGCTTTGGTGAAGTTGGAGTCGACCCTGAGCATGTGTTGTTCATGCCAATGGAACCATCGCGGAACCTAATCAGTGTGTCTTTCATACGATTTCTGCTGGCATCATATCTTTGTTCCGGATACCGCCTATGAAGATCTTCAGTCTGAGTCCGAGAGTTGGTTGCTTAATCCGCCTAATCGTGTGCAGAGTAATGGTTTGAGTGTGGGATGGATTAGCTACCCTACCACTGATCTTATCATTCGCTCTTGTACGTCGAGGCCGTGGATCCAGCAATTTACTCCGTCCACGGAAGTAGGGGTGGCTTTATCTGCGATACCTCTACCTTCGACCTTTTGTTCCCGGAGTGTTCTCCCGACGATCAGGGACAACGACCTCTTGTTAGTGGTGTCGCGAAGCTCTACCCGAAGTGAGAAGACGCAGATCGCCGACCTTCCTTCCGGTACCATGAGGCGGATCTCGAGGGCGAGATCCATTGTTAGTGGTGTCGAATTGTGGCATCCCGCAAAACCACTACTAGAAAATCGCGTTGAATTTGTGCATTGCATCGTCATCATCAGGCATTGTTTGCCAAAACTATGTTTGCAAAACCCGTCTTTGTTTTCTAAACGCCCCGCCTTCTATTCAAACGCCAACCCCTGGATGATCCGGATATTTTGTTTGCCAAAAACTAGTTACAAAGATATTTGGAAATAAAATAAATATTAAATTATTTTTAGTAGGCAAATGAACGGGCCAACCCGACCAACGATCGCCCCAGTTTTTCTAATCGGTCCACCCCAACCCCGCCTCTAATCCTAAACTCACCCACTAGTCTACCCAACCACCCCAGCCACCTCCCTCCAACTCGGAGCGCCACATCAAGACTTCCCTCTCCTCACCCAATCACACCCCGCCACCTAATCCTACCCCTCTCTCTCTCTCCCTTTCTCTTCCCAATCAGTCCCACCCCACACACCCGCACGCACACACACACCACAACCCCCGCCGACAAAGACTTCCACCTGTCCCGCCTGGTCCCACCGGGTCCCACCACCGCCCTGCTCTGTTCTTCTTCCTCCCACCTTCTCCTCTTCCTCCCCTGCTCCCGCCTCCGCCTGCACCCCGCCTGACGCCCTCCTCGTCCCAGCCTGCCACTGCGCCCCGCCTCCTTTTTCCTCCTCCACTCGCTGCACCTCCCGAGCAAGCGCCAGCCCGCCTGCCGCCGCCTGTCTCACCTCTCCGCCTGGCCGCCTCCGCCTCCGCCGCCAAGGCAGCTCCTCTCTCCCCGCGCTTCCCCAGCTCGCCACGGCGCCTCCTCCTCCTCGGTCCACACTGCCCTCGCCTCTGCCCGAGTCCTCCAAGGCCGCCTCGGCCATGGACGAGCTGCCCCGAGCCTCCGCCTCGCGCTGCCTGGCAAGCCAGCGCCATGCTCGGCCTCCCCGCCACTCGCTGCCAGTCTGGCCCGGCCCTAGCTCTGTCGCCGAGTCGCCTGTCGCGCCCTCGACCTCCGCGCGCCATGCCTCTCCTCCTCGGCCTCCGGCTTTCCGCCTGCAGTCTGCCCTCCGCTCCCTCCACGCGGCTGCGCCTCCACGCCTCGCTCAAGGCCACCACCAGCGAGCAGAAGGGTCCCTCTGCCGCCTTCCCTTCTCCGGCCAGAAAGCTCGCCGAGCTGGCCTCGCCAAAGCCGCTGCCGCCTGCTCATTGTTTGTTGGCCAGCAGCAAACCATGTGGCGTTCTGGATGCGTTAGGTTCCTGCTAAGACCACAACGCCAAGTATCTACATCGGAGCGTCAAGACCTATCATGGATCCAAGAACCCCAACCCATAAAGGACAGGAACGCCAAGACCTTCTCGGGACATCGAGTTCGCCATCACGGACGACAAGCCCGCCTTCGTGGGACCGCAGACACGGAAACCGCAAGACCTACTTCCCGGGTATTGCAAGTACCCCCTCAAGGACGCCGAGATCCACAATTGAACCCGAGGACGCCGAGACACCGACGCGACAAGTTCTTCCCCCCGGAGCATCCCGGGACACCAGGAGCTACCGGCGACACGACCAAGGCCCGGACCCCGATGAACCCATGATCTCCGCTGCAGAACGACAAGGACTTAGGACTTTGGAGTGGAGTCAACAAGATCTACCGAGGACGCAAGAAGTTCGATACGCCATGACCGTCGACATGACTCACAGATCAAGGATGCGACAAGACCGTCGCGACGACAAGAACGCCGACCAAGAAGCGCCAAGGACCCAGCGATGCATAAGACCTACCAGTAATCCGAGAACGCCTGCCGTCAATCCGCCAAGTTCGTCAACTCAACCCCGAGATCTGATCCCGTCGAACCCGGACCCCGACCAACCTCGAACCTAAACCCCGAGATCATCGAGAACCCTAATGTGAACCCCTTCCCGCAAACCCTACTTTATAAATGCATAATAAAACCTGTCGCATATTGAATTGTCATTCATCCCGCATGCATCTCATTGGTTTGGGGGCCTTATGCCGATTCACCTAATAATTAAACATGGGGCCCATATGCGGGCAAAACTAGTCTCATATCGGCCTCATTTAAACTTGTGTAGCGAACCAGTGCTATCATCTTGCCCTGTTATAACAACATTTAATATGCGGGGTAACTAAATAACATGAACCACCTAATTAATTGTCGGGACCCCGGTTCCGCTTAATCTTGACCTAATTGCATCGCACCTTTGCCATGCCATCCATCATGCATGCATCATGCCGATCTTCTGCCGTTGTATTAAATATTGCATCCGGTGTTTATTCTAGTGTTTTGCTTCTTCGCGGATAAGGCCGTTGAGTTGATGTGAGCTTCGCCCCGATCGTCGGTTGAACCCTTCGACAATGTTTTCAAAGCAGCATCTCCCTTTCTACCTATCTTACTTTTATAGTCTTTATTCCTCCTGTTGATCTTTTGCTATCTGGTTATGATGCTTTAGTTTCCGTACTGTGATATTCCCTGCAGCCCTATATTGCCTTGGACACATCCTATTACCGTTGTTTGGTAGCTAGTTGGACTTGCGTCGTAGTTGCTTGCTCAAGTGTTGATGTGTGACGTCATATGCCACGCTTGATGTATTGCCGCATGTTGAGGTTGGAGATGATTCTAGTTTTACTTATCGTCACTTTAATTTCTGTTTAACAACTAAAATTGAAATAAGGAGGCATCGGTGGGTGATAGATAATATTTGGTTTCCAACGCCCACTTGTGTCCCGTAAGACCCCGAGTACTTGATTCCTTTCCTTGTTTTTGCGCGCTATCCACATCCGGAGGTATATGGGACCCCCGAGCGAGCTTGATTCAGTCTTATTTCTTGGGGCCACAAACTAGTTTGAGGTTTTATTTACGATCCTGTACTTATGCCATGCTTTACGCTTTATTTACGATTGCGAGATAGCACATCTGCATCGCTTAGGATCGACACGATTCCGCTGTGTCGACAAGCCCCGCTTGGGGTTCCCAATGCTCACACCGGCCCACCCAAAGACCTTGAGGCCGTCTCGAGCTTGTCTACTCCGCTATGATTCTACTTAAGGTGGCCTCAAATATTTCAATCGTGATTGTTCACCGTGAAAGCCTCGGGTTTTGATTTGGTTTTTCCGAGGTTGATCGAGTGTGTTGCTATTGGTGCACCCGCCGTAAAACTTTCAAAGCCGTGTCCATGGATATGGACGACTTGGAGCAGTTTCTTGATCATAGACAAGCATAACTAAAGTTCTTCGCTATTAATTTGACTTATAATGACTAGTAATCAGCTTCACTATAACGGAATGGCTAATTAATACTGTCCACCATTGCTTGTTTGGTTGTCGCTTGCGACAAATGTATCTGACTAGTAAGTATTGCAACTACAACGCATTGGCTGAATAAAAATACCAACAAGCTGGGTTTTGGGATTATATCATGCCATCTCAGATTTGATGGTAATTGTTGCAACTATAACGGAATGGTTAATTAAAAGTGCCCACTGTTTATTTTATCAGGACGATTATCTAAGCCTGACTAGTAAAGTACCGCAACTATCACTAATTAAATAAACCGCCAACTGTGAGTTCTCGGTTGACTTCTCGATGTGTCTCGAGGGGAAACGCCAGGATGGGTTTGTTTGGTGTTAGCTTCAGGTTGGACCCGAATAGGTCTTTCTTACCCCCTCTGATATCCGCCAGTTGTATCGAGTCTCTATAGGTTGTTTAATGCGTCTTGCCGCTTGATCCCACCATACCTATGTAGGCGAGGACCGCCATTCTAGCCTCGCTGTAATCGCCTCAAGATCGACGCCTTCTTTGTTTTCTGCTTTGCCCTTTGTCGGCACCCCTTTTGTTAAGGTGTTTTGAGATCGACGTTAGCGTGGTTACCTTCCGCTTGGCTCGGCAGTGGTTATGGACGCCATTGGGTATTTTCTTCAGGCTCTTAGCCCCATTTGCATCTTGTCCGTAGTCGGACGCCCATCGCTTCAAGGTGATTTGGATCTTTGTACCGTATATTTGTATTCTTGACTCTTTGAGTCGTTGTATATATATCTCTGTGGGTCCCATCGAGGACTGTTGTGTAATGTTATTATTTCGATTCCACCCGCAAAGTGCTCGGTGGCACCTTTTGAATCGTTTCTATGCGGGTTTGGCGAATTTTGTTCAAACTTGCATAGGTCCGATTCTGAGGGTGTTACAAAAGCCAAGATCTAATCTAGGAGATGCAAACAACGAGGGGGGTTAGATGAGATCTTCATACCCTTGAAGATTCGCACAGCGGAACGTTCGTCGGAACGTGGGTGATGTAGTCGTACTCGCTTCTCCTTCTCGCGATCCGATCCGATCTAACACCGTAAGTGGCGATGACTCCAAGAGATGCACACGTGCGGCACCTCGACGTCTCATCCTTCCTCGGTCCAGCAAGTATGGTGGAGAGACGGATTGGATCTACAACGCGATAGCGCGGTGCAAGTGGTGAAGAGTTTCTGCAGCAGGGCTTCGCCTACGTGCAGTCGGGAGGGAGAGAGAGAGGAGGGAAGCAGGGCGGCTAGGGCTTGAGGAGGAGGTGTGGGGGGAGGTGCCCAGCCCCTCTATATATAGAGGGTGGGCGCCAGCCCAGCCCCTCCCAAGCCCCAGGCGGCCAAGGAGGGAGGAGTGGGGCAAGTTCCCCTTCTAGAAGCTTTCCTAGGGTTTGCCCTAGGTCTGCCTACTGGGCCCTATGGGGCCTTGTGCCCTGGCCCAATGCGCATGGCACTCCCTCATAGGCCCATACCCTCCCGACAGGTGGGGCCACGTTGGTCCCCTCCGAAGGTTCTAGAAGCTTCCTAAGACAATACCGATTAACCCGAAACAATTTCGAACTCCAAAAACTGCATTGCCTTATATGAATCTTATTCTCCGGACCATTCCGGAACCTCTCGTGATGTCTCGGATCCCATCCGAGACTCCAAACAAAAAACTCATAAACCAACTATCCAATCTATCCTAGCGTCAAGACACGTTAAGTGTGTGACCCTCCGGGTTCGAGAACATGCAAACATGATCTTATATCAATAATCAACAACGGGGTCTGGAAACCCATATTGACTCCCACACATTCATCGATGATTATATTGGATGAACCACGATGCCAAGATTCAATCAATCCCATATATATATTCCCTTCGTCTCGCGATATTTTACTTGCCCGAGATTTGATCGTCGGTACCGTCATACCTAGTTCAATCTCGTTCACAGCAAGTACTTTACTCGTTCCGTAATCCGATATCACTTTGTGATCAACTCCTTAACCACATGCTTGGAAGAGGTGTTGATATCGATTACCGAGTGGGCCCGAAGTATATCTCTCCGACTTGGGAGGGACAAATCCCATCTCGATACATACAACCCAACAGGTACTTTCCGATCACCTGAGAGACACCTTTATGATCACCCTCTCATAGGATGACGTTTGATGACCTCAAAGCTTTCCGATACCGTGGAGCTGTATTATCTCATGGTCTAAGGAATACAATATTTGACATAAGAAAAGCTTCGCAAAGATGAACACGATGACACGATCTAATTGTTCGCTTAGTTTGGGTCTCATCCACCATTATTAATGATATGATCTAATTCTCCCAATGATATGATCTCATTATTAATTGACAACTCATGTCTATGGTTAGGAAACCTTAACTATCATTAATCAGTGAGCTAGTCCATAGAACCATACTAGGGACACGGTGTTGTTCACAAACCACACAAGTATTAAAGTTTCCGCTTAATACAATTCTAGCATGGAATATAAACTTTATCATGAACAAGAATTATAATAATAACATCTTTATTATTGCCTCTAGGGCATAATTCTAATGATCTCCACTTGCACTAGAGTCAATAATCTAGTTTACATTTGGCAACAATCTCACACCCATGGCACTAAGGTGCGATCATGTTTTGCACGTGGAAGAGGTTTAGTCAATGGATCTGACATTCAGATCTGTATGTACTTTGCTAATCTTCAAATCTCCATCCGCTATATAATCTCGGATTATATGAAACTTGCGGTTGATATGCTTGGTCTTTGGATGATATCTTGGTTCCTTAAAGTGCTATGGCGCCTGTTGTCACACAATATCTTCATGGGTCCAATGCACTTGGAACCACGCCAAGCTCGATGATGAAGTTCGATCCAAACTCCTTCACTTGACGCTTCAGCAGCCCATGTATTCCGCTTCATCAGATCCCGATCACGCTTTGCTTGCAGCTTCTCCAACTCACTCCTCCATTAAAAATATAAACGTATCCTCTGAGATTTAGAATCATCCTTGTCGGTGTCGAAACTAGCATCGACGTAACCTTTACGATTTGTTCATCACCTTCATAGACTAAGAACATTTCTTTAGTCCTATTTAGGTGCGTTAGGATGTTCTTCACTGTCCAAAGGTTCCACTCCTGGATCACTTTGATATCTGCTTGTCAAACTAAGAGCATTGGACACATCCGGTCTAGTACACAGCATGGCATACATGATAGAACCTATGGCCGAGGCATAAGGCACTTTGCTCATAGCTTCTCTATCATTTCATCAGAGTGGACACTGAGCCTTGCTCAATATCTTACCTGACAACATAGGCACTGAACCTTTCTTTGCCTTATCCATTCTGAACCTTTTCAGAACTTTGTCTAGGTATGTACTCTGGCTTAAAGCTCTCAGGCGTCTTTGTCTATCTCTATAGATTTTCATGCCCAATATATAAGCAGCTTCACCTAGTTCTTTCATTGAAAAACACTTGTTCAAATAACTCTTCACATCGTTAAGCATGTTAATGCCATTTCTAATAATCAATATGTCATCCACATATAGTACCAGAAATGTCACTGAGCTCCCACTCACTTTCTTGTAGATACAAGCTTCATAGCAATTTGGAACAAATCCAAAGCTCTTGATCACTTGATCAAAACGAAGGTTCCAACTCCGAGATGCTTGCTTCAGTCCATAAATGGAACGCTGAAGTTTGCATACTTTATCAGCATCCTTAGGATCGACAAAACCTTCGGGTTGCATCATATACAACTCTTCATCAATGTTGCCATTGAGGAACGCAGTCTTGACATCCATCTGCCATATTTCATAATCATGAAACGCAGCAATTGCTAATAAAATCCGAATGGACTTAAACATCGCTACGGGAGAGAAAGTCTCATCGTAGTCAACACCTTGAACTTGTCGAAAACCTTTTGCAACAAGTCGTGCTTTATAGACGGTAACATTACCATCCGTGTCCGTTTTCTTCTTGAAGATCCATTTGCACTCAACGGCCTTTCGGTCGCTAGGAGGGTTCACCAAAGTCCATACTTCGTTTTCGCTCATGGATCCCAATTCGGATTTCATGGCCTCTAGCCATTTCTCAGAGTCTGGGCTCATCATCACTTCCTCATAGTTCGTAGGTTCACTGTCTTATACCAACAAGACAGTCAAGACAGGGTTGCCGTACCACTCAGGAGGGGCACGCGACCTTGTCGACCTGCGACGTTCAGTAGCAGCATCGTCCAAGCTTCATGATCCTTGTCATTAGCTTCCTCTATTGTTGGTGCAGGCATCGAACAATTTCAGGTGCTGCGCTACTCTCCAATTCAAGAGAAGGTTCAACAACCTCGTCTAGCTCTACTTTCCTCCCACTCACTTCTTTCTAGAGAAACTCCTTCTCAAGAAAGGAACTGTTCTTTGCGACAAACACTTTGCCTTCGGTTCTGTGATAGAAGGTATACCCAATAATTTCCTTAGGGTACCCTATGAAGACGCATTTCTCCGCTTTGGGTTCGAGCTTGTGTGACATCAACTTCTTGACGTAGGCTTCGCATCCCCAAACTTTAAGGAACGACAACTTAGGTTTAGCACCAAACCACAGTTCATACGATGTCGTCTCAACGGATTTAGATGGTGCCCTATTTAAAGTGAATGCAGCGGTTTATAATGCATAACCCCAAAATGATAACGGCAAATCAGTAAGAGACATCATCGATCGGACCATATCTAATAGGGTTCGATTCCGGCTCGTACACACCATTGTGTGGTGTTCCGGTGGCGTGAGTTGCGAAACGATTCCGCTTGCTTTAAGATGCGTGAGAAAATCATAACTCAAATATTCACCTCCACGATCGGATCGTAGAAACTTAATCTTTCTACGATGGTTCTCCACTTCATTCAAATTCCTTGAACTTTTCAAATGTTTCAGATTTATGTTTCATTAAATAGATATACCCATATCTACTTAAATCATCAAGAAAAGTGAGAAAATAGCGATATCCACCGCGTCGAAACACTCATCCCGCATAAATCGGTATGTATGATTTCCAACAAGTCCGTTGCTCGCTCCATCATACCGGAGAACGGGGTTTTGATCATCTTGCCCATGAGGCATGGTTCGCATGTGTCAAATGATTCAAAATCAAGAGACTCCAAAAGTCCATCAGAATGGAGTTTCTTCATGCGCTTTACACCAATATGACCTAGACGACAGTGCCACAAATAAGTAGTATTATCACTTGTAGGGTTCGCAGCATAGAAAACAAAAAATTTCCTACGATGGGAATAACTATGTACCAAGATCTATCTACTAGATACAAACAACGGGCGGATGTATATCCGTAGAAAACATACCCTTGAAGACCGACAAAGCTTAATGAGTCCAAACTCGTGGTTGATGTAGACGATCTCTTGCCGATCTCAAGATCGAGAGGAAGTCCTAGCGCCAAGCAAAGCAAGATCCGTGCTCGACACACGCTCGAGGCACCGAGCAACCTCCGCCTCCTCGCCCAGCGATGCAGCGGAAGCACAACTCTTTCTTGCCGAATAGCCACCGGAACATGTATCTTGCTAGTCCGAGACCATGGGGATAAATTCTAGAGGGGAGAGAGATCCTTCACGAGGAGGTGTGGTGAGAGGAGGAGAGGGGGCCTTTATAGGGAGAGAGGAGGCACCCAAGGGCATGGCGCCAGTCATGGGGCTGCCCCACCTCTTCCACATTCATGTGGGTGGAGCTCCCACTCAAAATGAAAAGCCTCCACTCCCATTAAAAAGCCTCCACTCAAAAGTCCACTCAAATTCCCATTAAATTTCCACCAAATTTAATGCAAACTCTCATTAAATAAAACTCTTTATTTATTTATTCAGAATTTTGTTAATTACTTTAATTAACAAACATTCACATAAAACCCTTGCTAGTATTCCATTTCACATGCGTAACCAGTTTTAGTAATTTCAACAAACAGTTTTGTGTCTAGTGAAATAAATTCTCGCGCTTTCCTTTTCTTTTTGGCATGAAACTTTTGCTCCAATTGGATGTCGGTATCTTAAGTGTGTCACCCTACGGTTCGAGAATAATGCGGACATGATCGAGACTCCTCTCATATCAATAATCGAAGGGATCCGAGACCCATACCGACACATTCAACGATGACTTTCTTGTGATCGCTTAACCTTTTACGCTAGTATCTTAATCCCTTTGTTTCACGATATATTACATGTCCGAGATTTGATCATCGGTATATCCATACCTAGTTTGATCTCGCTACCAACATGCACTCTTTCTCGTTCGTGATATAACATTCTAGTGATCAAATCAATTGCTTGCAAGCTAATCAATGTGATATCACCGAGGGCCCAGAGTATATCTATCCGTCATCGGGATGAAAAAATTCCACTCTCGATCCATGGGCCTCAACATAACACTTTAGTAGTTCTGAATCCATCTTTATAATCACCCTGTTACGGTGTGACGTTTGATGTTATCAAGAAACTCTTCCGGTGTTAGTGATTGACATGATCTCATGGTCTAAGGATTAGGATCACTTCGTAAGTTGTTATAGCAACATAAACTCAATGAATTTGATCGTAATGCTATACTTCGGATGAATGTTCATCACATCATTACACTAATGTTGTGACCTCGTTATTAACAACATCCAATGTCCATGATCAGGAAACTTTGATCATCATGTTAATCAACGAGCTAGTTTATAAGAGAGGCATAACTAGGAACTTCCTTTTTGTTTATTAAACACACATGTATTAATGTTTCCGTATTAATACAATTATAGCATGTAAAATAAACATTTATCATAAATAAGGAATACGATAATAACCACTTTATTATTGCCTCTCGGGCATATTCCTTCCCTCCCACTTGCACTAGAGATAATAATCTAGTTTGAAAACTTTGTGTATTGAACACCTATGGCTTCGGTGTTCCAAATACGCAATTGCAAGTGGTTAACATAATCTACGGATCCGATGCTTGTGTCCGTGTATTTGCATGTCTTTATGCTCCACGCATCACTCATTCTCCAATGAGATGGCATTGTATAAATTTGGTCTTTTGGTGAGACCTTTAGTTCCTTGGGGTTAAAACACATCGATACTATTGTCATACAATATATCTTTAGTGTTAGCCGCTATAACCACACCTTAGTTTGATAACAAACTACTTGACACAAATTCTCCTTTGTCGCTACTATAGCAGTCATATACTTAGCCTTTTGTTGTAGTATTCGTCACAATGTCTTAACTTTGGAACTCTTCCAAATCCATCATGGAATCTCCTTTCCATTACATTGTGCCATCCATAGTTTAAATTGAGATAAACTTAATTTGTATCTTGTGACAAAACTAGTATCAATGTAACGCTTTACAATGAACTATTTGTAATTGTTTGTCACCTCTACACAAATATATTCTTAGTTCTTCCAAAATATCATAAGAATATCCTCACTATCGTCCAATGATCATTTTATGATTCATTCTGGTATATGCTCATAACGCTTAGAGCATAGGACATATCTGGATGTGTACATATCATGGTATGATTGATCAAAACATTCTCGTGATTGCACTCATCAAGTGTTAAAGCACTTGAATCTTGTTTCACTTATCAAGTGTCAATACACTTGAATCTTGATTCAATTACTTTCCATGCAACAAGAACTGTTTCTTGTCGTTTCTATATTGAGCTCCTTCAATATCTCATATATGTATATTTGGCACAACCATATTGGCGTCACAGTCTATCCACTATAGACATTCATGCTAAATATTCGGTTTTTGCCTAAGTATTTCATCAAAATGAAATTCTTAACCTTTGTCAATAAAAGATACATCATTTCCAATCAACAAGATGTCCTCCACATAATGTATTAGAAATATGTCTCAGCGCTCCCACTTAATTTCTTGCAAATGCAAGCATCTTCATTGTCTCCTGATGAAAAACTCATTTTTCATCATGGTGAAGATTCCAACTCCGCGATGCTTACTTCAACCATTGAAGTTTGCATGCCCTTTTAGCATCCTTTGAATTTAACAAAACCCTTTGGACCGTGTCATGTACACGTCCTAGGTAACCATTCTATTAGAAGAACTTTGTTTTGTTTATTCATCTACCATATACCAAATTATATGTAGTGGTTGCTACTTTAATCCGTCCAGACTAAATATCGCTATGAAAGATCAAATCTTGTCATAGTCAACTCCTTGAACATTGTCGTAAAATACTTTACGACATGTCGACTATTTCATAGATGTGAAACATCCATGTCTGTTTCTTTATAGATCCAAATATGACCGATAGGTTTTTACACCTTTCCGGAGGGTCTTACAAGTTCAAAACTTGATTTCTCGTGTATGGAACTATCACAAATTTTATGGCTTCAAGCCATTTGACGGAGTCAGGGCCCATCATCGCTTCTTTGCATGTAGTCGGTTCATCATTGTCAGACAATAATGATTTACTCTCAAATCTTAGCATTTGATTGTTTAACCGACCTTCTTGGTTCAATAGGAACTTAGATCTCCGTGACCACAACCTTTGAGGCACATAAGCTATGAGCATTATGGCAGCCTCCGTAAGCGATTTCCGGCTACAAGACTCAAAGACATTTAGCTAAGGTTCGTTAACCTTATCAAAGTTCTATTGTCCTCCCACTTAACTTTTGCGAAAAATTCCTTTTCAAGAAACTTCACATTTCAAGCGACAAACCCTTTTGTCCTCGGTGTTATGGAGGAATAACCAATTGTTATTCGAATAACCTACAAAGACATGCTCATCCGAATTCGTTGTAAACATCTTACTTATGTTTAGCATACCAAAATTTAAGAAATGACAACTTGGTTTACCGCAAACCATAACTTCCATGGTGTCATTTCAACGGATCTAGATGGAGCTCTTTTCAGTGTAAAAGCGGTAGTCTCTAAAGCTTTAATCTTTTAAAACATAATGGCAGTTTTATAAATAACACCTTTGATCCAACCATGTCTCACAAGGTTTCATTACAAATCTCAAACACTCCATACTCCTATGGTGTTTCGGGAGATGTAAATCTAGGTGTTTTGCTAAACTTGCAACTCAAATAAATCCCTTTATGATAAAATCATAATTCATTTATTTTCTTGTTACACTTGTAACTCAAATAAATCCCTTTATGATCAAATCATAATTCATTTATTTTTCTTGTTATAATGATTTTCCACTTCATCTTAAAAGTCTTTGAAACATTTTCAAATATTTCATACTTCTTTCTCATTAAGTGAACATTCACTCAAAATTCCGGAGAAAGCATATGAAGTTGAAACGCATCGCTTACGACTACACATAATGGACTACATACATCGATATGTATAAATTCCAATAATTTAGTCGTTCGTTCTTCTTTGGCCTTTGAACGAAGTTTTAATTATCACGTGGAAAGTCTCACAAGCGTCACTTGATCAAATCAAAGACTCCAAAAATCCATGAATATGGAGATTCTTCATGTTTTCTTTCCAATATAATTTAAACAGCGATGTCACTTCATAAGTGATCTTTCAATTATTTGTCTTGCGACATTTAGCATTAGGTTTTATGGATGTGATTTCTTCAACTAGATTTGTAAATCATCCATCTTATATGGAATACGGTAATTATTTGAACAACCTTTGTTCTCATAATACCTGATTCAAATAACAATTATTAAAACAAATCTTGAAGTCAAGCTTTGATATCAAAGAGAAATAAAAACAACAGTTTGTTTGTTTTCAATGAACATCATCACATATTCGCTTGCTAGTGACTTAGGCCATTGTGGTTCATGAATTGCGTTGTTCCGTATGAAATTTCATACCAACCAATTCGGTATCCAATACCCAAGAACCACATTGTTTAACAAGCAAAGAATACAACCATAACATGTATATCATATATATACCTAAATTGGATATTTCCAATCTTTTCTTTTCTGCCAAGTATATTTTATAGATTCTCTTTCAACATTTCCTTTTCCTTTTTAAAATAATTTATCAACATCAAAAGTGGCGCCATATACATGACACATAGTCCAAAGCGTGTATATTCAAATAATAATACCTTTGGACTTGCACTTTGAAGTAGATCACCATCATCAAAATGATCGGTATTCTTTCAAAATCCATACTTTAGTAATCTTTTAGTGTAGTAAACACTTTACATACATCTTCTATTCATCCTTATCATGACGACTTTCATGATCAAGCTACGGTAGCTTATAAAGGCGAATCGTGAGTATAACATTACTTTCCAAAACCCTTTTGGATGATTAGGATGTCTAACATCTCCAACCTTTGTAAATTCTCATCCAATATGAGAACATATATTATACTCTATCATATTGCAACCAAAACATTGTTTCAGATATCGTTATATCTGCCACACATGATGGTTTCAAACAATTCTTTCACTCCTAGATAAACTTGATATTAAAAAAATCAAGTATCATGGAGGCAAACATGATACTTAAGATACTAACATCGAATTGTTACTCTCGATTTAATACCAACTATTAAATTTCACGGAGTAAATAGAGTTTGCTGAAAGTTTGCAATAGGACTTAAACTTTAGATTGACACTCAACACAATACGTTACTACCAGTAAAGTATATATCCGAATTCTATAGTTCTATTATCTCAATTACAACTAAGCATAAGGTGGTGAACGAATGCCAATAACTACAAGAAATTATGCAAATTCACTTTGATTTAATTTATGATAAATTGAGTTCTACTAATCCAAATTAGAAATGAACTCCCACTCAAAACGACATCCCTCGTGTCTTTTTGGTGATTACATGAACCAAATCCACTACACCAAGTCCGATCATCACGTGAGTCTGTAGCTTCAAAGGCGAGCATCCATATGGTCATCATATCAAAACATATGACACATGCTTAACCTTTCGGTCCGTGTTCCGAGGCCATGTCTCATACATGCTAGGCTCGCCAAGTAAGAACCTTAGTATTCAAGGTGTAACTCTTACACCCGAGATATGCTCATGGATTCAAGTACACCCGATCATCACGTGATGTCTTGAAGCGACGAAACATTGTCGGTGCATACTTAAGGAAGAACACATTTTTATCTTGATATCTAAAAGAGGGATCACCTTATTATGCTAACAAAGCGCTAAAAAAGCAATATAAGATGCTATCAAACATCATATGTTTATTAGTGAAATGATATGGTTCCCGCAGATGATCTCTATCATGTGCACCGTGGTATGATCACTATCATACCTTTATGTGTAAGGCCAAGGTCTATGGAACTTACACGCTATGTGTGTTGTAAGAGTATCATCTCATACTTCTACTTACAACATCACCATATCATAACACTAGCCCAGCAACAATCTAAACTAGACGCCTCTAATTTATTCATTGCAAGTTTTACGTGGCTTAGGGCTTTCGAAGATAGAACCGTTCTTACCTACGAACATGAACCACAACGAGGATAACCAAATTGTTGACAACTCGTTGCAAATTAGATATTGACTATAGTAGGAGAGACAGACACCCGCTAGCCACTTATGCAAAACTAGTTGCATGTCAAGCGTGGAACAGGTCTCATGTGCGAGGACATGTAAAGTTTGTCCGGGCCGCTTCATCCCACTATGCCACCAATATCCAAAGTACAACTAAGAAGCAATAAAATGATCATCATCGCTCACATACTCATATGTGTACTACCCGTGCAAAGTATCTATGCATAGATCCGGATCTGATACCACTGTAGGGTTCGCAGCATAGAAAACAAAAAATTTCCTACGATGGGAACAACTATGTACCAAGATCTATCTACTAGATACAAACAACGGGCGGATGTATATCCGTAGAGAACATACCCTTGAAGACCGACAAAGCTTGACGAGTCCAAACTTGTGGTTGATGTAGACGATCTCTTGCCGATCTCAAGATCGAGAGGAAGTCCTAGCGCCGCAAAACAGCAGCGCATCCGTGCTCGCACACACGTTCGAGGCACCGAGCAACCTCCGCCTCCTCGCCTCAAAGGATGCAGCGAAGCACAACTCTTTCTTGCCGAATAGCCACCGGGAACATGTATCTCGCTAGTCCGAGACCATGGGGGATAAATTCTAGAGGGGGAGAGAGATCCTTCACGAGGAGGTGTGGTGTGAGAAGAGGAGAGGGGGGCCTTTTATAGGGGAGAGGGGGGCACCCAAGGGGCATGGCGCCCAGCCATGGGGCTGCCCCCACCTATTCCACATTCATGTGGGTGGAGCTCCCACTCAAAATGAAAAGCCTCCACTCCCATTAAAAAGCCTCCACTCAAAAATCCACTCACATGCATTAAATTTCCACCAAATTTAATGCAAGCTCTCATTTAAATAAAACTCTTTTATTTAATTATTCAGAATTTTGTAATTACTGTAATTAACAAACATTCACATAAAACCCCTTGCTAGTATTCCATTTCACATGCAGAACCAGTTTCAGTAATTTCAACCGAAACAGTTTCGGTGTCTAGTGAAATAAATTCCTGCGCTTTCCTTTTCTTTTCGGCATGAAAATTTTGCTCCAATTGGATGTCGGTGTCTCTTAAGTGTGTCACCCTACGGTTCGAGAATAATGCGGACATGATCGAGACTCCTCTCATATCAATAATCAGAAGCGGGATCTGGAGACCCATACTGACTCCCACACATTCAACGATGACTTTCTTGTGATCGTCGGAACCTTTTACGCTAGTATCTTAATCCCTTTGTTTCACGATATATTACCTGTCCGAGATTCGATCATCGGTATCTCCATACCTAGTTTGATCTTGTTACCGACATGCACTCTTTTCTCGTTCCCATGATATAACATTCTAGTGATCAAATCACTTGCTTGCAAGCTAATCAATGTGATATCACCGAGAGGGCCCAGAGTATATCTATCCGTCATCGGGATGAACAAATTCCACTCTCGATCCATGGGCCTCAACATAACACTTTAGTAGTTCTGAATCCATCTTTATAATCACCCTGTTACGGTGTGACGTTTGATGTTATCAATAAACTCTTCCGGTGTTAGTGATTGACATGATCTCATGGTCTAAGGATTAGGATCACTTCGTAAGTTGTTATAGCAACATAAACTCAATGACTTTGATCGTAATGCTATACTTCGGATGAATGTTCATCACATCATTACACTAATGTTGTGACCTCGTTATTAACAACATCCAATGTCCATGATCAGGAAACTTTGATCATCATGTTAATCAACGAGCTAGTTTATAAGAGAGGCATAACTAGGAACTTCCTTTTTGTTTATTAAACACACATGTATTAAAGTTTCCGTATTAATACAATTATAGCATGTAAAATAAACATTTATCATAAATAAGGAATACGATAATAACCACTTTATTATTGCCTCTCGGGCATATTCCCTTCATCACTATCTACTTTGCATCTCTTAGCCTCAATGTTATGGATGTGTGTTTCATCCCTTTCGAGATTTAGAAGAAATAAACCATTCACAACAGGTGCATGACCATAAAAGATGTTACTCATATAAATAGAACAACCATTATTCTCCGATTTAAATGAATAACCGTCTTGCAATAAACACGATCCAGAAATAATGTTCATGCTCAACGCAGGAACATAATAACACTTATTAAGGTTTAAAACTAATCCCGAAGGTAAAACTAAGGAGAGCGTCACGGCCATCACATCAACTCTTGATCCGTTGCAACGCCGCATCGTCACCTCATCCTCGCCGTCATTTATTACGTAGCTCTGTTTGAAGTTACAAATATTAGCAACCAAAGATCAAATACCTAGGCACTACAACAAGGGCTAGTAAGGAAAACATCAATAACATGTATATCAAATATACCTTTGATGGTGTCAGCCTTCTTGTCCGCTAAGTACTTCGGACAGGTGCGATTCCAGTGACCCTTGTCCTTGCAATAGAAGCACTCAGTGTCCGGCTTGGGTCCAGACTTGAGCTTCTTCTCGCTAGGGCAACGCTTCTGTCACGCCTTTCTTGAAGGGCTTCTTTGATCCCTTACCTTTCTTGAAGGTGGGGGGCTTGTTAACCATCAACACATGTTTATCCTTTTTGATGTCCACCTCCGCAGCCTTCAGCTTTGCGAAGAGCTCGGTGATCGTATCAGTGGAACCAATCTGATTATGAGTCACTACAAAACTTTTGTAGCTGGGAGGGAGTGATTGCAGAACCTGTCAATCTTGAGCTCCTCTGAATCTTGCAGATCAGCTTGCTCAAGGCGTTGAGTGTAGCCCGACATCTTTATGGCGTGCTCACTATGAACTCCCTTCCTCCATCTTGCAGTTAAAGAATTTCTCAGAGATCTCATATCTCTCAGAATGGGCCTAAGTCTGAAACATATTTTTCAGCTCCTCAAGAATCTCAAAGGGCCCGGGATAGTCTTCAAAATGATTTTGAAGGTCCGATTCCATAGAAAACAACATGGTGCTCTTAATCACACCATAATCATCTTTGGGCGACTGATAGACAGCTTTCTCATCATCCGGCACATCTACAGCAGGGGCGTCGCCTAGCTCATTCTCAAGGACATATTCCTTTTGACCGCCAGAGAGAATGATTCTCAGATTGCGAAACCAGTTGGTGAAGTTAGAACCATTGTTTCTAAGGTTTTATTTCTCAGCGAAAACGTTGAAGTTGAAGTTGGACTTAGCCATTTGATCTACAATATTTGCAAGTACAAATTAGACTATGTTCATGATAACTAGTTCAACTTAATCAAATTACTAGATGAACTCCCACTAAATTCAACATCCCTCAAGTTGTTTAGTGAACATGATCCAAATTCACCACACCTAATCCGATCTTCACGAGAAGAGATGTGGTTTCAATGGTGGACAACGAAGTGTCGATCATATCATTCATATGACTCATGCTTAACCTTTCGGTTCATGTGTTCCGAGGCCATGTCATACATGCTAGGCTCGCGTCAAGTAAAACCCAAGTATTTCCGCGTCCTAAACTGGCTTGCACCCGTTGTATGTGAACGTAGAGTCTATAGCACCCGATCATCACGTGATGCTTGGACACGATTTAACTTCGAACGGTGCATACATGGGGAGAACATAGTTTTATCTTGATCTTTAAGTGCGGAATCATCTTATAATGCTACCGTCGCGATCTAAGCATAATAAGATACATAAAAGGATAAACATCACATGCATATAACTTTATGTGACATGGTATAGCCAATCTTCGCGCAATGATCTCCATCTTGTGCGTGCCGGCATGATCTCCATCACTCCACCATGATTGCCTCCACCACGAATAGCAACTAAAACTATTGCTAACTACTTAGCGATAAAGTGAAACTATTACATGGCGTATAAGAAGTTGACACACAGGTCATACACAATTATAAAGACAACCATATGGCTCCTGGCGGTTGTGTACTCATCGACATGCAAGTCATGAAACATTACAAAACATGATCATTGCATACAACATACACATCACATCTTGGGCCATACCATATCACAGAAAACACTCCCTGCAAAAACAAGTTAGACGCCTCTACTTTGTTGTTGCATGTTTTACGTGGCTTATGGGAGTAGCAAGCTAAGAACGATTCTTACCTACGGAAATCCACAACGGTGAAATTATGGTTGCCAAACTCCGGTGTAAATCCCATGACAACTATAGTGAGAGAAACTGGCATCCACCGGCCGCATGTGTGGAACAAGCCACACGTCAAGTATGGAGCCGGTCTCACGAACGACATCGCGTAAGGTTGGCCTGGACCGCTTCAATCCCACTATCCCACGTCATAAGAAGAACACAAACAAGAGGCTTGCAACACAAAACATCAACGCCCGCAACAACCATGTTATGCGTTCAAGGGTTTCAAAGATAGTAAATCAAAAAAATTCTACGGATGCGAACGGAAAGCCAAGATCTAATCTAGGAGATGCAAACAACGAGGGGGATTAGATGAGATCTTCATACCCTTGAAGATTCGCACAGCGGAACGTTCGTCGGAACGTGGGTGATGTAGTCGTACTTGCTTCTCCTCCTCGCGATCCGATCCGATCTAACACCGCAAGTGGCGATGCCTCCGAGAGATGCACACGTGCGGCACCTCGACGTATCCTCCTTCCTCGGTCCAGCAAGTATGGTGGAGAGACGGATTGGATCTACAACGCGACGGCACGGTGCAAGTGGTGGAGAGTTTCTGCAGCAGAGCTTCGCCTACGTGCAGTCGGGAGGGAGAGAGAGAGGAGGGAAGCAGGGCGGCTAGGGCTTGAGGAGGAGGTGTGTGGGAGGTGCCCATCCTCTATTTATAGAGGGTGGCGCCATCCTAGCCCTCCCCAAGCCCTAGGCCGGGCCAAGGAGGAGGAGGGGGGCAAGTCTCTCTTCTAGAAGCTTTCCTAGGGTTTGCCCTAGGTCGGCCGGCTGGGCCCTATGGGCCTTGTGCCCTGGCCCAATGCAGCCAGGCACTCCCTCATAGGCCCATGACCCTCCCGGCAGGTGGGGCCACGTTGGTCCCTCCCAAGGTTCTAGAAGCTTCCGATACAATGATTAACCCAAACAATTTGAACTCCAAAACTGCATTGCCTTATATGAATCTTATTCTCCGACCATTCTAACCTCTCGTGATGTCCCGGATCCCATCCGAGACTCCAAACAAAAACTCATAAACCAATTATCCAATCTATCCTAGCGCCAAGACACGTTATGTGTGACCCTCCGGGTTCGAGAACATGCAAACATGATCTTATATCAATAATCAACAGCGGGGTCTGGAAACTCATATTGACTCCCACACATTCATCGATGATTATATTGGATGAACCACAATGCCAGGATTCAATCAAATTCCATATATATATTCCTTCTGCCTCGATATTTTACTTGCCCGAGATTTGATCGCTTGCATCGTCATACCTAGTTCAATCTCGCTCACGGCAAGTACTTTACTCGCTCCGTAATCCGATATCACTTTGTGATCAACTCCTTAACCACATGCTTGCAAGCGGTGTTGATATCGACACGAGTGGGCCCAAGTATATCTCTCCGACTTGGGAGGGACAAATCCCATCTCGATACATACAACCCAACAGGTACTTTCCGATCACCTGAGAGACACCTTTATGATCACCCTCTCATAGGATGACGTTTGATGACCTCAAAGCTTTCTTCCGATACCAGGGAGTTGTATTATCTCATGGTCTAAGGAATACAATATTTGACATAAGAAAAGCTTCGCAAAGATGAACACGATCTAATTGCTCCGCTTAGTTTGGGTCTGTCCACCATATCATTCTCCCAATGATATGATCTCATTATTAATTGACAACTCATGTCTATGGTTAGGAAACCTTAACCATCATTAATCAATGAGCTAGTCCATAGAGGCATACTAGGGACACGGTGTTGTTCACAAACCACACAAGTATTAAAGTTTCCGCTTAATACAATTCTAGCATGGAATATAAACTTTATCATGAACAAGAATTATAATAATAACATCTTTATTATTGCCTCTAGGGTGTAATTCCAACAGATACAGCCAAAATTATGATAAACCTTGAACATGAAATTTTTAGTTTATTTTAAACCCGTTAAACGCACGCACCGTATAGTACGATTTAATTTGAAACATGACTGTACACTAGAAAATGCAGGGCTGGTCCTAATATTTCGGGGCCCAGGGCAAAAATAAAATTTTGGGCCCCTTATTATATTTTTTTGCGTATATGAGATGATGAAAAAGAAATATATAAGTATACTCCAACTATAATATTCATATAGAAATAACAATGTTTACATGATACCTCAAATTTCCTCAAAATTTCTAGAAGCAAAGTCCGAAAATTACAATGGAACTTAAATAGGAAAAGTTTAAAACATGAGAAAACAATCACGATTACTACTGAAACACAATTTTAGTCTTGAAGAAAAATCGCACGAGATAAAAAATTTAGATAAGCAGAAACAATGTTTAGAGACATGAGGAACAAAGTCATAATAAAATATAAATCTAATTTAAACATGATAGAAGGTAAAGAAAAAATAAAATTGAAAGGAAAAGGCATGAAAGAAATATACCAAAGAAAAAACAGGAAAATGATGAAAGGGAACGAGACAGAAAGAAAATACATAATGAAACTTACGTAAGAAAAATAGAAAAAATAAGGAAAACAGACATGAGTTGATGTGTTGAAAAGAACCCGTCTCGTATGTCTCTGATGAGTATGCCGACACCTTTTCGAGTGGATGCGGGGATCGATAGGATAGCAATACCCAAAGCTACATGCTATAACCATTCCCGGCCCACTACCGATTTTCTTTAGTGAAACTGTACTAGGAAACTACTCGCGCTAGGACTCGGGAAGCAAACAGAGCGATCGATGAATCGATCAATTTTCTAGGAGTAGGACTGGCCACTGCGAGTCGAGCGTTGCCCACAAGCCTAATAAAAAAATCTTTTTTATATGTATACTAGGCTTATGATTTTTTGGACCCTTAACTTTTTGGGCCCATCGGCCAGCCCCCCAACCCCAAGGGCCCTCGAGAACATGATGTAGGAAAATGAGTTATATTTTCTGCAATATAAATATTTCTATTTTCATACGACTTCACTCAGCGTGATCGACGAGAGTGAAGATTAAACTAGTCATAGTAGAATTAATAAATATGATAACACGTGTCATGAAATATTATTAAATTATGAAAAGAGGCTTGTGATAATTAGCTATGTTACAATAAGTCACACACTCAAGACAAGAAAAGTTTACCACCTAATAAATGAGACCCTACCCACTATGAATATGGTATTTTTTTTGAAAAGAGTATATATTAATATCACAGGATACCAATTATACCCGGCCTCTGTAACAACGCATGCCCTAGCGGCCATACGGATGCACATAGCTTAGGAAAAAAATTACAAAAAAGAAAAGTCCCGCCACGTAGAACTAATCCTCAAAGCAACGACACTGACACCATCAGAACAACACAAATAGTCCTCCACTCCAATAACAACGCCTTTAAGAAGAAAATAGTGCCCAAGCACCGTCGTTGCCCGACCAAAGATCATAATATTTAACCCTGGAGAAAGTCCTTGCTCACAAAACAATGCCTTCAACAATGTCATTCTCAGGCACAACCAGTTAAGGCCAGACCTTGGATTTTCACCCTGCAAGATAAGACTGGGAACTCCCCCTGTGTTTCCTTCCCGCACCAACAGTCGCTGCAACGAGTCCTAGATCACGCAGCTAGTTCTCTGTCGCCACAAGAACAAAAATCACCATCGCTACCCTCATATTTCCGCTTTCCTGACATTCTCCACATCTGACTTCACCATGGTTCTAAGAATGTCACTTGGTGGGAACAAACAATAGAGCTTCGCAACGCTCTCGCTAAAACCAAACGACCAGAAAAACAAGGTGCGCACGACCGAATACCTTCCGATCCAGCAATCTCCAGGCATGATACGCCCATGGTAGTTTGCCGACTGAGCCTTCCGGGACCCGCCTCTCCAGACCAGATCAACGAGGCAGACATCAAGCAGATCTTCGTCTTCGTGCGACAAGAAACCAAAGGACCACCTCCTTTATTATATCCGACATAGCGATCCCCACACCGCCGCCGGTTTCCGGAGAACGGATCGAGCAGGCAATTAGGGATAGAGAGCCGATCTAGGTCTTCCAACGGAATCCCATCGCCGGCACCTCCTCCACCATATCGCCACCCGCCCCACTCCGGTAGAGGTCGCCGCCTCCAGATCCGAGCTCCCATGAAGCCACCGCCGGGCCGGAGCGTGAGCGCCGATGGTGAGGGGGCCCATCCAGCACCGGTGTTCTCCCTACCGCCACGCTGGGACCGAGAGGCCAGATCCCCGCCGCCCGCATCACCGACGCCACGCACTTAGGCTAGCTACCCTCTGGAGGCGACGAGGAGGGAGAAGGATGGAGGGGGTAGGTGGCGGGAGGAGGGCCCCCTCGGAGAGAGAGAGGAGGAGGGGGAGGGGGGAGAGGGGGGCTATCTTTTCTTATGCCACCATGAAGATGGTAATATATGCGAGTATATATATGTAGCAAATAATACATTGATGTTTTGGAAGTTGCAGATCGAGTAGATCGGTTGCCATCAAGCAACCTAGATCGCTATGGAAACCACGAATATTGGTGTGTGGCCGCTGATACCTTGCATATGTGATCGCAGAGTCCATTTGGTTGCCATCTCAAGGTCCTAGATGACCCGTTCCTCAAGGGCGTTGCCTCTGGTCTACCACGGCGCACATTTATGTGTGGATGAATCATCACCAACGAGAAGGCTATGTGCTCACGTGATGTCCGACCGTCTGTCGCATAATGTTGAGACATTGGAGACGTCAAGATCGACATCTCCATATCCTCGATTACCAAAGTGTTGACATGATATCAAGGATTTAAAGGTTGGCTAGGCTCAAGGTATTATCTCCCATGCTCATGTCGAGTTGAGAACACTTATTGTTGGTGGTCTGTGAGGGAGTACTTGTAGAGGATGGGGATAAGACGATGATTCACTACTCGTTGTGTGATTCTTATGCAATTGATGACTCTAAGAGCATCTCCACTCCTTCCCTCTCCAACGGGTGTTCGGTGGTTCGTCTTATGGAGGGACGTCGTATGTACCTCCCATCGGGGTCATCGCCTCACAACCATCAGCCCCAAACAGCCACCCAAATCGCAATTGACAAATTAAAACATTTAAAAGTCGGAATTTTTCCGCCACCGGGCACATCATAGTCTCAGCGATACAATCGCCGCAAATCACCGCAATACAAGTCGAGCGATCAAAATAAACATGCGAGGAACATGAAAATCAAACGAGGAGATCATCCGCCACGGTAGGAGGCACCTACGGGTTGCCGGGCGGCAACGGTGGGTGCCGATCGTGGTCGGGTCGCAGTCTCAGATCGGGTGTCCTGGTTAGCGGACACTCGGCTCTCGGAGAGGATCAATGCGCGCTAATCAACACACCACACCTTCACCTCATCATCCATGTACTTCGTGTCGAACACCAAGATTGCCAAGTCCGCCCTCCTCTTCTTTGGCACCACGTTGGCCTTCATGAGGCCGAGCTTGATGTCCTGCCGCTCGATGACCAACAACCACCTCACCGCGGTGATCACTTCCATCCTGATGGCCATGCTATCCCCTCATGACGGCATGCCGCGGCGGCATTGGCCATGCAGGATAGGATGGAGAAGTGTAGCTTCTCGATGGCCGGTTCCACATCCCTCATGGCCTTGGCCTTCTTGTGGCCAACGGGTCGACCCTCCGAGGCCACCGATGGCGCCACCCCGGGGTCGTAGGCGGTGGTCTTGGCCATGGTGAGAGGTCCACGTCTCCGCCTACTTGTCGCACCCCTCGATCCGTGAAAATACATGGGTGAACTTGAACTCGTTGTCATCGTTGTCCTCTCGGTAGGCGGCAATCATGTCACGCATCTACAAACAAATACCAATAATGAAGTATAATTTCAAAGGGGAGGGAGTGAATGGTGATGGAGGGTGCTAACCTGATCGTCGTAGTTGGTGCCGACATGGACATGGTGTACCTCCTCCACGACGCCATGCCACTTGTTGCATGCATGCTGGATCATGGACCAATGGTGAGACATGCCGGAGTCTTTGTGGTCATGGCACAAGGACTTGAAGTAGGGATCCAAGACCTGCACCTCATCGTACACCGCCTTCACCCTCTTCCAATAGCAAACGAGTTTGGTTTGGCACGGTGAAGGGTCTATGCGATGGTCTTCCAAGCTTCGCTAGGCACTGTACCTCGAGATCCACTTGGGTTCGTGGCCACCGCCTCTTTCTTCTTTTTCGCCACATCCACCTCCACCAACTTATTTTCCCTTTGGTCGGCCACGATGGTCACCGCACCTCCACCACCTCACCATAGGCCTTCCGCCTCCGTGTAGACCTCGTCCTCCCAAGGATCATCGTCTTCTTCTTCATCAAGATATGCAACGACTTCTTCTTGCATGAACACATGGGTGATTCGGCGATGATGTCGGCAATGATGGAGTCGTTGTTGTGCTTTTGCTGAATAGGTTGGGGTGCTCTGGATACTTCATCCCGCGTGAACTGGGTGAAGGAATCCATGTGAGGGTACGCTGCCATTGGAAGGAGGGCGACGATGGGCCAGCGAGGTGTCGCTGGCAAAGGAGTTAGTCGAAACCGCTGAGCGATGCGATGCCGGTTTACTGGCCGGACGGGCGATGCGCTAGACATGACAGAGGAGACACCGTGCTCTAGCTCCCAATGATGTGCAGGCCAACGTTTTAAGACGGCGTCGCTGCCCTCTGCTGCATGCGCCTCCGCTTCCTACGTAGCCTCGAGTTCTTCTCCCTCAACCGGCGGATGGTGTTCTTCACCTTCTGACGTTGGATGTCGAATGCCCACTCCACGTTGGTCATCTCCTCCGGTCGCTTCTTGTCGGCCTTCCTCTTCTTCCTGGGCACCAACGCTCGGGGATCTTGGTACCTCTTTGGTGGTATGGTGGTGGTGAAAGGTGGCACACGAGAGGGTAGGGGCGAGGCAGAGAAATGGCGGGAGGGGGTAGTCACAGGGGGAAATGGCGGGACTTGGCGGCCAGGAGGGTATTGGAGTCTGAAGGAGATATTTCCTAGAGGCAATAATAAAGAGTTTTTATTTGATTATCTCTTTTTCATAATACGTTTCTTACCATGCTATAATTGTATTAATACAAACCGTTAATACACGTGTGGTATGTAAACAACCAAGTCTCTAGTTACCTCTAGTAAATTAGCTCATTGGGCAAGTGACGATCTTATGATTTAGAGATCATGGTGATAGTGCCGATCGACAATGAGGTCACATTATTGGATAATGATGTGATAGACATTCACCCTAAAGTTAATCACAATGAGATCTAGTTACTTAAACGTTCATCATTGATGATAACATAGAGACATCGTGGCTTATATCCTTCGATCGTGAGATAATGCATAATCACCGCTTTTGAGGGATACTTTGATGATATCAAGTATTAAGCCATCAAAGGGTGATCATAAAGGTATCGTTGGGTTTCAAGAAATGGGTTGATGGGTTTTATCAAGACCAGGATTTGTCAATCCAAGTAACGAATAGATACACGTGGCTAACTCGATGATGTTGCATTAACGGCTTGCAAGCGTATGATTGGATCATGGAATGCAATGACACAGAATGAGTAAACGAGTTCATCAAGAATTAGATCGAACACAAGTATGGAGATGCTTGAGATCAAATCTTGGATGACCTAGGTATTGTAAGGCAAAGGAATAGGACTGCACAATTAAGGTTCAAGCGATGAGATTATGTAACATCCCAGTATTTAGGACCTAACGAAGGGTAGATTTTGGAATAGGTATTGTTGCATGCATATATTTGTGAAAATGCGGGTAAATTTTTTGCCAAATAAAAACCTTGAGTGATCAATGTTTATTTCTTACTTTGAGAGTAGGTTTAGTCTTAAAGGAGGATTGCTATAAACTTTGAGATGATCTCAAAGGAGTTATGGGTGTTTTGAAATGAGTTTGGATTTTAAAACTTAAGTGTTTTATAATTTAAATAATTTTTATATAAGATTTGAATCTTAAAATAAATATGAGAAAGGTATGATAACTTAAATATTATCTAAAAGAAATATGGTATATGAAGTACATTTCTTATTCAGAAACAAACTACAAAGAATAACTTACTGAAGTTATTCCAAACTTTACAATTCACACAAGAGAGAAGAATAAAATATTCTTTATTAATAAATATATAATCTTCATTACAAAGAAACCAAATAAAGATTACAAGAATTATAAAAGGAAAAATTACAAAAGATTAAGAAAAGTACATTGGTATATCTCTACCAACTATCCTATATCTAAACTACACTAAATCTTCATTTTGATCTTTGTACCTGGAAAACAAAGATTAAATAAGAAACAAAACAAGATTAGTGTTAATATATATTTCTCTCAGATATGTCAGTGAGATGCACTTGACAATCTCATCATTGAGAAATGATAAAGGGGCAGGTTTCACCAATATGAAAGACTTCATCTTTCATAAATTCAAAGCTAGAATACAAATGATAGCCAAAAGGGACCAATTCACCAGCCAGTGTAAAAGTAATTTGGTAATGGTAAGTTCACCAATTCTGAACCTATCCACATGTGCATAGCAGGCTCACAAGCTGCACACACACACACAGCATGCAAAAGGGTGAGCTGTCGACCTCACAAGCACAGCCAGCATAACAAAACCACAACACAGCCGTGGAGATGCACCTCAGTGCATCACTCCACTACATCACACCACAGTACAACCAGGGTGAACACCAACCAAACCAAGAACAACAACCAAACCAACCACCTAGATCAACCCAAACATCATCAGGATGGTGACATAAGGAGAGGATTGAATCGGTGGATAGCAAGGTCAAGCCAGAGCTAGGAGGAGCAAGCTCAAGAGCAAGCTCAGAGCCAAGAAAAGCAGATCAAGATCAAGACCAAAATCAAGATCAAGATCATCATCAATATACTACACCAACATCAAATCTTGTGGTGAGTCTCATAAAACCATCACATGCTTTCATCAGAATATCTAAACAAAGCATGTGTTGCTTTATGTAATGATCTCTCAATAAGCACCCAAGAGGGGTGAATTTATCCTAGATATTTTAGGTAAAAGGATAAGAAATCAAACTCACCACAAGCACTAAACCCTCAAAGATCATTGGGTTTAGTGTTATTTTTGCAACTTAGATTATTTTCATTTGATCTTACCAGATCAGGGCACATATCTCAAAAAGAGAGTAGCACCTCTAAATCTATAAGATTCAAACAAACTAATACCCAACTAACTAGGAATCACATCCTAGGGCCTCAGACCCACATCATAGGCATGAATAATAATAAAAGCTTCCATATCATCTTATCAGTTTTAATCACAAGCATAATAAAATTAAGCCCATAAATAAGACTCAATCACTTGTCTGCCAAATCATATTGGTATCACAAGGACATATTGTATATGAACTAAAACCAATCCTTGTTCAGAATCCACACATAAAAGGGACAACCAAATATATATCATTTTCCAAGCTAAGTGCCAGGAATCAACATTTAAAAGGAATCTATACATCCACAGAAAATCATTACATATAATGATTTGATTCAGAGTGTATCATCTCAAACAAAACCATATTATGATTGCAGTAATCAACCACTGAGAGAAAACTATCACAAGATGAGTAATCCGACAAGAGAGTAAACTCGCATCAACAACATAATCCAATCAAGGATTTGATTGAAACAACTAGCATGTATCATGGTGGATTACCACTAGGACAACTGACAGCAACTAGTATCATCAAAGCTACTATCAATCCTTAACCACAACAAGCAATCATTTCACATGATCAAATATGATCAAAACTAGATTTAAAGCATCATAGATGTGATCAACAGAGGGGTTATGAACCCTAATCCTAAGATGAACTCAATCAGCACATAATCACTCGACATCAGAAGCCACTAACTACACACCAAAAAGAATCAAGGCAGAAGCATGGACAAACACCATAGAGACTACTTACCCGAGGTCCTCGCAGATGAATCGAAGAGGAAGCAGAGGGCGACAAACCACAGGCACAGGAGCACCAGAGGGCCAGAACCTGCACCTACCACGGCGCAAGAAGTGCAAGACGAGACCAAAGACACCACCACAAAGTAGATCACTACATGGCGACAACAAATTTTCCGAACCCTAGGGTTCAGGAATGGGGTGGAACTGACCACAGGGAAGCCCCAAAGTCAAATCCAAGTAGATAGAACGAAAGAGCATCATCGACAACCCCAACTCAAGACCATGGCGGCCAGATTTCACCGACCATGCAGAATCGATGGTGGCGGCATCGCCGGCCACGGGGGCGAGTCAGGGGAGGAGGAGATAAGGTCGAGAGAGAGAGGAGGCAGTGTGGGCTGGGTGGGCCAAAACCCTTCGGGGTAGTTATTTGACCCTGCCCTATTGGGCCACCTTGGCCCAATAAGCCCAAGGGGCCAGCCCAAGTTATTTAATAAATCGTTTGATCAGTTAGAAAAGACCAAAATACCCCTAACCTAAATAAAATTATAGAAAATAAAATAAAAGTCCAAAAATTATAAATAAAATATTTTTGGATTCACAATAATCCACTCTGTCCAAATAAAATAAGATATAAAATTTTGGACATTTGAATTTTTATAAGAATTTTGTAATTTATATATTCCTTATGGAATTTTACAAAATTATTGAAAGGTGATAAAAATAAATAAAAATCACTTTCATTATTTATTAATATTATAGTATTTTTGAAAAATACTAAATAAATATTTAGTAATAAATTTAATGTATAATAATAATTCCTAAAAGAATTATTAAATCAATAAAAGTCAAATAAGAAGGGTAATTAAATAAAATAATTCAATATATGCAATAAATATTAAAAAAATTATAAATGCTTTATTAAAAGGGCACCTTATATAGGGAAAATGCATATAGAATGGAATAATGCATTACATTACTTGCATAATCATTTTGTTTTTAAATATTGTCCTTACCGCAATAATGATGTTTTTGTAGAACTAGAAGCTCAAGGTCCAAAGGTAAGCATCAGACTTCACTACCTTGCCATCACAAGGCAAGTTCATCACTTGCTCATGTCCTTTGAAGAGTCTTTATCAAAGTATTTGCAAATTGTGTGTTATCATATATGCTACTCCCTCCGTTCCTTGATATAAGGTGTATAGTTTTCTGTAAAAAATTCCAGAATATAAGGTATATGGTGGGACTGTGGGATTTTTTACATAATTTAGGAGTCAAACTGATTTGGAGAGATGAGATACCGAGATTTCCATATTTTCCTCTATTCTCACATCGGTCACCTACATGTATTAACATCTAAAAGTATCGATTTTTTTCCTTTTAGCCTATGCGCTAATATTCGTGCAAGAAAACTATACACCTTATATCAAGGAACAGAGGGAGTATAAAAGAAAGAAAATATTATTTTCATAAACAAAGAAATCATAGATATCATCCTAAGTGGTGATATAATGGAGCAATAGAACTTAGAGTTCTAATTGCAACAATGATGATCAAGTAGGGACTTAATAACCCCTGACATCAGTGATTCTAGCACCGTATATTACGCGTTAGCCATGAGATTTGGAATGGGACAGAGAAGTCAGTTGTATCTTCTTCCTCTCGCATGAAGCCGGATGTGCAGGTCGTGGCTTTTATCCTCGTAGCGTGCATATTAATTGGTAATTCGTAGAGGATATGCAGCATATGGGTGGGAACCCTCATCGTCCCACGATAGTTCTGGCATCTAACGGTTTGTATAAACCATTGCCGTAATTCATTATGTGGTCATGGTGTACACCAAGGAGGCATGCGGGGTCGCGAAGGGGGGCAGTGATTGGCTTGGACCAACTACTGGGCCCCACATCATGGAATTGTGGACGGGAAAGTATGCGCGGTTGTGCAACAAGGAGTTGATCTCTCATGGGTAAAGTAACGCACCTCTGCAGAGTGTAAGAACTGTAACTTGTTACTCCCTGTTCTGGGAAGGAGCTACGAACGCGGCAGGAAAGTAACTCCATGAAAGTTCTGGTCAACCTATGAAGGCTGGTTGTCATAGTTCTTCGGAATAAAATCAATCTTTGAAGAAAGATTTACAAAAACTGCATAGTGCCAAGGATTTATAATACGAGGTGGTAGTCAGAGCATCAAACTTCCCACCTTGCATATAATGAACTTGTTGGGTAACGCTGTTACTTATTCTTTCCTTTGAACCCTTGCTTAGACTCTGAGGATCCCGAAGACGTGCCAATGTATGCAGTCGAATGCCAAGAAGACGTGTTCTATGATGAACCTAATCTATCCATAGGAGTTAAAGGCGTGAACTATGAGATCCGCTATGGTGTCGATGAGAACGAGTCCACTTAAGTGTCTAGTTAGTAGTAACTAACGGGTTGAAAGATGAACTCTATAGAATAAGTTGTTGAGCCCCTTCTAGTCGGAGTTGTTACTTAAGTTTTCACGAACACTTTATATTTTGGTAAGTTGGATCTTTTGGAAGTCTTGAACTTCCGGTATTGTAATAATAATGTGTGTACTTTTATAATATGGACCCGCAATGTTTCTGTTGTACCACTCTGAGGGATGTGATATTTACGAAACGGTGTTCTGTGAATGTCATGTCAACGACTATAGTGTACTACACATGTAGTGGTATGCTGGGTCACCACAGATTAACATGAGGGAACGGGGATCATTATGGACATCTAGGTCCTGATGTTGATTATTGATACAAGAAGAGTCTTGGTCATGTATGTAGCAACTCCGAGCCGAAGGGTGACACACTTAAGGTTGGGGACGCTTTGGGATCGAACCAACACCGAAGGAGAAACGAGAGAGAGAAATCAGAAAGGTTCTAGGTATTATCCGATATTGATCGGAAGGGGTCCGAAAGGAGTTTTAGAGTATGATATATAGTAATATATGTGTTTTATATAAATTAGTTGAATTAATATTAACATATTAAAATAGAGGGGGGATTGCGAGTTGGGAAAGCAAAATTGTGGGGGCCTAAGTAGAAAAGTTTCCAATTGGCCTGACGAAACTGACGAAGAAGGTTGCGGTTTTCAAGGAGATCGGCGCGGTTTCGGAGGTCGGTGGCGATTGGCGAGCAACCGGTGGCTAATCTCCCGACACCATGAACAGGAAAGATGAAGATAAGAACATGGGCTCCAACTCCGGTGAAGGATCCTTGACGAACATGCCAGATTCAAACGTTATTTTTGGACAAATTTAGAGGTACTTTCTTGGCCGATCTTCTCGTGATGATGGCGGGCGGCACGGTGCTCCTATTGATATGCAATTTGAAACAACAGCGAGCTTGATCTACCGGTAACAGAACTCGTATAGGTGCTTTTGCCAGAGGTTGAACAAAGACGACGATAAACACAGAGAAACAGAGATGCTCAGAGGGTTCTCACGTGACGCACAAGGCAGCGATTATTGCTCGTGGCTTGTCATACATACATGGGTCATGCCACAAGCTTCTACCATCGCTATGCTGGGGCACGACAGAAAACCAACGGGCGGATGGGGTCACAGGGAGGAGGCAACTCACCTAGGGGTTGTGGGAGTAGGGTTCGAATGGAGGCGGTAGACGGTGACGGGTACTGCGCCGGAGTGCCTGGTCCGGACAGGAAGAAGACGAGGGGAATCTATGGCTTCCCTGGCTCCTCCTGGCGCTGCATCTCACGCGACTGATGTGAAGACCGCTTGCACGCCCTTCGACTACTGTAGGTGATCATGGCGACGGCACGGCGAAGCTCCCCTCGCTGCTGCACTTGGACCAAAGGGTAACAGAGGAAACAGAGGAAGAGGAAGAGGATGGTGGTGCGAGGCTAGGGTTCCTGGAGCTGCTTTGGCTGGGGATAAGAAGGGGGTAGGCGAGTGCAGGGTGACGAGTGATATGTCGGAAACGTATCTATAATTTTTTGATGTTCCATGCTTGTTTAGTATCTACTTTGCTTTACTTTGTCCACACTTTGAGGTGCTTTTCATATGTTTTCTGGTACTAACCTATTAACAAGTTGCCACAATGCCATTTGCCTGTTTTCTTCTGTTTTTGGTTCCAGAAAGGCAGAAAATCAATATTCTCGAAATTGGACGGGACAAAAGCCAAAGTCAATATTTTACCGTGGGGAACACGAAGCCGGAATACGAGACGGATGAGACTCACAGGCCACACTCGTCATGGTGGGCCCACCTCACTGGGGTGCAAACACTGGTGGCTCTTCGCCGCATCTTCGCCATAAAAGCCCTCGATGCCTAAACGCTAAGGCACCATCAATATTCCACGAAACCGCTCAGCCGCCGCCACCATCGCCCCTAGATCGGGGATCTCAAGCTCATCCCGCACCGCCAGGGGAGATCATCCCGAGTCCTTCTTCATCATGCCAGCTCCCAGATGAAGCGTGAGTAGTTCCACCTTGACCACGGGTCCATGTAGTAGCTAGATGGTTGTATCTCCTCCTTGTGCTTTCATGTCTAGATCTTGTGAGCTCCGTGCATGATCAAGAACTAATCTATTTGTAATCATGCATGTTGTGTTTGCGGGGATCCGATGGATATTGAGATTACTATGTCAGATTGATTAATGGTTTTGTCTTATTGATTCTATCATGTCTGTGTTGTTTGTGATCTTGCATGCTCTCTGTTGTTAGTAGCTATCTTGGCTGAGTAGTTGCTAGTGACTCCAAGAGGGGGTATTTATGCTCGATAGTGGGTTCATGCCTCTACTTAATCAAGGGAAGTGACAGAAATCTCTACGGTTGTAGATGTGTTGTTGCCACTAGGGGGAAACAACGGTCTCTTGTTCATGGAACAAGTGGATTGTTTACCTTACACACTTTGCTTAAAGCAGTTGCCTATTGCTTGCAACTTAATACTAGAGGGGTTTCGGATGATAACTCAAAGGTGGACTTCTAGTCATAGATACAGTTGGATGGCGGTCTATGTATCTTCTGTATTGCCCAATCGAATCTCATAGGATCTTGATGTCTAGTATTGCATCGTTATGCCTTGCTCAGTCATGTCAATTGCCCTGCAGTAATTTGTTTACCCAGCATTCCATGTTTGTTTATCTAAGGAGAACACATCTAGTGAACTATGGACCCCGGTCCAATCTTTACCATTGATACATCTTCCATCATATCGCATTTGTCGCAAACCATCATCACCTTCCACACCATACAGTTAATCCTTTGTTACAGCAACCGGTGAGATTGACAACCTCACTGTTTGTTGGGGCAAAGTATTGAGTTTGTGTTGTGCAGGTTTCCGAGTTGCTTGCAACACCTTTGGGACGTTTCCTTCATCCTACTGGTTCGATAACCTTGGTTTCTTACTAAGGGAAGACTTGTTGCTGCTGCATCACACCTTGCTCTTGGGGTTTCCCGACGAAGCGCTTCCAGGAGCCATATTAGGCTCATGTTCCTAAAACTAAAAGAAGAAAAGAATGTTGAAAAGAGAGAATTTATTCTTGAAACTTTACTAAAAGAGTTCCATGATGTTGCTAAGGAAGCCAAAAAGGTCTTTGAGCATTTTAATATGCTAGGCTCATGTGTAGATGTTGTCTGTACTTCAGATAAAACCAAACCTAGAGAGGAATTTAAGATACCCATACCTTTTAAGCTTGTTGGGATGCATGAGGCCTTTGAAAAGAATTTTGATTGGATTGTTCCTGAAAATCCTTTTGATGAAAGTAGTGAACCAAAGAGAGATGAGAAGGGATCCTCCAAAACTCATTTGAATGAGATACCTTTCATAGTTCAAGACTTTACAAGTATTGATGTTAATTCTTCTTCATTTGAAAATACTTGATTTCTTGCTTCTTGTGCCTAACTTAAAGGCGTTAAAGAAAAGTACTTGTTGGGATATAACCCAAAAGTTTTCTTGAGTCTTGGAAGTTAATACTTCAGTAATGACCTATCCTTATCCTTTTTGTTTGCTTTTTGTGCCAAGAATAACCTCTAATGGGAGGGAAGTAAGATTTGGGAGTTGTCCCGAAATGTATTTCGCCTCCACCATAAAAATTCGTGAGGAGTCTCAGAAGTCGGATTGAGCTGAAAATTTACTTAATAAATCCTCAAAGATGTTAGATAACTTTCGTTAGTTCAACACTTTTTATTTGAGCAACAAAATATTTTCAAACAATCGGTTTCTACCGCCGTCTGCTTTACATATTTCTGCCATTATTTGCATCTGGTTCTTATTGATTCCCTTTTGGTTTCTTTTTGGGAAATTGAGATTTTTGAAGGAGTTGCTACAGTAGCTTGTGTTTTTAGTGAAAAGTTTTGCTGTTGTAAATCTAAACCCAAGGGTCTATTATCTTTTGAATACACTAATGTTGCTAATTGTGGCATCCCGCAAAACCACTACTAGAAAATCACGTCGTTTTTATGCATTGCATCATCATGACCGCATGCTCATGTCATCATGCCACATTGCATTTGAGCATCGTCATCATCTTGCATTTGCTTGCATAAAACTATTTGCGGAAATACCTGTTTTTGTTTTCTAAACGCCCCATCTTTATTCAAACGCAAAACCCGGGTCTCCGGATTATTTTGTTTTGTCTGCTATCGGTTTGCAAAAGCCCTGTTTGAAATAAATAAAATATTTAATTATTTTAGGGGGCATGAATCCGGGTCGATTCAATCTTGACGACCACCCCCAGAATAAAACGGTTCGCCCGAAATCCCTAAACTACCCAACTCTAATCCTACCCACCCCAGCCACATCACTCCCTCCAATCGGCTCTCGCCACGTCACCCTGCCCCTTCCCCTAACCTATTCCAGGCCGCCACCTAATCCTACCCCTTTCCCCACCTCTCTCTCTCTCTCCCCACAGCCCCCTCTCCTTCAAAGACACGCAGCCCACACCCACGCCCACTCCCTCTCTCTCCCCACCACCGGCCCCACCCTGCCCGACCCCACCGCCCACTAACCACTCCCCACCAACTCCTGGCGCCTGGGACCCACCTCCCACCGACCCCCACCTCCCCGCCTGCAGCCCTCCCTCCTCCTCTCAAGGCTCCTCTCCCATGGCGCGCCACCCCCTTCGCCACCGCCTCCTCCTCCTCCGGCCACCAGATCTCCTCCCCGCCTGCTTTCTCCGCTGCCACCGCCTGGCCCGCCACTGCCCCTCCGCTCCCGAGGCTGCCTTCTCGCCTCACCGCGCCTTTCCGCCACTGCTTCCTAGTCGGAGGCCCCTCTGCCGCTGGCCCACTGCCCGCCTGCCTCCTCAGACCTCCCTGCCTCCTCCTCCGTCTGCTGCCAACTCGCTGCTGCTGTTGCCGCCTGCCGACCTGCCGCCGGGCTGCTCCTCGCTGCCCGCCTCCTCTCTTACGCCTGCCGCCTCCTTCCCGAGCCTCCTCCTCCGAAGGCCCCGCTGCCTCTACAATGGCCGAGCTGAAGCTCGGCCACGCCTCGCCTGGGCTTAGTCTCGAGCCTCGGCCAGCTGAGTTCTGCGGCAGCCTTCCCGACCGCCTCGGGCCGCCGCTGGCCGTTGCCTCGCACGCTGCGCCGCGCCATGCTGGCCGCCACGCCTGCCGACGCCACTGCCTCCGCCTCCTCAAGGCCCTCGTCCTCCTCGAGGTGCAAGGCCGCCTCCTGCCTTTTCTCTATGCCAGTTGTCTTGGGACCTTCCGCTCATGAAGCGCCGCTGCTGGCCTCCGCTCAAGGCTCTGCCAAAGAAGGCCTCGCGTATAAGATCTTTGTCTCTTGTTGTCGCTTTGTTCCGGGCCGCCAAGATCGACCGACAACTCCGTATATATCAAAGATGTACCATGCGGCAAGAGAAGGTGACGGAGCCAATGGATGGATGGGTGATCCTCTCCGAAGTTGTGCCGACTGCATCACACCTCGACAAGAACGACAACGTGGCCAAGTAACCTCCAAGATCGACATCGGCACCAACCACAAGACCCCTCTGGACTCGAAGACCGATCCCGAACCCGCACGCCAAGATCTACTTCACGGATCCGAAGACCCCGGTGCGACAAGTACTCCTTCCCGGATGCGTTGCTCGAGAACACGGACGGTAAGGACACCGACGCAGAACATCAAGATCTTCGTCCCCGAACGTCAAGACCGGCCTGATACGCGGGCCCGACAAGAGCGACACCGACCAGGGCGAGTCCGGTGCGCCCCGGACGCCGAACCAAGTCCTGCTTCCCGGATGCGACAAGATCTACCTCCATTATCTGAGAACGATCCCGGAGTCCGAACCTCGATCCCGTCGAACCCTGAACCCTGAGACCGGACCCCGAACCCCGGAACCCCAAGATCTGCCGAACCCTAATGTGTGAACCCAAACCCGAGACCTTATTTTATAAATGATATATCTGATGCATATTGAATTGTTCATGCATGCATGCTTGTCATGTGGTTGGGGGCCTTATGCCGATTCACCTCTAATTAAATATGGGGCCCATATGCGGGCAAATCTAGTCTCATATTGGACTCATTTAAATTTATGCGTTTAACCGGTGCTATCATTTTCCTTGCTAATACAACATTTAAATTGCGGGGTATCTAAACAACTTGAACCGTTTAAGTAATTGTCGGGACCCCCGGTTCCGCTTAATCTGGCCTAATTGCATCGCATCTTGCCATGTCATACATCATACATGCATCATGCCCGATCTTCTGCCGTTGTATTAAATAGTGCATCCGGTTTTCTGGTAGTGTTTTGGTTCTTCGCGGATAAGGCCGTTGAGTTGTTGTGATCTTCGCCCCGATCTTCGGATGAACCCTTCGACAATGTTTTCAGGCGAGCATCTCCCCCTTTCTACCTATCTTACTTTTATAGTATTTACTCCCTCCTGTTGATCTATTGCTATCTGTGTTGCTATGCTCTAGTTTCCGTACCCGTGAAATCCCTTGCAGCCGTATATTGCCTTGGACACATCCTATTACCTGTTGTTGGTAGATAGCTGGACTTGCGCGTCGTAGTCGCTTGCTCAAGTGCTGTTGCGTGTCGTCAAGTACCACAGTTGTTGGAGAATTGCCGCATGTTTAATGTTGGAGATGATCATGGCTTTACTTTTTGCTCACTTTAATTATTGTTTAACAACTAAAATTGAAGTAGGTAAGCAGAGGCACAGGTGGGCAATAGATGTTATTTGGTTGTTACCCGTCCACTTGTGTCCCGTAGGACCCCAAGTGCTTGATACCTGTTCCTTGATTTATCGCGCTATCCACATCCGGGAGGATTATGGGACCCCCGAGCCGTGAGCTTGATTCATTTATTTCTTGGGGCCACAAACTAGTTTGAGGTTTTATTTACTATTCGCACTTATGCCATGCTATCGCTTTATTCACGACAGCGAGGAGCACATCTGTTTAGGAATTGTGACCTTACGCTGCATCGACAAGCCCAGTTTGGGTTCCTGGCCATGTACCGCCCCACAAACCTCAGTCCGTCTCAAGTCAGCTAGTCGCTATGGTGTACTCAAGGGTGTCCCCTCAAATATTTCTGAATCCTGTGATTTCTTTGTCGTGAAAGCCTCGCTGGGTTTTGATTTGGTTTTTCCGAGGTTGATCGAGTGTGTGTTGCTATTTGTGCACCGCCGGTTAAAACTTTCAAAGCCGTGTCCATGTTATGGACGACTTGGAGCACAAGATTCTCGATCATAGACAACTATAACTAAAGTAGTGCTATAAATTTGACTCTATAATGACTAGTAATCAGCTTCACTATAATGGAATGGCTAAATAAACCTGCCAACAATTGCTTGTTTGAGTTGTCGCCATGCACCATTGTACCTGACTAGTAAGTATTGCAACCACAACGGAATGGCTAATAAAAGTACCAACAACTGCTGGGTTTTTGGGTTATCTCATGCTAAAGGTGTTTGACTAGTAAGCGTCGCAACTATAACGGAATGGTTAACTAAAACTGCCCACTGCTTATTTTATCAGGATGACTATCTATATTTGACTAGTAATTGCTGCAACGATAATCGAATAAATAAAACCGCCAACCGTGGTGAGTTCATCGGTTGACTTCCTCGCTTGGTCTCGAGGGAAACACCAGATGGGTTTGCCATGAGAATCAAGTTGGATCCGAATAGATCTTTCTTACCTCTCTCGATAGCCGCCATTGTGTCAAGTCTCTATAGGTTGTATAGTGTGTCGCCGCCGCCGCTCACCACCATACCTATGTAGGCGAGGACCGCCAATTTAGCCTCGCCGTATCGCCTCAAGATCGACACTTCTTTCCTTTGCCCTTTGTCGGCACCCCTTTGTTTAAGCAGTGTTGAGATCGACGTCGTTAGTGGTTACCCTTCCGGCTTGGGCAGGGTTATGGACGCCATTGGTTATTCTTCAGGGCTCTTAGCCCCATTTGCATCTTGTCCGTAGTCGGATGCTCTATTGTTTTCAAGGTGATTTGGATCTTTGCATATTATATCTGTATTCTTGACTCATGGAGTCGCTGTTATATATATATCTGTTCTGTGGGTCCCATCGAGGACTGTTGTGTAATGTTATTACTGCTTTCCACCGCATTAAAGTGCTCGTGGGCACCTTTGAATCGCTTTGGCGGGTTTGGCGGGTTTTCAAACTTGCATAGAGTCGATTCGAGGGTGTTACAGAGTGGTATCGAGCTCAGCAGCTTGCGATATTCACAAGTCCAAATTTCAGAGGATAACCTAGCTAACGGCAAGTAGAGTGTCAAAACTATTTTTGCAAAATCGGTTGGATAGTTCTGATTAGGTCTGATTTTACTCCTTACCCCTCGCTGCCTCCTCTCACCCTCGCGTGTTTTGAATCCGCTTCTTCTCTCTCGAGTCCAGATTTCTCGTGGTAGGGTTCCGCTGCACCTTCGTGGTTTCGCTCTCTTTGGTAACGGTGTGTCTACATCCGGTCTTCATGCTATCCGAGTGATCCTTTATTTGTGGTACCATCCTTTGTTCCTTGCGTGCCTTCCGGTGTTTTTCCGACGCGACATCATCTACGCGATCCGGCGTAGTCTGCATCACTCCTTTGTTTCCGATCCTCGTTTGTCGAGATCTTCAGTCTGAATTCCGAGAGTTGGTTGCATAATCCGCCTATTCGTGTGCAGAGTAATGGTTTGGGTGCGCGATGGACTGATCACCATCTGACTACTCTTATCATTCGCTCTTGTACATCGAATCAGTGGATCCAGCAGTTTTACTCCGTCCACGGAAGCTAGAGGTGGCTTTCCTTGTTGATACCTCTACCTTCGACCTTTTGTTTCCCGGAGTGTTCTCTCGACGGTCACGGACGACGATCTATTGTTGGTGGTGTCGCCAATTTCCAGATGAAGAAGGAACCATCGTTAGTGGTGTCGCAAGGATCTACACGAAGCGCGAAGGAACAGATCGCCGACCTTCCTTCCGGTACCATGAGGCGGATCTCGAGGGCGAGATCCATTGTTAGTGGTGTCGAATTGTGGCATCCCGCAAAACCACTACTAGAAAATCGCGTCGTTTTTATGCATTGCATCATCATGACCGCATGCTCATGTCATCATGCCACATTGCATTTGAGCATCGTCATCATCTTGCATTTGCTTGCATAAAACTATTTGCGGAAAGACCTGTTTTTGTTTTCTAAACGCCCCATCTTTATTCAAACGCAAAACCCGGGTCTCCGGATTATTTTGTTTTGTCTGCTATCGGTTTGCAAAAGCCCTGTTTGAAATAAATAAAATATTTAATTATTTTAGGGGGGCAGTCGAACGGGCCGATTCGACCCGGACGACCACCCCCAGAATAAAACGGTTCGCCCGAAATCCCTAAACTACCCAACTCTAATCCTACCCACCCCAGCCACATCACTCCCTCCAATCGGCTCTCGCCACGTCACCCTGCCCCTTCCCCTAACCTATTCCAGTCCGCCACCTAATCCTACCCCTTTTCCCACCTCTCTCTCTCTCCCCACAGCCCCCTCTCCTTCAGCACACACGCAGCCCACACCCACGTCTACCCCTCTCTCTCTCCCCCTCTACCAGCCTGGCCCCACCCCCCGTCTGACCCCACCGCCCACTAACCACTCCCCCCCACCAACTCCTGGCCCGCCTGGGACCCACCTCCCCACCGACCCCCACCTCCTGCCCCGCAGCTCCCTCCCTCCCCTCTCTGCGTGCTCCCTCTCCTCCCATGGCGTCGCCGCCAGTCCCCCCCCTTCGCCACCGCCCTCCTCCTCCCTCCGCCACTGCCTCCCTCCCCGCCACCTGCTGGCCCCTCCGCTTCCCGAGGTTGCTCCTTCCTCGCCCCTCACCGGCGCCGTTCCCCGCCATCGCGTTCCTAGTCGGAGGCCCCCTCTGCGGCCGCCGTCCACCGGGTGTGTCCATTATTGCTCTCTTAGTTGGTTGCTCCCAGTATTTTGCTAGCCTCACTTATATGAGTAAGCTCTACTCATGCTTCCAACTCCCAAGAAACCAAGTCATTCCAAAGTTTCCACTATAAATTCCTATGCATGGTGTGTTACACCATTCCAAGTATATTATTGTTTTCAGCTATCTTCCAATTTAAAAAGTATTTTGTTATGTGAAAACTTAGTGATTAAACCTCTCACAAACTTGATGGCACACTTTATATTCCTTGCCCCTAATAAACTTGAACCATTATGTCATCTATGTTGTATATGCTTGCACTTATACGTTGGAATTAGCAGAACCATGTTTTCATGGGTAACGTTTTCAACATTGCACTTGTACTTTGTACACAGTTGATATCATGCTCTTTTATCTATGGATGTCGCCGATGTGAAATAAAAAGGGAGCTTGTAAGTCCATGGAGTTATGTATTTTGTGTTAGAGAAACGCCTGGGCCACTAGCCTAAGCCATGCCTAATCATGGTGGAAACTTATAACATCACCATAATGAGAAATCTGTGAAGCATCCTAAATAAAAACCTATGCAAATAGCAAATAAAAAGATCGCTAAAATGCTCATTGTTTGCTTGCCTTGTCATTTTGGTTATGGGAAAGCTCCTGTACCATGTGCAAGGGGTACCCCGTTGGCGGTTCTCTATGATACACATGTACTTTCTATGACAAGAACTTACAGGTGACCAAAGTTGAGTAGCATGAGGTGCGGCCCTTGTATTCAAGGGACATGAGATTGCCAACTTATACTTTGTCAAGCATATACTCCATAGTTTGTTCACTTTAACCTTAATCACTTCAATATGCTTATGATAGGGGCAATGAGAGCTGAAAGCTAACAAGTACCATAATTTTTGGGAGCTCTTTTTTTGAAACTTGAAATCCCTGCTTCCCTTTATGAAGGGCCTTTTTTCCACTATTATATTGAGTCTCCACCTTCTACCTTTAGGCACCAGTTAAGAGAGCATAGTTGTCATTCTTAGTTCTATGTGCAGTGTCCCAAAACTTATTGATTGATGCATATTGTTGATATTGCTTGTTCTTGTGCTATTTGTAAGTAGTCACTCTTATGAACTTTGAAGGTGTCCTATGCATCTATTTGCTACTCCATGAGGGACAAGATGAATGCCATTATGCCATGTTTTCTGTATGTGAAACAAACAAACGTTTTTCAATGCATGTTATTCATGGTATTTGTTTGTAGCCTTTCATGTTGCATGCATAGTTACTTTGTCTTATTGTTAGAACTCCATCTTTCATGCACATGTTTAGAGTTCTTTGATCCCAGCTTTCAATGCTTGCAAATGCTTTGATCTTGGTTCTGATGGTGCATGTCGCCTCAAAAATTATTCTTTCATCACTTACCTACTCAAGGACGAGCAAGAGTTAAGCTTGGGGATGCTTGATATGTTAGAAACGTATCTATAATTTTTGATGTTCCATGCTTGTTTAGTATCTACTTTGCTTTGCTTTGTCCACACTTTGAGGTTCTTTTCATATGTTTTCTGGTACTAACCTATCAACAAGTTGCCACAGTGCCAATTGCCTGTTTTCTTCTGTTTCTAGTCCAGAAAGGCAGAAAATCAATATTCTCGGAATTGGACGGGACAAAATCCAAAGTCAATATTTTACCGGGGGAACACGGGAATACGAGATGAGGAGACTCACCAGGGACACACTTCCTGGCCGCTGGTGGCCCACCCCGCCTGGGAGGGTGCAACCGCCTGTGCCCCGCCTCTTAGCCTATAAAAGCCCCCCGATGCCAAAACCCTAAGTACCCCGATCAATATTCCACGAAACCGTCCGTAGCCGCCACCACCATCGTCCCTAGATCGGGGGGATCTTAAGCTCTTCCCAAGACTGTTGAGGGGAGATCATCCCGGAGGCCTTCTTATTCATCATTCCAGCCTCCGGTATGAAGTGTGAGTAGTTCCACCTTGGACTACGGGTCCATGTAGTAGCTAGATGGTTGTATCTCCTCCTTGTGCTTTCATGTCTAGATCTTGTGAGTCTGCTCATGATCAAGATCTAATCTATTTGTAATCATGCATGTTGTGTTTGCGGGGATCCGATGGATATTGAGATTACTATGTCAGATTGATTAATGATTTTGTCTTATTGATTCTATCATGTCTGTGTTGTTTGTGATCTTGCATGCTCTCCGTTGTTAGTAGCTTATAGCTATCTTGGCCGAGTAGTTGCTAGTGACTCCAAGAGGGGGTATTTATGCTCGATAGTGGGTTCATGCCTCTACTTAATCAAGGGAAGTGACAGAAATCTCTACGGTTGTAGATGTGTTGTTGCCACTAGGGGAAAACAACGGTCTCTTATTCATGGAACAAGTGGATTATTTACCTTACACACTTTCCTTAAAGCAGTTGTCTGTTTCTTGCAACTTAATACTAGAGGGGGTTTGGATGATAACCCAAAGGTGGACTTCTAGTCATAGATTCAGTTTGATGGCGGTCTATGTATCTTGTTGTATTGCCCAATCAAATCTCATAGGATCTTTATGTCTAGTATTGCATTGTTATGCCTTGATCGGTCCTGTCAATTGCCCTGCTGTAATTTTTTTACCCAGCATTCCATATTTGTTTATCTAAGGAGAACACCTCTAGTGAACTATGGACCTCAGTCCAATCTTTACCATTGATACATCTTCCACTGTTACTATTTACTTGTTGCAAACCATCATCACCTTCCACACCATACAGTTAATCCTTTGTTACAGCAACCGGTGAGATTGACAACCTCACTGTTCGTTGGGGCAAAGTCTTGAGTTTATATTGTGTAGGTTTCCAAGTTGCTTGCAACACCTTTGAGACGTTTCCTTCCTCCTAGTGGTTCGATAACCTTGGTTTCTTACTGAGGGAAGACTTGCTGCTGTTGCATCACACCTTGCTCCTGGGGTTTCCCGACAAAGCGCTTCCAGGCGCCATGCTAGGCTCATGTTCCTAAAACTAAAAGAAGAAAATAATGCTGAAAAGAGAGAATTTATTCTTGAAACTTTTCCTTTTCCTTTTCTGTTTCATTTTCTGTTTTTTTTTCTTTGGTTTGTTTTCAAAACTTTCAAAGCATCTTGATGTATACATAAATATTTGAAAGACCATATCCAAAACCAAGACAGTGGATAGGTAGATGATCAACTAGGATGTGTAGTGCTAGGGTAGAATAAAGATAGGTTATATGCCACTTACAAGACGAGAAATCAAATATCACAAAGCAAGAAATATATGAGAGTAAGGTGGAGTGGTTTGGGACATGGTTATGCATGATGTAGGGATAGAACCATTACACTTGAAAGCATGTGAATTGTGCTAAGAGATGAACCAATCAAGCCCTAGCATGCGTTTATTTAAATAAAAGTTTGTTTGAATGATATACCAATATAGTGTGTATAATCCACTATGTTTTAACATGGACAAATCAAGTCAAATAATTCCCTTATTCAAAGCAAACCAGAATTGGTTGAGTGTCTTTTACCTCCATAGCATCCAAGAATGATCCAAGGAGAACCCCATATCAATATTTGAGAACAACTGGATCATATATGGGCAAGGAGAACAAGATAGAATCCACCCAAATTATTTATGAGCTAGATTTAAATACCAAAAAAAAACATGGGCTCATATATAATCAATATGGTTAGGATAATGAAAGGAACCAAAAGAAGGTGGCAAGGTGGATGATGGAATTAAAAGGTGGTGGAGATATAAGAGATATGCCCTCAACTCAATTTGGGCATCAAACAATACATCAAGAGCCAACGACAATATATTAAGACACAAATACAAGTAATACAATACAAATGCATATAGGATAAGAACCAAATAAAAAGGGTTTTATATGATGCTCAAATGCAAGGTGGCATGGTGTCATGAGCATGATATAATGATGATGCAATGCAAGAATGATATGTAGGAAGTAGTGATACATTGTAAACGTATCTATAATTTTTTATGCTCCATGCTTATTTTGTATCGACTTTCTTACGTTTTGTCTACACTTTGAGATATTTTTATACATTTTATGGGACTAGCATATTAACAAGATGCCGCGGTGCCAGTTGCCCGTTTTCTGCTGTTTTTGGTTTCAGAAAAGCTAGTAAATAAATATTCTCGGAATTGGACGGGAAAAAAGCCAAAGTTACTATTTTTCCGACACGACACGGAGTCCGGAGGAGAGACGGAGGAGGGCACTGATGACCCACAAGTATAGGTGGTGTATCGTAGTACTTTCGATAAATAGGAGTGTCGATCCAAACGAGGAGCAGAAGGTGTTGACTAGTGGTATGGAGCAGGAAATCTCTGTAAATACTTAGCAAACGGATTTTTAGGGGTTTTCTGATAAAGCAACGAAACACAATGCAAGTAATAAAGACAACGAACAACTGCAGCAAGTGGCCCAATCCTTTCTTATCAAAGGACTAGCCGGTGGAAATACTTATAAGAACCAAACTCTCGAGGACACATGGGAATTATGTCAAGTGCTTTCGCTTTAAATAGCTAAGTACTCTTATTTGGTGTTGTAAGTGTTGTGTGGGTGAACCTGTGCTAATGTATCGACCTTACTTGGAGTAATACATACTTGTGATTAAACCCCCTGAAAGCATCCGCAACTACAGGAAAGTAATTAATATATAAACCTAACCACAGCCATAAATATGAGATCCTACGTTCCCTTATGCAATGGTGTCCTAACAGGGTTCAGGTTTCTGTCACTCTGGAAACCCCGCAATTAGTATCCAAATACACAATGCATTCCCCTAGGCCCATAAATGGTGAAGTATCATGTAGTCGGCGTTCACATGACACCACTAGAAGAATAGCACCACAACTTAAATACTAAACCATTGAATAATAACTCAACACAAATCCACTACTAACAACATGACTTCTCCCATGTCCTCAAGAACTAAACGAACTACTCACAAGACATCATATGGATCAAGATCAAAGATGATATGGTGATGGATAACAATCTGAACATAAACAATAATCCAATGGTTCCACTCACAAGCATCAACTACAATAGTAATTAACACCGGGAAAGTTTCCCCTAAGAACTAATGCAAGATCCAACATGATTGTTACAGCGGTATGGAGTGGTGATGATGGTGCTGGTGGAGATGATGGTGTGGATGATGATGATGATCCCGATGAAGCCTAGATTGATGACGGTGTTGATGGCGACGATCTCCCCTCTTCGGGAAGGAATTTCCCCGGCAGAAATCTGTCTGCGAGAGAGATCTTTCTCTCTCGGTGTTTTCCGCCCCGCAGAGGCGGCGGAAATCTTTCTGTGGTCGCTCCCCTAGTGTTAGGGTTCCGTGAGGAAGATATAGGAGAGAGGGCGGGTCGGGAGCCAGCCAGGTGGGCCACACCTGCCCTAGGCGAGGGGCAAGGTGGGCCCGCGCCTAGGGGGTGTGGGCCCCCTATGGCCCGGCTACGCCTCCCCTTCTGGCTTCCTCCGTCTTCTGGGAAAATATAATTTTCCAATAGTTTTCTGGTATTTTTCTGATCTTCGCGAAATTGCATCAAAACACCTCTTTTTCCATCAGAAACCTGACCCCGGCAGTTCATCCTCCAAGAATCATCGAACATGCAAAAATAGAGGAAAAGACATAAGTAGTACCTCATAATAAGACATATATCAATGAATAGAGGCAATTTATGATATAGAATGGTGATGCAAATTGGACGTATCAACTCCCTCCAAGCTTAGACCTTCGCTTGTCCCCAAGCGAAAACTGAGCTCAGTAAACATGTTCACAGGTTTATGGAGTGAAGTGTCGATAAAAGAATACGGACAAGAAGCATCACACTTACCATTACACAACTCATAGAAGAAAGAAACTCACCATTATATAACTTAGCTTGCAACAAGTACATGAGTCAGAATAGAGATGCATAAAGATAAATCATAATTGGAATTAGCAACCTTTTGTTCCTGGTCAGAGAACAGCTGGCAAACAGTTTCACAAAAAGCTTTTTGTAGAAGTTTTATAACAGGAGCACTCTTTGCTCAAAAAGTTTTTTCATAATGAAGGCTTTCAAAGTAATACTCAATAGATAAGAGTCTTGTGCAAACAAGGAAGATAAAGAACATGATTGAATAAATCACCATATGAATGCTTGCAACACAACAACCCAAATGCTTGCTGGAGATAGAGAGGAAGTAGGTTTACTAACTCAACTCAAAAAATAGGAGAAAGGTCCCTTCATAGAGGGTACCAGGGATTTCAAGTCATAAAGAGCTTCCAAAAGATTATGGTACTTACTAGCTTTGAGCCCTCATTGCCCCTATCATAGGCATCTTGAGATGATTAAGGTTAAAGTGAACAAGGATGAAGTATATGCTTGACGAAATATAAGTTGGCAATCTCATGTCCCTTGAGTACGAGGGCCGCTCCTCATGCTACTCAAATTTAGTCACCGGTAAGTTCTTGTCATTGTAAGTACATGTGTATCATAAAGAACCGCCAACGGGGTACCCCTTGCACATGGTACAGGAGCTATCCCATAACCAAAATGACAAGGCAAGCAGACAATGAGCATCTCAGCGATCTTTTTATTTACTATGTGATAGCATTTTATTGAGGATGCTTGATAGAATGTTCACTATAGTGATGCTGCAAGTTTCCACCATGATTAGGCATGGCTTAGGCTAGCGGCCCAGGCGTTTCTCTAACACACATACATCACTCCATGGACTTACAAGTTCCCTCTTTATTTCACACCGTCGACATCCGCAAACAAAAGAGCATGATATCAACTGTGTACAATGTACATGTGCAATGTTGAAAGCGTTCCCCGTGACAACACGGTTCTGCTATAGATGCAAGCATATACAACTTCGATGACACAATGGTTCAAGTCTATTAGGGCAAGAAAATAAGGTGTGCCATCAAGTTCGTGAGAGCTTTACTAACTGGTTTTCACATAACAAAATACTTTTTAACTCGAAAGATAGATGAAGTTTGAGAATTTTCTTGGAATATAAATTGCTAATAGGTAGATATGGTGGACACAAATGGCAAAGGTTTTGGTTCAAAGGGATTGGAAACATGAGAAGTATGCCTTCTCAAAACAGGTTTTGGGCTAGCAAGGCTGGGTAGCAAGCAAAAGAGTTGAAAGAAACAAGCAAACATACAAGTGATAAATCCAAACATGCAATCTTCCTTGAAGACACAAAAGATCTTAAATAAAGAATACTAAGCTTATGAGCCAACAAGAAAGAAAATAAATGATACAAAATACATGTAAGCTTTTTCTCTTTTTCTTTCAAACCTCAAAAAGGGTTGCTACTGACCAGAACTTGGTTTGACAAAACCAATTTAGATTTACTTGATGCTACCAAAGTGATGCCAATACTCATCAACAAGATCCATAATATAATAGAGATTGCAAACTAAAAATAAGAAGTGCAAAAAGTAAAAGATGAAACTTCTCATTAATATTCCATAAAGGCACTCACACCAAGGGATACGAGATAATCAACTAAAGGAGATATACTTCCACATGCAAACCAACCTATAAGATAACACCTCTACCAAAGATATGAATCCACTAAAAAAGTAAAAGATAAAAGATAAAGGTGGTGATACCACGACACTCCCGAAAGCTTGGAATAAGCCAAGGGGATGCCAAACCTGATGACGAATTACGGTGGTGGTGGTGTTATCTTGTCATCATAAAACTTCCAAGGCAAAGGTTCCCCATCCAAAAAGGACGTCCTGGTTTCCGCAATCCTGAAACTAGCAGCAGAGCTTATGCGATCAAATCTAGCCTCATACTCATAGTTTTGATTTTTTATGTCGTAGAGTTGTGCTTCTAATTGATTGGTGGTATGACGGAGCGAGAAGAGTTCTTCTCGAAGCTCAGCAACCTCCTCCTCGTGCTTGGCGATGAGTTCTGAACTTATCTTGTGAATAACATCCACTTCGCGTTCTGGCATCTTCTTGTACCTGAAAACTTCCATCTTGTCTTCCAGACTGCCTTCTCCTTTAGGGACTTGAACTTCTTTCATATGTACCTTCCCATCTTTGAGAATCAACTCCTTGGGATGGATCCTCAACTCATACATGTACGGGTTGAGGACATCCGTAGAGGAATCCTCCATGGGTGATCCAGAGGAAGACATTGAATCACCAAAACTGAGAATTTGCCTGATAGAAACAGATCGAAACAAAAACACGACGAGAACTCGATACAAGAACCTTGGGGGATCCGGGGGGTTATATATTACGAAGTTTCAAAGCATAAGGAAAGTGCTGACATGAAAGAGAGGCGGAGTCGGAGCTCGGGTTGCTCACACCCCCTCCAGGCGTGGGGCAGCTAGGGCCCGCGCCTGTGGTGGGTTTGGCCACCCCGGCCTCCGGTTCCTTCTCCGTTCTGTCTCGTAACTTTCCTTATGTAATAAAAACATCAAGAATATAAAAAGATTGGGTTTTCACGAACCTTCTGTTTTCACCACTTTTACCTATTCGAGGTTGAACTCTACAGTTTCTGGTGGGTGGTTTCTAATAAATTCTTCCGGAGTCACCATTTGAATAATATCAACATCTTTATTGTAAGAGTCTCCAGAAATATAGTGTTTTAGTCTTTGACCATTCACCACTTGTGTTGTGTCATCCTTCAAAGAAGATATTTTGATAGCACCTGAACGATATACTTCCTCCAAAACAAAAGGTCCTTCCCATTTTGAGAGTAGTTTCCCTGCAAAAAATCTGAGGAGAGACCTATACAAAAGAACTTTCTCACCAACATGGAATTCCCTTTTTAGAATTCTCCTATCATGCCATCTTTTTATTTTTTCCTTAAAGATTCTAGCATTTTCATAAGCTTCACTTATCCACTCATCTAAGGTACTCATGTCAATCAATCTTTTCTCACCAGCAAGTTTAAAATCTCTATTCAACGCTTTCACTGCCCAATAATCTTTGTGTTCTAATTCTAAAGGCAAGTGACAAGCTTTCCCATAGACCATTTTGTAAGGATACATCCCCATAGAATTTTTATAAGCAGTTCTATAAGCCCATAAAGCGCCATTCAACTTTTTATCCCAATTTTTCCTAGATCTATTAACAGTCTTTTCCAAGATAGATTTAATTTCCCTATTGGAAAGTTCTACTTGCCCACTGGTTTGGGGGTGATAAGATGAAGCAATTCTATGGTTTACACCATACTTAGCGAGAGTTTTTATAAAACCCCCATGAATAAAATGAGAGCCTCCATCAGTCATGAGATATCTAGGCACACCAAACCTAGGAAAAATAACATCCTTAAGCATTTTTAAAGAGGTCTTACCATCAGCGTTGTTTGTATGTATGGCTTCTACCCACTTTGTAACATAGTCAACAACAACAAGAATATGAGTATACCCTTTTGAAGGAGGAAAAGGACCCATAAAGTCAAATCCCCAACAATCAAAAGGTTCAATAACAAGAGAATAATTCATAGGCATTTCATTGCGTCTAGAAATGTTACCAACTCGTTGACATTCATCACATGATAAGACACACTTCCTTGCATCCTTAAAAAGGGTAGGCCAATAAAATCCAGATTGTAAAACCTTTTGTGCAGTCCTATCCCAAGCATGATGTCCTCATAAGCATTGTCATGACATTTTATCAATATCTCTTGTCGTTCAAATTCTGGAACACATCTTCGCATAATACCATCTACTCCTTATTTATATAAGTGTGAGTCATCCCAAAAGTAATGCCTTAGATCATAAAAGAATTTTCTCCTTTGCTGGGCTGCAAAGGTTTTAGAGGCAAATACTTGGAAACAATAAAATTAGCATAATTAGCATACCAAGGACTCTCATGCGGACTTACCCTTATTACAGCCAACTGCTCATTTGGAAAACTATCATTAACAGACAGAGGGTCAAAACAAATGTTTTCCAAACGAGATAAATTGTCAGCAACAGGATTTTCAGCACCTTTCCTGTCTACAATATGTAGATCAAACTCTTGTAAAAGCAACATCCATCTAATAAGCCTAGGCTTAGCGTCATTCTTTGTCATAAGATACTTTATAGCAAAGATGATCAGTATGAATAGTGACCTTTGAATTAACAATGTAGGGTCTAAACTTATCATAGGCAAAGATTACAGCTAAGAATTCTTTTTCAGTAGTAGCATAATTCTTTTGAGCAGCATCTAAAGTCTTGCTAGCATAATGAATAACATTCAACTTCTTATCAACATGTTTCCCAAGGACAGCACCCATAGCAAAATCACTAGCATCACACATAATTTCAAAAGGTAAACTCCAATCAGGTGGTTGAACAATAGGAGCAGTAGTCAAATCTTTCTTCAAAGTTTCAAATGATTCCTTACAATCATCATCAAAACAAAAGGTACATCTTTTGAAGAAGATTAGTAAGGGCTTTGAAATTTTGGAAAAATCTTTAATAAACCTCCTATAGAAACCAACATGACCAAGGATACTACGAATACCTTTTATATCTCTAGGGCAAGGCATCTTCCCAATTGCTTCAATTTTGGCTCTGTCAACTTCAATACCTCTTTCAGAAATTTTGTGTCCAAGAACGATCCCTTCATTAACCATGAAATGGCATTTCTCCCAATTAAGAACAAGGTTGGTTTCTTAACATCTCTGCAAAACTTTATCAAGGTTGTGCAAACAGTTATCAAAAGAAGTTCCATAGACAGAGAAATCATCCATGAAAATCTCCACAATTTCTTCACAAAAACCATGAAAGATAGCAGACATACATCTCTGAAAGGTAGCAGGAGCATTACCTAAACCAAAATGCATACGCCTATAAGAATAAGTACCATAAGGACAAGTGAAAGTGGTTTTCTCTTGGTCTTGTGCTTTCACAGCAATTTGAGAGAAACCAGAATACCCATCAAGAAAAAAAAGTGAGTCTTTTTGGACAACCTCTCAAGCATTTGATCAATAAAGGGCAAAGGATAATGATCTTTCTTAGTAACTTTATTAACCTTTCTAAAATAAATGCACATCCTATACCCAACCACTACTCTTTGGGATATAAGCTCATTATTTTCATTAGGCACAACAGTTATTCCTGTTGGAGATATGCCCAAGAGGCAATAATAAAGTGGTTATTATCATATCTTCACACTTATGATAAATGTTTTACATACCATGCTATAATTGTATTAACCGGAAACATTAATACTTGTGTGATTTGTAAACTAAAATAAGAGTCCCTATTAAAGCCTCTTGCTAAACTAGCTTGTTGGTTAATATATGATCATGGTTTCCTGATCATGAACATAGAGATGTTATTAACAACAGGATCATATCATTAGGAGAATGATATGGTGGACATACTCCTATAGATAAGCATAGCATAAAGATCAAGTCATTTCAATAGTTCAATTGCTATATGCTTTCTGATACATAGTAACCTAATTCCTTCGACCATGAGATCATGCATATCACCTTTACCGAATGGATGCTTTGATGACATCAAACACCACACCGTAACTGGGTGGTTATAAAGGTAGCATTGAGTGTTCGGAAAGTATTGGTTGAAACACATGGATCAAGAGTGGGATTTGTCCATCCATATGACGGATAGATATACTCTGGGCCCTCTCGGTGGAATGTCATCCAATTATCTTGCAAGCATTGACTGGCTCACAAGGGATCACATATCACGAACGAAAAGAGTACTTATCGAACGAGGTTGAACTAGGTATGCAGAGATACCGGATCATAACCCGGATAAGTAAACTATCGTGAGACAAAGGGAAATTGGTATCGTATGTAAGTGGTTCATTCGATCGCAAAGTAATCGAGAAATATGTGGGAGCCATATGAATTTCAGATTCCTCTATTGGTTATTGTTCGAGAAGTGTCTCGATCATGTCCGCATAATTCACGAACCGTAGGGAGACACACTTAAGGATTCGACGTTGTTTTGAGTAGTTATGGTATTATGAGAAAGAGACCGAATGTTGTTCGAGTCTCGGATGGGATCCGGATATCACGAGGTGATCCGGAATGGTCCGGAGAATAAGATTCATATAAGGAAAGTCCTGCTTTGAGTTCGGAATGATTCCTGTTTTCATCGTGAATGTTCTAGAAGGTTCCGGATTGTCCCAAGACCGGGGAGGGTACATGAATGTGTCATTGAATGATTGCATCATGTACTAAGTGTTCTTGCTGTTCCAAAACTGAAAAGTCAAACTGCCTTTGAAAGTCAAACGGCTAAAACAGAAACTGGGAAACAGAAACTGTGGGAAACAAGCAAGAGGAGGTTGAAACCAACTTGGAGGAGGAGTCCTCTCCTCCAAGCCGCGGCCAGCCTTGCGAGTTGGGAGGGACTCCTCCCTTCCCCGGTGCCAGCCTCCACCTATAAAAGGAGGGGCAGGGCCTCCTCCTCTACACACAAGTTCCTATCCTCTAATCTCCGGTTTAGAGCCGTTTTGGTTTAGAGCTTCTAATTGCTTTAGCCAGCGGTTTAGAGCCTTATAATTGGTGTGTATAATCCCTAGACCACTAATATCTCTCTCTCATACTCCACCATACTCTCTCCGGCTTAAGGCGAAGCCCTGCGGGATCTCCCCTCTACTTCCGGTACCACGCCGTTGTGCTGCCGGAATCACGAGGAGAGTGCTACAACCTCCATCGCCGGAACAAGGGAGAGGAAGGTCTTCGTCGAAAATCGAACGCAGATCGACGGCGGAAGCGCTTTTAACGCAGCCGGAAGGATCGTCTACGCGATCTTGAGATCGGAAAGAGTACGACTACATCACCCACGAGAATCTGCGCTCGTTAACCGCTTTGGAATCTTCGAGGGTAAGTTATTCCATCGACTCGTTGCTACAATCTAGTAGATAGATCTTGGCTTGTTTGTTTGTATGCGATAGAAAATTTTGTTTTCCATGCTACGAACCCCTACAAAGGGTATCGAGCCGTGTCTATATGTAGATCTGTTGCACGAGTAGAACACAATGGTCATTGTGGGCGTTGATGCTTTTATTGTCGATTGCTTCTTGTGTACTTTGCATCTTGCGGTATGTTGGGATGAAGCGGCCCGGGCTAACCTTACATGACATCGTTCATGAGACTTGCTCCACGCTTGACATGCAACTTGTATTGCATAAGTGGCTTTGCGGGTGCCTGTTTCTCATAGCATAGTTAAGATCCAATTTACAATGGGTGATTGACAATACTAGTATCAATGTTGTGGTTCTTGTTCGTAAGTTAGAACGACACTTATTGAAAGCCCCAAACCACGTAAAATATGCAAAGAAAGTAGAGGCGTCTAACTTTGTTTTGCAGGGGTGTGCTGTGATGTGTTATGGCCATGATTGTGATTATATATGATGTATGCAATGTTCCTTATCGTAAGTTGGCAACCGGCAGGAGCCATATGGTTGTCTTTAAATTATGTTAAGACCCGCGTGTATATTCAAAGTAGTTGTAATAGTTGAAGCTGGTGGACGACAACCATGGAGCAGCGTCATTGACCTTGATGCAATGCTGGTGATGATGGAGATCATGTTCGTGCTTGAAGATGGAGATCGGAAGCACAAAGAAGAAAGGCCATATCATATCACTGATTATGAATTGCATGTGATGTTAATCCTTTATGCATCTTGTATTGCTTAGTAGACGACGGTAGCATTATAAGATGATCCCTCATGCACATGAATTTCAAGTCATAAAGTGTTCACCCTTAGTTAGCACCGTTGCTAAAGCTTGTTGTTTCGAAGCACCACGTGATGATCGGGTGTGTTAGATTCTACAAGTGTATACAACGTGAGCAAGCCAGATTTGCTCATGCGGAAACTAAGGTTTGATCTTGACGAGCCTAGCATGTACAGACATGGCCTCAGGAACACGGATTACCGAAGGGTAGAGCATGAGTCATATACTAGATATGATGAATATGTTGATTGTTCGCCATTGAAGCTATATCAACTCTCGTGATGATCGGTTTTGATGTGGTGGATTTGGTTCGTGTGATCACTAAAACAATGTGAGGGATATTGTTTTGAGTGGGAGTTCACCTAGATTAATTATTAATTAGAGCTCAATTTATCATAAACTAAATCAAAGTGAATTTGCATAGTTGTTGTAGTCATTGGCATCCGTTTACCACCTTGCGCTTAGTTATAATTGAGATGATAGAACTATAGAATTCTGGTTAGTTACTTTACAAACTGGAATCGTATTGTTTTGAAGTGTTAATCTAAATTTTAAAAGTCCTATTGCAAACTTTCAGTAAGTTCCGGTTACTCCATGAAGTTTAATAATTAGTATTAAATCAAGAGTAACAATTCCAAATGTTAGTATCATGTTTGTTTCCATGATTCTTGATATTCAAAGGATTGTCTTAATATCAAGGTTATCTAGGATCTGAAAGAGTTGTTTCAGAAACCATGATGTGTGGAAGATATTGTGATATCTGAAACGAAGTTTTGGTTGCAACATGATAGAGTATAATATGGCTAAAGTCATGTTCTCATATTTGATGAGAATTTGCAAAAGGTTGGAGACACTTGTTGTCCTAATCCTCCAAAAGGTTTTGGATAGCAACATTATACTCATAATTCATCGTTATAAGCTAACAGTAGCTTGATCATGGACGATTCCATGATAAGGGTGAATATTTGATGTAGGTAAAATGTTTACTACACCAAGAGATTACTAAAGAAAGGAATTTGAAAGAACACCAAATATTTGATGATGGTGATCTACTTCAAAGTGCAAGTCCAAAGACATTGGTATTCAATTATACACGCTTTGGACTATATGTCATATGTATGACTCCACTATTGATGTTGATAGATTCTTTCAAATAGAAAAGTAAATACTGAAAGAGAATCTCATAAATATATGGCAGAAAGGAAAAGACTAAAATTGTTCAGCTTAAGTATATAGATGATATACATGTTATGGCTATATTCTTTGCTTATTAAACAATGTGGTTCTCAAGTATTTGATACTGAATTTGTTGGTGTGAATCATCATACGAAACAACACAATTCATGAACTACAATGGCCTAAGTAACTAGCAAAAGAATATGTGATGATGTTCATCGAGAACAAATAAAGGGTTATTGTGTTTCTCGTTAAACATCAAAGCTTGCCTTCAAAGATTTGTTTTATCAGGTATTATGAGAACAAAAGGGTTGTTCAAATAATTTCCGTAATCCATAAAAGATGGATTCGCAAATCTCGTTGGAGAAATCACATCCATAAAACTAGTGCTAAAAATGTCGAAAGACAAATTGATTGAAAGATCACTTAGGAAGTGACATCGCCGCTTAAATTATATTGAAATAAAACATGAAGAAAATCCATATGGATGGAATTTTGGAGTCTATTTGATTTTGATCAAATGACGCTTGTGAAACTTTCCTAGAGATAATTAAAACTTCGCTCATAGGCCAAAAGGAACGATAGACTAGCTTATTGGAACTTGTACATATTGTTGTATGAAGTCCATTATGTATAGTCAAGAGCGATGGATTTCAACTTCATGTGCTTTCTCCGAAAATTTGAGTGAATATATGAATATTTACTTAATAAGGATGAAGTGTGAAACATTTGAAAAGTTCAAAGACTTTCAAGATGAAGTGCAAAATCATTGTAACAAGAATATAAATAGTTTATGATAAGATCATAAAGGAAGATATTTGAGTTACAAGTTTAGCATAATATCTAAGATTTAAGGAATCGTTCCGTGGATTTGCATTTCCCGAAACACCATAAGAGTATGGAGCGTTCGAGATATGTAATTAAACCTTGTTTGACATGGTAAGATCAAAGGTATAATTCATAAACTGCCATTATATTTTAAAGATTAAAAGCTTTATAGATTACCGTTTTCCACTGAAAAGAGCTTCATCATAATCCGTTGAAATGACACCATATAAGGTTATGGTTTGGGATAAAACCCAAGTTGTCCTTTCTTAAACATTGGTATGCTATGCATAAGAAAGATGTGTGCAACCAAAGTCGGATGAACTGTCTTTGTATAAATGTTAAGTATTCCTCCATAAACACCGGAGACAAAAGTGTTTGTTGCTTAGAACGCCAAGTTTCTTTGAGAAGGAATTTTCGTGAAAAGTTAAGTGGGAGGACAATAGAACTTTGATAAGGTTAAAAGAACCTTAGCTATATGTGCAGAAGTTTGCAAATAAAAATGTTTGGAGGCAAGAATAATGCTCATGGCTCACGTGCTTCAAGGGTCAGGGTCACGGAGATCTAAGTTCCTATTGAAACAAGTAGGTCAAGTAAACAATCAAATACCAAGATTTGAGGGTTGAATCATTATTTGAGAATAATGAACGGACTACATGCAAAGAAGTGATGATGGGCCCCGACCGGCCAAATGGCTTGAACCATAAAATCCGTGATAGTTCCATACACGAGAAATCAAGTTTTGAACTTGAAGGACCCTCGAGAAAGGTGTAAGACCTTACAGTTGTGTTTGGATCTATAAATAAATAGACATGGATGTTGCACATCTATGAAATAGTCGACATGTTGGGAAAAAGTTCACAACAATGTTCAAAGGTTGACTATGACAAGATCTGATCTTTCATAACGATATTTAGTCTAGACGGATTAATGTAGCAACCACTACATATAATTTGTTATATGGTAGTTGAATAAACAAAACAAGTTCTTCTAGTAGAATCGTTACCTAGGACGTGTGCATGCCACGGTCCATAGAGTTTTGTTAATTCAAAGGATGCTAAAAACATATGCAAACTTCAATGGTTGAAGTGAGCATCGCGGAGTTGGAATCTTCACTATGATGAAACTGTTAAAAGAGTTTAATTTCATCAGAGACAATGAAGATGCTTGCGTTTGCAAGAAATTAAGTGGGAGCGCTAAGACATATTTCTAATACATTATGTGGAGGACATATTGTTGATTAGAAAAGATGTATCTTTTATTAACACATATTAATAATTTCATCCCGATGAAAGACTTAGGCAAAACCCAAATATTTGGCATCAATAGACGCTGATATGGTTGTGCCAGAAGTACATAGACGAGATATTGAATGAGTTCAATAGAGAAACTACAAGAAAGGTTCTTGTCGCACAGAAAGGATTGAATGAGTTCAATATTGATGATATATTCAAGTGTATTGACATTTGGTAAGTGAAACAAAGATTCAAGTATAGATTGATACTTGATGTATGAAATCACAAAGAATATTTATATCAATCATATTGTGATATGTACAAATCCAGATATGTCCTATGCTCTAAATGTTATGAGCATATACCAGAATAATTCATAAGATGATCGTTGGACAATAGTAAGGATATTCTTATGATCTTTTGGAAGAACTAAGAGTATATTATTTGTAGAAGTGACAAATAGATGGTTAGTTCATTGTAAAAGTACTACATTGATACTAGCTTTGTCACAAAGTACAAATTAAGTTTATCTCAATCTAAACTAAGGGTGGCACAATATAATGGAAAGTGAGTTCCATAATGGATTTGGATGAGTTCCAAAGTTAAGACATTGTGACAGATACTACAACAAAAGGCTAAGTATATGATCGCTGTTTTAGCAAAGAAAGAGGGCATTTGTGTCAAGTAGTTTATTATCAAACTAGGGTAGTTCACAGCGGGATAATACTATGAAGATATATTGTGCGACAATATTATCAACATGTTTTAACCCCAAAGAACTAAAGGTCACACCAAAGGACCAAATTTGTACAAGCCATCTCATTAGAGAATGAGTGATGCGAGAGACGCAAAGACATGCAATTACACACGGACCGAAGTGTCGATCCGAGATCGATTGACCACTAGCAATCGTGTACATACAACACCGAAAACCATAGGTGTTGAATACACAAAGGTTTGAAACTAGATTATTGACTCTAGTGCAAGTGGGAGACTGTTGGAGATATGCCCAAGAGGCAATAATAAAGTGGTTATTATCATATCTTCACACTTATGATAAATGTTTACATACCATGCTATAATTGTATTAACCGGAAACATTAATACTTGTGTGATTTGTAAACTAAAATAAGAGTCCCTAGTAAAGCCTCTTGCTAAACTAGCTTGTTGGTTAATATATGATCATGGTTTCCTGATCATGAACATAGAGATGTTATTAACAACAAGATCATATCATTAGGAGAATGATATGGTGGACATACTCCTATAGATAAGCATAGCATAAAGATCAAGTCATTTCAATAGTTCAATTGCTATATGCTTTCTGATACATAGTAACCTAATTCCTTCGACCATGAGATCATGCATATCACCTTTACCGGATGGATGCTTTGATGACATTAAACACCACACCGTAACTGGGTGGCTATAAAGGTAGCATTGAGTGTTCGGAAAGTATTGGTTGAAACACATGGATCAAGAGTGGGATTTGTCCATCCATATGACAGATAGATATACTCTGGGCCCTCTCGGTGGAATGTCATCCAATTAGCTTGCAAGCATGTGACTGGCTCACAAGGGATCACATATCATGGGAACGACAAAAGAGTACTTATCGGTAACGAGGTTGAACTAGGTATGCAGAGATACCGACGATCATAACCTCGGATAAGTAAACTATCGCGAGACAAAGGGAAATTGGTATCGTATGTAAGTGGTTCATTCAATCGCAAAGTAATCGTAGAAATATGTGGGAGCCATATGAATTTCCAGATTCCTCTATTGGTTATTGTTCGGAGAAGTGTCTTGATCATGTCCGCATAATTCACGAACCGTAGGGAGACACACTTAAGGATTCAACGTTGTTTTGAGTAGTTATGGTATTATGAGAAAGAGATCGAATGTTGTTCGGAGTCTCGGATGGGATCCGGGATATCACGAGGTGATCCGGAATGGTCCGTAGAATAAGATTCATATAAGGAAAGTCCCGTTTCAGAGTTCGGGAATGATTCCGGTGTTTTCATCGGGAATGTTCTAGAAGGTTCCGGATTGTCCAAGACTCGGGGAGGGTACATGAATGTTTCATTGAATGATTGCATCATGTACTAAGTGTTCTTGCTGTTCCAAAACTGAAAAGTCAAACTGCCAGTTTGAAAGTCAAACGGCTAAAACAGGAAACTGTGGAAAATAGGAAACTGTGGGAAACAAGCAAGAGGAGGTTGAAACCAACTTGGAGGAGGAGTCCCTCTCCTCCAAGCCGGCGGCCAGCCTTGGCCGAGTTGGGGAGGGACTCCCCTCCCCTTCCCTGGTGCGCCAGCCCCTCCACCTATAAAAGGAGGGGCAGGGCCTCCTCCTCTACACACAAGTTCCTATCCTCTAATCTCCGGTTTAGAGCCGTTTTGGTTTAGAGCTTCTAATTGCTTTATCCAGCGGTTTAGAGCCTTCTAATTGGTGTGTCTAATCCCTAGACCACTAATATCTCTCTCTCATACTCCACCATACTCGCTCCGGCTTAAGGCGGCCTCGGGATCTCCTCTACTTCCCACCACTGCCAGTCTTAGGAATCACGAGGAGAGTGCTACAACCTCCATTTTCTTTGGAACAAGGGAGAGGAAGGTCTTCGTCGAAATCGAACGTGTGACCGATCAAGGAAGCGCCGAACGCAGCGCCGGAAGGATCGTCTACGCGATCTTGAGATCGGAAAGAGTACGACTACATCACCCACGAGAATCTGCTATCGTTAACCGCTTTGGAATCTTCGAGGGTAAGTTATTCCATCGACTCGTTGCTACAATCTAGTAGATAGATCTTGGCTTGTTTGTTTGTATGCGATAGAAAAATTTTGTTTTCCATGCTACGAACCCCTACAATTCCCCCTTTCTTGGGAACACAATGAACATGGCTAACCCATTGACTATCAGCAATAGGGTAAATAATACCAGCATCAAGGAGTTTTAATACCTCATTTCTTACCACATCCTTCATCTTAGGATTTAGACGACGTTGGTGCTCAATAACTGGTTTTGCATCGGGCTCTATATTAATAGCATGCTAACATATAGTGGGAGAAATTCCTTTTAAATCATCAAGAGTATAGCCCATAGCTCCTCGGTGTTTCTTTGGTACTTCCTATAACCTTTCTTCTTCCTTTCCTGAAAGTTTAGAACTAATAATAAATGGATATACTTTCTTATCATCAAGATAAGCATATTTAAGATCATCAGGTAAAGGGTTTAATTTGAAAACAGGGTCCCCTTTAGGTGGTAGTGTGGTACCCAAATCTTCCATAGGTAGATTATGCTTAAGTTGCTCAAGCTGACGAAGGAAAACCTTGCCAATCTCATTTCTTTCCTTCATGAAGACATTGCTTTCATGATCATCCATAAATTGCTACAAGGCATTGTTAGGAGCAAGAGAAATAGAAGAAAGTTGTTCAACCTTGAAATCCTCATTAGGAAATTCATTTTCATAAGGAGTTTTAGCAAATCTAGAAAAATTAAACTCATAAGACTCTCCATCAAACTTAGTCAAAACTTTTTCCTTCCTACAATCTATGATAGCCCCACAAGTATTCAAGAAAGGTCTACCAAAGATAATAGGATAGGTTTTACTAGCTTCAGAACCAAGTACTAGAAAATCAGTAGGATATTTAATCTTACCACAAAGAACCTCCACATCTCTTACAATGCCAATGGGACAGACTGTCTCTCTGTTAGCAAGGTGAATAACCACATCAATGTCCTCAAGCTCACAAGGACCAATTTCATGCAAAATTTCCATGTAAAGCTCATAAGGAATAGCACTAGAACTAGCAACAATATCACATAAACCATAATAGCAATGATCACCAATTTTAACAGAAAGCATAGGAATACTAGTTTTTCTAACTTTTCTAGGATGAGAGACAATATTAGAGGCATCTTCACAGAACACAATATGCTCATCCTCTATATTTCTAGTGACAAGGTCTTTCACAATAGCTACTACAGGCTCAATACTAATTTTCTCATCGGGTTCCACAGTTTTCTTTGCACTTTTGCTAATCACATTAGCTATGATAGAATGCTCCTTTACCTTAGCAAGAAAAGGGATTTTATCAACATAAGGTTCAGGCAAAATAGGATCAACAGTACAAACTTCTACGCTAGCAGGAACATGGGTAACAATGTCCCTATAAGGAGCATGGTACTTGTCCCACTCTTTCTTGGGAATTTCAATGTAAGAGGCAAAAACCTTAAAACACTTTGCAAGAACTTGAGAATCAAGACCATACTCATTACTAATATCACGGAAGTCATCAGTTCCCATAAAAGATTTAATGCATTCATAATCATAGTTTATACCCGACTTTCTTCCTTTGTCATTTTCCCAAGCTTCAGTGTTCTCTTGAATACGGTCTAAGAGATCCCATTTATCTTCTTCCTTAATACGTGTGAGTGATCCAACACAAGAAGCATCTAGTAAATATTTATCATGAAGAGAACACCTAGCATAAAAGTTATTGATAATGATATTGTTAGGGAGTTCATGAATAGGACATTTAAGCATTAGTAACTTCAATCTCTCCCAAGCTTGAGCTGTACTCTCTCCATCACGAGGCCAAAAGTTATATATCAGATTTCTATCCTTATGAATATCACTGGGAGGATAGAATTTAGAATAAAAGAGAGATGTCATTTCCTTCCATTCCATGGATTGTCCATTCTTCAGCAGCTTATACCATTCTTCAGCTCTCCCTTTCAAGGATATAGAGAGTAACTTCTTCTTAACTTGTTCAGTTGTGATACCTGTACACTTAAACAACCTGCATAATTCATGGATAAAAAGCAAATGATCACCAGGATGGACAGTTCCATCCCCAAAATAATAATTATCCATAACACGATCAATAATACTTGTAGGTATCTTAAAAGGATATATCTCAACAGGTGGTGGTTCATCTACTACCCTAACAGTGGTAGTAGTTCTCCCAAACAGAAAACCAAGTGGGTTATCCATATTGGAAACAAAGTAACAAACAGAAACAAAAAGAAACACTCACAGTAGAACTTTCCTTTACCAGTTCCACTCTTCAATAGCGCTTCACTCCCCAGCAACGACGCCAGAAAATAGTCTTGATGACCCACAAGCATAGGGGGTGTATCGTAGTACTTTTGATAAATATGAGTGTCAATCCCAACAAGGAGCAAAAGGTGTTGACTAGTGGTATGGAGCAGGAAATCTCTGTAAATACTTAGCAAACGGATTTTTAGGGGTTTTCTGATAAAGCAACAAAACACAATGCAAGTAATAAAGACAACGAACAACTGCAGCAAGTGGCCCAATCCTTTCTTAGCAAATTACAAGCCGGTGGAAATACTTATAAGGACCAAACGTTCTTGAGGAAACATGGGAATTCTGTCAAGTGCTTTCGCTTCAAATAGCTAAGTAATCTTCTTTGGTGTTGTAAGTGTTGTGTGGGTGAACCTGTGCTAATGTACCGACCTTACTTGGACTAATACATACTTGTGATTAAACCCCCTGCAAGCATCCGCAACTACAGGAAAGTAATTAAGATATAAACCTAACCACAACCTTAAACTCTGAGATCCTACGCTCCCTTATGCAATGGTGTCCTAACGGGGGTTCAGGTTTCTGTCACTCCGGCAACCCCGCAATTAGTAGCCAAATACACAATGCATTCCCCTAGGCCCATAAATGGTGAAGTATCATGTAGTCAATGTTCACATGACACCACTAGAAGAATAACACCACAACTTAAATACTAAACCATTGAATAATAACTCAACACAAATCCACTACTAACAGCATGACCTCTCCCATGTCCTCAAGAACTAAACGAACTACTCACAAGACATCATATGGATCAAGATCAAAGATGATATGGTGATGGATAACAATCTGAACATAAACAATAATCCAATGGTTCCACTCACAAGCATCAACTACAATAGTAATTAACACTGGGAAAGTTTCCCCTAAGAACTAATGCAAGATCCAACACGATTGTTACAGCGGGATGGCGTGATGATGGTGCTGGTGGAGATGATGGTGTGGATGATGATGATCCCGATGAAGCATTGCTTGATGACGACGATCTCCCCTCTCCAGGAAGGAATTTCCTCGGCAAAAATCTGTCTGCCGGAGAGATCTTTCTCTCTCGGTGTTTTCTGCCCCGCAGAGGCGGCAGAAATCTTTCTGTGGTCGCTCCCCTGGTGTTAGGATTCCATGAGGAAGATATAGGCGAGAGGGCGGAGTCGGGAGCCAGCCAGGTGGGCCACACCTACCCTAGGCGCGGGGCAAGGTGGGCCCGTGACTAAGGGGTGTGGGGCCCCTGTGGCCAGGCTACGCCTCCCCTTCTGGCTTCCTCTGTCTTCTGGGAAAATATAATTTTCCAATATTTTTCAGGTATTTTTATGATCTTCGCGAAATTGCATCAAAACACCTCTTTTTCATCAGAAACCTGACTCCGGCAGTTAATCCTCCAAGAATCATCCAACATGCAAAAAAAAGTAAAAGACATAAGTAATACCTCATAATAAGACATATATCAATGCATAGAGGCAATTTATGATATAGAATAGTGATGCAAATTGGACGTATCAGGCACCATGGTGGGCACACCATAGGGTGGCACGGGCCCACCCTAGGTGGCGCCACCACATGGTGTGGGCCCCTGGTCCACCTCCTGACATCGCCCTTTCGCCTATAAAAAGGTTCCGAGGCAAAAACCCTAAAACAATCGACATACATCCACGAAAAGATCTGAAGCGCCGCCACCACCGAAGGGGAGATTCGGGGGACAGAAGTCTTTGTTCTGGCACCTTGCCGGGACAGGGAATTCCCCCTGAGCCATCTCCATCGATCTCCACCACCATCTCCATCGCCGTTGCTGACTCCCATGATGAGGAGGGAGTAGTTCTTCCTCGAGGCTAAGGGCTCTACCGGTAGCTATGTGTTCATCTCTCTCTCTCTCTCTATGCGTGATCTTATTAAGGTCATGAGCTTTGTAATCAAGTAGATCTACTCTGCTATGCAAGTGCTTTAATAGTAATCTTCGGCTATCCCCACGTGTGTGAAGGTGACAGTGTGCACACCATGTGGCACTTAGGCTAGAGATTAAATAAATACTTATCATGAGTTATATTTTGAGTTGGATGTCTCTATGAAATTGTGGTGTTTGTTTGAACCATCTAGCGCTCAAAGTGACAGGGTTGGGGTTACCTAGATGGGGAAAGCGAACTTTGAGGTGTACTGTTATAGCCCTACCATGGATTAGAGTTGTCCAACCGGAGAGTAGTTCAGAGTAGTATCATGAAGAGAAGATATTTATCTGAGAGTGTTCACTAGTGAAAGTATGATCCGTAGGCCTTGTTTCTAAGCTTTTAAACACCGTTTACAACTAGATCTGTTACATGTTTGCTTGCTGCCATCTATATTTCAGATTGCCTTTAGTCTTTTCCTCCTGTCAAGCTCTTTTCTGGCACCGTTGTCTTGTAATCATCCATACTACTTGTATTTCACTATCTCTTCGCCAATCTAGTGCACCTATACACCTAACAAGTGTATTGGGTGTGTTGGGGATACAAGAGACTTCTTGTATCTTGATTGCAGGGTTGCTTGAAAGGGATACCTTTGACCACTTCCTCCCTGAGTTCGATAAACCTTGGGTAATCCACTTAAGGGAAACTTGTTGTTGTTCTACAAACCTCTGCACTTGGAGGCCCAACACTGTCTACAAGAATAGAAGCGTGCGTAGACATCAAGCTCTTTTCTAGCGCCGTTGCCAGGGAGGTAAGGTAAAAGGTACTCACATCCTCTGGCTACTAAGATATCTTCTAGTACTGTTGTTGGTGTGTGAGTGCTCGAAGTTATTTCCTTTAGATTCTGAAATTATATCTTTTTGTTTCTTGTTTTTATTTTCACTAGTTAGGCTTAATGGAAAAAAATTAGAGAGCTTTATACTATTTATCTTGAGTTAGGACATGAAGTGTTTGAAGAGAAGATTAAAAAAACCTATGGAAATTTATTTGCATGCTAATAGCAATGTTATTAGTATGAATTATTTAAACACCATTATTGCTAATGCTATGGAAACATCTAAGCTTGGGGAAGCTAGTTTTTATGAAAATGATCTTTTTACCCCCTCTGATCCATATTACTTGTCGTTGAAATGGATGTATCTAGCACCAAAACATGTCTAGGTACATCCATTTTAGTGACAAGTAATATGGATCGGAGGGAGTAGTTCCCCAGCTTTGGAAGATAGCTATTCTATTGCTTATGATGATACCAAACCTCCATTGTATGATGATTACAATGATGAATATGATATTTTCAGTCCACCTACTATTGAGGAGAAAATTAATTATGATTACAATATGCCTCCTATATTTGATGATTATGGTGATGAGAATAATAGTGATAGCTATTTTATTGAATTTGCTCCCACTACAATTAATACGAATGACTATGCTTATCTCGAGCGTAATAATTATTTTATGCATGTAGCTCATGATAAGAATGTTTTATGTGATAGTTAAATTGTTAATTTTATTCATGATGCTACTGAAAGTTATTATGAGAGAGGGAAACATGGTTTTAAGTATCTCAACAATATTAAGTTTCCCCTCTTTATGTTGAAAATTTTGAAGTTGCACTTGTTTTGCTTTCCTATGCTTGTTGGTTTGTCATTTCATGACTTGTTTATTTACAAGACTATTTTTCATAGGAAGTGGGTTAGACTTAAATGTGTTTTGAATTGTCTTCTTGATGCTTCCTTTTACTTCAATTCATATTTCTTATGTGATCATCTTCTCAAACTATCAAGCCTAACTTAAAGGCATTAAAGAAAAGTACTTATTGGGAGATAGCCCAAATTTCGTTTGGTTTTTCTTTTGTTGAGTATTGGAAGTTATTACTTCTGTAATAACCTCTCCTTATACTTTTTGTGTGGTTTTTGTGCCAAGAATAACCTCTAATGAGAGAGAAGTAAGATTTGGGGAAGTTGTTGTCCCGAAACATATTTTTGTGCTTCACTGTAAAAATTCGTGAAAATCCCCTGTATGTCGGATTGAGCTGTAATTTTCCGAGCTTATGCCCCAGGTTGTTATCTAACTTTCATAGTTCAAAACTTTTATATTTGAGCAACATAAGGTCTTCGAAAAAAATTGGTTTTTACCTGCTGGTCTGTTTTGACAGATTTCTGCCATTATTTTCATTTGCCTCTTAATCAATTTCTTTTTGAGTTTTCCTTGATCACTTGAGCTTTTAAATGGAATTTCTATAGTAGCTTGTGTTTTAATGAAATTTTTCCTTGTGTTGAAACTAAAACCAAAGGCCTATTATCTTGAATACACTAATGTTGCTAATGAAGATTGTGTGAAGTTTTGTATGAAGGAAATTTTCAAAGCGTAGGGGAAGAATGATGTAATGAGATGAAGAATGGTCAAAATCTCAAGCTTGGGGATGACACCCCGTGTCACCCCAAGAAACATTCAATAGGTACAAGCGTCAAAGCTTGGGGATGCCCAAGGTATCCCCTTCTTCATCAATAAAACTCTCAGGTCTTCTTTCAAGACACTTTATTTGTATTACTTCATGCACTATTGTGTTGTTCTTGGAGCGTCTTTGTTTTTGTTTTTAGTTTTCTTTTGCTTGGTTTGCTGCAATAAGTTGGTTGGATCCCAGCACACTTATTTTTGAGAGAGACTCACTCTATTTTCATTGCCTTGAACACTCTAGTTTTCATTCTTATTGCCTTATGAGTGTTATCTTTTGCTAGCACTTTGTTTATCCTTACTTTTCTTGTGCTTTGAACTTATAACTTTTTAGTTCTTGTTTGTGGATTTGTGATACAAGCTCACTGATCTTTATTGGTTATTATCCTTGTGAGTTGTTTCAAATAAGTTGATTGGTGTTGGAAAAGAGTAGGAAGTTTCATGCTTATAGTGGTACAAAAGGGAGCTTGTTTTGACTGTGCTTATACTTTATCATGTCATGCTAGATGTTGCTTTGACCTTATGCTTACTGATTATTGTTGTAGCATGACTTGTTTTAAACAATTGAGATTGCTTAATGTGCCTTGAAAGAATCATGCGTTGTTTTAGCATACAAAAGCATAATATTGGGGTATTCTCCTTTGATGCTTTGTTTGGGTTAACTTGGCACATGCTCACACCATGTTATGACTATGAACCAGTCACCTTATCCTCTATGATCATTTAGTTTTTGACTTGTGATATCACTTTATGCTTTAGTTGATAATGTTTTGTCGCTCTACATGATTATGGCCATTATTGCTCTCTTAGTTGGTAGCTCCCAGTCTTTTGCTAGCCTCCACTTGTACTAAGTAAGCTCTACTCATGCATCCAACTTCCAAGAAACCAATTTATTCCAAAGAGTCCACTATAAATTCCTATGCATCATGTGTTACACCATTCCAAGTATATTCTTGTTTTATCTATCTTCCAAATTAAACTTGTTATGAGATAATTAGTGATTAAAGCTCTCACAAACTTGATGGAACACTTTACTTTTTGCACCTAATAATCTTGAACCATTGTGTCATTTATGTTGTATATGCTTGCACTTATAAGTTGGGAATTAGCAGAACCATGTTGTCATGGGGAACGCTTTGAACACCAGTACATATCTACCCAATTGATATCATGATATTCTGTTTGCGGATGACGGCGGTGTGAAATGAAAGGGGAGCTTGTAAGTCCATGGAGTTATGTATATTGTGTTAGAGAAACGCCTGGGCGGCTAGCCTAAGCCATGACTAATCATGGTGAAAACTTGTAGCATAACCATAGGGAGCAATCTGTGAAGCATCCTCAATAAAAACCTATGCAAATAGCAAATAAAAAGATCGCTGAGATGCTCATTGTCTGTTGCCTTGTCATTTTTATATGGGATAGCTCCTGTGTCATGGGGAAAGGGGTACCCCATTGGCGGTTCCATATGATACACTTATACTTACAATGCCAAGAACTTGCTTGTGACTAAAGTTGAGTAGCATGTGGAACGGCCCTCGTACTCAAGGGACATGAGATTGCCAACTTATGATTTGTCAAGCATATACTGCATATTTATTTCACTTTAACCTTAATCACTTCAAGATGCTTATGATAGGGGCAATGAGATCTGAAAGCTAATAAGTACCATAATTTTTGGAAAATCTATATGAAACTTGAAATCCCTGCTTCCCTCTGTGAAGGGCCTTTATCTTTACTTTTATGTTCAGTCTCCACCTTCTATCTTTATGCACCAATTAAGAGAGCATAGTTTTCATTCTTAGTTCTATGTGCATTGTCCCAAAACTTATTGATTGATTCATAATGTTGATATTGCTTGTTCTTGAACTATTTGTATCTAGTCACCCTTATGAACTTTGAAGGTGTCCTATGCATTTATGTTTTGATACTCCACGAGGGACAAGCTGAATACCACTATGCTATATTTTCTATATGTGAAACAAACAAACATCTTTCAATGCATTGTTATTCTTGATCATTGTTTGTACTTTTTCATGTTACAACATAGTTACTATGTATTATTGTTAGAACTACATCTTTCATGCTCATGTTTAGAGTACTTTGATCCCAGCTATCAATTCTTTGCAAATGGTTTGATCAAGATTGTGATGGTGCATGTCACGTAAAAAAATATTATTTTTATCACTTACCTACTTGAGGACGAGCAGGAGTTAAGCTTGGGGATGCTTGATACGTCGTAAACGTATCTATATTTTTTTATGCCCCATGCTTGTTTTGTATCGACTTTCTTATGTTTTATCTACACTTTGAGGTATTTTTATATATTTTCTGGGACTAACCTATTAACAAGATGACACAGTGCCAATTGCCTGTTTTCTGCTGTTTTGGTTTCAGAAAATCTAGTAAAGAAATATTATCGGAATTGGACGGGACAAAAGCCAAAGTAACTATTTTCCCGACACGACACGGAGCCCGAAGGAGAGAAGGAGGAGGGCACCAGGTTGGGCACACCATAGGGTGGCGCGGGCCCAACCTAGGTGGCGCCACCACATGGTGTGGGCCCCTGGTACACCTCCTGGAATCGCCCTTTCGCCTATAAAAAGCTCCCGAGGCAAAAACCCTAAAAGAATCGGCATACATCCACGAAAAGTTCCGCAGTGCCGCCACTGAATGGGAGATTCAGGGGACAGAAGTCTCTTTCCCAACACCCTGCCAGGACGGGGAATTGCCCTCGGATCCATCTCCATCGATCTCCACCACCATCTCCATCGCCATTGCTGACTCCCATGATGAAGAGGGAGTAGTTCTTCCTCGAGGCTAAGGGCTCTACCGGTAGCTATGTGTTCATCTCTCTCTCTATGCGTGATCTTATTAAGGTCATGAGCTTTGTAATCAAGTAGATCTACTATGCTACTTAAGTGCTTTAATAGTAATCTCCGGCTATCCCCACGTATGTGAAGGTGACAGTGTGCATACCGTGTGGCACTTAGGCTAGAGATTAAATAAATACTTATCATGAGTTATATTTTGAGTTGGATGTCTCTATGAAATTGTGGTGTTTGTTGGAACCATCTAGCGCTCAAAGTGACAGGGTTGGAATTATCTAGATGGGGAAAGCAAACTTTGTGGTGTGCTGTTATAGCCCTACCATGGATTAGAGTTGTCCAACCAGATATTAGTTCAGAGTAGTATCATGAAGAGAAGATATTTATATGAGAGTGTTCACTAGTGAAAGTATGATCCCTAGGCCTGGTTTTTAAGCATTAAAACACCGTTTACAACTAGATCTGTTAAATGTTTGTTTGCCGCCATTTTTATTTCAGATTGCCTTTAGTATCTTCCTCCCGTTAAGCTCTTTTCTGGCACTTTGTCTTATAATCATCCATACTATTTGTATTTCACTATCTCTTTGCCGAACTAGTGCACCTATACACCTGGCAAGTGTATTGGATATGGTGGGGACACAAGAGACTTCTTGTATCTTGATTGTAGGGTTGCTTGAGAGCGATAACTTTGATCAATTCCTCCCCGAGTTCGATAAACCTTGGATAATCTACTTAAGCAAAACTTATTGTTGTTCTACAAACCTCTGCACTTAAAGGCCAAACACTATCTACAAGAATAAAAGCGTGCGTAGACATGAAGTAGCACTATATAGACTAGGCAAGTAGCATTATAATTGTTAGACAATTAGGATGCTATAACAATTCCGAACCATGTTCAGAATTGTGGTGGATGGCCTAGCTAGGCTTTTTGTAGCACCCGAGTGCAAGCCTATATTGAGCTTCGAAATAGTGAGCTCCGAACTAGATAGTATTTCAACAAAAAAACATACACATGAACAATAGACCATGGGCGTACCCAGGGGCAGGGCCGGGTGGGCCGTGGCCCACCTAGATTTTTAGAGAAAATTTTGGATACCTTTAATATTTTTTGACTTAGTTAGACAGATAGGCCTTTTTCTGTCGACCAAACATGGACAGAGAACAGCTGGGCGTGGCGATTAATTAATGAAGAGCGACTACAGTTCTAAAAAAAACCAGGAGTAGCGTTATGTAGATAGCACCTCCACTCGTTCGGCGTTTCCAAGCTGAAATTCGACGCTATTTAGCGTCGGACTGATGTAACTTTCGATCTAGGAACGTCCAATTTTTCACTCGTGTTCCTAGACCGAGTTTCCGGTTTTGGCTAAATTTCAATTAAACTCGACGAAATTTGGACGAACAGAGGCGATTTCCTTAATATGGGTGAGTTCGCACATATTACGTCAAATTCGTACAACACCCGAATGTGGCTTCCCCTTGGAGATGTAAAAGGAGGACCGAGGCCAGCTAGAAAGGGAAGTAGGAAGGAAGGAATCGGCGTGTTCTTCCCCCGGTAGCAAACTCTGTACTAGTTCATCATCCACTTAACCTAGATAAAATCTGTGTCCTTTGTGTGCTACACTTGTCTGTCCATCGAGCTTGCTACGTTCTGTGCCTTGGCCGAAGTAAAACAGGAGTGCACTTCGCCGATGCCAAAAATCAGGACACGACAGTGCGCGGGATTTAGCGCCAGGGGAAACGAGAATGGCCAGCGCGAGGTGGAAAACAAGCCTGACGTGCGGAGCCCGCACACAAAGAGAGGAGGGGAGAAAATAGGGAAGGGGCACAAAAAAGTCGATTTGGAGGACAGGCTCCATGGAGGACCTTAATTGTTTTTGAAAAAAAATCAAATTTAAAGATTTAAAAAATCCTAAAAAATACAAGGATGTAGATAATGATTTATAATATATGCGTGCAAAACATTATGTGAAAATACTTTGTATTTTGGTCTCAGAAAAAAAGATAAAATTTCAAACCTAGAGGTAAACACTGCAATTTTGAATGGGCCTCCGTTTTCTTAATATTTTTTATTTTTTCTGCACGAGAAATAAAATATATTTTCCATTATAAATTTGCATCCATTTATTTTATATTGTTGGCTACACGTTAGTATTTTTGTCGAAAATATTTGACGAATTTAAAAAAAAAAGAACAGACTCCGTGAAGCTAGTGCTAAGTGATTTTTCGAAAGGGTTAAGACTAGCATCGGAAAGGATATGGCTAGCATCTACTCCCTTCGTTTTAAAATATAATATATTTTAGCTTTATAAAAAAAATCTAAATTCTTTTTAATATATAGGTTTGGAGTGAACCTCTATAGACCTACGCATTAAAAACTAGATACTATCTCCATTCCGGTTTATAAGGTAAATACGTAGTTTGAGAAAATAGTTTAACCATAAATTTGATCAACAAAATACAAATTATATTTAACAAAAATTATATTATTAGATTCATATTCAAAATACGCTTCCGATGGTATAATTTTTACGACATATGATTTATATATTATTGACCAAATTTACTGTCAAACTATTTTCTTGAAAGACGTATTACCCCTATAATCCGAAATGGAGGGAGTGTATCTCTTCCATGAATCTGAAATGAAGAGAGTAGTCATCAGATGGTCCAAAAGTTGCCGATGCCGTTTGACTTTTTTTTTAATAAGGCTACCGGGTGATTGCGGGCTAGGATAGGGCCAGCGGTTTGCGCTGCGTACTGCTTGCGCGGGAGGTAATCGGTCGGTAGGCCCAAATGGTTCGGCTAATAATGTTGGGTTTCTCTTGTTTTTCCTTGAAAAAAATATCTTTTTTTTTTTGAAGCAAGAGAAGGAGCCAGGAGGGTCATTAATCGGTGGGCATAATTACATACAAGACCTCAAAAAAAACAAGTAAGCACACAGGCCCTGGTCATTTACAGAAAAGACCTCAAAAGAAAAAAAGAAGATTACAATCAAGGCCTTCTCCACCGAGGACGATGGTGCTCTCAACGCCATGGCAGCCAGCACCCACGCCGGGGACGAGACCACTTGGCAGTGGAGCGACTGAGAGCAACATGACGGAGAAGCAGAGGGATTTTAGTACTGCCCCAAATATTTTCTAAAAAATCTACTTATAGAAAAATTATATAATATCAAAATAAATATTTTCTATAGCTCACTGTTCGTGAGAGTCAAATGAAGCGGCAGACGAATTGGCTAGACAGGCATCGCGGGACAAGTTGGGTCCCTGGTTAGACGATCCGACTGATTTCTGATCCATAAATTTGTAAGAGACATGACTATTATCTATCTCTATCTTTATCTCTATCTCTATCTCTATCTCTACTATATAATTTATGTTAAGGTGGTTTTTGTCAGCCCAGATTTTCGTCCGTCAGAAATTTTTCACTTTAGCCCCTCGCGAGTATCAAATTCAACCCGCACAACCGGTCTATGCACGAGGAGAAACCCCGCCCCAAAAAAATCCAATTCTATGACTCATGGCCGCACGGGGAGTTAATAGCATAGAACTACCAGTTTCTAGGCAAAGTTTTGGAAATCTACCAGTTTACGTTTTCGTAGCAAAAATCTACCACATTTGACGTCCGTTTTCTCAAATCGCACTAAACTCGTCCTTATCGCGAATTGACACGAAAACTGACAAGGCTGACCCACCCGTCAGGCTGACGTGGCAGTGCGAGACTGTGTGCCGTCTGCCGTTTTGCACGTAGGCCCTTAAGTTTTGACAGAAAATTGCGCAGAAGTCCCTGGCACTATTAAAATCTTCATAACTTTTGAATACGAATTCAAATAGAAAAAATTTAAATACGAAAAGTGTTCAGAATTGTTTGAATCTTTTTTTACAAACTTTATTTATTATTTTATATAATTAAAATATAAAAAATATTTTGTTAATTATACAAAAACTTTGGAAATTCATAACTTTAACTATATAACTCCAAATAATATAAATAATATGTCTAAATTTATTAAAACAATCCAAGGAATCCATTTCTTATATTTATAATGCATGAATCATATATTACACACGGAGAGAGATATTACACACGGAGAGAGATATTACAAACTTGTGTTACTCGTCGTGGGCGTGTCCATGGCGCGGGCCATGTACGGCGAGTGGGCGCAGCAGCTGGTGCAGCTCTCCGTGTTCCAGGCCATCGTCTGGCTCACGCTGCTCCTCTTCGTGCTCGAGGTCCGGAAGGCCGCCATCGGCATGTACGTCGACGTCGCCAAGCAGAGCGTCGTCGTCCATGATGCCATCCCCGAGTCGCCCGTCAAGGCCAACGTCGAGGCCGCGACCGGCGGAGGTGTCGGTGAGGCGGACGGCGTCGTGGCGGTGACCGTCGGAGGCAAGCCGTCGGTGTGGAGACCGGTGAAGACGGTGGCGCACAAGCTGTCGCGGAACCCGAACACGTACGCCAGCTTCGTCGGCATCACCTGGGCCTGTGTTGCCAACAGGTACGTACGTGCACTCCGACGTGTCGCTCACCATGCGCATGCGTGCGTGCATGCTGATCGGATCGCCCTCTAACTAATGCTACCTCCCCAACCCCTTTACTCAGTACTATATTCTTATAATGTCTCATCTCGCCCAAACCGACTTCGTCAACTTGTAACACAAGTTTGTAATTTCTCTCTCCGTGTGTAATATCTCTCTCCATGTGTAATATATGATTCATGCATTATAAATATAAGAAATGGATTGCTTAGATTTTTCTAATAAATTTAGACATACTATTTATATTATTTGGAGTTATATAGTTAAAGTTATGAATTTCCAAAGTTTGTGTATAATTAACAAAATATTTTATATTTTAATTATATAAAATAATAAATAAAGTTTGTAAAAAAAGATTCAAACAATTCTGAGCACTTTTCGTATTTAAACTTTTTCTATTTGAATTCGTATTCAAAAGTTATGAAGGTTTTAATAGTGTCAGGGACTTCTGCGTAATTTTCTATCAAAACTTGAGGATCTACGTGCAAAACGGCAGACGGCACACAGTCTCGCACTTCCACGTCAGCCTGACGGTGGCCAAGTCTTTCGTGTCGCCAATCGCGACGAGTTTAGTGCGATTTGAGAAAACGGACACCAAATATGATAGATTTTTGCTACGAAAGTAAACAGGTAGATTTCCAAAATAACTCGCCGCACGGGCCACTCTCCCTCATCTCCGGCTCGCTGCCGGTAGGCGCGGTAGCTGGCTCCTGGCTTCCCTCCAGGCCGAATTAGTTGGTTTTCTGCCTCGATCTGGTTGTTCCCTGGTGCCCACCTTCAATCTGACTCGATCAGCGGCAGCTCCGCGGGAGAGCGGCGCAGGCACTAGCTCGTCTTCCTCCAGAGATTCTACGCGTACCGCGCACTGCCCGCATCGGACGTATTTTGAGGAGATCCAAAAAAATAACTAGGCTCGCAAACGGAAATCGGCGGCCGGCAGATACGAATCCTGAGCACTAAGCACGGCCAACGCTTCTCGCGTAGCACCGGAGGTAAGTGCAGTCGGACCAGCGGCTGCTGCTTCGACAGGACGCTGAGGTGTTGGCCTAGGACGGCGCCAATTTGCCCGAGCGCCGGCCACCTCGGCTCGCCGCTGACCGCCCGGGAAGGAGCAGATTCTGCACCACGGTGCTCCCTGACACAAAATTATTTGCCTTGGTGGCCGCCGGAGAGTGGGACAGGAAGTGGAGAGGAGCTGATCCGACCAGTTCCACCTACGGTTCTGGGAGGACAAGAAGACAATGAGATGATGGAGATTTGCCAATTCGATGGAGGTGGGGCTCGAGACCACTCACAGCAGCCGATTTGTGGCAGAGAGCCAGAGATGATAAGAATCGATAGAATGGAAAACTGGTTGGATTGTTGGACACCTACACACATAGAAGGAATGATGGGGAACTGAGTATTTTTTTGTGTAAATATAATTTTAGTATCGAGCATGGCCATGGGGATCAAATTTTAATTACCAAGTTATGGTGCCCATGTAAAAGGTCTTGTTCAACTTTTTTCCTTCTTTTCCATTCTCTTTTTCTATCTTCATTTCTATACTAGGGTTTTGCTATTTGACACAAGTTTAGAAATTCTTCAAATAAAAAACCAGCAGTTTCAATAAAACAATATAGTCATATTGGACTCTTAGGAATATATTTTCCTATCCAATTCTTTTTTTAAAAAATAAATTTATTTGCGGTAAATCCATTATGAACTTTATAAATTCCCTAAATAAATTCTTGGTTGTAAATTCCCATAACATTTGTATAGATCCAAAATGAATATTACAATACATTTAAATCATTTCCAACTATATTATGAGAATGTCATATTATTCTCTCCACTTCTATTTTATTCTTTATTTGGAAATTGATTTAAATATGTTTAAAATCCAAAATGCAACAAAAAGTCCAAAATGGAATATTTACCCAACATGTTTATTATTAATGGGAAAGTCATATTAATCAGAATTGATGTGGTATGTGCTAATATGGTTCTGATATTGTTTTGCATGAAACAAAAAGTCCAAAATGGAATATTTATCCAACATGTTTATTAATAATGGGAAAGTCATATTATTCATAATTGATGTCGTATGTGCTAATATGGTTTTGCTATTGTTTTGTAGGAAACTAACACCACAGTGGTTGTTTCTTTTGGCATATCGAGTCCTGAATGTATATTTGTCAATTTTCACAAATCATATTTATATGTGAGATAAGAAACAAAAAATATTAAACCGTGGCAACGCACGGGCATTCAGGCCCAAGCCTCCGGCGACGGGCCTCGCTCCACTCGTCAGAAGTTGGCTTATACTTTGTAGAATTTCAGATTAAATGAGGAACTTGAAGAACATGGTTGATTGTGAAAACGTGATCAGAGCGTGAACAAAAAACGGTGTGAACCGACGAGAAGATGGGCACGGCGTGGCCATTTTCAACGGTGACAAAGTGTGGACTGGAGAGAGGGGTTGGAGAGTATAGGTTACCCTGTTGGTCATGTGATGTTAGACCGTATAGCTTCTGTATATTGTAGTTGTATTTATACGTGTAAAAGGATACGGATGTCGCCTAGAGGGGGGGATGAATAGGCGATTAAAACTTTTCCTAGAGTGGCTTAACAAAGGCGGAATAAAACTAGTGTTTACTTTGTAAAGCACAACCTAGAAACAACTAAGGTTTACCTATGTGCACCAACAACTTATGCTAAGCAATACAAGCAACAAAGTGATAGCAAGATATATATTACTTCAAGCACGAAGGCTATCATAATGTAAAGTGCATAAGTAAAGAGCTCGGGTATAGAGATAACCGAGGCACGCGGGGACACCAATATTTTACTGAGTTCCTCCCAACATGGAGTACGTCTCGTTTGGAGAGGGGGTGGTATCAAACCACCAACGCCACAAAAGGCCTCCCTTATTCTCCGGTGAATCTCACCCCAATGGGATCGATCCACGCTTCCACTATTGGTGCACTTGTCGGTGGCAACCGGAACCTCTCACAAGGTTGGGGCACAACTCCACAACTTAATTGGAGGCTTCCAACAAACGCCACAAAAGGCCTTAACAAACGCCACCAAGGCTACAATGCCACCAAGGCCACAAAACCGTCTAGGGTTCCAAGAACCCAAGAGGGACAAGCTCCAATGAGCAATTCAAACCAAATCCTCCGAGGAGAACTCAAACCGATGCAACAAATGCAAATGGCAAGAACACCACAAAGATGCTCAAATCCCTCACTCTCAAGTTCCAACAAAGCTACTAAAGCTATTGGGGAAACAAGAGAGGAGGAATCAAAGAGAGACACAAAATCCCCCAAAATCTAGATCCCCAAAGATGCACTCACAAAGAGATGAATCGGTTAGGTCAAAACGTGGGGCTAGATCTCCTCTTTCTTCCACTCAAATATGGGTAAGAATCATCGGAGGGAAAAGATTAGGCAAGCTTTAAGATCTAGAGCAAGTGTAGAGTTTAGCCTAATAGATAATAGAGGAGCCGACTAAACTGAAAAAGGCCAAAGTCTTAAATAAAGGCCCAGAAAAACTAGCCGTTTGGGTGTTTTCAGTCAGGACCGGTAGTACCGGCAGAAAAAAGGGGAAAGTCAACACATGTATGAGAGAGAAGCGGCCAGTGACAAGAAGAAAGCAGCAGCAGCTCAGGGGCAGCGGTGGCAAGACTCGCATGCATGCATGCGCGGCAACAGCAGCCTGCAGCGGCTAGCGGCCGGGGGGCCAACACGGGGCTCATGGCAGTGGCGAGCTGCGGCGTGCCAGCAGTCAACGCTACTGCAGGCGGCGCGCATCTGGCGGCGGCATGCGAGGCCAAAGCGGAGCGAGCGTGAGTGAGGAGATGGGCTAAGATGGCGCGGATCTGGAAAATCGCTGGTAGGCCGGTACCGCCCACCCGTGATACTATCGGGCCGGTCTGGTAGAACCGGTTGTGGGTACCGGGCCACACAGGAATAGGCTGCACGCAGTCAGGCACGACCGGTACTGGGCCGGTAGTACCGGTCGGTCCAGAAACACTGTTTTTCTTTTTTCCTTTTAGAATTAAAACGGCAAATAATCAAACTGTCATAACTTTTAAACGGTAGCTCCGATTGACCCGATTCCAATTGCGTTGGATAGAGGACAACAAGGGCTTCTCAATAAAAGGTGGAAATATTGATTATTACCAAGTGAGAAAGTATCAAGTAGAATAATGTGATATACCTCACTTTGTGAGAAACCGAAAAGCCGCATAAATCAAAATCGCAACAAGATATATATGGGAGATCCGATTTTGATGAACAAGAGCTTGTTATGGAGATTACCACAAGCTCTATATCCTCACATGGATAAGACCAAATAACAACCAAATACGATGATGCAAGTATGCAAAGGTTTGAGCTCTCTCAGAACGATGTGACCGAATTACTCATACGAGAGCCCCTCTTGATAGTACGATTATCTATCCTAAACCCGGTCTCACACACACAACGTGAGACCGGCAAAAGGGAAAACCTATCAAGATTATACCTTTGTCTTGAGCAATCCACTTGAGCTCGATGTAGACGGTCTTGCCCTTCTCAAGATGGAACGCCTTTCTTAATTCCTCATCATCGACCTCGCATATTGAGCTTGCACGATAAAACTTCTTTGCATTTCATCGACCTTGAAGCGAACACATGCTCCAAGTGATGCCAATGGACAAATCCTACAAGTATAACTTAATACACACATTAGTCCATAAAGATTGTCATTAATTACCAAAACCACACATGGGTGCCCAACATGTTCTTTCAACGTGTCTATTGTAACATACATATGGTACCAGCTATAAATATATGTGATAGGACACCCCTAGAGGGTTGATCCAGTTCCCCCAAATCATTTGATTTACATGGTATCAGACTAGGTTAGGGTTAGGGTAGCCGCCGCCTCCTCCTTGGCCGCCGCTGTCGCCCCACCTGGCTGACGCCTTCCTCCCCACCACCGATCCACCCCACGCTTCCGCCCCTTCGGTTTGTGCCATTGTCACCATGACCACCGCACCCGACTCTGGATCCACCTTGTCTGGTTCTCTTCCGGCCACGGTTCCCGCCGCCGCCGGTTCCTACCTAGCCGCTGATGGCTGCAAGTGCACAGATCATTTGTAGCTAGTTTCGAAGTTAAGATGTCGATCCCACAAGGAGCCCAAAGGAAAATGTTTATGGGTGAAGTATCTGTCACACTCAAAGTTATCACAGGTCTTCGAGTGAATTGACAACAAGTATTGAAATAAGAATAGAATTTCAATTAAAGGAATGTATTTAAATAAAACTAAAATGTAAACTTTAGAAATAAGAAGCATAAAAGTAAAGAACGATTAATTGTTTGTTGTTTTCTACAGATGTAAAAGTAGACGCGGGGAGATACAGTTCATGGTGATAGTGAATGTGCCAGGCAGACAAGTGATAAATGTAACGATTTTAATCTTATAAGTATATGTGTAGACTAGCAACCCATAATTAGTCGGAACTCCTTTTGGTAGATTTCATCCCAACTTCAATAATCCTACTAGTCTGTTACCAAAACCATGGTCAGTCACTAGACAATTAAGATCCTTCAGGTTGCTTAGCAATTAAGCTCCTTGGATCGGACTAATGCAATAATCACAGTGGTTCCTCGTGATTCTCGAGTCAAACTAGTTTCTCATTGATATCCCCATGTCACTCGGGGGTCACCGGTCTGCTAGCGAACAAGATCCTATCTATATAGAACAAAGCATCATGTTGTCTGGGCCCTTAATTGGTCAACAAGCATTCGGCATCCCACAGATAGTCAAACATACATAATATAGTAATTAAAATCAATCACAAACTAATGGAAAATATATATAGGCACATCACATCTCCCACGCTCAAAGGAACTTACTCACACATGAGAGAAGAAAGCATCGTCAATATATTTAAATAAAGGGAGTTCTTCTCGATATTACTGTGGAGATCTACAATAGAAATTGAAAAGCAATATAACACAATTCGAGATAGGAAGAAACAATCTCAAACCATAGTCTTGCAAGGTGAATATCTATCTCTCTCAAGTAGAAGTAATGGCTATGGGGGTGAAGTGGCTAGGAGGTCGAAGATCATGGAGCGAGATGAAGAATGTCTTATCCTTCTTATCCGGATCTCTTATTTCTCCCTTCTGGATGGAACGGCGGCTCGTGTGTTCTGTTTTTGTCCTCAGCCTCTTCATGAAAGTTGTCCCTTTTGACAAGGCGAAGGCGGTGGCAACTATACGGCGGGAACTATACGACCGGAGAAAATGTTCTCGTTGTATAGTTGGTCGTTAAAGCTTCTGGATGTCTCCCTCGTTTGCTTTCAAATAGAGACTTGCTTGTTTTCGCCTAAATATTGTGTTTCTGTTGTTAAACCCTTCTATTGATGTTCAGAACCTGAAACACACATTAAAAACCAAGTTTTCTTTGCTGCCGAAGTATTAGCGTTAGGTAAAGCTAAAAAATCATCAAATCCAAACAAAAAACATCAATAAAGACCATAAAAATGTGTTGAATCTCACAGTTATCAACTCCCCCAAGCTTAGATGTTGCTCGCCCTCGAGTGACAAGAAAATAAGGAAGAATAGCGGATTTTCGAGACTGAAATAAAATAACTTACAAGCTCGAATTGGTGTCAAATTCTTTTCTTCACAATCCCTGCAATCTTAAACATGATCATACAAATATTCACAAGATTGCACTGAGTCCACTTCCTAACCACATATATCTTGCTAGCAAATAAATTTTATGCCCTAGTAAGTGTCAAAAGTTTAGCTAGGATAGTGAAACAAATTCTTTTGGTTTCTCACTTTGTTGAGAGATAAAAATCTTTTGATCTTGTTTCTTTAATCAATTGGGAGTACTTAAGTTGGCACCAAAAACATTTAAATTAAATAACAACTCATATACTCCCATGTCAAAATTTTAAGACTCTCAAATCACCTTTTTCCTTTCCTTGCTTTTCAAAATTTTCAACTCTTCCATAGAGAAACCACGCCACTGTTTTTAACATGTTAATTGGGGCTATGTTGTGCACTTGCGAACATGCCAATAGATGACTGTTGAGCAATAGTGGGCCAGAGGAGTACTACCACTTCACTTGGTTCGTGGAATCACGAGGGAACTAAAAAAATTACTCTTCATAGCATTGCAGCTACAGACACTTATATAACTCAATACCCAAAATCAAGTGGTTTCCCACATTTAAATCGTTCGTTGACCAGCAGAGTTAATATTTTCTCAATGAGCACGACAGTATTGTAATGACACACGTAAAGCAATATCTTACTTTAATTATTAGAAAAGACAGTGGCATAATCTCTACTACTTCAAAGTATCCATTTTATCAAACAATTTCATTCAAGAGTGATATCAAGTTTATTTACATTAGGCTCAATGGGGTTGAGTGATTCTAAAATAAAATCCTTTAGGCTAAACATGGACTCAAGTCATCTTTTGGATGCTTTTTCTTGTTGGAAATATTTTAACCAAGTTCATTGCTCATTATTTCAAAGCAAAAAATTAGACACTAGCAAGGGAATATAATTTGTAAGATAACAAGCTAGGTGGGGAGCAACTCCAGTGCAAGCGAGCAAATAATTGTAGGGTCAATTTAAAATTGCAGAAGAGGTGATGAAAAGAATGTGATACCTCCTCTTGATTGCTTCATTCTTGTACTTGAGTTGAACCCCTCTATATTTCTATATTTCCAAGTCACCTAAAATTGAGCAATCTTCGAGAGAAAGCAAAGAAACAAATTTGTAAATAAAATTTACAACTAATTTTTTGTGTTTTTGATTTAGGAATGCAAAACTGAAAGTAAACATGCAATTTTTTTTTGAATAAAATAAATCAAAAGAAGAAAATAAAATATAAATGCAAAGTTGGAGGTTTTCAAACCTTCCCCAAGCTTAGGCTATTGCCAGGCTTAGTTGTTGCTGTGATTCGGCGGCTCCTCCGGGTACTGCTGGAGAAGTCGGGGAAGGTGGTCATGAAGTGACTGAAGTTGTGAGTTAGAGCACTCACATCCTCATTCACCCCTGTAAGGTGTGGTCGATTTCCCCAATGCACTGGTTGAGCTGCAGAAAATCTTGATAAGGGACATAATTGAATCCCAGCTACTGTTGCTGCTGGTTGGGCCATGGTTCCCAGGGCCCATCCTGCTGCTACTGTTGTCCTTCCCAAGCAGGGTTTTACTCCTACTCCTGCTCATCCTGCTGCTCTTCTTCTTCATCTTCTTCTTGGTTAGGATGGAGTGCAGCCATGATCTCCTCTACTTGATCCTTGGTGAGGATCCAGTTGTTCTTTTCCGGAATTGAGAAATCTTGTGGACAAGGCAATGGCACCTGGTCATCCTGTGCAACATCAAGATAATCGAACTGATAGGATTGGAGCCTCCTGTTAGCTCGGTAAACACTGAGGAAGCCACAAGCAGTTATATATTTGACATCCATAAGTATGGAGCCATCTATAGGTTGCATAACAGGTATTGGTATGTTCAATGCTTGGACAAGGTGGGTTACCAATCCACCAATGTGAATGTCACCTTTCTTTTTGTTGCCCCGGTGGCGAAAATGCTGGAGGAGTATAGCCGCAGGATTGGGGCTTTAAGGAACATCGGGGAAGAGTGCCTTGGTGATCATGGCCATGTCTGCATTGTCCATGGAACCTGTATCTCCTCTTCCCAAGAGTGTATTGGCGAGGAACAAGGCAAAGTAGCGAATTGTCGGGTTCTGGATGGTGGACATCTTCTTCTGGTAGAAGTCCCTGCCACCGTTAACATAAATAACCTTCCAAGTTTCTCCACTTGAGACGCTATATAAATTTAACAGTTGACTCCCAGTGTGAGGAAATCCAAAAGCATCACAAAATTGTTGGAAAGTTATTTGATATACCTGCTGGTTTATAGTGAAGCTCACCGTGCATGCATTACCATTTTCCTTGTAGTCATCGTAGAAGGAGGTGAGGAACTCAAAGGTGAGCTCATTGTAGGTGTGGTGACTCGCGTAGGCGAGGAGTGATAGCCCTGTGTTTACACATATAAGGTCGAAGTCTGCCCTCAACCCTGACGCAGTGAGAAAGCCATCATCGGCCCAACGTGTGGGCATCACCTTCCTTGATGAAACCATGTCATACTTGTTGTCGAAATCAGTCCGGACCCTCGAGCCCTCGCCACGTTGACGCTTGCTCTTGCGGAAAATGCTACCGATCTTGTTCATCTTAATGCACTGAAAAATTTCAATATAAAACCTTAGGCATATGATTTCTACATGATATATGAATGATTCTACATGGAGAAATTCAATCCTAACATGAGAAATCAAAAAGGAAAATCAAACAAGCTTGAGTTCATCCACTAAATAAATATGAGGATTTCAACCATGGAATTCTGAAAATAAAGCATAAAAAAGAACGATTGATTGTTTGTTGTTTTCTAGGTCACAGGTCTAGGTCACCGGCGATGGGTCTAGGTACGCACGGTCGATCTAGGTCTAGGTCCCCGGTAAACACTCGATCTAGGTCTAGTTCCCACCAAGTAGTAGTCACTTGATGCTTGTGATTTTAATTTAATTTTTGTATTTACTCTCTAAGGCAGGTAGGATGAACTGTGAGGATTACAGGTTCTGCGATATGAACGCCAGCGACATACATGAGCAGGTTCTAAAATTGTTTCTACTGGCACTAACATAGTAGTGAAACCTACTATATACCATCAAAATAAAACATTCTAATTAGCTCAATATCTATTTTAGGCTAAAAAGCAAGGCTACAATGTTCCATCTGATGACGAGGTGAAGCAACCTGCAGCCAAGAAACCTGAGAAACCGAGGGACCTTACTAGAGGTTAGAGTCATATGCATTGGCTTAATGTTATAGTCATTCTTATGTCGCTATAGATTACTTTCTAATATTGTCTGTCTAGGTCCCTCGATGAAGGACAGCGAGGACTTCGATGATTACTGCATGTTTAGAAACGAAGATGCAGTATCTTGGAATTGACTTCAAACCAAGATACGTATCTTAGAGCTGTTTTACAACACCAGCCACCTATACCACTCTATGTGTGCAAGATGAAAAAGTAAAATGTCATCCCTGGGCAGACCAAGATGGTAAACTTTTAAGATTTTACTATTTGAATCTACTTATGCACATTGAACTATAGTCAGCAACTAATTATATTCTCCAGGTCCAGTACTTTTCAGCTAGGTACAATAATGCCTACCTCAACTAATATCTGCCTCCGGAGATCCCTGTCATAATCGCAGATCGTGTAGTAGGTCTTGAGCATGTCCAGTTCATCAAAAGCAAGAATGATGTTCCCAGATGACAACCAACTGGTCAAACATGGTCGAGGCTACTCAAATCAAAAAAGGGGATCTGTTCATCTTCACCTTGTTTGATGAGCCCATATCTGGCTTCATGTGTTATATTAGTCGCTTGAAATGAGGACACACCGTACTGGTTATGTGCTGGTTGGATGTGTTATCAGTGAATACGTAGTCGGTTTCGAACTGTATGTGAACTTGGTAGTCTACATTGTTTCTAACTCTAAGTGAATCTGGTTGTCTAGTTGATTTGGAACTATCTGTGAAGCATGTTCTCTATATATTTATAAGATTATGTTCTATCTCCATGTTGATATATGGTGTGTTTTGATTATTGTTGTAGTTTCATGTACATTACGTTTTTCTTCTTGTTGTGATTGAGAAATGATTGTAAGAAATATGAACCAGTGCTATGTTTGAAACATAGTTGTCTTCTCCAGTTGTTGGGCTATTAGCGAAAACATGTGTAAATTATGGAAAGATGGTAGTTTTTGAACATGTGTATAAGACGGGCGAAGTAGTAAAACAATCAGAAGTAGAGTCCTATAGTCCTAGTCAGGGTACTCTATTTTTTTTATATTTTTCGAGTGAAAACTGCAAATAGGGATGAATCGAGTGTGTTCGTGAGTTCGATATCTGTTAAGCCATTTAATTTCTATCAGTGCATAAGCATGCAGGATCAGTAATATAACTGTACATAGAAATTTTAAGGAACTCCATACAAAATAGTAATATATATAGCCGAGTTCATAGTTCAGCGACCACCACCAGAGACCACGGGAGAGTGAAATTGTCTTACATGCAACCGGGCAATATTTAACTTATACAAAATAATCAAGGCAGTATTAGGAAGGACACATAGTCGAATTAGCAGGGGCAGCAACAGGAGGGACATAGAGATGACTTAGGAGGGCAGCAACAGGAACATGCAGCAGCCTAGTCCAAGGGAAATAGGCCAATCCTGACATATTGCTGGAGGACGTAGGCTACGTGCCTTGCCAAGGTCTCCGGCTGGTGCTTTCGGCCTAGGCTTCTGTCAATGTCCACCGCGTGCTGGATCATGTTGTCGATGTCTGAGATGATGACCCTGCCACAGAATGGGCAAAAGAGTCTCTCCATACGGTGAAAAGGTATCTTCCTACACAGTAACTTCCTCAGCATGTAGCGGCTCTTGTGTCCCTGGAGTACTTGGTAGAGTCTACGTCATCAGAATCCTCCTGTGGATTTTTTTATGAACATAAATTAGAACTCATACATATGATGGACAACATATGTAAGACAATATTAAATTTGTAGAACAAAGTCTGCAGCCTCATAAGTTTTTCTTCAGGGATGCCGTAAGAGAACCAAGTATCCATTGCACAACCTAATGTTCTTGTATATTGCCCCAGGTTCGCTAACTCATCCCTCGAAATATCTGATACCAATGTGTCTGCCTCTCTTTTGGGGCAAATTTGAATCATTGGTCACAATAAGAAATTGAAATGTAATCCTATATTGTAATTATAAATAAAAAAACCAAACAATATTCAGGTATGATCAAAACCATGCATATACATATGCATCATACGAATCATTCAAATATCATATAGCAGAAACAATTCAAAGATCATATAGTTCCATATGAGAATAAATTAGGGGCCTCATAATTTTTATATTTACACTATGAATGTGCATGCAATAACAATTCAAATATCATAGTTCATATAAATGTAGAATAAATATGGCCTCATAATTTTTTTCAGAGACGGCGTAAGTGAACCAAACTACCAACAACACAACCTATATTGTTTGTGTACATTGCCTCAGGTTCACTTACCCGTCCCTAAAAAAAACTAATACCAACAAATGTGTGTCACCCCTGCAGTCTTTTGGGGCAAATTTCAATCATTGGCCTTAGTAAGAAACTGAAATGTAGTTCTTATACACTATGAATGCATGAAATAACAATTCAAAGATCATAGTTCATCTGAATGTATAATAAATATGGGGGCCTCATAAGTTTTTCAAAGACAGAGTCAGCGAACCAAAGTACCAACAACACAACCTATATATTGTTTGTGTACACTGCCTCAGGTTCACTGACCCGTTCCTAAAAAACCGACACCAACAAATGTATGTCGCCCATGCAATCTTTTGGGGAAAATTTCAATCATCGGCCTCAATGAGAAACTAAAGTGTGATTCTTATACACTATGAATGCATGCAATAACAATTCAAAGATCATAGTTCATCTGAATGTAGAATAAATCAGGGGGCCTCATAATAAGTTTCTTTAGAGACAGTGTCAACGAACCAAAGTACCAACAACACAACCTATATTTTTTGTGTACATTGCCACAGGTTCACTGACCCATCCCTAAAAAAACCGATACCAAGAAAATGTGTGTCACCCGGCTCCTTCAAACTTTTGGGGCAAATTTCAACCATCGGCCTAATAATGAATGCAGAAACAACTCAAATATGATAGTTGATATGTGTAGAATAAATCTAGGGCCTCATAAGTTTTTAGAGATGGTGTTAGCGAACCAAAGTACCAATTGCACAACTTACATTGGTGTACATTGCCTCATGTTCACTAACAGCATCCCTAAACATATTTGACACCATCATATATATGTGTCTCCCCTTACACTCTTTTGGAAAAAAATTGAATCATCGGCCTCAGTAAGTAATAGAAATGTTTATATGCATGTTGTATCGAAATAAACACTCAGCTAGCAATCCCTAAAACCCCTAAAATCAAATGTTATAGATCGATTAAACTTACAGCACAAGCCGTATGAACAACAACAAGCCAAGCAAATGTAAATTTACTAGATGGCAGATGAGAAGATCTAATCAAATCTCCAAAACAATTGACCATTCAAACCATATATATTCCCTACTGAAAGTACCAACTTTGAATCGACTAGAGGGGGGGTGAATAGGCGACTACCAATTTTTAATTTGTTTCACACTTTTAGGCTTAACGACTATTTAGATGTGCAACTAGGTGAACAACCTATATGCAGGATAACTTACAACAACCACAAGAACGGTAAAGGAAAAGAAGTAAAGGAAGGGAACGAAGTAACCGGAGCGGGGACACGGAGATGTAATTCCCATAGTTCACTCCCAAAGGAGCTACGTCTACGTTGGAGAGGTGTCGGAGCCACACAAGGTCACCCGAGCGCCACAAAGGCCTCACCTTCTTCTCCGGTGAGCTTCCCCACAAAGGAGGCCTCACGATCCACTAACCGGTGACCTTGAAGGCGCCAACCGAAACCTTTACAACAAGGTTGAGGGGGAATCTCCACAACTCAATTGGAGACCCTCAACGACATCAAGGAGCCTTACAACGCATGCCCTTAGCTCCAAGGATGCCCTACACCGTCTAGGGTTTCAAGAAACCCAAGAGCAACAAGCTCCACAAACAATAGGTGGGGGAAATCAAATCTTCTTTGGTGGAAGTGTATATCTAGGTCACCTTCCCCACCTCTCAAAAGATCAAGTGATTTGAGTGGCTATGGAGAGAGATCTAGAGAGGTGAATCTCAAGCATTAATGGAGGAGAGAGAAAATATTCGAGTTAGGTAGGAGGAAGAAGGAGGGTGCCTTAAATAGGCTCCCTCCATGTTGAACCATTACAGCCCTCGCGACCTCACCGGAACTTCCGGTGAGGGGCCGGAAGTTCCGCCCAGCAAGGCTCCAATGGTCATCAGCCCGTTGACGCTCGCTCCAAAAGCTCGACCAAAAGTTCCGATGAAACTTCCAATGCAAGTTTCGGCCCAAGTTCCGTCAAATAGGTCACTTCAAACATAAGGTTACTGACCCTTCAGCGGAACTTGGAGCGGAACTAGGGTAACTTCAGTTCACAGTATGTCGGGAAGTTTGGTGCACAGGCGGAAGTTCCACTCGAGACTTTTACGGTGGAAGCAACGAAAATTCCTTACCAGAACTTCCGGTGAAACTTCCGGTGGAAGTTTCGGCAAATAGAGAATAACCAGACAGAGGGTTCTGGGAGCTCACCGGAAGTTCTGGCGGAAGTTGGATCGAAACAAAGCCCTAGATCACCCAAAGAAATGTCCTAGGCGGAACTTCCGGTGCCTGGCCGGAAGTTCCGATCAGACAAAAACAGCTCCAGTGGAACAGAAACTCGCTCTCTCGCCGAAAAATAGGATGGCTGTGGCGGTGCATATGGGGTTTGTGCAAGAACAAGTGATTTCCCACAGCCTTCCGAGATGGACCCCCTCTTGATAGTACGGCGACCTAAAACAATAAAAAGAGAGAAACTAGAAAATCTAAAAGGCCGCTGTCTTCACGAGATCCCAAAGAGAGCATCCACAAACTCCATAGGAATCATCAAAAGCATTTTTCCTGAAACTCAAGTACACGATTAGACCACAAGTGGGAAAATATAGTCCTTTCACCTACATTTAGAGCAAAAGAATCTATAGACGATTCAATAAATCCTACGTATAAACAGTAAAATCTGTGGCTGTGACCGAGAATCTAGCTAGCAAAGTAGTACCTCGTATGCCTCATCGATGACCTCCTCCTCGAACTCATCGTTCTCCGTGATTGCATCGAGGATTTGTTCGTGGAGGACGGGGTCATTAATGTAGAACACCGACGGGTTGCCTTCGCCTACCGCTGCATGCCCCTCCTCTAGATCTGCTACTGGTACCAGGACATTGTCGGCCACCGCCTGCTACTCGACGGCGACGATGACTGCTGGCTACACGGAGCCCGAAGCCTCGACGGCGCGGCGACGAGAGGCATGCGTGCCTGGAGCCGCCTCCGCCTGCTTAGATATGACCGAGCCACCAGCTACTACGCCTCCAACTGGCTTCACCTCCGTCTCGTCTCCATGCGTACGCTTCATGCTGAGTCTAGGAAGGGTGGTGGTGCAAGCGAAGGAGCTTCAGCGCGCACGGAAGGTGCAGACTGGGGTTTTGTGACTAGATAGATTTAGGGAAATGACACGAGCTGGTGGAAGAAGAAAGCCGAGCGGGTTTATATACGCGGGACCGTTCATAGTCCTAAGTGGACACGTGTGGGTGTGGACGTGTGTGGGTAGGGACGTGGGACCGCTCGTAGGTAGTAAACGGTCTCCACTTTCTAATTGCATTAACAACACCGCACTAACAGCTGGGGCCGGCCAAAAACATCATCAAGCACCGTCAAACCAACAATACCGTAAGAGAGTACCGTGCAGACTGATCTGAGACGTGGGCTTTACCCATAGATGACGCACTCGGTTAAAAAAAGTCGACTATGGGCCGCGACAAAATCCATGAACGAAGCAGTAGACGAAACGGCGAACTGGGCTTCAAGGCACGGGACGAAATCTGCAGCGACAAACCAAGTAACGTCATGGAAATCCGGGCTGGAGGGCCTTCGAGGGAGTTGTGATGAAACAAGAATGAACGTCAGGGATCCGCGATGTTTTTACCGCGTGTCATAAAACAAACGTCATGGACCGCCGAGATTCTTATAGTGATAGGATAGTTGTTATCATCATCCTCTTCTTCATTGTCTTCTATCATAGCCCCTTTTTCTCTATGCTTGGTCCAACAATTATAGCTGGGCATAAAACCTTTCCGAACTAGGTGGCCGCGAATGATTTTCGAGAAAGAGTACTCCTTGTCATTCCGACATTGAACACATGGACAACGCATAAAACCATTCTCTTTGTTTGCCTTAGCCACATCGATAAATTTATCCACGTCCTTAATATACACGAATTCACGTCGGTCACCGTACATCCATCCCCTCTTGTTCATATACATCATATAATTAAGTTTATCAAAAAACATTAAATAATATCATAAATAGTGAAATAACCTTTTTACATCGACACATGGATTGTATCAATGACAGATGAAAGAATAAGGTTGCTAACCTCGATCGAGGAGGAAAGAAAGAGGAAAAATCTCAAGTATTGCTCGGGCACCTCATATCATTTTTGTTTTTGTGTGAAATCAAGTGGCATCATTTAATCAAGCATTCTATTGAATACCTTGCGTGCATAGGAAAAAAACAAACTAGCACACACATCTCACATGTTCCACCAAGAAAAAACAAAGGAGAAAGAAAGAGGACTGAATGCGTATTTATAGGCCAGGACTATTCGTCCCGATTTGTGTGCGGCAGGACACGTGGCCTGCCACATATCTGTACGAAACGGAAACCAATGTCTCGGCTACCGAAACGGGACAAATGCGAGCATTGGTATTAGTCTGGTTCGTGGTATGACTCTCCGACCGCTCGAAAGGCCTGCTTTATATTAGTAGAGACTGGGGCCTAAGGCAGTCCTGAGCTCTTAGGGCCTGTTTGTTTGGGTTGTGGCTGGCTGGCTGGTGTGAGGAAAGCTCTTTGTCTGGGAAAAGCTACTTTTCGAGTTTGGCAACTTGGCAATTTGTCTGGCTGTGTGCTAAGGAATTGTATGTAATGCCCCTGTAATTAATATAACACGTAAACTTCACTATTGAAGTACATAAACGCATATGTTTATATTACATACCATATGTCACATATTGGTTTGTCCAAAATACATATCCAACTATTAAACAAATAAAGATAGTCGCATAATGAATATAGATACATCCACACCGATCAAACCGATCATCTTCTTCTAGCATTGTACAATGCAGTAGCGATGCGATCACGCGTTGAGTTCATGTCTACCGTGTGTAGTCCACTCAGAGCAGTATCACCGTCTGATGTTACTGATTGCCTTTGGACCTTAGGAAGGTAGTCCTCATCTGCATCACACTGATCAAACTGCTTGTCGCGTAAGTTGGAGTCTCTAATAAAATTATGAAGTGCTATGCAAGCAAGAATAATTCTTTTCTGAGTAACCAGACCGTAAGAAGGAATATACTTCAATATGCGCCACTTGTTTTTCAATATACCGAAGACACGCTCGATAGCATTCCGGAGCGATGAGTGCAGGTAGTTGAAAATCTCTTCCCTATTTGTTGGTCTCCCTTCTCGACGAAAATCCGGTATGTGGTATGTCTTCTGCTTGTAAGGAGCTAAGAACCCTTTTCTATTTGGATAACCGGAATCAACAAGGTAATATGTATCTGCACATGAACGAAAAAAATCAAACATCAACAACAATGCATTTGTAACTATGTGTACCATGTAGACAAAGATATAGAATATTACCACCAGGAGGGGTCGGAAACTCTATTGGATACTTCTCAATGGAGCGTTGTAGAATGCGTGTATCATGCGCCGAACCAGGCCATCCAACAACAACAAAGGTGAATCTCAAATCGAAGTCACATATCGCTAGAATATTCTATGATGTGTAACCATGCCTTCATGTATGGTTAACCACCTCTTCTGTAGGTACTTCAACTGGAATATGCGAGCCATCTATGGCGCCAATGGCATCTTTGAAATGAGGCCAGAAGCGTGCATCTTGAAGTCTTGGATGCACATCCTTGAACTCTCGATCTACTGGCTTTATGTTATCCTTACCCAACTTGTACAAGCAATCTAAAACCATGTGAAACTTCCTATGAATGGTTTCAGTTGAACGACAAAAATGGTTCTCAACTTGGCTAAATGACTGTGGTCCTCCAACCATCCATAGAAACATAGCTAGGCATTCAACAGATGACATGTCTCTAGTTGACTTCAACCCATAGCTTGAAACTAGAAGATCGTGCAATGCATGAAACACATCAGGATACATTCTAAACATTTTGTAGCATCTTTTCCTATTTCCAAGTTGTTCATTCACCCATTCAAGACCAGTTTGTTCCGGAACCCTCCTAGGTTCTTTATTCAAGTACTTCTGACTATAGAGATTTTCCATAATATCCCAACACGGCAAGGTCATGCACCATTCCGAGCACTGCAGTGTCTTTTCCAGTTCATAGTCACGATCATCACCACCACCATCCATCTACAAAATAATTAGAACATTTCAAAATCAGCAAATGCTTCACAAAATAATTACTAGACATGCAACAATCAGCTAATGCTTCACAAAATAATGACTAGACATGCAACAATCATCAAATGTTTCACACAACAATCAGCAAATGTTTTACAATGATCATAAATAGTCTCGACAAAAATAGAGAAAGAATAATAACAAGTAGTCTCCAACGGATACATAGTAGCCACAAGCTCTGTAATGACAACAAAGCAATCATACATCTACTTGTTCATCTCATCATGTGTCCTCTGGAGCCAATCGAGCCTCCCCGCAGTTGTTGCAAATGCTGCGAACACCTCTCTATGATCCTTGTTCATAGCTAGCTTGCCAGCAGTGTACATGATAGCAGTTCCTTCACTCACTCCACAATCTCGAACCATTCCTAAAAACTCTTTCATAGTTGGGACCTGATCATCCTTACTGCTAGAACTTCCTTCGGTTTGCCTTGATACAATTGTGTTCAGTGCATTGTTGTAAGCCGAGAAAAAATCCGAGCCCACATTCTTGCGTTTCCCAGTTCCCATTTTATTCTCTACATGCTTGTGTTTCGCTATTGCATTGTTGGAAGGCGAGGTATCATCATCAAGCATTATTGGAGCCTCATTACCTTCTTCCTGACCTGCAATGGCAGTTGATTGTCCTGTGACATGTGCCTTCCTAAACATAACATCCTGTTGTTCCAAGTTGGGAGGTGGTCCATTCCTAAATTTTGCATGGTCAGGACGAATCTGTAAATAAGAACATAATAGAGAGATCAGTCTGATGATCATAATAACAAATACAAAGGAAAGACGAGTATAAAAGATAGTAACTTACAGCTATGTGATTCTTCCACCAATCATCATCTGCATCCATAGTTTTTGTTATAGGATCCCAACCAAGCCCTCGCATTTTGCGTTCCATCCACCCGTGTAATCCTTCTTTAAAGAATCCCATTTGTTCTTGAATTGTTTTTGCGTTAATCTTTCCCCTGTTTTTTCGGCAAATTTGTCTCCAAGATTTTTGTACCCCTTTCTACTCAAGCAACCCCCATCCCTATTGTTGCCGTTCACTTCCTCCATACAAATGTCACAGAAAACTATAGTATGGTATGGATCCCAAACCATATTCGACATTTCAGCAAGACCAACACGTAGCAATACTACAACAAGCAACATAATTTCAGCAAGACCAACACATTATTAGCAGCAAATAACCTCACATTACTAGCAACAAACTGAAGGGTTTCGCGGCATAGTAAATCAAAATTTTCTACGGAGCGAACAGAGGGAAAGCCAAGATCTAATCTAGGAGATGCAAACAACGAGAGAGATTGGATTAGATCTTCATACCCTTGAAGATTTGCACAGCGGAACGTTCGTCGGAACGTGGGTGATGTAGTCGTACTCGCTTCTCCTCCTCGCGATCCGATCCGATCTAGCACCACAAGTGGCGGTGCCTCCGTGAGATGCACACGTGCAGCACCTCGACGTCTCCTCCTTCCTCGGACCAGCGAGTATGGTGGAGAGATAGATTGGATCTACAACACGACGGCGTGGTGTATATGGTGGAGAATTTCTACTGCAGGGCTTCGCCTACAAACAGTCGGGAGGGGGAGAGGAAGGTAGCAAGGCAGCTAGGGCTTGGAGGAAGGTGTGTGTTGTAGGGAGGGAGGGGGCGCACCACCCCTCTATATATAGAGGGGGGGCGGCCAGCCTTGCCCCTCCTCCAAGCCTATCTCCAGTTTAAACAATTTAAACTTTCCCTTATCTAGAAATCTTATCTCTAGTTTAAACGATTTAAACTCTCCCTTATCTAGAAATTCTATCCCGATATTTAAACGAGTCAAATCTCTCTAGAATCGGTTGGGCCCTATGGGGCCTTGTGCCCCTGGCCCAATGCGGCCAGGACACTCCCTCATAGGCCCATGCCCCCTCCCGGAAGGTGGGGCCACGTTGGTCCCCTTCCGGAAGGTTCTAGAAGCTTCCGGTACAATACCGATTAACCCGGAACAATTCCGAACTCCAAAAACTGCACTGCCTTATATGAATCTTATTCTCCGGACCATTCCGGAACCTCTCGTGATATACCGGATCCCATCCGAGACTCCGAACAAAAATTCATAAACCAATTATCCAATCTATCCTAGCGTCGAGACACGTTAAGTGTGTGACCCTGCGGGTTCGAGAATATGCAGACATGATCTTCTATCAATAATCAATAGCGGGGTCTGGGCACCCATATTGACTCCCAAACATTCATCGATGATCATATCGGATGAACCATGATGCCATGATTCAATCAATCCCATATATATATATTCCCTTCGTCTCGCGATATTTTACTTGCTCGAGATTCGATCGTCGGTATCGTCATACCTAGTTCAATCTCGTTCACAGCAAGTACTTTACTCGTTCCGTAATCCGATATCACTTTGTGATTAACTCCTTAACCACATGCTTGCAAGCGGTGTTGATATCGATTACCGAGTGGGCCCGAAGTATATCTCTCCGACTTGGGAGGGACAAATTCCATCTCGATATATACAACCCAACAGATACTTTCCGATCACCTGAGACACCTTTATGATCACCCTCTCATAGGATGACGTTTGATGACCTCAAAGCTTTCTTCCGGTACCAGGGAGTTGCATTATCTCATGGTCTAAGGAATACAATATTTGACATAGGAAAAGCTTCGCAAAGACGAACACGATGACACGATCTAATTGCTCTGCTTTGTTTGGGTCTTTCCACCATATCATTCTCCCAATGATATGATCTCATTATCAATTGACAAATCATGTCTATGGTTAGAAAACCTTAACCATCACTGATCAATGAGCTAGTCCATAGAGGCGTACTAGGGACACGGTGTTGTTTACAAACCACACAAGTATTAATGTTTCCGCTTAATAAATTCTAGCATGGAATATAAACTTTATCATGAACAAGAATTATAATAATAACATCTTTATTATTGCCTCTAGGGCATAATTCCAACAGTCTCCCACTTGCACTAGAGTCAATAATCTAGTTTACATCTGGCAACAATCTCACACCCATGGCACTGAGGTGTTGATCATGTTTTACACGTGGAAGAGGTTTAGTCAATGGATCTGCGACATTCAGATCCGTATGTACTTTGCTAATCTTCAGATCTCCATCTGCTATATAATATCAGATTATATGAAACTTGCGGTTGATATGCTTGGTCTTTGGATGATATCTTGGTTCCTTAACGAGTGCTATGGCGCCAGTGTTGTCACACAATATCTCCAGTGGGTCCAATGCACTTGGAACCACACCAAGCTCAGTGATGAAGTTTCTGATCCAAACTCCTTCACTTGACGCCTGCGGCAGCCATGTATTCCGCTTCTCTTGTAGATCCCGCGATCATGCTTTGCTTGCACTTCTCCACTCTGACTCCTCCATTCAAAATATAAACGTATCACATGCGAGATTTGGAATCATCCTTGTCGGTGTCAAAACTAGCATCGGCGTAACCTTTACGACAAGCTGTTCATCACCCCATAGACTAAGAACATTTCTTTAGTTTTATTTAGGTACTTTAGGATGTTCTTCACGGCTGTCGATGTTCCACTCTGGATCACTTTGATATATGCTCGTCAAACTAAGAGCATTGGACACATCCGGTCTAGTACACAAGATGGCATACATGATGGAACCTATGGCGAGGCATAAGGCACTTTGCTCATAGCTTCCTATCATTTACTGGTAGCTGGACAGAGCCTTGCTCAATATCTTACCCGACAACATAGGCACCTTTGAACCTTTCTTTGCCTTATCCATTACGAACCTTTTGAACTTTGTCTAGGTATGTACTCGGCTTCAAGCTATCAGGCGTCTTTGTATCTCTATAGATTTTGATGCCCAATATATAAGCAGCTTCACCTAGGTCTTTCATTGAAAACACTTGTTCAAATAATTCTTCCCATCGTTAAGCATGTTGATGTCATTTCCGATAATCAATATGTCATCCACATATAGTACCAGAAACGTCACCGAGCTCCCAGTCACTTTCTTGTAGATAAAAGCTTCGTAGCAATTTGAAACAAATCCAAAGCTCTTGATCACTTGATAAAAACGAAGGTTCCAACTCCGATATGCTTGCTTCAGTCCATAAATGGAACGCTGAAGTTTGCATACTTCACTAGCATCCTTAGGATCGACAAAACCTTCGGGTTGCATCATATACAACTCTTCATCAATGTTCCCATTGAGGAAAGCGATCTTGACATCCATCGCCATATTTCATAATCATGAAACACAATTGCTAATAAAATCCGAATGGACTTAAACATCGCTACGGAGAGAAAGTCTCATCGTAGTCAACACCTTGAACTTGTCGAAAACCTTTGCGACAAGCTGTGCTTTATAGACGGTAACATTACCATCGCGTCCGTTTTCTTCTTGAATATCCATTTGCACTCAACGGCCTTTCGGTCGCTAGGAGGATCCACCAAAGTCCATACTTGGTTTTCGCTCATGGATCCCAATTGGATTTCATGGCTTCCGGCCATTTCTAGTCTGGGCTCATCGCTTCCTCATAGTTCGTAGGTTCACGTCTTCTACCAACAAGGCAGTCGACAGAGTTGCCGTACCACTCGGAGGGGCACGCGACCTTGTCGACCTGCGACGTTCAAGATGTGACATCGTCCGAGCTTCATGATCCTTGTCATTAGCTTCCTCTATTGTTGGTGCGGCCTTTGGAACAATTTCAGGTCTTGCGCTACTCTCCAATTCAAGAGAAGGTTCAATAACCTCGTCTAGCTCTACTTTCCTCCCACTCACTTCTTTCGAGAGAAACTCCTTCTCAAGAAAGGAACCGTTCTTCACAAACAATTTGCCTTCGGTTACGTGATAGAAGGTATACCCAATTGTTTCCTTAGGGTATCCTATGAAGACGCATTTCTCCGCTTTGGGTTCGAGCTTGTCCGCATCAACTTCTTGGCGTAAGCTTCGCATCCCCAAACTTTAAACGACAACTTAGGTTTAGCACCAAACCATAGCTCATACGGTGTCGTCTCAACGGATTTAGAGAGCCCTATTTAAAGTGAATGCAGGTTTCTAATGCATAACCCCAAAATGATAACGGCAAATCAAGAAGAGACATCATTGATCGGACCATATCTAATAGGGTTCGATTCCATGCTCAGACACACCATTCTTGCTGTGGTGTTCGGGTGGCGTGAGTTGTGAAACGATTCCACTTGCTTTAAGATGCGTGAGAAAATCATAACTCAAATATTCACCTCCACGATCGGATCGTAGAAACTTAATCTTTCATTACGATGGTTCTCCACTTCATTCGAAATTCCTTGAACTTTTCAAATGTTTCAGATTTATGTTTCATCAAATAGATATACCCATATCTACTTAAGTCATCGGTAAAAGTGAGAAAATAGCGATATCCACCGGCGTCGAAACACTCATCGGTCGCATACATCGGTATGTATGATTTCCAACAAGTCCGTTGCTCGCTCCATCATCTAGGATAATGGGGTTTTGATCATCTTGCCCATGAGGCATGGTTCGCATGTGTCAAATGATTCAAAATCAAGAGACTCCAAAAGTCCATCAGAATGGAGTTTCTTCATGCGCTTTACACCAATATGACCTAGACGACAGTGCCACAAATAAGTAGTATTATCACTATCTACTTTGCATCTCTTAGCCTCAATGTTATGGATGTGTGTTTCATCCCTTTCGAGATTTAGAAGAAATAAACCATTCACAAGAGGTGCATGACCATAAAAGATGTTACTCATATAAATAGAACAACCATTATTCTCCGATTTAAATGAATAACCGTCTTACAATAAACATGATCCGGAAATAATGTTCATGCTCAACGCAGGCACATAATAATATATATTAAGGTTTAAAACTAATCCCGAAGGTAAAACTAAGGAGAGCGTCTTGGCCATCACATCAACTCTTGATCCGCTGTTAACGCCAAGATCGTCACCTCATCCTCGCAAGCCGCTCATTCCGTAGCTCTGCTTTGAGTTACAAATATTAGCAACCGAACCGTATCAAATACCGGGCACTACAACGAGGGATAGTAAGGAAAACATCAATAACATGTATATCAAATATACCTTTGATGGTGCCAGCCTTCTTGTCGCTAAGTACTTGGACAGCGCCCAAAGGACCCTGTCCTTGCAATAGAAGCACTCAGTGTCCGGCTTTGGACCAGACCTGAGCTTCTTCTCAGCAGGGGCATTGCGCTTGCCGCCGCCCTTCTTGAAGGGCTTCTTTGCTCCCTTACCTTTCTTAAAGGAGGGCTTGTTGACCATCAACACATGATTATCCTTCTTGATGTCCACTTCCGCAGCCTTCAGCTTTGCGAAGAGCTCGGTGATCGTATCAATGGAACCAATCTGATTATGAGTCACTACAAAACTTTTGTAGCTGGGAGGGAGTGATTGCAGAACCCTGTCAATCTTGAGCTCCTCTGGAATCGTGCATTCCAGTTGCTCAAGGCGTTGAGTGTAGCCCGACATCTTTATGGCGTGCTCACTAACGGAACTCCCTTCCTCCATCTTGCAGTTAAAGAACTTCTCAGAGATCTCATATCTCTCAGAACAGGCTTGAGTCTGAAACATGGTTTTCAGCTCCTCGAGAATCTCAAAGGGCCCGGGATAGGTTTCAAAACGATTTTGAAGCTCCGGTTCCATAGCAAACAACATGGTGCTCTTAATCACACCATAATCATCTTTGCGCGACTGATAGACAGCTTTCTCATCAGCCGGCGCAGTTGCAGCAGGGGGGTTACCTAACGCTTTCTCAAGGACATAGTCCTTTTGTCCGCCAGACAGAATGATTCTTAGATTGCGGAACCAGTTGGTGAAGTTAGACCCATTGTTTCTAAGCTTTTCTTTCTCAAAGAAAGACGTTGAAGTTGAAGTTGGACTTGGCCATTGGATCTACAGTATTTGCAAGTACAATTTAGACTATGTTCATGATAAATAGTTCAACTTAATCAAATTACTAGATGAACTCCCACTAAATTCAACATCCCTCAAGTTGTTTAGTGAACACGATCCAAATTCACCACACCTAATCCGATCATCACGAGAAGAGATGTGGTTTCAATGGTGGACAACAAAGTGTCGATCATATCATTCATATGACTCATGCTTAACCTTTCGGTTCTTGTGTTCCGAGGCCATGTCCATACATGCTAGGCTCCAAGCTAGACCCAAGTATTTCCGCTGCAGTAAACGGCTTGCACCTTGTATGTGAGCGAGAGTCTATAGCACCCGATCATCACGTGATGCTTGGACACGATTTAACTTTCAACGGTGCATACCGGGAGAACACTTTTATCTTGATCTTTAAGTGAGGAATCATCTTATAATGCTACCGTCATCTAAGCATAATAAGATACATAAAGGATAAACATCACATGCATATAACTTTATGTGACATGGTATAGACAATCTTCAAGCAATGATCTCCATCTTGTGCGTTCCTAAGATGATCTCCATCACTCCACCATGATTGCCTCCACCACGAATAGCAACTACAACTATTGCTAACTACTTAGCGATAAAGTAAAGCTATTACATGGCGTATAAGAAGTTGACTACTTGGTCATACACAATTATAAAGACAACCATATGGCTCCCGGTTGTGTACTCATCGACATGCAAGTCGTGAAACATTACAAAACATGATCATCGCATACAATATACACATCACATCTTGGGCCATACCATATCACGAGAAACACTCCTGCAAAAACAAGTTAGACGCCTCTACTTTGTTGTTGCATGTTTTACGTGGCTTGTGGGAGTAGATGCTAAGAACGATTCTTACCTACGGAAAGCCACAACGGTGATATTATGGTTGCCAAACTCCGGTGTTAATCCCATGACAACTATAGTGAGAGAAACTGACATCCACCAGCCGCATGTGTGGTACAAGCCACACGTCAAGTGCGGAGCCGGTCTCGCGAATGACGTCGCGTAAGGTTGTCCTGGACCGCTTCAATCTCACTATCCCGCGTCATAAGAAGAACACAAACAAGTGGCTTGCAACAGAAAACATCAATGCCCGCAACAACCATGTTGCGTTCTACTCGTGAATCACATCTACGCATAGATCTAGCTCTGATACCACTGAAGGGTTTCAAGGCATAGTTAATCAAAATTTTCTACGAGCGAACAGAGGGAAAGCCAAGATCTAATCTAGGAGATGCAAACAACGAGAGATTGGATTAGATCTTCATACCCTTGAAGATTCGCAGAAAACGTTCGTTTAACGTGGGTGATGTAGTCGTACTCGCTTCTCCTCCTCGCGATCCGATCCGATCTAGCACCACAAGTGGCGGTGCCTCCGTGAGATGCACACGCAGCACCTCGACGCCTCCTTCCTCGGACCAGCGAGTATGGTGGAGAGATAGATTGGATCTACAACACGACGGCGTGGTGTATATGGTGGAGAATTTCTGCTGCAGGGCTTCGCCTACAAACAGTCGGGAGGGGGAGAGGAAGGTAGCAAGGCAGCTAGGGCTTGGAGGAAGGTGTGTGTTGTAGGGAGGGAGGGGGCGCACCACCCCTCTATATATAGAGGGGGGGCGGCCAGCCTTGCCCCTCCTCCAAGCCTATCTCCAGTTTAAACAATTTAAACTTTCTCTTATCTAGAAATCTTATCTCTAGTTTAAACGATTTAAACTCTCCCTTATCTAGAAATTCTATCCCGAGATTTAAACGAGTCAAATCTCTCTAGAATCGGCTGGGCCCTATGGGGCCTTGTGCCCCTGTCCCAATGCGGCCAGGACACTCCCTCATAGGCCCATGCCCCCTCCCGGAAGGTGGTGCCACGTTGGTCCCCTTCCGGAAGGTTCTAGAAGCTTCCGGTACAATACCGATTAACCCGGAACAATTCCGAACTCCAAAAACTGCACTGCCTTATATGAATCTTATTCTCCGGACCATTCCGGAACCTCTCGTGATATCCCGGATCCCATCCGAGACTCCGAACAAAAATTCATAAACCAATTATCCAATCTATCCTAGCGTCGAGACACGTTAAGTGTGTGACCCTGCGGGTTCGAGAATATGCGCATGATCTTCTATCAATAATCAACAAATGGGTCTAGGCACCCATATTGACTCACACATTCATCGATGATCATATCGGATGAACCACGATGCCAGGATTCAATCAATCCCATATATATATTCCCTTCGTCTCGCGATATTTTACTTGCTCGAGATTCGATCGTCGGTATCGTCATACCTAGTTCAATCTCGCTCACGTTAGTACTTTACTCATTCGTAATCCGATATCACTTTGTGATTAACTCCTTAACCACATGCTTGCAAGGTGTTGATATCGACACGAGTGGGCCAAGTATATCTCCGACTTGGGAGGGACAAATTCCATCTCGATACATACAACCCAATGATACTTTCCGATCACCGAGAGACACCTTTATGATCACCCTCTCATAGGATGACGTTTGATGACCTCAAAGCTTTCTTCCGTACCAGGAGTTGCATTATCTCATGGTCTAAGGAATACAATATTTGACATAGGAAAAGCTTCGCAAAGACGAACACGATGACACGATCTAATTGCTCTGCTTTGTTTGGGTCTATCCACCATATCATTCTCCCAATGATATGATCTCATTATCAATTGACAACTCATGTCTATGGTTAGGAAACCTTAACCATCATTGATCAATGAGCTAGTCCATAGAGGCGTACTAGGGACACGGTGTTGTTTACAAACCACACAAGTATTAATGTTTCCGCTTAATACAATTCTAGCATGGAATATAAACTTTATCATGAACAAGAATTATAATAATAACATCTATATTATTGCCTCTAGGGCATAATTCCAACACAAACATCATCAAATTGTACATCAGTACCACAAATGACATCAAATTTTTATGCAGCACCACATCAAGAAATACATGTATGAAATTATATGGCAGTACAACATCTAGCAATACCAAATTTCATAGCACAGATTAGCAGTACCGCATCCAAAATCAATAAAATTTGCAAAACTGCAACTACAATTGATCAGAAACAGCACATTTGTAGAAGAGACAATCTTCAATGTTGGCCAGGTTGCAGCTATTAGACGCATGGCCTAACCGGCCAAATCCATGTAAAAAAAAGGAGTTGCCCTATAGGCATATCTGAGATTTCTCTAGCATAGGTGGACACAAGGAAATATTCCAAAGTTGATTGGATCCTAATGAAAAGCCATATGGCAGCAATATCGATCTGCTGAATACCAACTCTTTTAACGAAACGAACCATTGTGGCTCTATAAAAGGAAACACACTCCTTTGCTACCATACCATCCCCAAATTTCTTTCCATACGAACACATAGAGTCAACTGCCTCAATGCGACCCCAGTTTCTGAAGTCCAGGTAGCAGACAGTAGGCACCAACCCTTTTGAACTAGGTACATCCATCTGCTTGTACATCCAGTTACATGTTCCGTGACTTTTACTATTACACAGTATGAAAGAGATGTCAATCAAATCTCCCAGCAGTTTAAAATCGGCTGACGGGTGGATTTAACATACTAAAATATTGTTCATTTGATTTAATCGTGACGCCATAGCAATGCTCCCTACCTGCTTGCCATCTCCCCATCGCTTGCCTGGTGGCCTGCATGCTCTTCTACAATTGCTGCCACAATACGACGAGAATAACGACCAACAAGACAAACACAAACCCACGCTTTAATGGGACTCCTGGTACTGGGGCAACAATCTCAAACCACGGCCAGCAAAGATTTAAAGTTCACATACTAGTAGAAATTAACAAACACATCTAACCACTTCTAATTACCAAACCACTGAGCTCGAATTGAACTATTTCAAAATCCCAATTCCGCTTACCTGAACAGAAACGGCATACGAGCCGATGACGGGGAGTAGGACGGCGAGGGATTCGGCCGGCCGCGGCGGAGGGAGGTGGCGTAGGGCGGGGAGGCGGGGAGGAGTCACGTGGTGGCGGCAAGACGTCTGGCGGCGGCAGTGTCCTGGATGGCGGCAGCACTGGTGGGGAGTAGGGCGGCGAGGAGTCGGGCCGAGGGCGGGCAAGACGTCTAGCCGGGCGGCGGCGGGGAGGGGGAGTTGGGCTGGCGGCGCTGGTGGGGAGCAGGTCTGTCGCGGGAAGCCTATCACGGGGACGGGTTGACGATGTCTTTTTTTTACTGGGATGGGTTGGGGTGTTTTTCGGGTGGCATCTGCTGTAAATATCGCTCCAAACTAGAAAACGGTTCGCTGGCCTTTGCGGGAAGCTGCGGAAAGCACCTAGTGATGTGCTTTGCCCGCAATGCCTATTTTGTAAAAGTACTTTGTCAAAAGCCTGACGCACAGCTGGCCGTTTGTTTCGTTTTTCTGACTTTTTTCAGTGGAGAAGTGGTCAAAAGCCCAAACAAACACCTCCTTAATCTTCAACGCCACCACCAACTGAAATGCTGAAGCTGTAGATGCGTCTCACGCGGTTGAGGTGAGAGACTTTGTCGGTCGTGAGTGCGAGTAGTGATGTCAGACATGCTTACATTCGGACAAGTAAGTTTTCGGTGCCTTTGGAGCCATGCATCCGTTTCGGTTGCTAGATGCTCCTAAACTGCAATTTCAAGGAGGTATATACAATTTTAGTCCTATAGTTTGCACCATACGAATGTTTTAGTCTTACATCTTGTAAGTGAGCAAGATTAGTCCCACAACTTGTAACTTGGGAGTTTTTTAGTCCAATTCATTTGAATTTCCGTGATTTTGACCAATTTCGTCCACTTGTAGGTTGAAACTAATTCTGAAGACGAAATGTGCCATTGTAATTTTTGCAAAATGCCCCTGATATATTTCTCTCGGTCGCCTGAGACCTTGGTATGGCCTGTCAAGGCACAAATAATAAAATATCAAGTAGTAGTTGCAAGAATCGAACTCACCACCTGCGCTATTAAATTTGTGGACGTTTGCCAGTACAGTACGGACAGAGATTTGTTAACTGCAAAACGTCTTTTCATTATAGATTAATTCCCGTCTGACTCATCTACACTAACGTGTTGTGCGTCCTACCTTCTCGCCTCCAAGCACACAAAAAAGAGTTACGTATAGTAGTATACACACGAGTGAAGTAAAGATTTATTGATTAATCATGTACACCCAGGCTATATGTAAGACTTTATTTTAGACATTAAAGAATACATGTTCTAACGTTGGAAAATTTATAAAAAAAATACAAATTTTTAATCTGGGCTTCATTAGAGATTCGGGTTTGTAACGGTGCACCTTCAAATCTTGTTCGAATTTTTTTTGTTTTTTGTGTAGCCCCAATATAAATCATTTCAGGCTAAAAATTTACACACTAAAATCTTATATCATTGTCCACATGTACGTATTTTGAAAGGTATTTTTGATACTTTAAATTGCATTATTTAAATATTCAAAATAAAGGCATCCACACATGACCCACAAGATTAGCTAAGAGCGGATGGGAGCATTTTTTTACTGTGTGCACGCGCTCATATTATTATAAAAAGTGTTCCGCCCTAAGAAGTAACAATTAGGTTGTTCAACGTAGTGGCTTGAGGATGTGGATATGTAGAGGTCAGGAGTTCGATTCACTTGTTTGCTTAAGTTTTATCTATTTTATACGTCTACTACAAGTGGGCCCACATGTTTGTCAGCACCGAGGACAGAAGTACCATAGGAAAAATAGGGTTCATCGAGAAAAATCGTGATGTCATAAGTTGACGAATTTGATCAAAATCGATCAAGTTTGATTAAATTAGAATAAAATGCTCTTCGGGTGTAAGTTGCGGGACTAATATTGCTTACTTTGCAAGATGTGGAACTAAAACGCTCTCACGCTGCAAGACGTGGGACTAAAAACGTATATACCTCGTTCCAACACGGAAGCCACGTACGTTCTCTGCTCATGCATGGCGTGCGTGCGTGCGTCGGTGCATGTTCCATGTTGGAGGCGCGCCTATTCCGCACCACGTGAGTGAGACCAGCAGCGCGCCGCGCGGTGCCAACCAACCATCCAGGCCGGCCCGTCGCCGTCACGGGCCACCGTAGCTCGGGAAACCCGGGCGACTTCTCTCCGCAGCCCGTGCTTCTCGGCGACGGCCCCCCAGATTGTTGTTTTCCCCATGTGACACCGATCGACGTCCTTGTCGTCAGTGACTCACCCACCGTCCGCGGCAAAAGCAGCCGGCCGGCGTTGGACACGTCCCGGTCGCCCACGACGCACCACGTCCCACGGGAAGGCTCGATCGATATAGCAACGTGACGTGCCATATGAGGCAGCGTGGCGTTGCGACTGATGCGGCCGTCGATATAGCAACGTAACGTGCCATGCGGGCTGCCGCCGCCGGTGCCAAAAATAGAACGACGACGTTCCTATTCCTTTCTTTGGTAGGAACGGACGGCATTGTCATTTACTACACGGTCAATGTGCGCTCGGCCACAGCTCTATCCAGTTCCTACAACCATAATTAGAGTAGTTTCTTTTGACCTGTATTTTATCCTACGTTGAGTATACGGGTGGTGGTGGATACGATTCTCTTCGACCTCTTTCGCTCATGCATCCATGTAGGTCCTGAGATCCACGAGGTGATACTAGCAAAGATAGCAGCCGGCCGGCCGGCCGTGTGATGACCCATCCCGTCTCGCTCAGCCCCTTCCGTTGCATCAGATGATCACGATTTGCGTATTTTATTCAGGGTCAGAGATTATGGCATTGACATGACATGTGACGAGGTGTGTCAGACAAAAAAGAATAACCAGTCGCAGATCCTTCCAATGATTCTTCCGGCGTCTTCCAGCATCAATCAATCGATCCCCTGTCTGTTGCACTGCAACAGAAGGTCAGTCAGAAACTGGGTTCCAGTCTGTTTGAATATTTTGATCTTTCTGATCCCACATGATGACAAGACAAAAAATGTTGGATCTATCTGACGAAGAGGAAGTGGTATGACACTTGAGCAAACCCGCTGCGTTTGTTCATGAATGTTGAGTTCTTGCCAACCCTGAAAAGCCGACTTCCAAAGGTCAGACAACCGTGTCGCACTGCTTCGCGGCAAATTGGAAGAAATCCTACAAGTTTTAGGCACAAATCGGTAGACACGCATGATTAGAGACCATGACGCTCACCATTAACGAACACACAGGACAGTGTTGATCTAGGGGAGGTTGTCCTGGTCCGCATTTCTGAAAGCTAAACGTAAAGTTGACAGGGGGTAGAGTGCGTGGACCAGCTCACAAAACTATATACTTCTTCCATCCTAAAATAAGGGTCCAATTTGGCACCAATGTTTTATTGAAGTATTCCAAGAATACTTTAGTTTCTAAAACTACCATGGTTTTAATTACTTTGAGGTGTTTGGTTTCAGTAAGAACCGCAGTTTTTCATACTTCGTTTTTTTACAAAATAACACTAATTACGAAGTGTAGAAAAAGGAGGTCTAGGGCTAGTTTGGGAGATCCGCATTTTCTAAATCATAGTATTCTAAAACTGAAATATTTCAATACATTTTTTTGAAAAGGAGTATTTTTGAAGTATTACAATGCGTAAGTCACTATTAGAAAAAAGCCTATTCATGACGCACCTGTTTTGGCCATTCATGGCGCATTAGGGGTGCGTCACTAAGCATGCACCACGACTAAAACTTACCTATAGTGCACTATCTAAAACGTTACGGGTAAACATAAAGAGAAAGTTGTTGCATTTTACATAGTAGCTAAGATACAACCTTGCACGTGGTTATAGTTTAAAAATTGACTAGTCCAATCATACATCAAAAGGTCGCTAAATGCAACGGTCCTAAGAAACAACGGTTAAAAAATGCATTGAATTAAAATGGCACCACTGGACTTTGGTGACAACTCAACGTCCTCCTGCTTGGCGATCGAGGGGAAACCCTAAATCGCGCTGACAAGGTTTGATCTTGTCAATGCCTATTATTATGGATTTGGATTTTGGAGAAGATGGGAATGTTGGAGATCGCGAAACGGTTAGCAAATAAGCAACACGGGACACGAGGTTTACCCAGGTTTAGGCCCTCGGAAGGAAAACCCTACTCCTGCTTGTCTGCTCTTGATTACGGCGGAACCGAAGGTTACAGTGGTGCGCAGATGCAATCTGGCATGAGGTGCGTATGAGGTGAGTTGAGTCGTCCTCCTCATCATGCCCTCCTAACCTTTATATAGATCGGCAGGTCTCGGGCGTCAGGTCGAGTCGGTTACAGATTAGGGTTTACCCCTTAAAAATCCTATCTCTAGTCTTGCTCTCCAAGGATCCGAATGCGTCATGGGCTTGGGCCACCCGAAAGTCTCCACGGGCCACGTATGTTCTCGTGAGCCTTCCTTGGGCTGGACCAGGTATACTAATGTCGTGTACCCGTAGGGTATAACCATGTCAGTAGCCCCCAAGTATTTAGTCGAATCGTAGATTCGGCTGAGGACTCTTCAATCTTTTGGGTGCAGTTGGTCTTGTTCATAAGAGAAAAAAATGATTTTTAGTTTGTAGAGATTGTTCATGCGTGTGCCTGACTTTCCTGACGGATCAGGGCCAGTTAACTGTCATAGGACAAAACAACACGATCTTCTTCAGACTCGAGTCCCCGGACTCGAATCTGGAACGAATACTAGTGCAATTCGACTCAGGCCGCTGAGATCTTATAGGAGTCGAATCCCAGTAGTTTTCGAGTGATGTACACAACGCGTCCGTCAGGATTTTTCATCATGTCTATTGGCACGGTATTTTACTGGCAGAGCGCAGTCAGGTGCGTTACCAGGCCATCAGATGATATATGTAAGTCTTATCTTTGTGTCGTAGACATAGCATCCATCACCGCGGAGGTGTTTCGGGTCGCCAAAGAGGATGCTTCTCACTTAGCGTTGGTTTGGGCAAAGTTTGCCAGAAGTATTTTTGCATTTTGATCCGACGGATCGCAGAATTCATAGGGTGCGCGACCATCGCTACCTATGGGAGTAGCCCCAGAGTGTCTGTTCGAGTCGTAGACACAATTTTTTCGAATTATTTTAGCTTAAGGTCCGTAGGACACAATTTTTTCAAATGCTTGATCAATCCTCCCTATGGGAGTAGCCCCCGAGTCCTTAGTGGAGTCGCAGACTCGACGTAGGACTCGAAGATAGTCGAGAGTTATAGTTCTTCAATTACTTCTCATGTGCGCGGCCAACGCTCCTAATAAGAGTAGCCCCCGAATAGTTGTTCGAATCGTAGATTCGAGTAAGTACTTGATTTATCAGTCGAAGATTTCCAGCCGTTGCTAGACTGCTTTTTGATGACGTCAGTGCTGACGGTTGGTGATCTCAACCGTCTGCGGCGCCAGAGGTGACGTAACAGGACGAACGTGGGTCCCATTTCCTGACTTGGAGTTGACTAGTCATGCGCGATGTGGCGAGAATTACGGTGTCTCCTCGGTTTCCATACGTAGTGGACGGCATGCGGGCGACGGTTCGCTGCCGTGTTGACACGTGTAGGGTTGGATTTAGCTTGCGCGTTAGGGCTTCTGGATGAACGGTTCCTGTTCGTCGTCCTCGTCCTTCTAAACGTGGGGAAAACAGTGGTTTTCTTTTCACCCTTTTGCCATTTGCTTTCACCATTGCCTCCATTTTCGCGAGTACTGCTTCTTTTGCGCGCACTGGACGTTCTTCGATCCTTTCCCTCTTAATTTCTTCACACGCATCGCCACCATCGACGCTCCGCAATGGTCAAATCGAAGAAGACCTCTGCCGGAGCAGGCTCGAGCGCCGCCATCGGTGGCAAGAAGGTTGTCGGTGCATCGCGCATCACTGATGGCAACTGGAGGCGCGCGCGGCTGACTTGCGCAAGCTGCGCGATGCGGGATTGATCCCGCAGGACAAGGAGGCTACGAAGCTTCTAGGAGATGAGGTAATCCCCCGTCCACCCGTAGGGTTTCGAGTGATGTTTTTCGCTTTTGTTCTTCGTGGCTCGTCGCTCCCTGTCCACGATTTTCTTCGTGGGCTCCTTTTTTCTATGGCATCCAACTTTTTCATCTTTCGTCCAATTCTCTCATGCACATCGCATGTTTTATCACCTTCTGCGAGTGCTGGCTCGGTATCGAGCCGCACTTTGGCCTCTTCCGGAAGCTCTATTATGTGAAGAGGCAGTTTGGCACCCGCGGAGTCTATCCGCTCGGTGGCTGCGTCGTTTCCATCCGATCTTCTGTTCTCTTCTTTTCCTTTTCTATGTGCGAGTCCGTCCAATACTGGCGGAAGAAGTGATTTTATATCCACGACTCCACAGTGGACGGGCAAGAGTTTGGCCTCGCTCCTTTCGACTCCTCCTAGGAAATCGTTCCGAAGAGGTCCTGGAAGAACCACATCCTAGAGGGCGAGGTAGTGGAGGTGGAGGAGCTCTACCGTCGGTGGAGGCGCTCCAGATGGTTGCTGAGAAAGAGGTCAATAGTGTGGATATTATCCGCACCTTCCTCAAACGTCGGGTGCAGCCGCTCCAAGCAAGGGCGCATCCGATGTTTCTTTAAAGTGGCCACAACGACCCGACGAGGGTTACGGCTAAGGAGCTATCCAGGGGCGACCTTGATAGAGTTCTTCGGTTGTGGCTGAAGATCAAGGCTGAGGAAGACCTCCCGGAGAAGTCCTTGATCGCCCCCCTTTAGTGCTTCGAATCCAGTTCCTCAGGTGTAGAATTGCGTCATGCGCATTGCGCCTTTTATTCGAGTGCTTTTATATTTATGATTGTAGGTACTAATCAATATTGTTAATGTCTTTGGTGTGCAGGAGATCAAGGTGGCTGGCATGGTGCCCCCGCTGCCTAAAAAGTTTCCGGTTGCGCCGGAAAACGAAGTTGTGGACTCCGAGTCCGAGCTTCCGCCGACCCAATGTCTATCTATTGTGATAACATGGGTGCCATAGCCAATGCGCAAGAACCAAGGTCACACAAGAAGCTGAAGCACATCAAGCTACATTTTCACGCTATTCGAGAACATGTCCAAGATGGTGACATAAAGATTTGCAAAGTACACACAGATCTGAATGTGTGGCGGATTCGTTGACTAAACCTCTCCCGAGGGCAAAACATGACCAACACCAAACTGCCATGGGTGTTCGGTATATTACCATGTAATCTAGATTAGTTGACTCTAGTGCAAGTGGGAGACTGTTGGAGATATGCCCTAGAGGCAATAATAAATGTAGTTATTATTATATCTTTGTGTTTATGATAAATGTTTACATTCATGCTATAACAGTATTAACCGGAAACATTAATACTTGTGTGATTTGTAAACTAAAATAGAGTCCCTAGTAAAGCCTCTTCATAATACTAGCTTGTTGGTTAATAGATGATCGTGGTTTCCCGATCATGAACATTGAGATGTTGTTAACAATAAGATCATATCATTAGGAGAATGGTATGATGGACATACTCCTATAGATAAGTGTAGCATAAAGATCAAGTCATTTTAATAGTTCAATTGCTATAAGCTTTCTGATACATAGTAACCTAATTCCTTCGACCATGAGATCATGCTAATCACCATCACCGGAAGGATGCTTTGATGACGTCAAACACCACACCATAACTGGGTGGCTATAAAGATGGCATTGAGTGTTCGGAAAGTATGGGTTGGGGCACATGGATCAAGAGTGGGATTTGTCCATCCATATGACGGATAGATATACTCTGGGCCCTCTCGGTGGGATGTCATCCAATTAGCTTGCAAGCATGTGACTGGCTCACAAGGGATCACATACCACGGGAACGAGAAAATAGTACTTATCAGTAACGAGGTTGAACTAGGTATGCAGAGATACCGACGATCAAAACCTCGGACAAGTAAAACATCGTGAGACAAAGGGAAATTGGTATCGTATGTAAGTGGTTCATTCGATCGCAAAGTAATCGTAGAAATATGTGGGAGCCGTATGAATTTCCAGATTCCTCTATTGGTTATTGATCGGAGAAGTGTCTCCTCATGTCCGCATAATTCACGAACCGTAGGGAGACACACTTAAGGATTCGATGTTGTTTAGTAGATATGGAATGTTAGTAGGGATACCGAATGTTGTTCGGAGTCTCGGATGGGATCCGGGATATAACGATGAGATCGGGAATGGTCCGGAGAATAAGATTCATATAAGGAAAGTTCTATTTCGGAGTTCGGGAAAGTTTCCGATGATTTCATCGGAGAGGTTCTAGAAGGTTCACCGGTCCGAAAGGAGAACGGTCCATGAATGTGTCATGGGTGAGTGGAATAATTGGATCATGTCCAAGGTCACTTGGTGTTGGCATATGCAAGAGAGAAATAAAGATCTAAATTAAAAGTCAAACTTGAACAATGGTTTCCTAGTGGGAGAAGAAACAAGTCCTTCTCTCAATCCAACTTGGGTTTGGGTTTGGATTCAAACCCACCCCTCCCAAGGCTGCCCCCCTCTCATAAATAGACGGGGAGGGCTGCCCCAAACAACACAAGTTCCAAGCCCTCTCCACGAGCCGCCCGCCATTGCTGCTGCCGCCACGCCACTCATGCCGCCGCCGTCAGCCGCCTAGCCACCGCCGACACCTCCTCCTCCTCCCGGATCTCTAAACACTACTTTTCTGGGAAACCCTAATCCACCATAACTCGCATCCGGCTTAGGCGAAGCCCTGCGGGATCTTTCCTCTACTTCCGACAGCACGCCGTCGTGCTGCCGGAATCGCGAGGGAGAACTACAACCTCCGCTGCCAGCTGGAACAAGGGAGAGGAAGGTCTTCATCGAGTACCGAACGTGTGGCCGACTGCGGAAGCGCTGCCGGAACGCAGCGCCGGAAGGATCATCTACGCGATCTTGAGATCGGCAAGTGTACAACTACATCACCCACGAGAATCTGCTCTTGTTAACCGCTTTGGAATCTTCGAGGGTGTGTTCTTCTATCGACTCGTTGCTACAATCTAGTAGATAGATCTTGGCTTGTTTGTGTGCATGCGGTAGAATTTTTTTTGTTTTCCATTCTACGAACCCCTACAATGACTATATTTGGATCACATGCCTAGGATTGTTTAGTACTTGGATGCTTGTTATTATTTATCTGCAATGCCCTAGTTCTTGAAGTTACATATTTAGACTCGTCCATGCAATGCCTATCCATCCATCCCTATGCCTACCGCACTCGAACCTCACTGTTTACTGCTGCTCCTGTCTCAAAGTTGTTGTTTCTTTGCTGTTGCTACTACCAAACTGTTGCTACTGATAAACTTCTATGAGCAAAAACTATTTCCAGGTGCAGCTGAACTGACAACTCAGTTGTTAAGGCTTGCAAGTATTCTTTGGCTCCCCTTGTGTCGAATCAATAAATTGGGTAATACTACCAGCGAAGACTGTTGTGATCCCCTATACTTGTGGGTCATCACACAGCACAAACCTTCTCATCCAGCAGCATCTGGCACTAGAGGCCAGCATGCAGCAGCTACGAGGTACTCATCTTGCTCGTTTCTGTTTTATTTCGCATGTCGCATGAACAATACTTGTGTTGTCCATGTGTGTTCTTTTTGTTTTGCAGATGAAAATAATGTGGCCCTTCTTTGGCTGGAAGCTCTCGAAAAGAGCATCGATCGAGCGGAGAAGAAGGCTGCAGATGCTGTGGAAGCGAAGGAGCGCCTGCAGAAGGAGGTGGCTGATGCTGCCGAGGCCAAGGAGCGCCTGCAGCGGGAGGCTTCTGATCGCGAGGAGCAGCTCACGACTTTTGCGGCTGCACACGAGAAGGAGGTGGCCGATAGGCTAATGGATGTGGCCAAAGCTTTCTCTGGTGATTATCTTGTCCTTGATTTGGTCTTCGAATTTTTGGCCGCTCCTTGTCACATTCTTATCCGGCTCTTGCTTTCCTTCTTTGCCTCAGATGCTTCAGGAATTGCGTTTGATCGCGGTGCCCTGGAGCATGGGAGTGCTCTGGATGATGCCACCGCAGCGGTCGAAGATCGCTATGGCACTACTGCTAGTTCTCTGGCAAAGGCCAAGGGGGTGCTCCGACGCTTCTACAAGGAGATCGTCCCCAAGGGCGCTGCTCTTGAGGATGTCGACTCTCTGGCGGATGCCCTGTTGGAGGATGCTCCCGCAGCCTACAAGCGCAAGCAGAAGGGCATCGACGCCTCCATGGGGTTGGCCATGGCCATGGCCTCCGGAGCGGAGCTGGATCTGTCGCACCTTACCTCCCAGATGCCGACGTCTCCTGACGGCTCAAAGGTAGCCTTCACTCTCCTCGCCTCCCTCTGTAAGCGTTATGGGCCAAAGCTCATTGACCTGTTGGCTGATTATGCGGCGAAGCAGCAGGGAGAGTCCAAGAGCAGGCAATCTGGATCTGAGGCCACCCTAGATGTGGGTGCCTAAGTCCAAATGATGTAGCTTAGGATAGTTTATCTTCTTCCTTTTGTTGTAAGCTTTTGTTGATGAACAGTTTATCCTTGTGCCATGCAGTGGCTTTTGATGTATATAAATTATATATTGACATATCGCCAGAGACGTATTTGATGTTCATATCCTTACTTGCTTGTCCTTAGGGACCTTCGGGTGAGATTCCCGTGGATACTTCGGCTGTCCCAGAGCCGTGACCATCTTTGGATGATGCGTCATAGATTTTTTCTTCGTGACCACGTCCGTAGCTTGGATAAGGAGCTCCTTGGCGTTCGAGGCCATGCAGACATGTGGAAGTCGAAAGCTGGGCGGGCTACCGCTAGGGAGGAGTTTTTGATGGGGGAGCTATGACACTTGAGTGAGCAGCTGCAATGTGAGTCTTCTTGAGCTGCTGCTCGTTTTCGGATGCACCTTGTTTGCGAGCCCTCTTATTCTGTCCTTGTTGCAGGTGTTAGTCTCATTTCGAGGAAAGAGAAAGAGCGTATTGCAGTTCGAATCAATTCCCTGACCCGGCAAGACCTAGAGGCTGGTGGCTTCTTCTGGATGGACCGCGATCGAGCCGTCGTCCTTGCGACGATGCAAGATCGTGTGCACCAGGTTTCGCGGGTGCTGAAGCAAGCGAAGACTTCCTTGGCGTCCATCCTGTTCGTCATGTTCCCCCTAGATGAGGCGCCTTCCACCCTTTGGGGTCTTTTGTCGAAGTTTCGAGATGTGGGCCGCGCGAGGGAGTTGGTGCGACACCAGCTGGTTGCGGGGGTGAAAGCTAAACTTTCACTTGTTCGGCTGCATCGCCGTGATGTTGACCTTGCAGAAGTGGCGACTGTGCCGCCCCTTCGACCAGACGGTAGCCTCTGGGACATGCGTCCGCATTATGCGGCTGTTAGGCAATATGCCGAAGAGATCGTGGATCTTTTAGAGCAACGGGCGAGTGTGATTCTTCAGAGTAGACGGACCCTGTAAAGAAATAGAATGATGTAAAACTTGTATATATTCGAGTGGGCTTATTGTGCCCTGTATAAAGTGTATTTGTATTTGCATGTTGTGCTTTGTTGTATGCATGCCCTTTTTGTTAGCCTAACGTGGTCAGCTACTCAGGTTGTATGCTTTGTTCTCAGTCGACAGAGTCGTGAGGTGAGGCGTAGCCCCCGAGCGCGTTATAGCAAAAAGTAATGCAAGGTAAAAGAAATTTTGGACGGGGAACTTAGCTTTTATTCATATCATAACGAGGAGGCACATCATTCGACTGAGTAGCCTTGGCTGAGTAGGCTTATTGGAAGTAAAGAGGTAGCTAGGGGTAGAAGCATCGTAGTTGTGCGACATTCCATGGGTTGGAGTATTCGACTCCTGACTTGACGTCCATGAGGTGGTAGGCGCCACCTGGGATGACTTCGGTGACGATGTAGGGTCCTTTCCAGGGTGACTCGAGCTTCTTCAGGCGCTCTTTCTTGAGTCGTAGGACTAGGTATCCTTCGACAAAGGACCTTGGGTGCAGCCGACAGCTGTGGTAGTTGCGGAGGCTCTGCTGGTAGACTGCCGAGCGAGCCACGTCGATGTCGCGTGCTTCGTTGAGTGTGTTGATAGCGTCTTCGAGTGCGGCCGATGATTCGGCTTTGTTGTAGGCGACGACCCGCGGGGCCTTGTGGCGTACCTCTATAGGTAGCACGGCTTTGGCTCCGTGCACCATGAAGAATGGCGTGTAGCCAGTTGAGATGTTCGACGTTGTTCACATGCTCCAAAGGACAGAGGGTAGCTCCTCCACCCAGGCTCCCGCGAGCCTTTCGAGTGGGCGTCGTAGGCATTTCTTGATGTCGTTGCCTATGAGGCCGTTGGCCTTTTCGACCTGTCCATTGGTCTGCGGGTGTGCCACGGAGGCGTACTATATGTTGATGCCAAGGCCTTCGCATAAGTCCAGGAATTCCTTCGAGATGAAGTTCGAGTCAGTGTCCGTGATGATACCGTGGGGCATGCCGAACCTGTACACTATTTACTCAAAGAACTTGATGGTAGTTTTGCCACTTTGGTCGATGACGGGCATGGCCTCGATCCACTTGGTGAACTTGTTGACTGTGACCAAGAGGTAGACATGGCTTCCTTTCGATGATTTTGGCAGTTTGCCGATCATGTAGAGGCCCCATTGGGCGAAGGGCCAGGCCAATGGTATGAGCCTTAGCTCGGATCCGGGTGCATGTGGCTTGTCCGCGTACCTCTGACAGGCGTTGCACCTTGTGACGATGTCCTTGGCATCGTTCATGGCCGTTGGCCAATAGAATCTAGCTCGCAGAGCTTTGGCGACTAGAGCGCAGTTGCCTTCGTGATGATCGCAGATGCCCTCGTGGATGTCTTGGAGGATGGTTTTTCCGTCATCGATGGTGACGCACCTTTGGAGCACACCTGAAATGTTGCGCTTGTACAACTCGCCATTGATTATGGTGAAGGCCTTTGACCGGCGAGATAAGCGTCGGATGTCTATCGGGTCATCAGGCAGTTCTCTGTTTATTAGGTACCGAAGGTATGGCTGTGTCCATGTCTCTTCAATCGCCATGACCTGCATCAGGCTGACCAGCTCGACCTCGGTGTCAAGTTTTTGGGTCCTTCCTGTCGTTCGGGTGGCGCAGCCCCCGAGTGTTCCGCTTCTTCAGGTGATCCCTTGGGGAATTTCCTTTTAATGGAGGGTACGCAGCATGTGGAGACGATGTTGGCGAGTCTATCGGCCTCCTCGTTGCTTTCTCTTCCAACGTGTCGAAGTTCGCAGCCGTTGAAGTCTCCTTCGAGTGAATCGTAGAGCGCGCGATACGCGATCATGTTGGTGCTGTGAGCGTCGCACTCGTTTATCGTCTACTGGACGACGAGGTTCGAGTCACCGTAGATGACTAGGCGTGTTGCACCGCAGATCTTGGCCATCCTCATGCCGTGGATGAGGGCCTTGTATTTGGCCTCGTTGTTGGAGGCATAAAATTTCATCCGAAGGACATATTTCATCTTGTCACCTTGAGGGGACGTCAGTATGACGCCAGCTCCCGCTCTGGCCTCGCGCTTGGATCCGTCGAAGTGCATCGTCCAAGATTGTGTCATGTTCGGAGTGTCTGGCAGCAGGAGTTCCATCCAGTGTACGAGGAAGTCAGGGAGGACCTAAGATTTAATGGTCTTGCGCCGCTCGTAGACTATGTTTAGAGGGGATAGCTCGATGCCCCACAGGGCTACGCGTCCCGTGGCATCAGGGTTGTTCAGGATGTTGGACAGTGGCGCCTCATTGACGACCATTATCTGGTGCTCCTGGAAGTAGTGGCTCAGCCGACGAGTCATCATGAATACGTCGTAGGTGAGCTTCTGGTACCGAGGGTACCTCTGCTTTGTTGGGGTCAATACCTCGCTGAGGTAATATATTGGGCATTGGACCATGTGGGTCTTGCCATCTTCGGGTCGTTCAAACACGAGTATGGTGCTTACCACCTGATGCGTGGTTGCGATGTATAGCAGCAGGGGCTCGCGCTCCTTTGGCGTGACCAGGACAAGCAAGGTGGAGAGCAGCCGCTTGAGATCTTCAAATGCATCCTCTGCTTTAGGTGTCCACTCGAACTTGTCAGCTTTGCACAGCAGCTGGTAAAAACGCAGGGCCTTCTCACCCATGCGATTGATGAATCTGCTCAGCGCCGCGATGCGCCCCGCTAGTTGCTGGACTCCTTTGAGGTTCTTCGGCTTCTCCATGGTTAGTATGGCCCGGGTTTTCTTCGGGTTTGCCTCGATCCCTCGTTGGGAGATGAAGTAGCCAAGTAATTGGCCAGATGGGACGCCGAAGATCTCTAGGTTCATCTTGATCTTATAGTGATCAAGGTTATCAAACGTCTCGTGGAGATCGTCATTCAATGTCTTGGCTTCCCTGGTCTTGATGACTATGTCGTCGACATAGACTTGGATGTTGCAACCAGTCTGGTTTTCCAGGCATGCCTGCATGCACCTTTGGTACGTGGCACCTGCATTCTTCAGCCCGAAGGGCATTGTGTTGTAGCAAAATACTCTAAACGGCGTGATGAACGCCGTTTTCTCCGGGTCTTTGACCTTTAGCCGAATGGTTGTAGCCTGAGTAGGCGTCGAGGAAGGAGAGCTTCTCGCATCCTGCAGTCGAATCGATGATTTGATCGATCCGCGGTAGAGGGAAGTGGTCCTTATGACTGTGCTTGTTGAGCGATGTGAAGTCCACGCATATCCGCAGGATGTCCGTGTCCTTTTTTTGGGGACCAGCATAGTGTTGGCTAGCCACTCGCTCTCCTTGATTTCTCGGATGAAGTCGACATCGAGCAGTCTGTTGACTTTGATTCCAATGTCTTCGGCTCTTGGCTCGGACAATCGTCGGATAGACTGTTTGACGGGCTTTGCGTCCGGAAACACATTGAGTGCATGCTCGGCGGATTCCCTGGGAACTCCTGGCATGTCCGCAGGACACCATGCGAAGATTTCCTAGCGCTCACGGAGGAATTCAACGAGCGCGCTTTCCTATGCGGGGTTGAGGTCGTTGGCGATCAGCGCCGTCTTGGAGGCATCCATTGGGTGGACTTGCACCTTTTTTGTGTTGACTGTGGAGTCGAACGACATGTCAGACGCGTTTTGCCTGGAGACTGGGGGTGCCCCGTTGTCTGTCACCTCTCGGAGCCTCGTGAGCTCCTGCTGCATACCGAACGACTAGGAGATTCTATTGAAGTCTCTATCGCAGTGGTCGGATCGGGTGAAGCTGCCTTGGACGGTAATGACGCCCTTGGGTCCTGGCATCTTGTGTAGTAGGTACGCGTAGTGCGGTACCGCCAGGAATCGTACGAGTGCCATGCGCTCGAGGATGGCGTGGTACTAGGATGGCCAGTCTACCACCTCGAACTCTAGTCGCTCGCGCCTAAAGTTTTCAGGTTGGCCGAAGATGACGTCGAGCCATATCTTTCCCAGGGGGTATATGCCCTTCCCTGGGACTATGCTGTGAAACGTTGTGTCAGATTGTTCCAGGCTGCACAGTGGGATCCGCATTGCTGCTAGGGTGCTGGCGAACATCAAGTTGATGCCCCTACCGCCTTCCATGAAGACGCGGCTCATCTCGAACCCTCCAATATGCGCCTCGAGCACCAGGGCAGCATGACCTGGGCGAGTGATCTGGCGGGGGTGATCTAAACAATCAAATGTGATGCAAGACTCCAAGCCACTAAGGTACTCAGGGATGGCGGGTGGAGCGGTCACGGCCAGACTCACTTGGCGGGTGATCTTCTTTTGCACCCTGTTTGTCGGGCGCCCCTTCTGGATCATCAGGGACCCCTTTGGCGCTGGGTACCCTCCCATGCCGTTGTTAGGCGCAGGTGCAATTGCTGGATTTGAAGGTCCAACGGGTGGTGGTGGAGGAGCTCCGAGGGCGATATCACCTGGTGCAGGTGCGGGCCCAAACCCATGGTTCACGATCTGGCGTCACATCTGGGTAAGGCCCTCGCTGAGTTTCTGGAACTCGCAGTAGTCCATTAGCATGTGGCTAGCTTTCTTTTTGCCATCCTGCTTGTCGATGTAGAAGTGGATGGTGCATGGACCCGACAACTTGTCGTATACCGAGGGCTCATCGTCGCGGCTGCGGCATTGCCACGTCTGTGTGGGCCGTCCTCCATCGCGAAAGTTTCCTCCGCGGTATCCGCTGCTATAGTTGTTGTCGTTGCGGCGGTCGGCGTAGCCAGCCACAACCATGTCGACTCCGTCGCGATCGTCGTAGATGCGCGATATTCGTTTGCTGTGGCGCTCGCGCCTGCGGCCATAGTCATCCTCATCATCTGAATGTGTTCGGTGGAGGGAATCCTCGCCATCTGCCCACATGTTGGCGATGTCCATGAGGTGGTCGAGCGTCTTAGGCTTGATGCGCCCAAGTTCCTCCTTGAAGTCCGGGCACTTGACACCGTCCTTGAAGGCATCGATCGTCCTCTCCTCGGGGATGTGCGCGGCGAAATTCTTGATATTGGACTAGCGTAGGATGTACGAGTGAATGGATTCTTGCAGGCCCGCAGTTCCTCGATCGAGGCTGGCCTCTTGCTGGTGCCCTTTAAGTTTCGGATAAAACTATAAGCTAGTTCTTCCCAGCTTCGGATGGATCCTGAGGACAGGCTGCTGAGCCACATCCGAGTTGCGCATGTCAGCTGTAGCTGAAGGCATTGCAGGGCGGTATTCCTATTACCATTGTGCAGCTTGACGGATAAAAGGTGGTCGCTGAGCCAGGCCTTTGGGTCCTGCATCCCGTCGAACTACTGAGTGTCCGAAGGGAGCTTGAATTTTTTTGGCATCCACGTCTGCCGAACGGGTCTGCTGAAGCATCGGGCTCCGCACAGCTCTCCGTCGTCATCCTCGTCGGATTCGGTTGAACACGCGTGCTTGGCATGTGCCTTGTCGACCTTGCATTGGGCGAGGTCGCTTTGAGCATCGTAGTCACTGCTGCGATGCCTTGGGCTCTTGCGGCGTCGAGGCAGATCGTGCTCGTCCTCGTCGGATGAGGGTGTGGGGCTGCGATTGAATCTGACAGCAGCTTTCTTTTTCGGCTCCGCAGAAGCCTCATCGTGGAGCGCAGCTCCTACGATTCCGATTCCAGCTAGCACGGACTTGTGCATGGCGCTCTTTGGGTCACCCACCGGAGGTGGATGGGATGCGAGGTATGTCGTGGCTGCCATAATCGCAGCCTGCGGCGTCTTTGGTATGACATTGCCATTGACGTCCATCGCCATGAAGGACGTGTTGAGGGTCTTGGTGACCTCACACCATGCGACGGGATCCATGTGCTCTGTGCGAGAGAGATGCTTGTTGGCATGGTTGCCATGCGAGATGGAGCAACCAGCGGCGGAGAGCGCAGCTCGCCCCGCGCTAGACTCCGAAGCTTCCTGCTTGTGTTTGTCGAGGTCCTCCTGCAGTTTTACCTGCCGGTTGTGCTCGCCGATGAGGAGGAGGTGGTATGCCATCAGCAGATCCCGTGAAGCATTCACAGGTAGGATCCTGTTGCCCGCCACGGCTTCGTGTGCCTGGCGCCATCCGTCCTCGTTGAGGTTGATCTTCTGGTAGGTATTGGCGTCGCCTTCATTGGGCTAGAGGGATGGGTTTCCTTCCTTTCCTCTGTTCCCGTCCTATGGGTTGGGCGATGGATTGGTGGTACGTGGGCACCCAAACCTGGTGGTGGTTATGATCGCTGCTTAATGAGGACAGCGCATTGGTAATGCTCGCGGATTGGATCGCTGCTGCCGCAGCTTTCAGATCCGGAACCGTAGGTTCCTTCGTCTGATGGAGGGCCGCATAGATCTGAGTTGCAGCTGCTGCTGTCGTATGACTCGTCTTTTAGCGTCAGCGTGTGTAACACGCTGGGATGCGGGGTGTTGGATATATGCCCTAGAGGCAATAATAAATGCAGTTATTATTATATCTTTGTGTTATGATAAATGTTTAGATTCATGCTATAACAGTATTAACAAGAAACATTAATACTTGTGTGATTTGTAAACTAAGTTAGAGTCCCTAGTAAAGCCTCTTCATAATACTAGCTTGTTTATTAATAGATGATCATGGTTTCTTGATCATGAACATTTGATATGTTGTTAATAACAAGATCATATCATTAGGAGAATGGTATGGTGGACATACTCCTATAGATAAGCGTAGCATAAAGATCAAGTCATTTTAAATAGTTCAATTGCTATAAGCTTTCTGATACATAGTAACCTAATTCCTTCGACCATGAGATCATGCTTATCACCATCACCGGAAGGATGCTTTGATGACATCAAACACCACAGCGTAACTGGGTGGCTATAAAGGTGGCATTGAGTGTTCGAAAAGTATGGGTTGAGACACATGAATAAAGAGTGGGATTTGTCCATCCATATGACGGTTAGATATACTCTAGGCCCTCTCGGTGGAATGTCATCCAATTAGCTTGCAAGCATGTGACTGGCTCACAAGGGATCACATACCACGGGAACGAGAAAAGAGTACTTATCGGTAACGAGGTTGAACTAGGTATGCAGAGATACCGACGATCAAAACCTCGGATAAGTAAACTATCGTGAGACAAAGGGAAATTGGTATTGTATGTAAGTGGTTCATTCGATCGCAAAGTAATCGTAGAAATATGTGGGAGCCATATGAATTTCCAGATTCCTCTATTGGTTATTGATCGGAGAAGTGTCTCGATCATGTCCGCATAATTCACGAACCGTAGGGAGACACACTAAAGGATTCGATGTTGTTGAGTAGTTATGGAATGATGAGTAAGAGAACGAATGTTGTTCGGAGTCTCGGATGGGATCCGGGATATCACGAGGAGATCCGGAATGGTACGTAGAATAAGATTCATATAAGGAAAGTCCTGTTTCGGAGTTGGGGAATGATTCCGGTGTTTTCATCGGGAATGTTCTAGAAGGTTCCGGAAGGTCCAGCACTCAGGAGGGGAAGGGTACATGAATGTGTCATGACAATGTGGAATGGTTGCATCATGTACTAGGTATCATGGCTGGGCAAAATAAAGGGAGAAATCAAATCCTAGTTTGAAAAGTCAAACGCCAATTTGAAAATTCAAACGGCAAGTTTGCTTGGTGGAGGGAGAGTAGGAAACCTACTTGGGGAGGAGTTCCTCTCCATCCACCCGCCGGCCAAGGAGGCCGACTTGGGGGAGGACTCCCTCCTCCCAAGCCGCGCCCTCCCACCTATAAAAGGAGGGGTAGGGCTGCCCCTCTTCCCTACACCCAACACCACCAAAACCCTAACCCTAGCCGTCGGCCTCCTGCAAGTCGTCGTCGCCCTAGGGTTTCTCCTAGCCGCCGAGTTGGGGCTCTCCCCAAGCCCTAGCCACCGGCCAAGCTTCCTCCCTTGGTGCCTCTAAACCCTAGATCGCCAAGGCCTCTCTCGTAGTCCACCATACTGCCCGCTTAGGCGAAGCTCGCGAGATCTCCTCTACTTCCTGCACGCCGTCACGGAAACGCGAGGAGAGTGCTACAACCTCCGCGTCACGGAACAAGGGAGAGGAAGGTCTTCATCGAAAAGTCGAACGCAGGACCGATCGTGGAAGCGCCTTTAACGCAACGCCGGAAGGATCGTCTACGCGATCTTGAGATCGGCAAGAGTACGACTACATCACCCACGAGAATCTGCTCTCGTTAACCGCTTTGGAATCTTCGAGGGTGAGTTCCTTTATCGACTCGTTGCTACAATCTAGTAGATAGATCTTGGCTTGTTTGTTTGCATGCGGTAGAAATTTTTTGCTTTCCATGCTACGAACCCCTACAGTGGTATCAGAGTCGTGTCTATATGTAGATTTGTTGCACGAGTAGAACACAATGGTCATTATGGGCGGTGGTGATTTTTTGCTTCTTGTGTACTTTGCATCTTGCGGTATGATGGTATGAAGCGGCCCGGGCGAACCTTACATGACATCGTTCATGAGACTTGCTCCACGCTCAACATGCAACTTGTATTGCATAAGTGGCTTTGCGGGTGTCTGTCTCTCCCATTATAGTATAGATCCAATTTACAACGAACACTTGATAGTTCAAACATTAACGTTGTGGTTCTTGTTCGTAAGTTAGATCGACACTTATTGAAAGCCCCAAACCACGTAAAATATGCAAAGAAAATTAGAGGCGTCTAACTTTGTTTTGCAGGGGTGTGCTGTGATGTGATATGGCCATGATTGTGATTATATTTGATGTATGAAATGTTCCTTATTGTAAGTTAGCAACCGGCAGGAGCCATATGGTTGTATTTAAATTCTGTTAAGACCCGCATGTCTATTCAAAGTAGTTGTAATAGTTGGAGTTGGTGGACGACAACCATGAAACGGTGCCATTGACCTTGACCTTATGCCGGTGATGATGGATATCATGTTCGTGCTTGAAGATGGAGATCGGAAGCACAAGAAGAAATGCCATATCATATCACATATTATGGATTGCATGTGATGTTAATCCTTTATGCATCTTGTATTGCTTAGTTTACGACGGTAGCATTATAAGATGATCCCTCATGCACATAAATTTCAAGTTTTAAAGTGTTCATCCTTAGTAAACACCATTGCAAAAGCTTGTTGTTTCGAAGCACCACGTGATGATCGGGTGTGTTAGATTCTGCAAGTGTATACAATGTGAGCAAGCCAGATTTGCTCATGCGGAAGCTAAGGTTTGATCTTGACGAGCCTAGCATGTACAGACATGGTCTCGGAACACGAATCACCAAAAGGTAAAGCATGAGTCATATAGTAGATATGATAAACATGTTGATTGTTCGCCATTGAAGTTACATCAACTCTCGTGATGATCGGTTTTGATGTGGTGGATTTGGTTCGTGTGATCACTAAAACAATGTGAGGGATATTGTTTTGAGTGGGAGTTCACCTAGATTAATTTAACTATTAAGTAGAACTCAATTTGTCATAAACTTAGTCTAAACTATTGCAAATATGTTGTAGATCAATGGCGGCCCCTACCATAAAATTCAATGCGTTCCTAGAGAAAGAAAAGTTGAAAAACAATGGAAGCAACTTCGCGGATTGGTTCCGCAATTTGAGGATTGTCCTCAATGCTGGTAATTTGACCTATGTCTTTGGATGCACTTGGGTGACTACTGCGGTGATGCTACCGATGAAGTAAAGAACGTTTACCTCACTCGGAAGAATCAGTACTCCACAGTTCAGTGTGCTATCTTGTATGGTTTGGAATCGGAGCTTCAGAACAGGTTTGAGAACCATGACCCACATGATATTGTCCGTGAACTCAAGATGATATTTGAGGCTCACGCGGTAGTTGAGAGTTATGAGGCTTCTGAAAAGTTCTTTAACTGCAAGATGGAAGAGAGCAGCTCCGTCAGTGAGCACGTGCTTAAGATGTCTGGGCACGCAAACAAACTCCAAAGCTTGGGTATAGTGATTCCTAATGCTTTGGGGATTTAGCGTGTCCTCCAATCACTACCGCCAAGTTACAAGAACTTTGTGATGAACTACAATATGCAAAACATGAACAAGACGTTGCCATAACTCTTCTCCATGTTGAAATCTGCAGAAGTGGAGATCAAGAAAGAGCATCAAGTGTTGTTGGTCAATAAGACCACCAAGTTCAAGAAAGGCAAGCCTAAGAAAAAGGGAAACTTCAAGAAGGGTGGTAAGAAAGTTGCCGCACCGGGGAAGAAGACCAAGGCTGGACCTAAGCCTGATACTGAGTGCTTTTACTACAAGGGAGAGGGTCACTGGAAGTGGAATTGCCCAAAGTACTTGGCGGATTTGAAGAACGACAACATCAAGAAGAAAGGTATATCCGATATACATGTTATTGATGTATATCTCACTAGTACTCATAGTAGTTCCTGGGTATTTGATACTGGTTCGGTTGCTCATATTTGTAACTCGAAACAGGTGCTGCAGAATAAACGGAAGCTAGCGAAGAACGAGGTGATGATGCGCGTTGGAAATGGATCAAAGGTTGATGTGATCGCGGTCGGCACGCTACCTCTTCATCTACCATCGGGATTAGTTTTATACTTAAATAATTGTTATTTGGTGCCTGCGTTGAGCATGAACATTATATCTGGATCATGTTTGTTGCGAGACAGTTACTTGTTTAAGTCCGAGAATAATGGTTGTTCGATTTATATGAGTAATATGTTTTATGCACATGCACCTTTGATAGATGGTCTATTCTTATTGAATCTCGATGGTGGAAATACACATATTAATAACAATGAAGCTAAACGTTTGAAATTGAGCGATAACTCGACCTATATGTGGCACTGTCGTCTTGGTCACATTGGAGTGAAGCGTATGAAGAAACTCCATTCCGATGGACTTCTTGAATCACTTGATTTCGAATCACTTGAAAGATGGGAAGAATGTCTGATGGGTAAAATGACTAAGACTCCATTTTCTGGTATGATGGAGCGAGCTACGGACTTGTTGGAAATCATACATACCGATGTGTGTGGTCCAATGAGTATAGCATCGCACGGTGGTTATCGTTATGTTTTTACCTTCACGGATGACTTGAGTAGATATGGGTATATCTATTTCATAAAACATAAGTCCGAAACTTTCGAGAAGTTTAAGGAATTTCAAAGTGAGGTGGAGAATCAACGTAACAAGAAGATTAAATTTCTACTGTCTGATCGTGGAGGTGAATATCTAAGTTACGAGTTTGGCGAGCATTTGAAGAAATTCGGAATAATTTCACAATTGACACCGCCGGGAACACCACAGCGTAATGGTGTGTCCGAACGTCGTAATCGAACTCTCTTAGATATGGTTTGTTCTATGATGTAACTTACAGATTTACCGCTATCGTTTTGGGGTTATGCATTAGAAACAGCCGCATTCACTTTAAATAGGGCACCATCTAAATCCGTTGAAACGACACCGTATGAATTATGGTTTGGGAAGAAACCTAGATTGTCGTTCCTTAAAGTTTGGGGTTGTGAAGCCTATGTAAATAAGTTACAGCCAGACAAGCTTGAACCCAAAGCGGAAAAATGCGTCTTCATAGGATACCCGAAGGAAACTATTGGGTATACCTTCTATCATAGATCCATGGGCAAAATCTTTGTTGCCAAGAATGAATCCTTTCTAGAGAAGGAATTTCTCTCGAAAGAAGTGCCTGGAAGGAAAGTAGAACTCGACGAGGTTGTCGAACCTTCTCTCGAACTTGCGAGTAGCGCATCACCAGAAGTAGTTCCTGTGGCGCCTAGACCAATAAGAGAGGAAGCTAATGATGATGATCATAAAACTTTGGTTGAAGTTGCTACAGAACCTCGCAGATCAACGAGAACTCATACCACTCCAGATTGGTATGATCCCGTTATGAGTGTCATGTTGGTGGACAACACCAATGACCCTGTGACATATGAGGAAGCGATGATGAGCCCAGATTCCAATAAATGGCAAGATGCCACGAAATCCGAAATTGGATCCATGTACGAAAACCAAGTATGGACTTTGGTGGACTTACCTGATGGCCGGAAGGCTGTCGAGAACAAATGGATTTTCAAGAAGAAAACAGATGCTAATGGTAATGTTACTGTCTATAAAGCTCGACTTGTTAAAAAAGGGTTTTGACAAATTCAAGGAGTTGACTACGATGATACTTTCTCACCAGTAGCGAAGCTAAAGTCTGTGAGGATTATGTTAGCCATCGCTGCATATTATGATTATGAGATATGGCAGATGGATGTCAAAACAACATTCCTCAATGGAGACATTGATGAAGAGTTGTATATGATGCAACCCAAAGGTTTTGTCGATCCTAAATATGCTAACAAGGTATGCAAACTTCAACGGTCCATATATGGGTTGAAGCAAGCATCCCGAAGTTGGAATCAACGTTTTGATAAGGTAATCAAAAGTTTTGGTTTTATACAAACTTATGGAGAAGCTTGTATTTACAAGAAAGTGAGTGGGAGCTCTGTAGCATTCTTAATACTATATGTAGATGACATATTGTTGATTGGGAATGATGTAGACCTTCTTAATAGTGTCAAGGAATATTTGAATAATAGTTTTTCAATGAAAGATGTTGGCGAAGCAGCTTACATATTAGGCATAAAGATTTATAGAGATAGATCGAGACGCCTAATATCATTGTCACAAAGTACATATTTGGACAAAGTTCTAAAGAGGTTTGGAATGGAAGATAGCAAGAAAGGGTTCTTGCCCATGTTGCCCAATACGACCTTGAGTAAAACTCAAAGTCCAGCAACGGCAGAAGATAGAGAAAGGATGAGTAAGACTCCCTATGCCTCAGCCATATGATCTCTAATGTATGCCATGCTATGTACTAGACCCGACATTGCACATGTTGTTAGTTTAACTAGCAGATATCAAAGTGATCCAGGAGTGCATCATTGGACAGCGGTCAAGCACATCCTTAAGTACTTGAGAAGAACTAAGGATATGGTTCTTTCTTATGGAGGTGATGAACAGCTCGTTGTTAATGGTTACACCGATGCCAGTTGGAACACCGATCTGGATGATTCTAAATCTCAATCTGGATACGTATTTACTTTGAATGGTGCAGCAGTTAGATGGAGGAGTGCAAAGCAAAGTGTTGTGGCGAGATCTTCAACTGAATCAGAATACATAGCTGCTTCAGAGGCTTCACAAGAAGCGATATGGATGAAGGAGTTCATTACAGAGCTCGGTGTGGTTCCAAGTGCCTTGGATCCAATGTCTATCTACTGTGATAACATGGGCGCCATAGCCAATGCGCAAGAACCAAGGTCACACAAGAAGCTGAAGCACATCATGATGGGGGAATACCAATCGGGGTATACCCACGAAGCGGAGTCACCAGCTGGTATCGAGCCGACTGAAGCCAATCCTAGAGCGAGTCGACTCGCCCAATACGGTGACTGGCGCATTTGGATCCAGGCGACTGGCACCGACTGGAGGCCCAAGACGGCGACTCGTATACAAAGCCCACCAAATACTTGTAAACCCTAACTGGCTGCATATATAAAGCCACCAGGGGCACCCCCACGGGGCATCCTCTCCCACATCTCTCATTAGATCTAATCTCCCTCCGCCTACGGCGGCTCTCTTGTAAACCAATCTATCATCATATACTGGATTGATAGCAGGACGTAGCGATCCTTCACCAAGGGGACGTGAACCTGGATACATCGTGTGCCAATCTCGCTCCCGCATTCTCCTACGTCACCTTGCTCCCTCTACGTAATCTACCCAGTAGCATCTGCCGTGCAATACCACGATAGTTGGCGCCCACCGTGGGGCAAGCGACGCTTGGAGGGTGATGATCCGGGCGGGATCCCTCGTCTTCGCCGGCGGCCAGATTGCATCTGAGTAAAGAAGATCGGTCGATACGTTCTGGCTGCCGCCCAACGCGGCCGGTGTGGAGCAGGCGAGCAGTCGGCTCGGAAATTTCCGAATACACGCACTGCAGATGACGATTGATCCTTCTATCTCCCTTCCGTTTGATTATCTTATTAATTTATTATTATATTTTGATCTAAAGTTTGTCTGATCTGTTGTATGGCCAACCTCTCCGCTGCTCGCGATAAATGGAGCCAGCTTGTAGCACGTGCAGATGACGAGATGACTGATCAATCTAGTGCATCTAACGCGGCCGCTGCGGACATGCAGATTGATTCAGAAAACCTCTAGCACACGGACATACCAGAGTCCGTGTTTGCCGGCCAGCGATCGAGCGGAAGCGATTGAATTTTACAGTCATGTCTACGATACAGCAGATTCCGCTAATCAATTTCATATATTCTATCAAAATTATCAATATATTTATATGTATCTAATCCTCTTATACGTGTATGTTCTCCCAAACAAAAGGTTCAATCCGACACGGCATGGTTAGCAGGCAGATCGACGCCTCGCCCCAGGAGCGACAAGGGCGACAAGGCCGACTCGATCTCCTAAGGAAATAACGAGTTGGCCTAGTTATTCGATCACCACCAGATGCAAAAGGCTGCTCAAAAATACGTGTTCCATGCGGCCATCATTGATGGGTTTTTTAATCCAATCTCTCTTACACAATTATTATTTCATGAAGCGATTACTTTATCTAACAAATTCAATTTTATTTTGGTTTGCATGCATTGCAAAACGTACATCGCACCATGTCGCACAGCATCCACACCGACCTTCGCTCATGACGTCGGATCACGACGACGGGCCTTCCGCACACACACCGGCGACATTGGCAACCACGAAGGTGCCGCTCTCAACGGCCTATACGCTTCGGCGTTGCGTCTGCCCGTCGCGAACTAGCCTGCGCGGACTAGCCACGCTTGGAGAATCGTTGTCGCGAGCTCGCCCTCGCGTACTCGCCTTCCGTGGGATCGCCATCGCGAGCTCGCCCTCGCGGCCCCGCCGTCGTCGACATTGCCACAACGCGATCTCCATCCGCCGCGGTCTCACCCGTCGTCGACTCGCCATCGTCGATTCGCCATGCTCGGGGACCCGCCTGCTGCGGGATCACCATCGCGACCTCGCCCTCGCGGCCTCGCCGTTGTCGACACCGCCATAGCGCGACCTCCATCCGCCGCGTCGACCCCGTGTCCGCCGCGTCGACTTCGCCATAGCGCGACCTCCGTGCGCCGCGTCGACCCCGTGTCCGCCGCGTCGACTTCGCCATAGCGCAATCTCCGTCCGCCGCGTCGACCCCGTGTCCGCCGCGTTGACTCTTCCGCTACGTCGAATCGCGCCCGCTACCGCTAAGGGACCTTCATCGTCCGAGTCGCCAGAGAGGGTCGCTTGCCACGCTGCATGGACTCACCACTAGGCGTCTCTTCCCCTCGGGAAGAATCAATTCGCCTTTATCAACCTTTGAAAGAGCGACTTGCAATGGCCAAGTAGTGCGGATGAGGACTCGCAAACCGAGCCTCAGTTCGTCCACGAAAAACGCTAACCGAGAGCCATCATTGGAGTCGTCTTGCTCGACTGGCCTTCCGGGCCAAGACAAATGGCAGTGCTACACAAACAGCACCATGTCCTCCTCAACCTTAGATAGTGCGACTCACACGGCCAAGTACTGCGGACGAGGACTCGTAAACCGAGCCTCGGATCGTCCAGGAAGAAAGCCAAGTCGAGAGCCATCTTTGGAGTCGCCATGCGACTGGCCCCCCGGGCCAATACGAGAGACCCGCTAACAAAACATCGTAATCAACATCATCGCAGACTCGCAATCATCGCGGACTCGCCACACTCGGGACTCTCCCCTCGCGGACTCGCAATCAATGCGGACTCGCCACATTCGCCCTCGCGTACTCAACACGCTCGGGGACTCGCCACTCGGCACGCTACAGACAGCGCCACTCGCCGGTCGCCCGACCTCGCCATTCGTCATGGAGCTCGGCGCTACGGCCGCTTCATCGCCCGATCGTCGGCTTCGGGACTTCGGCTCACGGTCGCTTTGATCGCTCGCCGCGCTCGGGGACTCGGTGAAGGGTTTCGTGGCATAGTAAATCAAAATTTTCTACGGAGCGAACAGAGGGAAAGCCAAGATCTAATCTAGGAGATGCAAACAACGAGAGAGATTGGATTAGATCTTCATACCCTTGAAGATTCAAGACAATGAACGTTCGTCGGAACGTGGGTGATGTAGTCATACTCGCTTCTCCTCCTCGCGATCCGATCCGATCTAGCACCACAAGTGGCGGTGCCTCCGTGAGATGCACACGTGCAGCACCTCGACGTCTCCTCCTTCATCGGACCAGCGAGTATGGTGGAGAGATAGATTGGATCTACAACACGACGGCGTGGTGTATATGGTGGAGAATTTCTGCTGCAGGCTTCGCCTACACAAATGGGAGGAGAGAGGAAGGTAGCAAGGCTAGGGCTTGGAGGAAGGTGTGTGGTTGGGGGAGGCGCCACCCCTCTATATATAGAGGGGGGGCGGCCAGCCCTTGGCCCTCCTCCAAGCCTATCTCTAGTTTAAACAATTTAAACTCTCCCGTATCTAGAAATCCTATCTCTATTTTAAACGATTTTAAACTTATCTAGGATCGGCTGGGCCCTATGGGGCCTTGTGCCCCTGGCCCAAAGCGTCCAGGACACTCCCTCATAGGCCCATGCCCCCTCCCGGAAGGTGGGGCCACGTTGGTCCCTTCCGAAGGTTCTAGAAGCTTCCGACAATACCGATTAACCCTAACAATTCGAACTCCAAAACTGCATCGCCTTATATGAATCTTATTCTCCGGACCATTCGAACCTCGTGATATCCCGGATCCCATCCGAGACTCAACAAAAATTCATAAACCAATTATCCAATCTATCCTAGCGTCGAGATCGTTAAGTGTGTGACCTGCGGTTCGAGAATATCTGAGCGTATGATCTTTTATCAATAATCAACAGCGGGTCAGGCACCCATATTGACTCCCACACATTCATCGATGATCATATCGGATGAACCACGATGCCAGATTCAATCAATCCCATATATATATTCCCTTCGTCTCACGATATTTTACTTGCGAGATTCGATCGTTTGCATCATACCTAGTTCAATCTCTCACAAAAGTACTTTACTCGTTCAATCCGATATCACTTTGTGATTAACTCCTTAACCACATGCTTGCAAGCGGTGTTGATATCGACACCGAGTGGGCCCAAGTATATCTCTCCGACTTGGGAGGGACAAATTCCATCTCGATACATACAACCCAATGATACTTTCCGATCACCGAGAGACACCTTTATGATCACCCTCTCATAGGATGACGTTTGATGACCTCAAAGCTTTCTTCCGATACCAGGGAGTTGCATTATCTCATGGTCTAAGGAATACAATATTTGACATAGGAAAAGCTTCACAAAGACGAACACGATGACACGATCTAATTGCTCAACTTTGTTTGGGTCTATCCACCATATCATTCTCCCAATGATATGATCTCATTATCAATTGACAACTCATGTCTATGGTTAGGAAACCTTAACCATCATTGATCAATGAGCTAGTCCATAGAGGCGTACTAGGGACACGGTGTTGTTCACAAACCACACAAGTATTAAAGTTTCCGCTTAATACAATTCTAGCATGGAATATAAACTTTATCATGAACAAGAATTATAATAATAACATCTTTATTATTGCCTCTAGGGCATAATTCCAACAGTCTCCCACTTGCACTAGAGTCAATAATCTAGTTTACATTTGGCAACAATCTCACACCCATGGCACTGAGGTGTTGATCATGTTTTACATGTGGAAGAGGTTTAGTCAGTGGATCTGCGTCATTCAGATCCGTATGTACTTTGCTAATCTTCAGATCTCCATCTGCTATATAATCCCGGATTATATGAAACTTGCGGTTGATATGCTTGGTCTTTGGATGATATCTTGGCTCCTTAGCGAGTGCTATGGCACCAGTGTTGTCACACAATATCTCCAGTGGGTCCAATGCACTTGGAACCACGCCAAGCTCACTGATGAAGTTTCTGATCCAAACTCCTTCACTTGACGCTTCTGCAGCAGCCATGTATTCCGCTTCATGTAGATCCCGATCATGCTTTGCTTGCGGCTTCTCCACTCACAGCTCCTCCATTCAAAATATAAACGTATCCATGCGAGATTTGGAATCATCCTTGTCGGTGTCAAAACTAGCATCGACGTAACCTTTACGACAAGTCGTTCATCACCCCCATAGACTAAGAACATTTCTTTAGTCCTATTTAGGTACTTTAGGATGTTCTTCACGGCTGTCGATGTTCCACTCTGGATCACTTTGATATCTCGTCAAACTAAGAGCATTGGACACATCCGGTCTAGTACACGGATGGCATACATGATGGAACCTATGGCCGAGGCATAAGGCACTTTGCTCATAGCTTCCCTATCATTTCATAGCTAGACACTAAGCCTTGCTCAATATCTTACCCGACAACATAGGCACGAACCTTTCTTTGCCTTATCCATTCGAACCTTTTCGTAACTTTGTCTAGGTATGTACTCCGCTTAAAGCTATCAGGCCTTTGTATATCTCTATAGATTTTGATGCCCAATATATAAGCAGCTTCACCTAGGTCTTTCATTGAAAACACTTGTTCAAATAAATCTTCACATCGTTAAGCATGTTGATGTCATTTCCGATAATCAATATGTCATCCACATACAGCACCGTAAACACCGAGCTCCCACTCACTTTCTTGTAGATACAAGCTTTGTAGCAATTTGGAACAAATCCAAAGCTCTTGATCACTTGATCAAAACGAAGGTTCCAACTCCGAGATGCTTGCTTGATCCATAAATGGAACGAAGTTTGCATACTTTACTAGCATCCTTAGGATCGACAAAACCTTCGGGTTGCATCATATACAACTCTTCATCAATGTTCCCATTGAGGAAAGCAGTCTTGACATCCATCTGCCATATTTCATAATCATGAAACACAGCAATTGCTAATAAAATCCGAATGGACTTAAACATCGCTACGGGAGAGAAAGTCTCATCGTAGTCAACACCTTGAACTTGTCGAAAACCTTTTGCGACAAGCCGTGCTTTATAGACGGTAACATTACCATCCGCGTCCGTTTTCTTCTTGAATATCCATTTGCACTCAACGGCCTTTCGGTCGCTAGGAGGATCCACCAAAGTCCATACTTGGTTTTCGCTCATGGATCCCAATTCGGATTTCATGGCTTCCAGCCATTTCTCGAGTCCGGCTCATCATCGCTTCCTCATAGTTCGTAGGTTCACCGTCTTCTACTAACAAGACAGTCAAGACAGGTTGCCATACCACTCAGAGGGGCACGCGACCTTGTCGACTGCGACGTTCAAGAGCAAGATCGTCCAAGCTTCATGATCCTTGTCATTAGCTTCCTCTATTGTTGGTGCAGCGACATCGAACAATTTCAGGTGCGCTACTCTCCAATTCAAGAGAAGGTTCAATAACCTCGTCTAGCTCTACTTTCCTCCCACTCACTTCTTTCGAGAGAAACTCCTTCTCAAGAAAGGAACCGTTCTTCGACAAACACTTTGCCTTCTTCTCGTGATAGAAGGTATACCCAATAGTTTCCTTAGGGTATCCTATGAAGACGCATTTCTCCGCTTTGGGTTCGAGCTTGTCCGCATCAACTTCTTGGCGTAAGCTTCAGATACCCAAACTTTAAGAAACGACAACTTAGGTTTAGCACCAAACCACTTCATACGGTGTCGGCTCAACGGATTTAGATGGAGCCCTATTTAAAGTGAATGCAGCGGTTTCTAATGCATAACCCCAAAATGATAACGGCAAATCAGTAGGAGACATCATTGATCGGACCATATCTAATAGGGTTCGATTCCGGCGTTCAGACACACCATTGTGTTGTGGTGTTCCGGGTGGCGTGAGTTGTGAAACGATTCCACTTGCTTTAAGATGCGTGAGAAAATCATAACTCAAATATTCGCCCCCACGATCGGATCGTAGAAACTTAATCTTTCTGTTACGATGGTTCTCCACTTCATTATGAAATTCCTTGAACTTTTCAAATGTTTCAGATTTATGTTTCATTAAATAGATATACCCATATCTACTTAAGTCATAGGTAAAAGTGAGGAAATAGCGATATCCACCGCGCGTCGAAACACTCATCGGTCCGCATACATCGGTATGTATGATTTCCAACAAGTCCGTTGCTCGCTCCATCATACCGAGAACGGGTTTTGATCATCTTGCCCATGAGGCATGGTTCGCATGTGTCAAATGATTCAAAATCAAGAGACTCCAAAAGTCCATCGAATGGAGTTTCTTCATGCGCTTTACACCAATATGACCTAGACGATTACCACAAATAAGTAGTATTATCACTATCTACTTTGCATCTCTTAGCCTCAATGTTATGGATGTGTGTTTCATCCTTTCGAGATTTAGAAGAAATAAACCATTCACAAGAGGTGCATGACCATAAAAGATGTTACTCATATAAATAGAACAATCATTATTCTCCGATTTAAATGAATAACCGTCTTGCAATAAACATGATCCGAAAATAATGTTCGTGCTCAACGCAGGCACATAATAACATTTATTAAGGTTTAAAACTAATCCCAAGGTAAAACTAAGGAGAGCGTCTTGACGGCCATCACATCAACTCTTGATCCGCTGCAACGCGCCGTCACCTCATCCTCGCAAGCCGCCATCTATTCCGTAGCTCTGTTCGAGTTACAAATATTAGCAATCGAACCGTATCAAATACCGGGCACTACAACGAGGGCTAGTAAGGAAAACATCAATAACATGTATATCAAATATACCTTTGATGGTGCCAGCCTTGTCCGCTAAGTACTTCGGACGATTCGCCCAAAGGACCCTGTCCTTGCAATAGAAGCACTCAGTGTCCGGCTTAGGACCAGACCTGAGCTTCTTCTCAGCAGGGGCATTGCCCTTGCCGCCGCCCTTCTTGAAGGGCTTCTTTGCACCCTTACCTTTCTTAAAGGTGGGGGGCTTGTTGACCATCAACATATGATTATTCTTTTTGATGTTCACCTCTGCTACTTTCATCTTAGCAAAGAGCTCAGTGATCATATCAGTGGAACCAATCTGATTGTGATCAACTACAAAACTTTTGTAGCTAGGAGTGTCAATCTTGAGCTCCTCTGGAATCTTGCAGTCCAATTGCTCAAGGCGTTGAGTGTAGCCCGTCATCTTAATGACGTGCTCACTAACGGAACTCCCTTCCTCCATCTTGTAGTTAAAGAATTTCTTAGAGATCTCATATCTCTCAGAACGGGCTTGAGTCTGAAACATGTTTTTCAGCTCCTCGAGAATCTCAAAGGGCCCGGCGAACTCCTCAAAACGATTTTGAAGATCCGATTCCATAGAATACAACATGGCGATCTTAATCAAATCATAATCATCTTTGCGCGACTGATAGACAGCTTTCTCATCAGCCGGCGCAGTTGCAGCAGGGGGGTCACCTAACGCTTTCCCAAGGACATAGTCCTTTTGTCCGCCAGACAGAATGATTCTTAGATTGCGGAACCAATTGGTGAAGTTAGACCCATTGTTTCTAAGCTTTTCTTTCTCAGCAAAAACGTTGAAGTTGAAGTTGGACTTGTCCATTGGATCTACAGTATTTGCAAGTACAATTTAGACTATGTTCATGATAAATAGTTCAACTTAATCAAATTACTAGATGAACTCCCACTAAATTCAACATCCCTCAAGTTGTTTAGTGAACACGATCCAAATTCACCACACCTAATCCGATCATCACGAGAAGAGATGTGGTTTCAATGGTGGACAACGAAGTGTCGATCATATCATTCATATGACTCATGCTTAACCTTTCGGTTCTTGTGTTCCGAGGCCATGTCTGTACATGCTAGGCTCGTCAAGTTAGACCCAAGTATTTCCGCGTGTGCAAAAACTGGCTTGCACCCGTTGTATGTGAGCGTAGAGTCTATAGCACCCGATCATCACGTGATGCTTGGACACGAACTTTCGCAACGGTGCATACTTGGGGAGAACACAGTTTTTATCTTGATCTTTAAGTGAGGAATCATCTTATAATGCTACCGTCGCGATCTAAGCATAATAAGATACATAAAGGGATAAACATCACATGCATATAACTTTATGTGACATGGTATAGCCAATTCTCGCGCAATGATCTCCATCTTGTGCGTTCCGGCATGATCTCCATCACTCCACCATGATTGCCTCCACCACGAATAGCAACTACAACTATTGCTAACTACTTAGCGATAAAGTAAAGCTATTACATGGCGTATAAGAAGTTGACTCGCAGGTCATACACAATTATAAAGACAACCATATGGCTCCTTCCGGTTGTGTACTCATCGACATGCAAGTCGTGAAACATTACAAAACATGATCATCGCATACATTATACACATCACATCTTGGTCCATACCATATCACAGAAAACACTCCCTGCAAAAACAAGTTAGACGCCTCTACTTTGTTGTTGCATGTTTTACGTGGCTTATGGGAGTAGATGCTAAGAATGATTCTTACCTACGGAAAGCCACAACGGTGATATTATGGTTGCCAAACTCCGGTGTTAATCCCATGACAACTATAGTGAGAGAAACTGACATCCACCAGCCGCATGTGTGGTACAAGCCACACGTCAAGTGAGGCCGGTCTCGAACGACGTCGGCGTAAGGTTGGCCTGGACCGCTTCAATCTCACTATCCCGTCATAAGAAGAACACAAACAAGAGGCTTGCAACAGAAAACATCAACGCCGCAACAACCATGTTGCGTTCTACTCGTGAAACACATCTACGCATAGATCTAGCTCGATACCATGAAGGGTTTCGGCATAGTAAATCAAAATTTTCTACGGAGCGAATGAGGAAAGCCAAGATCTAATCTAGGAGATGCAAACAATGAGAGAGATTGGATTAGATCTTCATACCCTTGAAGATTCGCACGCAAACGTTAAATCGGAACGTGGGTGATGTAGTCATACTCGCTTCTCCTCCTCGCGATCCGATCCGATCTAGCACCACAAGTGGCGGTGCCTCCGTGAGATGCACACATGCAGCACCTCGACGTCTCCTCCTTCATCGGACCAGCGAGTATGGTGGAGAGATAGATTGGATCTACAACACGACGGCGTGGTGTATATGGTGGAGAATTTCTGCTGCAGGGCTTCGCCTACAAACAGTCGGGAGGGAGAGAGGAAGGTAGCAAGGCAGCTAGGGCTTGGAGGAAGGTGTGTGGTTGGGGGGAGGGGGCGCACCACCCCTCTATATATATAGGGGGGGCAGCCAGCCCTTGCACCTCCTCCAAGCCTATCTCTAGTTTAAACAATTTAAACTCTCCCTTATCTAGAAATCCTATCTCTAGTTTAAACGATTTAAACTTATCTAGGATCGGCTGGGCCCTATGGGGCCTTGTGCCCCTGGCCCAAAGCGGCCAGGACACTCCCTCATAGGCCCATGCCCCCTCCCGGAAGGTGGGGCCACGTTGGTCCCCTTCCGGAAGGTTCTAGAAGCTTCCGGTACAATACCGATTAACCCAACAATTCAACTCCAAAAACTGCACGCCTTATATGAATCTTATTCTCCGGACCATTCGAACCTCTCGTGATATCCCGGATCCCATCCGAGACTCGAACAAAAATTCATAAACCAATTATCCAATCTATCCTAGCGTCAAGATCGTTAAGTGTGTGACCTGCGGGTTCGAGAATATGCGCACATGATCTTCTATCAATAATCAACGGTAAGTGGGCACCCATATTGACTCCCACACATTCATCGATGATCATATCGGATGAACCACGATTCCAGGATTCAATCAATCCCATATATATATTCCCTTCGTCTCGCGATATTTTACTTGCCCGAGATTCGATCGTCGATGCGTCATACCTAGTTCAATCTCGTTCATAGCAAGTACTTTACTGCTCCGTATTCCGATATCACTTTGTGATTAACTCCTTAACCACATGCTTGCAAGCGGTGTTGATATCGATTACACGAGTGGGCCAAGTATATCTCTCCGACTTGGGAGGGACAAATTCCATCTCGATACATACAACCCAATGATACTTTCCGATCACCGAGAGACACCTTTATGATCACCCTCTCATAGGATGACGTTTGATGACCTCAAAGCTTTCTTCCGATACCGGGAGTTGCATTATCTCATGGTCTAAGGAATACAATATTTGACATAGGAAAAGCTTCGCAAAGACGAACACGATGACACGATCTAATTGCTCTGCTTTGTTTGGGTCTATCCACCATATCATTCTCCCAATGATATGATCTCATTATCAATTGACAACTCATGTCTATGGTTAGGAAACCTTAACCATCATTGATCAATGAGCTAGTCCATAGAGGCGTACTAGGGACACGGTGTTGTTCACAAACCACACAAGTATTAAAGTTTCCGCTTAATACAATTCTAGCATGGAATATAAACTTTATCATGAACAAGAATTATAATAATAACATCTTTATTATTGCCTCTAGGGCATAATTTCAACACTCGGCGCTCGCCGATAGCTCGACCTCGCCGCTCGCCATGCTCGGCGATTCGGCGCTCGCCGCTCGCTTGACCTCGTCACTCGCCGCGCTCAGGGGCTCGCCATGCTCGGGAACTTGTCACTCAACCTCGCCACTCTCCGCGCTCGGGGACTCGGCGCTCGTCGGTCGCTCGACCTCGCCACTCACCGCGCTCGGGGACTCGGCGCTCGTCGGTCGCTCGACCTCACCACTCGCCGCGCTCGGGGGCTCGGCGCTCGCCGGTCGCTCGACCTCGTCATTCGCCGCGCTCGGGGGCTCGGCGCTCGCCACTCGACATGCTCAGCAGCAACCACTACTATTTTCAGAATATGCATCTCTAAAGAGCCTCAAGTCGCCTCTACAAGCCAACTCGAGCCTCGGGGACTACTCCTAGGCATGCTGCATGTACGCGTGGTTCCACGACTGCGGCTCGCAGTCGTCGACTCGCCACCGCGGACTCTCCACTCGCGTACTCTCCACGCTCGGGGACTCGCTGCCGCGGACACTCGCCCTCGTCGACTCGTCATGGTGGACTCGCCCTCGCGTACTCTCCATGCTCGGGGACTCGCTGCCGCGGACACTCGCCCTCGTCGACTCGTCATGGCAGACTCGCGTACTCTCCATGCTCAGGACTCGCTGCGGACCCTCGCCCTCGTCGACTCGTCATGGCGGACTCGCCCTCGCGTACTCTCCATGCTCGGGGACTCGCTGCCGCGGACACTCGCCCTCGTCGACTCGTCATGGCGGACTCGCCCTCGCGTACTCTCCATGCTCGGGGACTCGCCGCCGCGGACACTCGCCCTCGCGTACTCAACACGTTCGGGGACTCACCAACGTGGACTCGCCCTTGCGTACTCAACACGCCCGGGGACTCGCCACCACGGACTCGCCATCGCGTACTCAACGCGCTCGGGTACTCGCCACCACGGACTCGCCCTCGCGTACTCTCCATGCTCGGGGACTCGCCGCCGTGGACACTCGCCCTCGCGTACTCAACACGCTCGGGGACTCACCACCGTGGACTCGCCCTCGCGTACTCAACACGCCTGGGGACTCGCCACCGCGGACTCGCCCTCGCGTACTCAACGCACTCGGGTACTCGCCACCACGGAATCGCCCTCGCGTACTCAACGCGCTCGGGGACTCGGCGCTACAGACAACGCCACTCGTCGGTCGCCCAACCTCGCCACTCGGCGCGCTCGGGGGACTCGGCACGCTCCACGTTCGGGGACTCGCCGGCACTGGCGGCTTCTCCGAAACCCCGTGTCTTTCGCCAATTGGCCATCACCTACTGGCTCACGCCTATCGCCTCCCGCTTCACGGTTCTTTTCTCTGTTCAGGAGCTCGTCGCCGATTCGCCATGACCCATCGTCAAGACTCTCCGCGCCCTGCCTCAAGCACGCGTCGAATCAACAACGCGCTCGAGGACTACTGATGGGGGAATACCAATCGGGGTATACCCACGAAGCGGAGTCACCAGCTGGTATCGAGCCGACTGAAGCCAATCCTAGAGCGGGTTGACTCGCCCAATACGGTGACTGGCGCATATTGGATCCAGGCGACTGGCACCGACTGGAGGCCCAAGACGACGACTCGTATACAAAGCCCACCAAATACTTGTAAACCCTAACTGGCTGCATATATAAAGCCACAGGGGCACCCCCATGGGGCATCCTCTCCCACATCTCTCATTAGATCTAATCTCCCTCCGCCTACGGCGACTCTCTTGTAAACCAATCTATCATCATATACTGGATTGATAGCAGGACGTAGCGATCCTTCACCAAGGGGACGTGAACCTGGATACATCATGTGCCAATCTCGCTCCTGCATTCTCCTACGTCGCCTTGCTCCCTCTACGTAAGCTACCCAGTAGCATCTGCCGTGCAATACCATGACACATCAAGCTACGTTTTCACGCTATTCGAGAACATGTCCAAGATGGTGACATAAATGTTTGCAAAGTACACACATATCTGAATATGGCGGATCCGTTGACTAAACCTCTCCCGAGGGCAAAACATGACCAACACCAAACTGCCATGGGTGTTCGGTATATTACCATGTAATCTAGATTAGTTGACTCTAGTGCAAGTGGGAGACTGTTGGGGATATGCCCTAGAGGCAATAATAAATGTAGTTATTATTATATCTTTGTGTTTATGATAAATGTTTACATTCATGCTATAACAGTATTAACCAGAAACATTAATACTTGTGTGATTTGTAAACTAAGTTAGAGTCCCTAGTAAAGCCTCTTCATAATACTAGCTTGTTGATTAATAGATGATCATGGTTTCTTGATCATGAACATTTAAGATGTTGTTAATAACAAGATCATATCATTAGGAGAATGGTATGGTGGACATACTCCTATAGATAAGCGTAGCATAAAGATCAAGTCATTTTAAATAGTTCAATTGCTATAAGCTTTCTGATACATAGTAACCTAATTCCTTCGACCATAAGATCATGCTTATCACCATCACCGGAAGGATGCTTTGATGACGTCAAACACCACACCGTAACTAGGTGGCTATAAAGGTGGCATTGAGTGTTTGGAAAGTATGGGTTGAGACACATGAATCAAGAGTGGGATTTGTCCATCCATATGACGAATAGATATACTCTGGGCCCTCTCGGTGGAATGTCATCCAATTAGCTTGCAAGCATGTGACTGGCTCACAAGGTATCACATACCACGGGAACGAGAAAAGAGTACTTATCGGTAACGAGGTTGAACTAGGTATGTAGAGATACCGACGATCAAAACCTCGGATAAGTAAACTACCGTGAGACAAAGGGAAATTGGTATCGTATGTAAGTGGTTCATTCGATCGCAAAGTAATCGTAGAAATATGTGGGAGCCATATGAATTTCTAGATTCTTGTATTGGTTATTGATCGGAGAAGTGTCTCGATCATGTCCGCATAATTCACGAACCGTAGGGAGACACACTAAAGGATTCGATGTTGTTGAGTAGTTATGGAATGATGAGTAAGAGACCGAATGTTGATCGGAGTCTCGGATGGGATCCGGGATATCACGAGGAGATCCGGAATGGTCCGGAGAATAAGATTCATATAAGGAAAGTCATGTTTCGGAGTTGGGGAATGATTCCGGTGTTTTCATCGGGAATGTTCTAGAAGGTTCCGGAAGGTCCGACACTCCGGAGGGGAAGGGTAAATGAATGTGTCATGACAATGTGTAATGGTTGCATCATGTAATAGGTATCATGGCTGGGCAAAATAAAGGGAGAAATCAAATCCTAGTTTGAAAAGTCAAACGCCAATTTGAAAAGTCAAACGACAAGTTTGCTTGGTGGAGGGAGAGTAGGAAACCTACTTGGGGAGGAGTTCCTCTCCCTCCACCCGCCGGACAAGGAGGCCGACTTGGGGGAGGACTCCCTCCTCCCAAGCCGCGCCCTCCCACCTATAAAAGGAGGGGTAGGGCTGCCCCTCTTCCCTACACCCAACACCACCAAAACCCTAACCCTAGCCGCCGGCCTCCTGCAAGTCGCCACCGCCCTAGGGTTTCTCCTAGCCGCCGAGTTGGGGCTCTCCCCAAGCCCTAGACGCCGGCCAAGCTTCCTCCCTTGGTTCCTCTAAACCCTAGATCGCCAAGGCCTCTCTCATAGTCCACCATACTTACTCGGCTTAAGGCGAAGCCCTGCGAGATCTCCCCTCTACTTCCGGTACCACGCCGTCGTGCTGCCAGAATCGCGAGGAGAGTGCTACAACGTCCGCTTCCTGCTGGAACAAGGGAGAGGAAGGTCTTCATCAAATCGAGCGTGACTGATCAAGGAAGCGCTAGCAACGCATACTTGGGAAGGATCGTCTACGCGATCTTGAGATCGGCAAGAGTACAACTACATCACCCACGAGAATCTGCTCTCGTTAACCGCTTTGGAATCTTCGTGGGTGAGTTCCTCTATTGACTCGTTGCTACAATCTAGTAGATAGATCTTGGCTTGTTTGTTTGCATGCGGTAGAATTTTTTTGTTTTCCATGCTACGAACCCCTACACGGGGCCCATGAAGTGGGCCTGATGGATGGTGGTGGAACCCGCTCTGGGAGGCGGAGGGTGCCATTCTGCCCCACCTGGAAGCAGAAACTCCCGAACAGAATTTCGAGTCCGTCGCCTTCAGGCTCGAAATCCCTCATGGTGGCTGGCGAGTGGGCGGTGAAGTCGAAAGCGCCGAAGAGGAGGTGGCTCTCCGTCGCTGAGGAGTTGTAGATCGCTTTGGATTGGACCGTCACGATTGCACAATCAGCGCCCCCGATTCCCACAGACGGCGCCAATTGACGAGGTTCGATCTCGTCAATGCCCATTGTTCTGGACTTGGGTTTTGGAGAAGATGGGGATGCTGGAGATCGCAGAACGGTTAGCAAACAAGCAACACGGGGACACGAGGTTTACCCAGGTTCATGCCCCCGGAGGGAAAACCCTACTCCTGCTTGTCTACTCTTGATTACGGCGGAACCGAAGATTACAGGGGTGCGCTGATGCAATCTGGCATGAGGTGCGTATGAGGTGAGTTGAGTCGTCCTCCTCGCCATGCCCTCCTAGCCTTTATATAGATAGGCAGGTCTCGGGCATCAGGTCAAGTCGGTTAGAGATTAGGGTTTACCCCTTAAAAATCCTATCTACTCTAGTCTTGCTCTCCAAGGATCCAAAGGCGTCATGGGCTTGGGCCACCCGGAAGTCTCCGCAGGCCGCGTATGTTCTCGTGAGCCTTCCTTGGGCTGGACCAGGTATACTAATATCGTGTACCTGTAGGGTAGAACCATGTCACGCGCTATCATGTCCCTCTCTCCCTTCTCATCCCTCGCCACTGCCAGGGGGAAACGTGTTGGAAGTATGTTCTAGAGGCAATCCTATAGATGCTTATATTTTCTTCTATCCATGATTTATTGTATATGTTCCTTAAATATTTATAACAGACTTGTATTGATTGGACATTACGATTATTTTTTATGAAACTCTTTACTTGTACTCCCTCCGTTCCAAAATGTAAGGCGCCTAGGTTTTAGTCAAAAGTCAATATCTTATAAGTTTGACCAAGTTTATACAAAAAAATACGATTATCTGCAATATCGAATGAATATATTGGGAAACTATACTTTATAGTGAATTTACTAATATTAATTTGATATTGTGGACGTTTATATTTTTACATATAAATTTGGTCAAACTTAGAATATGTTGACCTTTGACTAAAACTTAAACGCCTTACATTTTGGAACAGAGGGAGTATCATTATTCTAAAGTTATCCTTAGTTAGATTTAATGCAAGGACACACTTGAATATTAGACTAGCACATGAATTGGTCAATGACTATGTTTCGCAAGACATGTACTTAGAGATGGCAAACCAATGATGTGGACACATGTCGTGAACATGGGGTTGGGCTGACCCAACACGAGACATGGCAAGATTTCTTACACAGTTGTCTCTTTACACAACGTGTACGCTTTGTCATTAGATCAAAGATTGTCACATGTACTCAAGCTATGAATCGACCTACTTAGGGGCTATCAAGCATTATACCATAATAGGATAGTTACAAAGGTTACTTTCGGGTTTATCATGAAATATGCTGCAAGACATGGTCTGTCAAGATGGTATTTGCCCCTCTCTACATGAGAGAGATATCTACGTCCACCTCGAGTGATCGGATCCAAAGATGAATGGTCGTGCTACTTAACGTTAATAGTTAACCTAGTAAGGGATCCTGAATCACATAATTAAGAAAGAGTGATCAACTTGAAGTTCGACCAAATATCGTGAAGCAAAAAAGAATGGCATGTATGTAGCATTGTGATGGTTCATCTGAATGATATTTATGTGCGTTTTGGAGTTAGCACGTATTGCTAGAGCCCGCGACCAACTATTAGCCGAGTATAAGTACTTTCGTCATGTCTATGCGTGGGTGAGCATATAGGTCGTGCACTTAAGGGTCTAGAAATCTAATCTGAATCGGATCTTAATTAGAAGTAGTAATGGGTCTCTAGTGTAGAATCCCAGCAGGGACGCCTATATAAGAGAAAGAGAGGATGGTGATAACTCCCAAGATCAAGGGGTAGTTTTAGCACCTCTCAATATGGAAGTAGGATATGGAACCGCAAGGGTAAAAAAGTAAATCTATTTATTCTCTCCAACTACAGTGTCACAAATCTAGTTATTTATGCACTAGACAAATGAAATAAATAAAGGGAGTTGATTGAGTTCAAATAATTAAAGTACAACAAAATAATAAATATAAAAGTGTCACAATCCTCTGTATGCAAGAGGACATGATAAAGGATTTTACTCTATAGGAACATTGGACATGTCTTTATGGGTTCACTCAATATTTTCTCTCCAACAATTAATGGCAATAATCGTGTTATGGATGATAAACTACACACAATTGCCATGCTTTAATGGCTAACGTTTATATGGGTTACATGTTCTAAAGCACACAGTTAAGAAAGAAAGTAAGATTATGTGTGCTATGTCACTCATCATGCATATTGCGATCGAGGCTAGCCATCTCCACTCCCCTCTATATACCGAGAGAAACCCTAGACCCCGTTCGATGGTCCGCACAACAACGTGATGTCTATGTTGCATATCTTCTTGAAGGTATTGCCCTCGTACTCAATGACATGTGGTGCATGTAGCGTGGTGGGACAAATTCGGAGGACGCATTGGTTGCGGGTTGTCATGCTTCGTCAACCTATCGTTGTCTTCCTTTGTATTGCTTTTCTTTCTCGTTGGGCATGTCTATGTTGTTGCCTCATCATTTTACTTCTTTCAAACTTTCGTATGGTGTAGTTGCTTTATTTATAAAGCGGGGTAAAAGCCAATTTTGAGGAAAAGGATACTATTCCCCCTAGGGATTGAACGCAAAAGATCCCCTGGATGGTTGCTCGCGCTCGCGCTGCGTGCGTGTATGTCCCACTAGCCTTATCTCTTCGTACGGTCGTCTCCTCCCAGAAATTTCTCTCCCCCGATGAAACTACTACAGCTGCCGTGGAGCTCCCCTCGCCTTCCACCGCTGAATCGACCGCCGTCGCCCAAGCTCCTTTCACGACGCCACTCCTCCACCAAAGATGCAGGCCACCACCGCCTTGGCCCGCGTCTAGTTGCGTGTTCCCTTTGCCGCGCCGCCATCTCCTTGGTCGTGCGTCGCGCCGTGCCCATCACTCGTGTCACCGTGTACCTGCATCGCTGCTCGTGCCGCCATGTGCCTGCAGCCTGCGCTGCCGCTTGCGCCGCCCCTTGCGCCGCCGTGCCCGTCACTCGTGTCACCGTGTACCTGCACCGCTGCTCGTGCCGCCATGTGCCTGCAGCCTGCGCTGCCGCTTGCGCCGCCCCTTGCGCCGCTGTGCTTCCCGCAGCTCGCGCCACGCCGCTTGAACCCTGCATGCTGCAACACGCGCCCATGTAGTTTTCGCGTCGCCGTGTACCTGCGTCACTGCTCATGCCGCCATGTGCCTGCAGCCTGCACTGCCGCTCGCGCCGTCGTACTTCCCACAGCTCGCGCCACGCCGCCGGAACCCCTGCATGCTGCAACACACGCCCATGCAGCTTTCGCGTCGCTCGTCTTTGCTGCTCGCGTCGTGGAGCTCCCCCACTAGGCGAGTCTCCGGCAAGAGTCGTGACCTCCATCTCCGATGTCGGGCACATCCCCATGCCTTCAAGCTCCATAGTTTTGGTGTTGCTGCCAACGGCTCGGATTTGTGCTACCCTAGATATGTCACGATGCTACCATAGACATGCGGTAGTGCTAACTAGCTTCAGGGACGGTCTGCTATAGAACGGCTCTACAACGATGCTATCGTGATTTCTTTGCTACAATTTGTTATATGATATTGCTACAATAGTACAAAAGTTTTACTACAAATTTCAACGGAGAGTCTTCAATGTTGTCCGTGAAAATCGGGTTTGCTACAATATTATATTTTTTTGCTACAACTGCTCTGTGTTTTTGCTACACTAGTAAAAAAAATTTGCTACAAGGTCTCCGACGATGCTCCGACGAATTCGATTTTGCTACGATATCTCTGACGAGGTCTCCAGCGAGGTCAAATTTGCTACAACATGACATTTTATTTGCTACAACCATTTTATTATTTTGCTACGTTACCGTAAAGTTTTTGCTACAAGGTCTCCGACGAAAGTCTCCGGCGAGTCTCCGGTGAGATCGGTTTTGCAACATTAGCACAACTTTTTTGCTACACGATCGACAGCGAGGTATCCGGCGAAATCTCTGACGAGGCCCAATCTATTTGTCTATTTTTGGGGCCGAATCTATTTTGCTACATGTAGAAAAACGGTTAGCAAAATCGAATGTTTTATAGTAAAAATGAGTTTAAGCCAGAAAAGAATGAAGACGTGGTTGGCTCCGGAGATGAAAACGATCGATGATCCCGTAGGAGTGTCCGTTTTTTAATGCAATTTAGACAAGCAAGTTAGTGAAGCCAACGCTTTTGTTGTCTACAACGCCGGCAGGCAGACCGCTTTCCAATTCCGGTGGTAGATAATCGCGCTTGCTACTTGCATGCAAGTTCTAGAGCGTATACAACCTGGTACTACTCATTCGTAACGGCCTGGCACCGCAGCTATGATACTGGTGTGCACAAATGTTTGACCGCGCGCGCGATGCCAATCATTTGTAACGGCCGGCCGGGCACCGCATCTCTTGAAAACCTGGTGACTTCTCGGCGACCCGGAGAACCATTCTGCTTTTTATCTACGATACGAAACCGATGTTCTTGTCACACGCGTTTTACGTGCTTTCGGCGCGTCCCGCTCTCGCCTGCCCTGCCACACCACACAAAGACCAGCCGCGGAACCCACGCTCGATCGTGGCAGGCGCGGACGGGCACGGCACGCTCGATGCCTGCTGCCAAATAATGTACAGTACCAGTCGACGGCGCCGATGCCGCGACGGCGAGGCGAACGATGGCAACGTAGCGTCACGTTTTGGAGTGGCCCCAGCACGATGCTAGGATCCACTAACTCTTGGGAGGAAACGGACGCCGCCGCTATCACCTGTCATTTACTGTCACCCGCGCCCTGTATTTTTTTTTCGGTAGTAAGTAATTACTGGCAGCCGGAGTGGCGGATACGCTCCGCGCCGATCTCTGTCGACTCACGCCGCGGGATCCACGAGGAGATAGATTGGACGGACAGAGCCCATGAACCAGGTGGGTTGCTCACCGCTCCGCCATTTTTTTATCATCGTAGAAACCTTGCGCGGTGCTGCCGTCTTCCGCTTTCTGTTCGCGTCACATGATCGGGGCCGCGCTATTTTATTCGGGATTTCAGGGCGACGACATCTGTTCTCCGGGGTAGCAAGCGGTACTGCCGCTGTTGCGAGCTCCTCCACCGCTGCGGTTCCTCTGCATTTTTCCTGCATCAGAAGGTGAGCAATTTCCCATCCTCAATCCGTTCGGGTATCGTGCCGGCGTTGGTAGTACTTTGCCTCTGCTCGCAAGCAAAAGATAAGGATCTGATCTCGATTCTCCTGCACGATCGTGAAGATATTATTATTGGATAGATCTGCATTAATTGGAGGAATGTCAAGATTCTTCTCTTCTCCCTCTCGATCCTCACACATGGTACCAGACAGGCGGGAGCTTGCTAGCACCACCACAGTCGATCTGACGGAGACGAAGAGGTAGTATGCTAGTTGGGCAACTCTCTCGCCTTCCTCCGTTCATTCATTCATGGTGGTTGGAGTTGATTGCCGGTTTCGGACCAACCAATCAATCTCCCCGCCAAACTCCCAAGATATCCCCATGTCCTTTTAAGCTAGCTAGCTAGGCGTCACCAATCAATCCTTTGCATTGCTTCGCGTCAAAGGGAAAAGGCACGCTAGTAGATTTTTAGGCGGAGGTCACTAGCCATGGTAGTGGTAGATACTAGACGATGCGACGAGTCCCCACCATTAACGCGCGCGCACGCACGCGTTCGCGACAGTGCTGATCCGGGGGAGGCTGTCCTGGTCCGCATCTCCGAAAGCTAAAGCTGCCGGCGGGAGAGGACGGACGAGTCGGCCGGCGGAGTGCCGTGAGAATGTGAGTTCCTTCTCACATGCTTTTGTCCTCGGCCCCACACACACGGCCGCCTCCTCCTGATCTGACCGGCCGGCCAAGGTGCATCCGCACGTTGGCCACGAGATGATGCCCGGGCCCCCGGCCAAAAGCTCCGCCCGTGTCTACACATAGCCATTGTATCCGTCCATCAATGGATGCCTTTTTTATATCTCATGATTTGCTACTAGCTTTATCTGAATGAAATTTGCCGTTTTTTATTTATCTGAAAGAGGAGTGAGCACTAGTAGACTGGTAGTGGATCCAGTAGGTGTGCTTCTCCCCACCACACGTGACACGTCTCTACGCAATTGGGGCGATAATACCTCGATTTAGCCGAGGGCTCCACCATGTGTTCCTTGGATATGTATGCCCTTTCCTATCACCTCCATCCATCCCCTGTTTTCCATGATCATCTCTTGGCGCTTTCCCCCCTTGTTGCGTTCGTATGCTTTATATATCAATAACTGATTCCCTAGTAGTACCAGGACTATTATAGTATCCTCGCATTGCCAACCTTGTTCTTCCAAGGTACAATCTGTGTTACTAACAGTGTTGTTTCGCGCCGATGAGCCAGCAGAAGGAACGCGCGCGTAGTGCCGTGATCATCAGAGTCTAGCTGTTTCGACGACGAGCAAGCAACGGATCAATCCTGAGTTCTGGAGCGCCATGGAGCCCGGGAAGGTGAGCTACTACTCTTTTCCCTGATTACTAAAACCAAGCAGCAGTAGGTTCCTCAATCGGAATGCTGAGCCGACAGTTTCCGGTCGCAGAGGGAGTCATGGCGGACGACGACGCTGCTGGCGTACCAGAGTCTGGGGGTGGTGTACGGGGACCTGAGCATCTCGCCGCTCTACGTCTACAAGAGCACCTTCGCCGACGACATCACGCACTCCGACACCAACGAGGAGATCCTCGGCGTCCTCTCCTTCGTCTTCTGGACGCTCACCCTCATCCCGCTCATCAAGTACGTCTCCATCGTGCTCCGCGCCGACGACAACGGCGAGGGCGGGACCTTCGCGCTCTACTCGCTCATCTGCAGGCACGCCAACGTCAGCCTGCTGCCCAACCGCCAGGTCGCCGACGAGGAGCTCTCCACCTACAGGCTCGAGCGCCCGCCGCAGGCCGCCGGCGGGTCGCGCCTCAAGGAGTGGCTCGAGAGGTACAGGAGCCTCAAGACCGCGCTGCTCGTCATGGTCATGATCGGGACCTGCATGGTCATCGGCGACGGCGTCCTCACGCCAGCCATTTCTGGTATGTGCTACTACTTCGTATTCTTCAGACTTCTGCACACGTGTTTGTTTTCTCTTGGCTTTTATATATTCAGTTAGTTATTCAGAGAGTTATTAGGAACGGTTTCTCACTGCTGCTCGTTTTACCTGTCGCGGTGTTGCAGTCTTCTCGGCTGTGTCAGGGCTTGAGCTCTCCTTGTCCAAGAATCAGCATGAATGTAAGTCTCAACCTCTGAACTATGAATGTTTTAACTTTCAGTATTTTCTAAGCCTGGTACCTGTATGCTGCATCATATCCATGAAGTGATTACTGAACTTCTGATGACAAGAAGACACTTAGGCCCTGTTTGGAATGGAAGTATTTTTTTGTGTGTGCTCCAGTATTTAATTCAAATTTCAACTAAATACCAGAGCACACACAAACAGTAACTCTAATCCAAACATGCCCTTACTAGTCACTGCTAATATTCTTTTGTTCCTACAAAAGCTCTGTCCTCCAAATTTCCTATAATATTCTTTTGTTCCAAAAAAGGCATAATTCATCTAGTGCTTTATAACGATGCCAATAGCTTAGCAAAATCTGTTCTGGTAAGAATAATGGAAAACTGCAAGGATAACAAAAAAAATGAACATACTGCTAAATAGAGCAGTTACTACTCCACTTACCTGACCCAAATGCACTCTGTTATGGAGAATCATCGCCAGAATCCAGAGACATTTGAAACCAATTTCCAAAATACTTTCCAAAATCGTATTTCTAGGTTTTAAAAAATTACAAAACAAATCACGATTTTACATTGAGGGTTGCAATTACTATCGCAAAATTGCATAAATAATGAATACAAGATCACATATTGTTGTGTTTGAGTTTTTGGAACTTGTATGGTACCCGGATATTTTGTAAGTTCTGTAAAATCTTAAATAGCCATATTTTAAGTTTTAAAATTTATATGTTATAGCACTATCCATTCTCTAAATGCAGAATTTTTTGAAACGTGAAAATACGATTTTCTTTTTTGGCTCCCTACATGTTGGCTCAATATTAGGTTCAGATGTACCACCGCTCTGAAAAAATTCCTTACCCAGTTATCAGCTCTCTAGCAGGACTGGCATGACTTGCATAGTCTGAACTTCTGTCACAAACTTAATCTGAAAGAAATAATGATGCAACTGTTAAATAGGGCTATACTAATCCTGACCATACAACTACATTAGCTCTCTGTCACTTGTTTCACCTTGACATTATACTCTCTTACCATACTAATTTATTTTCCCCTTTTCATGCAGACGCCGTCATTCCAATAACATGCGCCATACTGCTGTTCCTGTTCGCTCTCCAGCATTACGGTACCCATCGCGTCGGATTCCTCTTCGCTCCGATAATTCTGGCCTGGCTGATCTGCATGAGCGTGCTCGGCATGTACAACATCTTCCGCTGGAACACTCAGGTCTACCAGGCACTCAACCCCATATACATGCTCAAATTCTTGAAGAAGACCAAGAAGTCTGGCTGGATGTCCCTGGGAGGGATCCTTCTTTGCATGACAGGTAATTAAAGTTCAGCAAAGATCCATGACTTGAAGAAATTGTTACTAACAAAATCACACAGGGTTTTTTCCATCAGTCTGGCTGACATGTTTGGGGTTGCAGGGTCTGAAGCAATGTTTGCAGATCTTGGCCATTTCTCCTACAGTTCAATCCAGGTAATTTAACGCATAGTTTCAGTCTCAGTTCTATGGTAATATTTGTGTCCAGTTCAACAAGCTGCGTTCCAAAATCTTAACTCTGCTCCTTGTTTCTGCAGCTTGCTTTTACTTCTTTAGTGTATCCTTCGTTGATCTTAGGATACATGGGACAAGCTGCCTATTTAACCCAACACCATGACTTCGACTCGAGCTATCAGATTGGATTCTACGTCTCAGTTCCAGGTATACCATCTGATTCTGATGAACAATCATACTAGTAGCATATACATTATACTAGTACAACCGAAAACTTGTGCTGCTCTGAATTTACAATTTGAATCAGTAAACAGACACTAAATAACAGCAAAACATTTTTCTGTCTGTGCATAATGCAGAAATTGTGAGGTGGCCTGTGCTGTTGCTGGCGATCATGGCGTCAGTGGTCGGAAGCCAGGCAATCATCAGTGGGACGTTCTCCATAATCAACCAGAGCCAGTCACTCAGCTGCTTCCCGCGAGTGAAGGTCGTGCACACCTCCGAGAAGATCCACGGCCAGATTTACATCCCGGAGATCAACTGGCTGCTCATGATCCTCTGCATCGCCGTCACCGTTGGGTTCCGCGACACCAAGCACATGGGGAACGCATCGGGGCTGGCGGTGATCACGGTGATGCTGGTGACGACGTGCCTGATGTCGCTGGTGATGGTGCTGTGCTGGAACCGGCCGCCGGCGCTGGCGCTGGCCTTCCTCGTCTTCTTCGGCTCCATCGAGGCGCTCTATTTCTCGGCGTCGCTGATGAAGTTCCTGGAGGGCGCCTGGGTGCCGATCCTCCTGGCGCTCATCCTCATCGCCATCATGTTCGTGTGGCACCACACCACCATTAAGAAGTACGAGTACGACCTGAACAACAAGGTCACCATGGAGTGGCTGCTGGCGCTCTCGGACAAGCTCGGCATGGTGCGCGTCCCGGGGATCGGCCTGGTGTACACGGACCTCACCTCCGGCGTGCCGGCCAACTTCTCCCGGTTCGTCACCAACCTCCCGGCGTTCCACCGCGTGCTCGTCTTCGTCTGCGTCAAGTCCGTGCAGGTGCCGCGGGTGCTCCCCGCCGAGCGGTACCTCGTGGGCCGCGTCGGCCCGCCGGGGCACCGGTCGTACCGGTGCATCGTGCGGTACGGGTACCGGGACGTGCACCAGGACGTGGACTCCTTCGAGACGGAGCTCGTCGAGAGCCTCGCCACGTTCATCAGGCTGGACGCGCTGTTCCGGTCCAGCGACGCCGCAGCCGCCGGAAACGACGTCGACTACGACCCTCTCCGGGAGCGCCGAGGCTCGTCGGAGAACGCGCTCACGGTCGTAGGGAGCAACCCGCTGCGGCGGCGCATCAGCTACGAGTACGACGACTCCCACTCCCACGACGGCGCCTCGTCCTTGGAGATACGCGTGGAGAGCCCGACGGTGAGCGGCGGGACGATAGAGCTCCCGGCGGCGCCGCGGGTTCCGAAGAAGAGGGTGAGGTTTTTGGTGGAGGAGGAGAGCCCCGACGTGGAGGACAAGAAGATGCTGGAGGAGCTGCACGAGCTGTGCGAGGCGAGGGAGTCCGGCACGGCGTTCATAATGGGGCACTCGCACGTGAAGGCAAAGCCCGGGTCGTCGCTGATCAGGAGGCTGGCCATCGGATACGGGTACAACTTCCTGCGCAGGAACTGCCGCGGCCCGGACGTCGTGCTGCGCGTGCCGCCGGCGTCGCTGCTTGAGGTCGGCATGGTCTACGTGCTATGACGCGTGGCATTAGTACATTGTTATACTCCTGTGACTCTCTTGAGTCTTTGACTTGACATTCTGCTTTTTTGCTGGTGTAAATCGTGAGCCCAATCTTGAGTGCTTTCTTGGGGAAACCCAAATACCCAACCCAGTCTTAAGGGCGCATTTTGCGTGCGAACTCGTTCGAATGGATTTGCAGACAGGTGTGCAGCGGTTCAGAACACTCGTGGACCGACTCATCCATACATCAAATTTGGGCCTTGCTTGGGTCGGCCCGGACTCGCGGGTCCTCTCTTTACCTTTGGCGGTCTCTTCCACCAGTGATACAGAAACCACTCTGCTTTTCTCTCCAAAAAAAACTTTTCCAAATTTCGACTAGCGCAAGCGGGAGAGAATGCGATGGATCCCGCCGTCATGGCTGATGCTAAGCCCTCCGGCGTTCTCGCTGCCAAGAAGCGCGATCGGCTGAAGAAACTCGCCAAGGACATGACGGCAGGAGCGGAAAGTTGAGTCGGGCAAGCGCGCTGGCCGGCGGGTAACAGTGAGAGCTCGACTCGCCGCTGCCAAGCTCGACCAAGAGCGCCATGAGCAGAACGAGCGCTTTCTCGCCAACTAGAATAGGATCAACACTATGAGCTGGCAGTGAATGCCGCCAAGCATGTCGTTAACATGATCAAGCAGGAGGCGATGAACACCGCTTTCGGCAGCACCGTCGCTTTTGATGAAGTTGTCGCTCTTCCCGGCCTGACCATGGTCGGCACGTCCTCTACAAGCTTCGTCACTTCCACGTCTAGCGGTCGGCCGCCAGGTCAGCCCAGGACGCCAGGCCCGCACACACCCTCGCTTGGAGACCACACTAGGATCGTGGCCTCGCTCTCCCGGTTCGTCCACCCCCTCCCCCCACACACGACGTCGTCGAAGGTGGGAGAGCTCGCCATCAACCTGAACCGCACTCCAACAACCGCGGACGCAACCCCGGAGGCGTCGAAGAAGCGGTGGTCCATCTCCATCGCGAACATGTCGATGCCAATCAACCTGTTCATCGAAATGCCCGACGAGCCACCGACCGCCGACGACACAGTATGGATGCCACATTTCTTCACCATTGCCAGTATACTGCTCCCGCCTCTTCATGATGGACAAATTGGGTGTAGGATTTCATGGCCGACGATGGAGAGGACGCCATGCACGACATGATCAACGAGGGTGGCGACGGCATAGCCACCGCCGAAGAGACCTAGCAAGAGACGCAGCAGGAGACCTAGCAAGACACTCAACAAGATGCCTACAACATTGCGGACGAGTCATTGTTTGGAAACGATGGCACTTCTATGGGAGAGGGGGTCACGGTCGCGTCGTTGGCTGCTTCACTGCGGCGTCACTTATCGATACCAATAAGTTGTTCCAACGAACCTCGAGCTACACCACCGATGAGGACAAGATCCTATGCAAGGCATGGATGGAGATTTCACAAGATCCACTATGCAGCGTCGAGCAAAAGGGCTTTGCCTAGTGGAAAAAGGAGCAAAAGGGCTTTGCCTATTGAAAAAGGTGGGCAAGTTCGTCCATGAACATAGGAAATCCGGGAAGGACGCCTTCTATAGCGATCGAAATAATCTCTCCCTCTCCAAGCGTTGGGGCACCATCCATGCTGAATGTAGCAAGCTCCAAGGATCCTACGAGATGTTGACCAAACAGAAAATAAGCGGCATGATGCCGGTTGACATGTTAAAACCTCTTCATCTCTTTGTCAATGTCTTGCATTTGCGTTAAGCCATTGTTGACATCCATGTGTGTAGGTCATGAAATCAATGGAGCACTTCAAGAAGGTGAATGATGACAAATCCTTCTAGTTGGGAAATTGTTGGACGTTGATCAAGGACACCAAAAAATGAAAGACTAGCTATGCCCTTTAGAAAGAAATGGACAACAAGAAGAAGGGCAAGAGCAATGCTTCGACGAGCGGTGTCGTCGACCTAGAAGACGACAATGAAGAAGGTTTTGTCAACCCTGCAGTCAATGAGACTGTCGGCCGTGCCCGGCGGCCTGGTATCCACAAGGATATGAAGGACGACCTTGCCCGCTAGGATGGTTCCTTGGCATTCCAGGATACCTTGAAGAAGATCCTGGAGAAGAAGGAAGAGGTTGTTGGAGATATGCCCTACAGGGCAATAATAAAAGTAGTTATTATTATATCTTTGTATTTATGATAAATGTTTACATTCATGCCATAATAGTATTAATCGGAAACATTAATACTTGTGTGATTTGTAAACTTATTAGAGTCCCTAGTAAAGCCTCTTTATAATACTAGCTTGTTGGTTGATAGATGATCATGTTTTCCTGATCATGAACATTGAGATGTTATTAACAACAAGATCATATCATTAGGAAAATGGTATGATGGACATACTCCTATAGATAAGCGTAGCATAAAGATCAAGTTATTTCATTAGTTAGTTTGCTATAAGCTTTCTGATACATAGTAACCTAATTCCTTCGACCATGAGATCATGCTAATCACCATCACCGAATGGATGCTTTGATGACATCAAACACCACTTCATAACTGGGTGGTTATAAAGGTGGCATTGAGTGTTTGGAAAGTATGTGTTGAGGCACATGGATCAAGAGTGGGATTTGTCCATCCATATGACGGATATATATACTCTGGGCCCTCTTGATGGAATGTCATCCAATTAGGTTGCAAGTATGTGAATGGCTCACAAGGGATCACATATCACAGAAACGAGTAAATAGTACTTATCGGTAACGAGGTTGAACTAGGTATGCAGAGATACCGACGATCAGACCTCAGATAAGTAAACTATCACAAGACAAAGGGAAATTGGTACCATAAGTAAATAGTTCATTCGATCGCAATGTAATCATAGAAATATGTGGGATCCGTATGAATTTCCATATTCCTCTATTTTTATTGATCAGAGATGAGTCTCGGTCATGTCTGCATAATTCACGAACTGTAGGGAGACACACTTAAGGATTCATTGTTGTTTATTAGATATGGAATGTAGGTAGGAAGACAGAATGTTGTTCGGAGTCTCGGATGGGATCCATGATATCACGAGGAGATCTGGAACGGTCCGGATAATATGATTCATATAAGGAAAGTCCAATTCTGGAGTTCGGGAATGATTCCGGTGTTTTAACCGAAATGATCTAGAAGGGTCTATAAGGTTCACCGGACCGGAAGGGGAAGGGTGCATGAATGTGTCATGACTAAGTGGAATGGTTGCATCATGTCCTAGGTCAAAGGGTTGTGCAAATAAAGAGTAAAATCAAACTCCAAAATTTGAAGTCAAAAGGCAAGTTTGAAAAGTCAAACTGGGACAATGTTTTCTGGTGGAGGAATAAGAGAATCCTTCTCTCCCTCCACCACAAGCCTAGAAGGAGAGGGAGTTGGGGTAGGATACAAACTCACCTCTCCCTAGCTTCCCCTCCCTCTCATAAATAGAGGGGAGGGGGCTGGCCCTCCGCACAACCACAACCACTCAAGCCCGTCGCGCCGCCACCTGCCGCCGCCGTGCGGCCGCCGGCCCCACCTACTCCTCTCCGGATTCTAAACCCTAGACACCAGGAAACCCTAATACTCCACTATAACCCGCTCCGGCTTAGGCGAATACCTGCGGGATCTTCCCTCTACTTCCAACACCACGTCGCCGTGCTGTCAGAATCGCGAGGAGAGAACTACAACCTCCGCTGCCTGCTGGAACAAGGGAGAGGAAGGTCTTCATCAAGTACCGAACGTGTGACCGATCATGAAGCACTCTGAACGTTAGCCGGAAGGATCGTCTACACGATCTTGAGATCAACAAGTGAACGACTACATCACCCATGAGAATCTACTCTCGTTAACCGCTTTGGAATCTTCGAGGGTGAGTACTCTAATCGACTCGTTGCTACAATCTAGTAGATAGATCTTGGCCTGTGTGTGTTCATGCGGTAGAAATTTTTTGTTTTCCATGCTACGAACCCCTATAGAGTCCATCGCTAAGAGGGAGGAGAGGCGGCACAAAGAGAAAGAGGTCGCCGCCAAGACCTTTGTCGAGCTGCAGACGAGGTCTATCGAGGTGGAGCAGGCCAATGCCAATGCTAGGCTAATGGAGATTGAGGCCAAGGCAAAGGCAAAGGAGGCCGAGGCTAGGGCGAAGGAGACCGACTCCAGGTCTAGGGGTCTGGATGCAGAGACGAAGGCCAAGGAGACTTCGGTCCAGCCAGACCGGAGACTTCGGTCCACACCGGAGACTTCGATCCAGCCAGACCGGAGACTCTGGTCTGGAATTCCCAGAAACATGTAAATCTTGTAGGAAACTTTCTGTAGAGTAAGGGTCCTTTTCACTTTGCATTATATCAACATGTAGACAGTAGCATACTATAAAATGATCTACTTGTTGTTAACGAACACCAAAATTGATTATGACAGTAAATGTCCTTTCAATCTCCCCCTTTTTGGTGTTTGATGACAACACGTGATTTTGCATGGAATAATTTGCATTATGATAATAAAGCTCCCCCTGACTATGTGCATTAAGGTAAACAAGTAACACATGCATGACAGGTGGTACATAGATAAATCACATAGTTCTCACATGAGTTACAATAATATTGCTCCAACCACATAGTCACACACAAATAGCAAATAGTCTCGCAAGCACATAAGGTAAATAAAATGCGAAGTTCGAGATAGCAAATAAACATCAAATCCAAGCCCAAACCCTCGCAAATCCCTATGACAATGTATTCTTCTCCTTTGGCATTGAAACGCCGAAAAGGGAAAATACCTAAGTTAGCGCCCCAACAAATCAGTAGTCCTCGTCATCCTCATCCTCGTCCTCCTCATCCATGTCCTGATCCTCATCATAGTCATCATCATCATCACCATCTGGAGCTGTAGGCCCTTTGCCGTGAGGGCGAGAAGAGGAGGTACCCTGGTACCCATATCCAGAGGTGACATCAGAAAAGGTTTTCCAGTCCACCAAGCTGTCCTGTTGGGCATTCCATGCCCCACAAGAAAGAGTGTGATCTGACTCAGTAGACTGTTGTGCGCCATGCTCATCATTGTATTCATTCTCTCCTTCCTCATCATCCTCTTCTCCCTGAGCCTTGATTTCCTTGAGGAACTTCTCAATGCGCCGGTTGCTCTTGTAGGAGGCATGTTTTTGCTTGTGGATGTCTACATTCATGCAACACAGGGTCCTCTCCCAGAATGAGGCCTTCTTGACCCTCTCATGTACATAGTCACGTGTCATGGGAGGTAGAGGTGCATTCGAGGCACTCTTCCTCCGAGCCCTAGTAGGAGAGGGGCCCTCTTAGTCTCAGTGATCTCCTCCTCCTCCTCATTGCCATAGGAGCGCCTAGGAGGAGATCCCATGCGCCCCTTCTGCTGTAGTGACACAAGAGTGTGCTCGGTAAGGTTGGGAGCCAAGCCAAGTGGGGAACCATGATCCTTGGAGTTGATGAGTCTCATGACAAGTGGTTCATATGGGGAATTCTTCTTGTACAGAATGGCATGGTACATCTCAAATATGAAATCCATCACATCAATAGGATCAGCATCTGCCTCGGGGCCAGCCATGTGAATCCTGTGAGTATGATAGAGCAAGTTGACCGGTCCACACCTAATGGCATCATCATTTCCAGCACTAGGGGAAATGGTATGACGGAAAATCCTCAGCATCCATATAAAGGGGCCACCTTGTTCTTGTTCTCCCCAAGAGCTGCAGAATGCATGCGCATACCAACAGGGGTGGACACACCATGGAAGGTCTCGAAGATGAGATCAGCAAACTCATAGAAGTTTTCAGAGCAGCGGTGTCCCCAGTCATCCAAGTCATGGTCCTGGCTTGGTCAAACCCAAACACAACTGTGGCGTAAAACTGTTGCACAAGGGTTACGTTTAGGGCTGTCAAAAAAGTTCGGGCTTGACAAACTGTGCGAGTTCAGCGCATTAACAGCTCGGCTCGAGCTTGATTCGTCTCTCTAACAAACCAAGCTCGAGCCTGTTTTCGAGCTCGCGAGCTTAGACAAGCCGAACTCAAACGGTTCGATAAAGCTCGTGATTTTTGTACAACCGCAAAATTGAGACTGCCATTATTATTCCATCTGCTGTAAGACTGCTAAAATAATTATGCTGGCATGTTGGCACTATATTACTATTATGTGATACTACTATTATGTGAGACTCCGAGCCATTTCTGCTATTCGGTTTTCAAGATTTACTATTTTCTTGCTATGTAGCTGCATGTCTATCTTTGGATATACTAAAATTTTCTTACCGAGCTTCAACAATCCTAGCTCAAGCCTACTCGAGCTTTGGTCGAGCCGAACTCGAGCTTAGATGTAGGCTCGAAGGTCAACCTAGGCTCGCTCGAGCTCGGCTCAAGATTCTACCGAGCTCGAGCCGAGCCTAACAATGTTCGCTCGAGTTCAACTCGTTGACAGCCCTACATAGTCTTCATGAAGCTCCATCAAGTTGAACATCCCCAACTTCTAACTAATCCATAGTGCATCAGAGAAGTAGGAGATGGTCCTCATCTTCTCAACACTCATATACTTGTGGGGGCACACAAGTGACTTCTTGAGCACGCCGTAAACGTCACTCATGAAAACTGCTTGCTCCTTCCTCCAATAACGTGGGTCTTCACTGGTGCGAGGCAATGCATAGAAATCAGTCTTCCACAGCTCACGATACTCATTATTTGACATGTGGGCCAAAGATTGAAGATTTCATACTTTGCCCTCTTGGCACGGTTATCTTGCTCAGCCTTTTCCTGCTCCCTCCTCAAGTATGCTGCATCACGGGCATGCTGTCTCCGGTTGGATGGTGGCACAACATACTGCCCCTCTGACCCATCAAATCGCGGATTAGCCCGCCTTGTCGAGCTCTTAGTGCGAGGATGACGAGAACCAGAACCTGTGAACAACATAGAGGGACATAACATGGAGGTAAGCATATATGTCCTAAAGATGCAACACAAGAGCCTTGAGGCATTACAAAACCTATTTAAGTCACCCCACACCGGAGTCTCCACAGCTCACATCGGAGTTTTTGGCTTAGACTGGAGTCTCCGGTCCTGCGGACCGGAGTCTCAGGCCTGGATCGGAGTCTCCGGCCCTGGGGCCGGAATCTCCGGTCGGGAGTCTCGGGCATGAACTGGGAGGCTGCTGGAGGGGGTGATTCTAACAGATCAGGCAATGCAACAAGGCTAAAGTACCAGAGTGCACGCATGCGAGTGATTCCAATCGACAAAACAACACCAATCCTCAAAAACACATCTAGAGATGAAACCAGGAGAAAATGAGGAGGAGAGGTACCAGATTTATCCATGGGATCGATTCCACCGGTGGGAACGACCCAATGGTGGAGGGGAGAAGGCTGGCTGGCGGCACGACAAATCCCGTGGGCTTCGTGACCTCCGGGGAGGAGGCGACGGGTTTGAGAGTGGGGGCGGGGGTGGATGAATGAAACTGACTGTTTCAGTTCACCCCGTCCCCCCTTTAAGTGGCAGAAAACCGTCTGGACCGGTGCACCGGAGACTCCGGTCCTCCTCGAACAAAAACTCCAGGTTTTGTGTTTGGGGACATATATGAGAGAGAGTGTGTGTTTTTAGGACAGGAATAGGCTTGGGTTAAGATGACATACAGTGAAAAATCAATAAGAACCATAGAAATCCACAAAATATTCAAGAAAGCTCCAAATAGACATGAACCAAGAACCAACTCTACATTACGAAGAGGGCGGTGGCCGAGGCCACCATGTAGGAGTTTGTGGCATGACACCGCGAAGAATTATCCTTGGGTTCATAGCCACTACTCATCAATGAATCTCACATATCATAAAATGATATTAAGAGAATTGAATTTCTTAATTTTGGCATTATGGGGGGGGGGGAAGCCCAATGTATTAGGAGCGCACTCCCCTATCTCCATGCCTGCACCTAAACCAAATAAGGGTCAAGACATAGGTGAGTATGCAAGCTGATCAAGTCAAGCTCCTTGAATCTATGATATTTAGTTCATTCATCAAATAACAAAACCTTGCTTTATCAAGTGGCTTCGTGAAGATGTCGGCAAGTTGGTCTTTGGTTGACACATATGATAGCTCAATATCACCTCGAGAAACATGATCCCTAATAAAGTGATGACAAATCTCAATATGCTTTGTCCTTGTGTGATCCATCGGGTTGTAGGCAATCTTGATAGCACTTTCATTGTCACATAGAAGAGGCACTTTGTCACAATGGACACCGTATTAGTTTAAAGTTTGCCTCATCCATAGAAATTGAGTTAAAGCACTATTAGCTGCCACATACTCGGCATCGGCGGTGGAGAGAGATATACAATTTTGCTTCTTAGAAGACCAACATACCAAGGACCTACCAAGGAATTGGCAAGCCCTGGATGTTGATTTTCTATCATCCTTATCACCAGCCCAATCCAAATCCGTGTATCCACAAAGGGAAAATGTTCACCCTCGAGGATACCAAAGACCATAGTGTGGGGTATGAACCAAATATCAAAAGATTCTCTTGACCGCCATCAAATGGCTTTCTTTAGGATCCGCTTGATATCTTGCACATACTCCTACACTCAACACAATATCGGGTCTAGATGCACAAAGGTAAAGAAAATAACCAATCATAGACCGGTATACCTTTTGATCCACATCTTTACCATTTTGATAGTTCAAGATGAGTCTTTGTTGCCATGGGGGTAGAAGCACCATTTAAGTCTTTCATGTTGAATCTTTTGAGCATATCTTGGGTATACTTGGCTTGGTTGAAGAATGTTCCTCCTCTTACTTGCTTGATCTCAAAACCAAGAAATACTCTCAGCTCCCCCAAAATAGACATCCGGGACCTATTAGTCATAAGCTTTGATAATTCATCATTAAAAGCTTTGTTAGATGACACAAAGATAATATCATCAACATATATTTGTCATACAAAAAGCTCCCCATTGACCTTCTTAGTAAAAAGAGTGGGATTGATTTTCCCAACCTCAAACCCACGGTCAAACAACAACTCTCTAAGGTGCTCATACCACGTGCGTGGGGCTTGTTTGAGCCCATAGAGCGCCTTATCAAGTTTGTAGATATGGTTTAGAAAGTTGGGATCCTCAAATCCTGGGGTTTCTTTACATATACCAACTCATTCAATGGACCATTAAGAAATGCACTTTCTACATCCATTGGTTGCAACTTAAAGTTATGATGTGCCGCATAAGCAAGAAGGATATCGATGGACTCAAGGCGAGACACGGGTGCATGTGTCTCTCCATAATCAACGCCTTCAATTTGAGAGAACCCTTGTGGAACCAATCTTGCCTTGTTCCTTACTATAATTCCATGCTCATCTTGCTTGTTCTTGAATATCCACTTGGTGCCTATAACATTGCGACAATCCTTTGGCTTCTCAACTAACTTTCATACTTTATTTCTCTCAAAGTTGTTGAGATCTTTGTGCATTGCTTCCAACCAATCCGAATCTTCAAGAGATTCGCACACTTTCTTTGGTTCAATCATGGATATGTGTGCTTGATGTTCACTAAACCTCTTAAATTGTGTTCTTGTGGATATTCCTCTCCTTAGATCTCCAACCACATTCTCTAGAGAGTGGTCTCTTAATTCCAACATCCTATCCATTCTAGCTTCGCGACGAGTATGGATCTCCTTGTTGTTTCTTGGGGGGACCTCTTCATCATTTTGGTCCTCGTCTTGACCACCAACTTGACATTGATCATCATCGGAATCATTCTCTTTCATTAAGAGGCAGAGCTTGACCTTGGTCTTGATCAGGTACATTACTAGATTGGAGTTGAGCTGCTCTCACGGCAGATTGTATGGATCTTCCTTGTGTAATAGACCGAGCAGCACTTGACATTCTGGTGAATGGTGACTCAAGCTCCTCCTCACTAGAGATATCACCTTGATCAACATGTTGAGGGTCCACAACTTGTATTTGTCTTGGGTCATTGTCCTCCTCGATAGATGGAGCTTGTTGTTGCTATGAAGATGAGGGCTCCACTTGAGTAGAGCATAGTTCTTCTCAATCTTCCATAAGGGGTTCCTCAATGGGGCGGATATATCCCACACCCATTCTTCCTATGGCATCCCGAGGCATTTCATCATCTGCATCACAAGCATCAACACGCCCCCTTGGGGACCATCATATTCTTCGAAAGTCACACTACAAGATTCTATGATAGCTCCAGAGAGCTTACCATAGATTCTATAAGTGTGAGATTCAAGACCATAGCCAACAAAAATATCCTCTAATGCTTTAGACTCGAATTTGGACAAATGAACACCCTTTATGAGATAGAAACACTTACAACCGAACACCCGGAAGTAAGATACGTTGGGCTTGTTACCGGTAAGTATTTCATATGGAGTCTTGATCAATTCTTTGCGGAGGTAGAGCCGGTTTTATCCATGGCAAGCGGTGGAGATGGATTCGGCCCAAAAGTTGTATGGAGATTTAAACTCCACCAACATGGTCCTTGCCATCTCAATAAGAGTCTGGTTCTTCCTCTCGGCTACACCATTTTGTTGAGGGGTATATGCAATGGAATATTGGTGTTTTATCCCCTCATCACTAAGAAATCCATTCAAGGTGTAGTTATTGAACTCGGTGCCATTGTCGCTTCTTATTATCAACATAGGGACATTGTATTGACGTTGAACCATGTTGATGAAGTCGATGAAGGTCTCTTGGGTCGCACTTTTCAAATTGAAGAAATATACCCATGAATATCTTGAATAGTCATCAACAATCACCAAACAATATTTCTTCCCAACAAGACTTGCATGAGACGGAGGACCAAAGAGATCCACATGAAGGAGCTCCAAGATCCTCTTTGACTTGATGCGGTTCTTTGGCTTGTGGGGAGCATCATGCATCTTTCCCTCAACACATGCCCTGCAAATACGATCTTTGGCAAATGAAACATTTTATTTTAGTCCAACAATATGGCCATCCTTGTGGAGACTTTGCAAATTTCTCATATTGACATGGGCTAGTCGGCGATGCCATAAGCAACCCACATCGGCCTTTTCGAATAGGCACATCGCACATGTAGTGGTTTGCCCCGAAAATTCCACCACATACAATTCATTTTCGACGTACCCAACAAAAGCGACCTTGAGAGACTTGCTCCACATGAGGACCACAATATCATTATCAATAAATACGACAAAGCCCATCTTTCCAAGAGCACGGACTGAAAGTAAATTGTAGCCAAGGGTCTCAACAAGCATGACGTCCACGAGTGTGATGCCGTGGGCAACCACAACCTTGCCAAAACCCATTACCTTAGACTTAGACTTGTCGGCATGTCACAAATATTTGATCATCATTTGGTCTCAACTCCTTGACAATAGATGTGCTTCCGGTCATATGACTTGTGCATCCACTATCAAGCACCCATTTGGACCTTTCGGAAGCATATGTCTCCAAAAGATCAAGATAATTTTTAGGTACCCATTTTTCAATGGGTCTTCTTTTGTTAGCAACAAGGGTCTTGGAAACCCAAATAGACCAAGCAATATAACCATCATATGGACCAACATATTGTGCATACACATCACCATAATAATCACGCATTAGAACATAGTGAGGGTTAGCACTTCCCGCAAAATCATCATGAGACATAGTTTTTACACTTGTGGTCTTACTACCCACAATGGCCTTGTCTTTTTCTTGTGCGGGTTTGGCCTTCTTATTCTTAGCTTTGGAGACAAAACCAATGCCCCCTTTCTCACCATTTGACCTTTGCTTAATCAAGAGGTCATAAATGGACTTGTTTCCTTTTTGAAAGGTGGCCTTAGCTAGCTCCCCCTTCAACCTAGCATTTTCTTCAAGGATAGTTGTACTACTAGATGGAATGAAATTACTAGGTGAAGCAATATTGGTCAATTGAGTTTGAAGCTTTTCATGGGACTTTGTGAGTAACAAGAGTTCACTTTCCAAGGCCTTGTGAGCCTTGTTAAGCATCCTATAGTCCTCGGCAAGTTTTTCATGAACAACACCAAACTCAATCTTGTCCTTTTTAGCCCTTTTATATATAGAAACCGCATGGTCCCTTTCCTTGACGAGTCTATTAACAATTAAGTCATTAGCCCCATGAAGCCCTTCAAGTTTTAGTTCAAGTGACACCCTAGTCTCTTGTTATTCTTCTAGAGCATTATTGAGAGCTTCTACCTCAATCATATGTTCTCTACCAAGTTTACATATCTCATCAAGAAGCTCTTGTGTGTGAGAAAGTTGATCTAAGAGGTCCACAAAATGTATCTTGTGTTCCCCTTGCAAGTCATTCAAGAACTCATCAAAAGCAATAATTTCCTTTTTGACCTCAAGAGACATCTCGTCATCAATTTAATCATTAATCAAGGGGTAAAGGTGTGATGATGAAGATACCTCAGTTCCTCTTGCCATAAGGAAAGTGACGTTCTTGTTGGAGATATTCTCATTTGGAGAGTCGAAGAGGGAGGACGTGGCAAGAGTAGACACACCATTTGATGTTTCCTCTTCATCATCTTCATTGTCGGAGAAGAATTCTTCATGAGTGATCAACACAATTTCACCCAACTTCTTGTTGATAGGATTCTTCTTGATGAAAGGTTTCTTGTAAGGAGCTTTGGAAGTTTTCTTCAACACAAGTTTGCCCCCATGATCTTCTCTCTTCTCATAGGGACAACCCGCCACAAAGTGATAGCGGTCACCACAATTCAAGCATGTTCTCAATTTAGTGACATTGTCTCTTCTTCCATTTGGGTTGCTTCTTCATTGCATTTCCATCTTGGCCTTGGCGGGGTCTTTCCAAAATTTCTTTGAATAGAAGGCCATATATTCAATTGAGCAATCTTGACATCATCGGGGTGGTTCATGGATAAGCCTTCATCAATATCATCATCATCCACATGTTCCACACCTTTGGCCTTCAATGGAAGGTTGACGACATTGCTCATTCCGAGGGCTCGAGAACGAGCATCTTTGGCATTCTTGCCGGCAGCCTTGAAAGAATCCATCTCTTGCATAACCTCATTGGAGGTCATGAGATGGTAGTTGTGTCTTCCTTGTAGGCTCTTCAAGCCGGTAGGCTCAAAGGGCATGAGTGCACTCACATATTTCCTTTTTATCCAAGCATCATCAACATGTGAGGCACCCACATTCCTAAAGGCGGTGGCGGTGGACTTGAGCCTACGATACATATCTTCACGATCTTCACCATCCTTCATATAGAAGCCTTCGACTTCATTGCTTAGTGCATCATACCGGTTCCTTCTCATGCTCTCATTTCCAACATAGAGCTCCGTGAGAGCATCCCAAACTTCCTTGGCAGTGTTGAGGTGCTCAATGTGTGGGTAATATTTTGTTCCCAATCCTTGTTGGATCATGTGCAAGGCGGTGGCATTGAGTTGACTATTGACCACTTCTCTTCTAGTCAAGTTGGTTGGATCCCTAATATGGAATCCTTCTTCAATGATGCAGCTAGCTTTGGTGGGTCACCTCTATTGTTTATATGAGGGTGAGGAATTGTAGGGTCGGGGGAGTACCATCCTTGAGAGTCATGGTGCTCTCCCTTCCCACCATCCCTTTTTGTGGTGGAATTAGTGTTGTCTTGATTACCCCCCACCACCACACCCACGGGTGATGCCGGGTCATTCACCTTAGGTAATGATGGAGGTACCTCTCCAGGAGAAGGGGATGATGAGTCACCTTTATCTTTAACAAGTTTCTCAAGTAGCTTGTGCAATTGTTTGATATTGTTGCCCAAGGTGGAGCCCAATCTTATTTCCAAGTTATTGAGATCCTCCATGGTCACCGAGGTGGTAGGCTCACCATCACCCTCCCCATCATGGCTACCCATATACTCTTAGGCGGTAAAGCCCGAATAAAGATCCGAGGCTCTAATACCAATTGAAAGGATCATATGGGAACCTAGAGGGGGGTGAATAGGCGCTAGTTCGACTTTTCTTCTTTTTCAAATTAGGGTTTGACAAGAAAGGTAAATTCACCTTAGTTGCATAATCTAGATAATTCGAACTAGCACAATACTAAGCAAGAACAAGTAAAGTAAAGTGCGGTAAAGGATAGATGTAACCAAAGTGGTGGACGCGGAGACACAAGGATTTGTTTCCCATAGTTCCTTTCCTTTGAGGGGAAGTACGTCTACGTTTGGAGAGGGGGTGGTTTCAAACCACCAACGCCACGAGAGGCCTCCCTTGTTCTCTCATGAACCTCACCCCAAAGGGTTCGATTCACCTCTTTCATTATATCGGCAACCTTCGAGGTGGAAGCCGGCACCTTTACAACAAGTTCGGGGCACACATCCACAACTTAATTGGAGGCTCCCAAATACAAGCAAGCTGTCAAACAATCAAAGTCAAGCTTATAAGAACCAAATCAAAAGCTAGGGTTTTCAAAGAAACACTAGAGCGTGGGGGCCCTCAAGTGAATGAGGGGGAAATGAATATCTCTCTTGATGAAGCTATAGATCAAGGCCTCCTCCTCCGATTATCCAAAGATCAATGACTTTGTATGGTTGGATGTAGAGATCTTGTTCATTTGGTGGCTCTAATGGTGATGGTGTTCTTCAGTGGGTCGAGTGTAGGGTTCGCAGCATAGAAAACAAAAATTTTCCTACGATGGGAACAACTATGTACCAAGATCTATCTACTAGATACAAACAACGGGCGGATGTATATCCGTAGAGAACATACCCTTGAAGACCGACAAAGTTTAACGAGTCCAAACTCGTGGTTGATGTAGACGATCTCTGCCGATCTCAAGATCGAGAGGAAGTCCTAGCGCCAAGAAAACAACAGCGCATCCGTGCTGCACACACGCTCGAGGCACCGAGCAACCTCCGCCTCCTCGCTCAGCGATGCAGCGGAAGCACAACTCTTTCTTGCCGAAAAGCCACCGGAACATGTATCTCGCTAGTCCGAGACCATGGGGATAAATTCTAGAGGAGAGAGATCCTTCACGAGGAGGTGTGAGAGGAGGAGAGGGGCCTTTATAGGGAGAGGGGGAACCCAAGGGGCCATGCGCCCAGCCATGGGGCTGCCCCACCTCTTCCACATTCATGTGGGTGGAGCTCCCACTCAAAATGAAAAGCCTCCACTCCCATTAAAAGCCTCCACTCAAAAATCCACTCACATGCATTAAATTTCCACCAAATTTAATGCAAGCTCTCATTAAATAAAACTCTTTTATTTATTTATTCAGAATTTTGTTAATTACTTTAATTAACAAACATTCACATAAAACCCTTGCTAGTATTCCATTTCACATGCGTAACCAGTTTGAATTTCAACCTAAACAGTTTTGGTGTCTAGTGAAATAAATTCTGCGCTTTCTTTTCTTTTCGGCATGAAACTTTTGCTCCAAATGGATGTCGGTGTCTCTTAAGTGTGTCACCCTACGGTTCATGAATAATGCGGACATGATCGAGACCCTCTCGATCAATAATCGGGATCTGGAGACCCATCGACTCCACACATTCAACGATGACTTTCTTGTGATCGTAACCTTTACGCTAGTATCTTAATCCTTTGTTTCATGATATATTACATGTCCGAGATTCGATCATGGTATCTCCATACCTAGTTTGATCTCGTTACCGACATGCACTCTTTTCTCGTTCCCGTGATATAACATTCTAGTGATCAAATAACTTGCTTGCAAGCTAATCAATGTGATATCACCGAGAGGGCCCAGAGCATATCTATCCGTCATAGGGATGAACAAATTCCACTCTCGATCCATGGGCCTCAACATAACACTTTAGTAGTTCTGAATCCATCTTTATAATCACCTGATTCGGTGTGACGTTTGATGTTATCAAGAAACTCTTCCTGTTAGTGATTGACATGATCTCATGGTCTAAGGATTAGGATCACTTAAGTTGTTATAGCAATATAAACTCAATGACTTTGATCGTAATGCTATACTTCGGATGAATGTTCATCACACCATTACACTAATGTTGTGACCTCGTTATTAACAACATCCAATGTCCATGATCAGGAAACCTATGATCATCTTGTTAATCAAGGAGCTAGTTTATAAGAGAGGCATAACTAGGAACTTTCTTTTGTTTATTAAACACACATGTATTAACGTTTCCGTATTAATACAATTATAGCATGTAAAATAAACATTTATCATAAACAAGGAATACGATAATAACCACTTTATTATTGCCTCTCGCATATTCCTTCCTCCCACTTGCACTAGAGACAATAATCTAGTTTGAAAACTCTGCGTATTGAACACCTATGGCTTCCGTGTTCCAAATACGCAATTGCAAGTGGTTAACATAATCTAGGATCGACGCCTGTGTCCGTGTGTATTTGCATGTCTTTGCTCCACGCATCACTCATTCTCCAATGAGATGGCATTGTATAAATTTGGTCTTTCGGTGAGACCTTTAGTTCCTTGGGGTTAAAACACGATACTATTGTCATACAATATATCTTTAGTGTTAGCCCGCTATAACCACACCTTAGTTTGATAACAAACTACTTGACACAAATTCCTCCTTTGTGCTACTATAGCGGTCATATACTTAGCCTTTTGTTGTAGTATTCACAATGTCTTAATTTTGGAACTCTTCCAAATCCATCATGGAATCTCCTTTCCATTACATTGTGACACCCATAGTTTAAATTGAGATAAACTTAATTTGTATCTTGTGACAAAACTAGTATCAATGTAACGCTTTACAATGAACTATTTTTAATTGTTTGTCACCTCTACACAAATATATTCTTAGTTCTTCCAAAAGATCATAAGAATATCCGTACTATAGTCCAATGATCATTTTATGATTCATTCTGGTATATGCTCATAACACTTAGAGCATAGGACATATCTGGATGTGTACATATCATGGTATGATTGATCAAGACATTCTTGTGATTTTACTCATCAAGTGTCAAAGCACTTGAATCTTGTTTCACTTATCAAGTGTCGATACACTTGAATCTTGATTCAATTCCTTTCCATGCGACAAGAACTGTTTCTTATCGTTTCTATATTGAACTCCTTCAATATCTCATATATGTACGTTTGGCATAAACATATTAGCGCCATACCATCCACTATAGACATTCATGCTAAATATTCGGGTTTTGCCTAAGTCTTTCATCGAAATGAAATTCTTAACCTTTGTCAATAAAAGATACATCATTTCTAATCAACAAGATGTCCTTCACATAATGTATTAGAAATATGTCTCAGCGCTCCCACTTAATTTCTTGCAAATGCAAGCATCTTCATCGTCTCCTGATGAAAACTCCTTTTCATCATGGTGAAGATTCCAACTCCGCGATGCTTACTTCAACCATTGAAGTTTGCATGCCCTTTTAGCATCCTTTGAATTTAACAAAACCCTTTGGACCGTGTCATGTACACGTCCTAGGTAACCATTCTATTAGAAGAACTTTGTTTTGTTTATTCATCTACCATATACCAAATTATATGTAGTGGTTGCTACTTTAATCCATTCAGACTAAATATCGCTATGAAAGATCAAATCTTGTCATAGTCAACTCTTTGAACATTATCATAAAATACTTTACGACATGTCGACTATTTCATAGATGTGAGACATCCATGTCTGTTTCTTTATAGATCCAAATACGACCGATAGGTTTTTACACCTTTCCGGAGGGTCTTCCAAGTTCAAAACTTGATTTCTCGTATATGGAACTATCACGGATTTTATGGCTTCAAGCCATTTGACGGAGTCAGGGCCCATCATCACTTCTTTGTATGTATTCGGTTCATCATTGTCAAACAATAATGATTTACTCTCAAATCTTAGCATTTGATTGTTTAACCGACCTTCTTGGTTCAATAGGAACTTTAGACCTCCGTGACCACAACCTTTGAGGCACATAAGCTATGAGCATTATGGCAGCCTCCGAGCGATTTCGGCTGCGCAACTCGGACATTTAGCTAAGGTTCGTTAACCTTATCAAAGTTCTATTGTCCTCCCACTTAACTTTTATGAAAAATTCCTTCTTCAAGAAACTTTACATTTCAAGCGACAAACCCTTTTGTCCTCGGTGTTATGGAGGAATAACCAATTGTTATTCGAATAACCTACAAAGACATGCTCATCCGACTTTGGTTGTAAACATCTTACTTATGTTTAGTATACCAAAATTTAAGAAATGACAACTTGGTTTTACCCCAAACCATAACTTCCATGGTGTCATTTCAACGGATCTAGATGGAGCTCTTTTTCAGGTAAAAGCGGTAGTCTCTAAAGCTTTAATCTTTTAAAACATAATGGCAGTTTTATAAATAACACCTTTGATCCAACCATGTCACAAGGTTTCATTACAAATCTCAAACACTCCATACTCCTATGGTGTTTTGGGAGATGTAAATCTAGGTGTTTGCTAAACTTGCAACTCAAATAAATCCTTTATGATAAAATCATAATTCATTTATTTTCTTGTTACACTTGTAACTCAAATAAATCCTTTATGATCAAATCATAATTCATTTATTTTCTTGTTACACTTGTAACTCAAATAAATCCCTTTATGATCAAATCATAATTCATTTATTTTCTTGTTACAATGATTTTCCACTTCATCTTGAAAGTCTTTGAAACATTTTCAAATATTTCATACTTCTTTCTCATTAAGTGAACATTCACTCAAAATTCCGGAGAAAGCATATGAAGTTGAAACCCATCGCTTACGACTACACATAATGGACTACATACATCGATATGTATAAATTCCAATATTTTAGTCGTTCGTTCTTCTTTGGCCTTTGAACGAAGTTTTAATTATCCCGAGGAAAGTCTCACAAGCGTCACTTGATCAAATCAAAGACTCCAAAAATCCATGAAAATGGAGATTCTTCATGTTTTCTTTCCAATATAATTTAAACAGCGATGTCACTTCATAAGTGATCTTTCAATCATTTGTCTTGCAACATTTTAGCATTAGGATTTATGGATGTGATTTCTTCAACTAGATTTGTAAATCATCCATCTTATATGGAATACGGTAATTATTTGAACAACCTTTGTTCTTATAATACCCGATTCAAATAACAATTATTAAAACAAATCTTGAAGTCTTTCTTCAACTAGATTTGTAAATCATCCATCTTATATGGAATACGGTAATTATTTGAACAACCTTTGTTCTTATAATACGATTCAAATAAAAATTATTAAAACAAATCTTGAAGTCAAGCTTTGATGTCAACGAGAAATACAAACAACGGTTTGTTTGTTTTCGATGAACATCATCACATTTTCTTTTGCTAGTTACTTAGGCCATTGTAGTTCATGAATTGCGTCATTCCGTATGAAATTTCATACCAACCAATTCGGTATCCAATACCCAAGAACCACATTGTTTAACAAGCAAAGAATACAACCATAACATGTATATCATATATATACCTAAATTGGATATTTCCAATCTTTTCTTTTCTGCCAAATATATTTTATAGATTCTCTTTCAGCATTTCCTTTTCCTTTTTAAAAGAATTTATCAACATCAAAAGTGGCGCCATATACATGACACATAGTCCAAAGCGTGTATATTCAAATAATAATACCTTTGGACTTGCACTTTGAAGTAGATCACCATCATCAAAATGATCGGTATTCTTTCAAAATTCATTCTTTAGTAATCTTTTAGTGTAGTAAACATTTTACATACATATTCTATTCACCCTTATCATGATCAAGCTACTTTAGCTTATAAAGGCGAATCGTGAGTATAACATTAGTTTCCAAAACCCTTTTGGATGATTAGGATGTCTAGCATCTCCAACCTTCGTAAATTCTCATCCAATATGAGAACATATATTATACTCTATCATATTGCAACAAACATTGTTTCAGATGTCGTTATATCTGCCACACATGATGGTTTCTGAAACAATTCTTTCAGCTCCTAGATAAACTTGATGTTTAAATCAAGAATCATGGAGGCAAACATGATACTTAAGATACTAATACTGGAATTGTTACTCTCGATTTAATACCAATTATTAAATTTCACGGAGTAAATAGAATTTTGCTGAAAGTTTGCAATAGGACTTTAAACTTTAGATTGACACTCAACACAATACGATACCAGTTCGTAAAGTATATATCCGTAATTCTATAGTTCTATTATCTCAATTACAACTATGCATAAGGTGGTGAACGAATGCCAATGACTACAACAAATTATGCAAATTCACTTTGATTTAATTTAGGATAAATTGAGTTCTACTAATCCAAATTAGAAATGAACTCCCACTCAAAACGACATCCTCGTGTCTTTTGGTGATTACATGAACCAAATCCACTATACCAAGTCCGATCATCACGTGAGTCGGTGTAGCTTCAAAGGCGAGCATCAAATGGGCATCATATCTACTATATGACTCATGCTTAACCTTTCGTCCGTGTTAGAGGCCATGTCTCAGACATGCTAGGCTCGCCAAGTAAGAACCTTAGTATTCGGCGTGTAATCGCTTTACACCCGAGATATGCTCGTGGATTCAAGTACACCCGATCATCACGTGATGTCTTGAAGCGACGAAACATTGTCGGTGCATACTAAAGGAAGAACACATTTTTATCTTGATATTTAAAGAGGGATCATCTTATTATGCTTAACAAAGCGCTAAACAAGCAATATAAGATGCTATCAAACATCACATGTTTATTAGTGGAATGATATGGTTCTCGCATATGATCTCTATCATGTGCACCGTGGTATGATCACTATCATACCTATATGTGTAAGTCCAAGGTCTATGGATATTACACGTTATGTGTGTTGTAAGAGTATCATCTCATACTTCTACTTACAACATCACCATATCATATCACTAGCCCAGCAACAATCTAAACTAGACGCCTCTAATTTATCCATTGCAAATTTTACGTGGCTTAGGGCTTTCAAGATAGAACCGTTCTTACCTGAACATGAACCACAACGAGGATAACCAAATTGTTGACAACTCGTTGCAAATTAGATATTTACTATAGTAGGAGAGAGACACCGCTAGCCACTTATGCAAAACTAGTTGCATGTCAAGCGTGGAACAGGTCTCATGTGCGAGGACATGTAAAGTTTGTCCGGAACGCTTCATCCCACTAGGACACCAATATCCAAAGTACAACTAAGAAGCAATAAAATGATCATCATCGCCCACATACTCATATGTGTACTACCCGTGTAAAGTATCTACGCATAGATCCGGCTCTGATACCACTGTAGGGTTCGCAGCATAGAAAACAAAAATTTTCCTACGATGGGAACAACTATGTACCAAGATCTATCTACTAGATACAAACAACGGGCGGATGTATATCCGTAGAGAACATACCCTTGAAGACCGACAAAGTTTAACGAGTCCAAACTCGTGGTTGATGTAGACGATCTCTTGCCGATCTCAAGATCGAGAGGAAGTCCTAGCGCCGCAAAACAGCAGCGCATCCGTGCTCGCACACACGTTCGAGGCACCGAGCAACCTCCGCCTCCTCCAGCGATGCAAAGGAAGCACAACTCTTTCTTGCCGAAAAGCCACCGGGAACATGTATCTCGCTAGTCCGAGACCATGGGGATAAATTCTAGAGGAGAGAGATCCTTCACGAGGAGGTGTGGTGTGAGAGGAGAGGGGGCCTTTTATAGGGAGAGGGGGCACCCAAGGGGCCATGCGCCCAGCCATGGGTCTGCCCCACCTCTTCCACATTCATGTGGGTGGAGCTCCCACTCAAAATGAAAAGCCTACACTCCCATTAAAAGCCTCCACTCAAAAATCACTCACATGCATTAAATTTCCACCAAATTTAATGCAAGCTCTCATTTAAATAAAACTTTTATTTATTTATTCAGAATTTTGTTAATTACTTTAATTAACAAACATTCACATAAAACCCTTGCTAGTATTCCATTTCACATGCGTAACCAGTTTGACAATTTCAACCAAACAGCTTTTTGTCTAGTGAAATAAATTCCTCGCTTTCCTTTTCTTTTCGGCATGAAACTTTTGCTCCAAATGGATGTTTGTCTCTTAAGTGTGTCACCCTACGGTTCATGAATAATGCGGACATGATCGAGACCCTCTCGATCAATAATCGAAGCGGATCTGAGACCCATCTTGACTCCCACATTCAACGATGACTTTCTTGTGATCGCTTAACCTTTACGCTAGTATCTTAATCCTTTTGTTTCATGATATATTACATGTCCGAGATTCGATCATCGGTATCTCCATACCTAGTTTGATCTCGTTCGACATGCACTCTTTTCTCGTTCCGTGATATAACATTCTAGTGATCAAATCACTTGCTTGCAAGCTAATCAATGTGATATCACCGAGGGCCAGAGCATATCTATCCGTCATCGGGATGAACAAATTCCACTCTCGATCCATGGGCCTCAACATAACACTTTAGTAGTTCTCGAATCCATCTTTATAATCACCACATTACGGTGTGACGTTTGATGTTATCAAGAAACTCTTCCGTGTTAGTGATTGACATGATCTCATGGTCTAAGGATTAGGATCACTGTAAGTTGTTATAGCAATATAAACTCAATGACTTTGATCGTAATGCTATACTTCGGATGAATGTTCATCACACCATTACACTAATGTTGTGACCTCGTTATTAACAACATCCAATGTCCATGATCAGGAAACCTATGATCATCTTGTTAATCAATGAGCTAGTTTATAAGAGAGGCATAACTAGGAACTTTCTTTTGTTTATTAAACACACATGTATTAACGTTTCCGTATTAATACAATTATAGCATGTAAAATAAACATTTATCATAAACAAGGAATACGATAATAACCACTTTATTATTGCCTCTCGGGCATATTCCCTTCATCGAGCAGCTGGAGGAAGGGGATAAGGTCCCCTATTTATAAGCAGCCCCCTCCAGTGAACCGTTTTCTGACCGTTGGAGAAAAGTCAGACCGGAGACTCTGGCTTGCACACCGGAGACTCCGGTCCATCTCCGGACCAGCATCCAGACTGTCCCAACCCTGCTGTGAGCCAAGTGGGCCGGAGACTTCGGTCTAGCGGCACCGGAGACTCCGGTCTAGCGACACCGGAGACTCCGGTCTGAGGCTCACACCAGAGACTCCAGACTAGTCTCCGGACCCCTATCAGACTGTCCCAGGCAGCAAACTGGAGCCCCCTCCGGGAATTCCTGCGGAAACTCCGGTCCACACCGCAGACTCTGGTCCAGCCAGACCGGAGACTCCGGTCTGGAATTCCTAGAAACATGTAAATCTTGCAGGAAACTTTCTGTAGAGTAAGGGTCCTTTTCACTTTGCATTATGTTAACCTGTAGATAGTAGCATACTATAAAATGATCTACTTGTTGTTAACGGACACCAAAATTGATTATGACAGTAAATGTCCTTTCAACTGGCCACTAGTTGGCGATGCCTAAAGAGCGATGACACATGTCTGTCATATTATTTGATAGTCAATTTGTCTGTTTTAACTTGTCAATGGCTATTTAATGATTGACAATGCTTTGTCCAGCGATGACGCCAACAAACGCTATGGCGGACAGATGGATCACATCGTTGGACGCGGTCGGCCGGAAAGGACGGAACACTATCAAAAAATGATCGTGGTCCGACCCAAACAGATAAAAACGGAGCGTTTAGATCGGTCATTTGAGTCGATCCGGTGGAGATGCCCTAAGTTCGCTAGCCTATATGCTTGTTATAAAAACTAAAAGCCCATACAGTGAAAGACATGTAACTCAAAATTGGCCTACAAACTTTGATGCGCCCTAAAATGGCCAGCCCAGTTTAAACTGAAAACGGTAACAGATTAGCTACCAGGTTCATCCAATCAAAAGCAAAAAACATTTAAGAAAGGTAATCCCTATCAGAAAAATCTATATGTTGACAGGTCAGTGCCTACCACGTGGCACACATTTCCACTCGCGGAATGGGCCGGTCCAGGTGGAGCGAGTGACACTTATTATTGATGAGAGAAAGTATTTTTTTCCTTTATTTCTAATTTCTAAGTTTTTTGTTTTATTTTTGTTTATCAGTTATGTTGTTTCACAGTTTTAGAAAGGAAAATTATTTAGGTTTGTAAAATGTTTGGATTCAAAAATATTTAAAATAAAAATTATTTAGGTATTTGAAAATACTCAAACTTTGAAATTTTAAAAATATTCATATATAAAAATTGACTAGGTTCTAAATAAACAAAAAGTTAAGATGTCCAGAATGCAAAAAATTATGTTCAAAATATGTTCAGAATGAAAAAGATGTTTAGCTTTTAAAAATGTTCTAATTTTTTTTTGAGAATGTTCTAATTAAAAAAGCAGAAAATAAACAACATAAAAAAGGAATATAAAGGAAAACGTGGCACCTAGCCTTGCGTAGGGTGTGCGGCGCCTGGTAATAACCGATCAGGTCAACAGATAGGAGCTCCCGTCCCTATCTCCCGCACTCAGAGGGAGATAATGCGCTCCGCCCCCGTGTTTTTGGGCCAACCCATCTAGGGGTTCCCTAATTTTTTCCACGCTTATGTACAACGTTTCTTGTCTTTTTGTTCGAGGTTTTTGGTTTGGAGTTTTTGCCATTTTATTCAGATTTTTATTCTTTTTGTTTTTTGTTTCCTAGGTATTGATCAAACTTTGGATTTGATTGTTTTTAAAGTCCAAAGAATTTTCAAATTTATTATTTTCCAAGTTACAACAGTTTTTTGAATTTGAATGTTTTCTAAGCCTAAATAATTCTAAAATTTATTCTTTTTAAAAAATTGTAATTTTCTAATAATAAAATTTCCAAAGTACTTTTAGAATAGTAAAAACAACATAGAATGAAAACACGTACTTACTTGGGCTTCATTTTGGAGCGGCCCATGAAGGATGCGCTTTAGGCGGGTGTGATTTGCACCGTACTCAGCGCTCACACGCATAGTTAACTGGGCCGCAAGCCGTTAGTGTGGCAACTGGTTTTCTAGCCAGATTTTTGGACGGTTTCTCTTTTGGTCGGTTTTCCTAAGCTGTTTTATGGGCAGTTTTTTCGCCGGGTTTTTGTTTTATTACTTTTCATTTTTGTTTTCTCAATTCGATTTTTTTTCAAATCCAAACAATTTTTACATCTAAATATTTTTAGAAAATGGAAAACTTTCAAATGTAAAATTCCTCAATATTTGAATATTTCCTTAATCTGATCAATCTTTAATTTTGAACTTTCTCAAATGTGAATTTTGAAATCTGAATATTTATAAAATCAGTTCATTTTTAGCTTTGAACATCTTTCAATTCTAAACTTTTTTATATCTAAATATTTTTTTAAATTACACTTTTGCAAATCTAGATTTCTATTAAATAAAATAGAACAAGAGAAAATACATAATGGAAAAAGAAACACTAACATATGTTGGGCCGTGTTAGGAGAAGTCCATGAAGGAAGTCCCGTGGACCGGATGGTATGCCGCATGAGGGGAGAGCCTATACACCGACAAGGTCGGTGTGTACCCGGCACCGCACACCCTGCATGGGTTGGTCTTGGCCCATTTTTCTTTTTCCCTTTATTTTCATTTTCATTTTTGTTTTTGTTTTATGTTTTTTCCTTTTCCTTTTTCTTCTTTTTTCCCTTTTTTATTTTGACTTACCTTTTTTTGTAAACTTTCAGATTTTAAAATATGTTCAGTTTTGTAAAGTTTAAATTAAAAAATGTTCAAACATAAAAGACGTTTAGTTTTGAAAAAATGTTTAGATTTAAAAATTGTTCATGTTTTGGTAAAAGATAAGATACTTTTGAGAGAGTTTAGAATTTAAAATTTATTCACATATGAAATTGTTCAGATTTTGAAAGTAAATTTCAAATAGTGTTCAGATCTTAACTTATCGGGGTTTGAAAATTTCAAAAAGAATCAGAAAAGAAACAAAAGAAAAAAAAGAGAAAAGAAAAACGAAAAACAAAAAAACTAAAGAGAGAAAATACCTGATCTGTTTATAGGCATCCACCTGGTGAGACTGGTTGACGTACATAGACTGGGTGTGCGGTGCAGGCACCGGACCGCGCCGGTAGGTTTATAGGCATCCACCTGGTGAGCGGCCTATAGGCAGCTGCACTAAACGAAAACCAGGTAGCGGCTTTTTCAAACATATGCGGAATCTATGATACTCCCCCGTCCGTAAATAAGTGTAGTTCTAGCATATGCGAAATCTAGGATTAAGTAGCTTATGCTTGCCCAACTCTGATGAGAGTACGACTAAGTTTTTTGAAAAATATTGTCTCATTTCGGAATTATACTCTGCCCTAAATATGCATATGGCGATTAATCTTCAGAAGAACGGTCTCCGAGAAGCCTATGATAACGTAGTCGTTAACTTGAACGGCGATGGCTGCAGCCAAATTGAGATCACGTAATCTGTATGGCGTAACTATGATGCCCACACAAATTACCAAAAGTAAATTCTGAGATCCAATTTGTTTTCGGCTGTGTCACATTGCTTCACTTTCTTCAGTTCAATGTGCTCCACTGGTTCTGTGAGGAGCATGCTGCATTTTCTGCGCGTTCTTTCGTGATTATATTGAATATTCGAGAGGAAAAAAGGAAATAAAGTGTCCAGGCTTCGTAGAGCCAAACAATGTGCGGTTTGAAGAGAATCTTCTACGTGTATGGCAAGGAGTTGGGCATTCTTAAACAAATCAATTATTAGAGGTGATCCCTATTACTAAAGAATTGTTGGACGAAGGAATTGTCCACCATTGCTAGTTTTCTTGGGAACAAACCGGCAAACTCTTTGCTGAATCGAAGTGTATCAGACAGTGTAAAGTTCCTTGTCTTTGCATATTCCAGCATGCCGGTGAATGGTGATGAAGGGAATATACTAGTAGGAGCCTGCTCCAGTTAGACAAGGCAGAAACTTAAACAACAACAATTATGGAGCTAGTGCTCCATCTATCAGCACAAACATGGTTGTTTCAGTAGGACACTAATTCCTTTTGGCGTTCATTTTTTAAGTCAATCAATCATTATATTAGCAGCAACTTTGTTTGGTTTGAGCATTAGCAATCTGCTTGCTTCAGGTGAAAGCACCATGAAGTGACTATATATGCTTTTTGGCTGGTAGTTGGATATAAACAAAGGAAGCTAACGAAATGCTTCATTAAAAAGGCCCAGTTAATTAACAATTTGAGGCTAAGATATGGGATAATGGGAGGGGCAGTTTACAGCGTTATTTCAAAGCCAGGTCTTAGAAGATCATTTCCCATGCTGAAAAGAATATGCACATATCTCTCGCAGAAATAATGCACATACGCTGCGGTGTGTGGTTCGGTCTACCAGAGAAAATTACAAAAAACCACCACAATTGAGGCTAGGGTTTCAAAAGACCACCAAAAAAATTAAAAATTTCAGAAAACACCGAATTTGGGGCAAGAGGTTGCAGATAGCACTGATCTGGCTTTGACGTGGTTTTAATGACAAATCTGACGGGTGGGACCTGCTGGTCAGGCCACGTGGCAAAGGTAACAAGCAGTATGTACTTACATATTAGAAGTTCTAAACTTTAGGTCTTTTTTGTAAATTTGCATCTTCAATCTATCCTCCTCCTCTCCCTACTGGCGAGATCAGGGTCAACGCTCGGCCTCCGCCCACCCGTGACCTCGCCGGCCGCTCCACCATCGAGCTGCTGCCTGTCCTTCTCTCCTCCAGCCAACGGGGGCGCGGGCGAGCGCCGACCATGTGGAGTCGCCGCCGAACTCCGGCCAGAGTTAACGCGGATCCGCCCACGCGCCTGTGTTGTCCCGCCCCAGCTGCTCCCCCGGCCGTGGTAGCTCCACGCGTTGTCCTAAAGAATTGTTGGACGAAGGAATTGTCCACCATTGCTAGTTTTTTTGGGAACAAACCGGCAAACTCTTTGCTGAATCGAAGTGTATCAGACAGTGTAAAGTTCCTTGTCTTTGCATATTCCGGCATGCTGGTGAATGGTGATGGAAGGGAATATGCTAGTAGGAGCATCCTCCAATTACTAGTACTATCTGCTTGAGAGCTCTTAGGACAAGGCAGAGCATTAAACAAACAACACTTGTGGAGCTAGTGCTCCATCTATCAGCACAAAAGATGGTTGTTTCGGTAGGACACTAGTTCCTTTTGGCGTTCCTTTTTTTAGTCAATCAATCATTATATTAGCAGCAACTTTGTTTGGTTTGAGCATTAGCAAGTTGCTTGCTTCAGGTGAAAGCACCAGGAAGGGACTATATATGCTTTTTGGCTGGTGGTTGGATATAAATAAAGGAAGATAACGAAATACTTCATTAACTAGGCCCGATTAATTAACAATTTAAGCCTAAGATATGGGATAATTTTTTTCAAGGATACACCCTGGGAGGTGTATCGGTTTACAGCGTCATTTCAAAGCCAGGTTTTAGAAGATCATCTCCCATGCTGACAAGAATATGCACATATCTCTCGCAAAAATAATGCACATATGCTGCAGACTGCAGTGTGTCGTTCGGCCTACCAAGATGTCTGTTGTGCTTCTGGTAACAGGGACGATCGATTACCTTCTAAGTGTGCATTTCGGAAGCTATGTACCCCATTCGGTGGAAATTACTCCAAAATACTCCATCCGAGCCAATTCATTCGAGGTTTTACCTCCTTGATGTTTGCCGTGATGTAAGCATAGTAAATGTTTACAGAACGGCGATGCTCCCATGCTTACTGCTTGCTGTTACAGGTCAACAACATCTCCATTGTATTTACCTTCGGAACCGTGACCGCATTTGAGCAAAGGCTTTGTTTACAACAAGGTGAAAGCTCCGGCCATGTCTGTATCCGGCCTGAATGATGTACCACCCAATGCCTGAACTATAAAGTAAAGCAGACATTTTCCCAGAAAATTGCAGTTCTATGACCGATTCAGACAGGCTACGTAACCATTGGAAAATGAAGTCGTGAACATGATTAGGCAACACTTTGATTCCCGTTGTCGCTGATGTCCGGTTAGGTAGGTCGATTAGTCTAACCTGCTGAAAATAACAGGGTCTCTCCCTCGTCGCGCCTCTGCAGTTTCATAGTCTTATCATCTGACGGTAGGGGGAATGGTTTAGTCGCCCGAGCACCACCGGTGTGAAGAAGTTTCTTGGACAGTCTAAACCAATGCACCTATCCGGGCATATGAGGCGACATATCACCATCCATGCTTTTGTCCTGTCTGATAAACTATTTTAACTGACAAAGTGGAGATCACAATCCTCGTGAGTAAAACGAGGAAGCAGACAAGATGAACAACTGGTTTAGTTCTGGCCTATGTACTGTATATACGTTCTTTTTGATTTCGTCAAAACTTTTTGAGGCTTGTTATAGTTATGAGCCAGAGATGCTTAGGTCGCCAGAAATGTGTTTCCAGAATGCGATGTTTGATTTGTGAGTGTGTGATAGAGAGCAGTGATTGGACATTTGGGCCACGGTATCGGAATCAGCTTAGGGAAGTTAGCCAGCCAGAGGGGGGTCAGACTCGTACATATTGCTGTGGCCAATGCTCGCTCGCAGCGACGGACGTCACCAAGGCCCAGCAGGATCTTCATGGCACATGATGGAGAATCGGTCCGAGGGATCGAGGCATGCGGCCTTGACAGCTACATAGGGCCGGACCACACATTTTGGGAGCTCCGGGGCAACATGAAATCAAAGGTTTCTTGTTTAAACCGCCAGATCTTCTCTAGGATAAGGGGGCAATGGCCTCCCTACTCTAATTTTTTTAAAAGATATATCTTTAATATTTATACTAGTATTTTAAGCATTACTTAAAGTTTAAGCATGATTAGCATTGTAGGGCCTTTCAATAATGCGACCACTTGTTTCCACATGAAAGACTTAAAAAAATTAGTATTCCACAAAATAAATATTCAATAGCAAATTAAATAATTCTTACATTCTTGCGACATCTCTAACTACTCCCTTCGGTCCGGTTTATTAGACACGCACGTAGTTTAAGGACAACTTTGATTATTAATTTTAGTCAACGAATTTTACATAATATGTTACAAAAATTATACCATTGGATTCATCTTTAAAAGTAGTTTCTAATGATATATTTTTTGGGACATATATTGCATATTTTATTGGTCAAAATTGATGGTCAAAGATTTTCTTAAACTACGTGTACGCCTAATAAACTGGACCGGAGGAAGTATTCGGTTAGCGTCTTTCACCACTGTGTTTGGATGTTGAAAAATAAGCTTGGAATTGGAATTTTGGAATTGTTGGGCCTAATTCAACCGTTTGGACGGGCCTAGGAATTTCCTCCTGGAAACACGACGCGATTCCGAGCTGCCCCCGCAAGTGTACGCCCCTCCCTAGCAGCATCGGAAAGGCGTGGAATCCTTCCCTCGCGACCAACTCCCCCGCTCCCGATAGAATGGTTCGCGCCGCCCCTTGGAAACCCGCCGCCCCTCCCCTTCCGCCCAGGGACGCTGCCGTCGGTGTGCTCCCCGGCCCTCCCCTTCCTCTCCGCCCCCTTCCCTGCCCTCTTCTCCTCCTGCCCGGCCTCCTCTCCTTCTCCCTCTCACTTTTCCCCTCTCCCTCTTGGAACAGATGGGGGCGCCGGCCCAAACCCTAATCCGTTGCAGTTCGGTGGTGGCAGTTCCCTTAGGCCGGCGAGAGGTCGACGCTCAGTGTCAGTTCGGTTGAGGCGGCCCCCTGGTACTCCTCCTGCCGACAGTCCCTTTTCTCTTCTCTTTTCTTGTCCTCCGTTATTTCTTGTTGCATCTATTCCTTTGGAAGAACATCTAATACATACTATTTTGATCTATGTGAACTGCAGATTCCTACAAGAATTAGTACCACCTCGGTCCAATTTTTGTTGGTACTTAATAACCATTTTGTTTCATGCTTCATTTATAATTTTGTTAATGTGCTGACTTTATTCATAATACTATAATGTTGTCATGTGTGAAAAATAATATATAAACCTAAAATATACAGTACACTATTGTTCATACAGGTGTAGAGAAGTTTCTATTGTCAAATTTCAAAAAAAACATTCAATTCCATGTTGTGTACATCCAAACATGATTTAGAATTGGATACTACACTTTGATTCCAACAAAAAATTCTATGCACATCCAAACGACATCCAAACGCCAGAATTGAAAATTGAGGTCATTTTCTTTCCATCTTGGATTTGGAATCTTCTACCCAATTCAATTCCAAGCTTATTTTCCAACATCCAAACACAGTGTTAATGAATCACGCGTTTTTCAAAGCATTACTCTTCCTGAGTGCAGGTTCGGTGATTCATGCCATGTCGGATGAGCAAGATATGCGGAAGATGGGGGGCTTGCCTCCTCCTTTCCTTTGTTGGATCAATGGTCTTTGAAATCTTGGCGATGACATTCAAATCTACTTATTTATGTTTATCAAGCAAACTGTATACCAACATACTTATTTCTACAAATTGATCGTTGTGTAGACATGTATATACATGTGTCCATAGAATGAATCACATAACAAAGTTATAGGAGAAAAAGATTCGTATGCATGTGAAAAAAAAGAGTAGAAGAGTATACATATTAGACACTGAATTAATAAGATGGAATAGTCTACCAAACATATAAGATGAGATGAGTATAATTGTTGGAAATCAGAAAAAACTACGCGGAATGGTATAGTTATATGATTGTGTCGTTAGTCTTTACTATTAAATATCACAACCTTATAAAGACACAACCTTCTAAGTGTGCATTTCGGATGCTATGTACCCCATTTGGTGGAGATTACCCCAAGATACTCCATCCGATCCAATTCATTGGAGGTTTTACCTCCTTGATGTTTGCCGTGATGTAAGCATAGAAATGTTTACATTAATACGATGCAAAACAGCAAGTACAAGTCAGTTTCCTGCTCCCATGCTTATCTGTACCCCATTTGTTGTTACAAGTCAACAAAAACTCCACTGTAATTAGCTTCGGAACCGTGACCGCATTTGAGCAAAGGCTTTGTTTACAACAAGGTGAAAGCTCTGGCCATGTCTGTATCCGGCCAGAGTGATGTGCCACCCAATGCCTGAACTATAAAGTAAAGCAGATATTTTCCCAGAAAATTGCAGTTCTATATATGACCGATTCAGACGGGCTACACGTAAGCATTGAAAAACGAAGTCGTGAACATGATTAGGTAGGTCGATTAGTCTTATCTTCTGAAAATGACAGGGTCTCTCCCTCGCCGCGCCCTCTGCAGTTTCATAATCTTATCGTAATATCATCTCGAGGTATGGAGTGGTTTAATCGCCCGAGCACCGCCGCTGTGCAGAAGTTTCCTGGAGAGCCTGGACTAACTCTGAACCAATGCACCTATCCGGGCATCTGAGGTCACTGCTCACCATCCACGCTTTTGTCCTGCCCGATAAACTATTTTGACTGACGAAGTAGAGATAATCGCCGTCCTCGTGAGAAAAACGAGGAAGGAGACAAGAGGAACAGCTGCTCTGGTTCTGGCCTGTGTATACTCTCTTTGATTTTGTCAAAACCTGTTAAGCCTTTTATTACGAACTTGTCACGCTTAGCTCACCTAGAATACATTTCGTGGACATGATGTTTGATTTGTGAGTGTGTGATGGTGAGCATGGGAGTGCGGAGGTGTCGAGCTGATATTGGACATTTGGGCCACGGTATCAAAATCAGCTTACCGAATCTTGCCACGTAGCCCGTTGCCGCTCAGCAGAGCTTGTGGCCAGGCAGCCAGAGGGGGTCGGATTCGTACATATTGCTGTGGCCAGAGTTCGCTCGCAGCGACGGACGGCGCCATAGGGGCCGGCAGGATCTTCGCTGCACATGATGGAGAATCGGTCTGAGAGATCGAGGCGCGTGGCTTTGACGGCTACAATTCGAGCGTTTGTCTGCATCATGTGTACATGGATTAGGTTTTAACACCGTGTTTTTGCCTGCACTTGTGCAGGTATGAAGATTATAAGTCGGGAGACATAACACACACACACGGGCGTAACCAGGAGAGTGAAACAAGCATGATGCATGCATCCACAGCAAGCTAGCTAGCTGGTCACAAGGTCATGTTGGGGCTGGCCTTGGCGACACACGCCGAAACCAGCCCTCCGGCGACAAACGCTGCTGCCCTCTCTCTCTCCCGCACAGACCGAGGTAGAATAGGAGCTAATGGAGACAGTAGGATTTTTCCTGGCCGGCACACACACGCCGCCGTGGGCGCTCGTACGCCCTAGTCTTTTTCACTTTCAGCTGGCTCAATCGGCTTACAAACAGTACATGGAGAGCTTTATAGGCAGAGCAACACATACTACGCTCTTGCCCTCGCACACAACACGCTCTAACGCATCCACGATCCGCTCGTTCCGGCCGCATGCACAACGCGCACATACGCGTTTGAAGCGGCAACGCCAACAACTCTAAACGGCCCTCTCTACTGCATGCTACTCCCTCCGTTCGGAAATATAAGACGTTTTAGGTTTGTGAAGGAGATGTATCTAGACACCTTTTAGTGTCTAGATTCATTTGAACCTATACACTAAAAGGTGTCTAGATACATCTCTTTCACAAATCTAAAACGTTTTATATTTCCAAACGGAGGGAGTACTAACCAAAACTAACTCACGTGACACACACGACCTGACCAGGAACACATCCAGGACAAGACTATTCCTAACAAACCCGGCCGTGGACTCCTAAATTTATAAGAGCAACGGCAGCAAAGTCGCACATGATCCAACTAATAATCCAAGAATCTAACAGGCTTAAGGATGATTTCTTTTGGGCTTATAGAGCAGTTTCTGGGTCCCAAACCGGTGAAACCTATTATGCCCAGCTTATTTCTACCGAGAAGCAAAATCGCAATGCAAATTCAGAAACCGCCTCTGAGCAGTTTTCTGAGCTTCTCACTCAAAAATCTGAACCGGTATTTCCACTTGCCTTTGTTTTCCTTTCAATTTACAGCAAATGCCACCGGCAGAGATAGCGCTTCATCAGAAAGGGAAGTGCCAGTTTAAAAAAAAAAGGAAAGTGCCGCATCGAGCTGCTCCAGCATCGAGAGAATGGAGGCCGCTAGGGTTCCTCGCTGTCCCGCCGCCACCACCTCACCGCACTCTCTGCCGCCGCCGCCGCTACCGTCCTTTCCTCTCTAGCCGCTCAGGTCGTAGCCTGTCTGTGCACCCGCAACAAAGGCTATCTGCTGGCGAGTCTTCGGCCGCTCGACGACCAGCCCGCCCACTAGCGATGACCTGCTCCGCTGCGCCAGCCAGGGAGCTAGGCAGCGAGCACATGCTGGACTAGCAGCTCCGAACGTATCGATCCAACATGCAAACAATGCACTCGTTGATATGCTCATGCACGCAGACGCATGCTCAGCGGTGAGCACACGCTGGTTTCTGTAAGGTTGATATGCACATGCACGCAATAGTTTGTTGCAGCTAATAGCTACACTGCCATTGTGGGCTTAAGAACAAACTACTTCCTCAAGTTAATATTATTGGTCTCAATTTTGTCTAAATTTATATGTATCTAGTTAAGTATTTAGAGTAGATGTATCTAGACAAAGTTGAGGCCACCAATATAGACTGAATGCATACATGGGTACATACATATGGACCTGAACAATAAATTTAACCATAGTCAGATTCAAGGGTTGCCAACATTAGTCAACGAACATGTTCAGATCAAGTTCAGGGGCATAATAGACATGTCACAACTTATTGCAGAGTCTCCCAAGAGTTTCTACAACCTTTTTCTACCACAGTTTCTTGCCACCAAAATTTATAAGCATGCTTATGCATAAGCAGAATCCCAAAAAATCACCCTTAATGATTTACTCGACAAAAATAATGATCACCCCAGGTACTAAATCTCAGACACAACACTAATGTTCTGCGCGTTGTCCCCTAGAAAAAGAAATTATGCACTCATTAATTCGACAAGATAACATTACCTACCCTCCGAAATTTTGCCTACGAGTAGGTTTGGGTAGGCTCCGGAAAAACCGAAAAAGACCCCGCTCCTGGGTCGTCCTCGCTCGTCCCTGGGGCGGTTCCCATTGCCGCCTCCTTCTCCCGTCCCCCCTCACCTCTCTTCCCGGCCAGCGGCGGCTGGCCGTTCTTTCCCCGGTGCGTGGAGGCCGGCACGGGGCAGTGCTCCATGGCGGCGGTGACCTTCGGCGGGGGCGGCTAGATCTGGCGCGGCGGGCCGACGGTGAGGCAGCTCCTGCAAGTTGAGGCGGCATCGGTCTTCTCCTCGCGGCGGCTGCGGTTCGACGGCAGCGGCCCGCCCTCCTCGTCCTCCTGGAGCTTCCAGCGGCGGCCGGGCGGTTCGTGGTGGCGGTGTGCGGCGGTGATGACTCAGTTCGGCGAGGCGACACAGGCCATGCTACCGGCGGTGAGCTGGTGGCCCAGATCTGGGCCCTGTGGGGCCTATCTGGGCCTAGGCGGGCCTCCCAAGGCGTGGCACGGTCGTCCTCTAGAGGTAGGGATCGGAGGGGCTCGCGCTCGAGGGTATCGTCGACGTGACCTCCATGCTGCAGCATGATGGCGGGGCCTTTACGGGTCTGACTTGGGCCCGGCCGGGCCTGGTGTGGCCCTGCCGCCGCTTTCGGCTGGCAACCACGTACTGTGGTGGAGGACGGGGCTCCTCCATGAGGTCGTGTTGATGAGGCCCTCCGCCTACGCTCCTCCCCCTCCCACGCTTGTCACACATCACCTGTGCCACACGGACGCGAGTCCTCGGATGCCGGGGCGGCGGCCCCGGAAGGTGGACTGCACGGGCGTCTCGACGGCGGGGCGACGTTGCAGTGGTGGTGGCTCGTCTCCTTGGACCATGTGGGTGGTATGGAGTGGGCATCGGGGGATCCTAGCGGTGGCAGCGCCCAGATCGTGTTTGGGAGCTCGGCTTGAGGATTGATTGTGGGTTGAGATACCAAATTTGGTGAGAGTTTTTCCGGGCGGAAGCCCAACGCTTCAACGCCCACAACAGCGACGCCTGTGGGTGTCGTGACCTTCTTGGGGGCGTTGTTGTGGCTACCTTCACCATATTAGGGCTCCGGGTGAAAACCTTAGACCCTTGTGGTCTCGGCGGCGGCACTAGTGGCGTCGTTACCTTCTGGGAGGCGTTGTCGTGGAGTTCTTCATCTTAGTCTAGTCGTCTTCGGTGTCAAGCTAGATGCTTCTTAGGCTTCGCTTTTTTATCTTTGATCTACTTGTAAGAGAATCTCCTCATCACTTTGTATCGTTTGGCTGTTAGGCTTTATTTATAAAACGGGACGAAGGGCTATTTCGAATTTTTTTGCCTACGAATATGCTGCATCTGTGGGCTGTAGCTGCGGTTTGCGCCCCCTTAAATTTACTCCGTCCCGTTCGGAAAGATGCCTTAATTTGAAGTTGACAGGAGGTGTATACTGCGCGCCATCATCCTGCAGCTGGGGGACAGGCGGGCGTGCGATCGATCGCGGCAGGGGCTTCTGGCGCGTTGCGGCCGGGGACCAGGGTGGCGGACCTCATGACATGTACGTGGACGGAAGAAATGGCAAGACCCAGACGCAGCACTCGACCGATGACGAGCGCTCTCGATCGAGGGAGACGTGCGTGCCCATGCACGAACAGAACGGCACCATCTCTAGCAGACCGGCCCGCCCTTAAAACATGTATACAGTCCAAGAAAAGACTGTTTTGCGGTGTGAAAAAGACCTGGACAGCACAACAACCGCAAAAGAAATTGTAAAAGGGCATATTCAAAGCATATTTTGTTCTTTTTATTTCTCGGTTCTTCTTCCTCCTCGCTACACCCGCCGCCATCCCTTACCGCACGCCCGTCCGCCTGGAAAACTCTAGAGCCCAACCCCGTCCTAGGCCGCAAGGCCAGGCCTGTGCGTGAGGTCGACACGCATGCCGCCATGGCCGCCGCCGTGGTCATTTCCAGTGATTTGGCCCGAAATTGGTCCGTTTTAATATGGGTAGCGTAAAATTGGCAGGCATATTCCCTGAATCTGAACTCTCGGGCGGGATTTCTACTAATTCCGACGAGTCCGATGACAGCGGTTCAGCTTTCCGGTGAATGTTATGGCGGTGAGGCAGATTTTACCGTTTAAGGTGTCCTTTAAAGTTTTCGTCCAAAACAGGAGATATAAGGATTCAGGAGTTCCAAATAAGGTGTCCTTTAAAAATTAACGGGTTTGCTCTATATAAGGGGTCTGGTCTGTCCACTTTTCTCGACTAAAACCATAAACTGATAGTTATTTTACGGGTTTGACCGTTTTAAAGTCTGTTAAAGATGCTCTAAGCCCAATCGAACATAGAATAATAACTAGGGTGTCAAGTGAGATCCGGCCTAAGTCACACTTTAAGTTTGTTTATTTGTCAAAATCTAAAAATTTGCACTAGAATGTAGCAAATAAACTAGAAGCGAGACTAAAGCGGAATCCCACATAACACCTTAATAATAACGAGAGTGGTGAACACAACCGTGACTTCAGCGCACAAACTACATACTGATGGGTATTAGCTAACTTAACTTGGGTGGGTTGCTGTCGCTCGACGCGTCCCATTCACCTCCGAGTGAATACAACTGTCGCCGATGGAGCGGCGATCGCGACATTAGATGGCTTCTCTTGAGCTTCGTTTTCAACCAAGGATGCGACGATGCGCCCGTCACTTTTTACTTGATCTGTGCATATATGTTTCGTGGTGTAGAATCTCCCGTGAAGAAAAGGATCAAATCTGCGGTCACACACGTCCTGTCCGTCTATTCGAAAACAAAATTCCATCATATATATTTCTGTTTGAAGAAAAATATGCGCACAAAAATCAAATTAGTCGCATGCATGCAAATTAATTTGCAAATCAATAGTGTCACACTCTTTCTAGTACTCCCTCCGATCCATATTAGTTGATTTAGATTCATCTAGATATACTAGTCAAGTTTTAGTGGCGTATCTAGAAAAAATTAAATTAACTAATATGAGTCAGAGGGAGAATTTCTTTTACAAGTGTAATAATGCCATAGTCATTGGTTCCATAGCTCTCGACTCGTGCATGCATGCCATGTAGTATGCCACGCAAACCTTGCGGGGCCTGATGTTTTCGATCATGCATTTTTTTTATAGAAAATCATACATATATACTGTAGTGTAGTAGAGTACCATTAATAAGTTTCCTAATGGAGACATGACATAAATCTCATGGACAATGATATACTAGTTTGGCAATAAAGTTTTTCTAAAACTGAAGTATGTTAGTACCAAGTATTTTAGTGTCTAGCAAAGCAATATTTCAGTTTTTATTTTCTCAGTTGTAGAAAAAAAATGGTCTGACCTCTTTCTCAAATACTTAAAAAAATCATAGTTTTACGGGAATTCTACGTTTAGAACAGTCGCCAGGGAGCCAAACCCGGCGGGCTGACGTGCGCCGTTAGATTCAAATCGAACGTAGGCAGACAAACTTGCGTGGTTGGTGGTGGTTTTAAAGCCGCACACCTGATCCGGTTAACCCCTTCACCTAGGGTCCCACTCGTCATCGTCTCCCACCCCTCCCACTTCTCCTGACCGTTTCGGGAATCCCGCTGCTCTCTCTCCCCTTCCTCTCCGGCGATTTGTAGGGCGATAAGGCAGTTTCCTTCGGTTCCTTTACGATTATGCTTGCCATTGCCGTCTCCGACGCGTCAACTCCCTCCAGGTGTGCTCGCAGGTTCTATCCTCCTCCAGTTTCTCTCCTCCGCTACTCCGACCCTTTTCCTCTGTCATTCTATGTTTTCCGGTGGTTCCATTTTGTCGGTTTTGTGCTTGTCGTTGATTCCGGCAGGTCCTATAGTTTAAGGTTGTCTGTAAGTTGTATTGCGTGCGATTTTGCCCGGTGATTTTGTCTGGCTCCTTGATGCTTCAACCCCCGTTGTTCAAATGGGTTTGAATGCTGCCTTTGATCCCCTTTGGTGTCCTTTGAGTAATGTTCCCTTATCAGATCTACTGCGTGTGAAGTAGTTTTGATGTTCAGATGATGTGATCCATGTGTGATGTTCCCACTATGGTCTAATGGTGATTTGATGTGTGATACATTATTTCTGAGATGGGTTATATTTGCACATGATTGCTTGATAACAACAGATATAGCCATGGATAACATTGCATACTATTCCTTGATAACAATTGATCTATCTATGGGTAACTGTGGGATATGACTCTTTGATAACCACAGATCTATGCATGGGTAATATTGGACATGATCTCTTGATAACAACAGTACTAACCTTTTATGTGCTAAATGTTTATTATGAATTTGTTTAAGATTCCTTGATAACTATAGCACTAACCTTTGGGTAACATTCGATAAAATTCATGGCTAATTTGAGCAAAATGCATGATAATATGTGTGCACTGACATGGATAACCTATGTTATGTTGGTATGATAACATTAGCTTATTATCATGGGTAATTTTTGTTTTGTTGGCATTATAACATCAATTTATGATCATGGGTAATTTGTGTTCTGTTGGCATAATAACATTAGTTTATGATCATGGGTAACTTATGTACTGATGGGTAACAGTGGGATATGACCCCTTGATAACCACAGATCTATGCATGGGTAACATTGGACAAGATCTCTTAATAACAACGGTACTAACCTGTTATGTGATAAATTTTTATTATGAATTTGTATGATTTGTTTAAGATTCCTTGATAACTATAGCACTAACCTTTGGGTAACATTGGATAAAATTCATAGCTAATTTGAGCAAAATGCATGATAATATGTGTGCACTGACATGGATAACTATTGTTATGTTGGTATGATAACATTAGCTTATTATCATTGGTAACTTGTGTTCTGTTGGCATGATAACATTATGTTATGATCATGGGTAACTTATATACTGATGTGTGGATAAAATTCATTGATTACAATAGTACTAAGTACTGTATAATGTTTTTGTTAAATTTTGTTTGTGATCTGTTTGGTAATGCTAATTTGATCAAAATACATGATATTATGTGTGCACTGACATGGATAACTAATGTTATGTTGGTGTGATAACATGAGCTTATTATCATTGGTAACTTGTGTTCTGTTAACATGATAACATTATGTTATGATTATGGGTAACTTATGTGCTGATGGTATTGTTTTCTTTTTTTCTATGAGTTTTTGTGTATCATTATGGTTTAGTTTTGTATTTATTTTTTCATTTTAAATTATTTGTAGTTGCCACGATGCCGAGAAAACGGAAGGCTGCTGATAATATTGTGGAGGGTGAGAAACAACCAACCCGTAAACGTAACAGGGCATCTCCTTCTGTTGTGACCAATTTACTGGATTTTCTACCAGTTGATCAGAAGACAGCAATTGAATCAATGGATTTTGATAGTTTGCTAGATATCAAGTGTTCATCACTGCACGACACAATTATGACTTGGTTTGCTAGTTTATATGATAAGCATACACGTGAATTTGTTGTGCCGGGTCGAGGAAGGATACCCCTCAACGAGGATAGTGTATTCAGATGTTTGGGATTGCCGCTTGGTGAAGAGTCGGTTCCTTATTATGTTGATGCAGAAATTCAGGGTGTTCTTTTTCCTGACGATTCTGGAACACCTTTGAGAACTCAAGTTTTTGAAATCTTGAAGAATATGACTTCATATGGAGATGAGTTCAAGCAAGTATATTTGATGTACATTGTGTCTACACTTCTGTCACCCACCACCCGGAACCGTGTTTGCCATAAGTGCTACCCTATCATGTTAAGTTTTGGTTGTCATGTCTGTTCATTTTCAATATCTGTCTTGGCTGGTAACTTATATATTTTTGTGTTGATAACTTTATGTTTGGTGTGATGATAACCTGTGTGTTATAGGGGTGGTAACATTTTTGTGGAGGTGTGTAATATATGTGCAAGTTTTGATGTTATGTTGATAGTTTATTTTCCATTATCTAATTTTAGCACAACATTGGAAATGTGTCCAAGTTCCAGTGGTGCAAGTTTGTTGCTGACCAGCTGTATGAGAAGCTTTCTAGTGGTAGTCATACGCAGCCTTGCCTTTTTCTTTTGCAGGTACACATTGTTGTTTTTATATTGTGTGAATATTACTTTCTATATTGAAATTTGTTTTATGTTTTAGTTAGTGTATTTATTGTATTCTTTTTCTGGTTTTTAATTTTTTTCATACAACTGCTTTATGTTGACTCACTTGATGTTAGTGGGTTGGATATTGATTTGCCGGAAGGGCATTATGCTGTGAACATATGGTCAAGAGAGTTAATTGATGAAGTATTGATTGCTGATCTGCAAAATGATGGAAATGCATATGGAAAGCTGGAGGTGTGTAATACATTTTGTAGCATATGTCTTTTTATGTTGTTGATAACTTTTTAGGTTTAAGTGTTGGTAACATGTTATATGTATGTTTGATTACATTGAGTATAAACACTGGGTAACTTATGTGTTTATTGGGTGGTAACATGTAGGTTATAATGTGATTAAGGTGGGTAATATGTAGAAAACTGGTTGATCACTTTTGCTAATTCTGTATTTGTTTCTTTGTGCAGTTGAAACCTCAGTATGGCACGAGCTTTGGACATTTTGGTGGTGCGCAAGGGTTTAACAAATGGTTTGACACTTGTGCAAACCCTAGTTGTTCAAATCAGGTGAGATTTTTAGGATTTTGATATTGTACTTATCTTTTTATTGTCATGTTACTTTTGTTTTCTTTTTGTTTGGTTAATGTTCTTGTTGTTTCTTTTCTTTTTATTTGTGCAGCAAAAGTCACAGATAGCAAATTTTGTTGGCAGTTTTGCATCTGGTATTTTTGGGTTAATGAGTACCCTTGTGCAAGGCTTGACGGCGGTGCAAGGTAATGCTGGTGCTGAAATGGAGAAACAATTTACTGCCTAGTTTGGTGGTCAACTTGCAACGTAACCCATGGGAGGAATCTTCATGGGTGGAGCTATCTCAAGTGGTGCTCGTGGTGGTAGCTCAGGTGGTGCCCGTGGTGCTACCTCAAGTGGTGTCCGTGGAGCTAGGCTTACTCGTTCTATCACTTGTGGAAGGAATGTTCCACGCACTAATGAAGTCTTGTCTCCTATTCTTCCTAGTGATAATACAATTCTGCGACATTTAGACAGCAACAGTTCTGACAGCAGTGGAGACGACGATGCTGAACGGTATGTCTGTGCTGACAGGAAGGGTAAGGGTGTGGTTGGTGGTCGTGCGGGTGGTTTTTCCAATGTCCAGCTATCTTTGAATTTCCCAGATTCCAATGAAGAGCAGAATAAGAGTCCAGGAGCAAGATCACCTGATGATCGTCATATGTCACCACCGAAAGCTAGGTCACCTGTTGTAGATCCTGTCTCACCCGTAAACCGGGTGACTGATACTCCTATTGCTACTATTGTGGGTGGACAGGAACAAACCCCTATACTTGTGTACGAAAGGTCTAGAAAGAAGAAGTCACGTCCGGTTGAGGATGTTGATAATGTGATTAATTCACATACTGTTGAGGAGGTTGATAATGAGATCACGTCTCTTGTCTGCAAAGAGATGGGATTTACTCCTGCCATGATGTGGTCTGTTGTTTCTGGGAGGTATGAGTGAGCATTTTTTTTGTTAATCACTGGATAACTTTACTACCTTAGTGCTGATAATTGTATCATATTTCATCTGATAACTTGTTTATGTTTGTGTGGGTAACCTTTCTGTTTTATGTTTATTATGTTTATATTGATAACTGTATCATATTTCATCTGATAACTTCTTTATGTTTATACTGATAACTGTAGCCTTTCTCACATGATAACTTCTTTATGTTTAGATTTGATAACTGTAGCATTTATCACATGGTAACTTCTTTATGTTTATGTTGATAAATGTAGCATTTCTCACTTGATAACTTCTTTATGTTTATTTATGTCAGTCATTTTTCTTTTTTAATTGTTAATCACTAGATAAATATAGTATATTTCATCTGATAAGTTATTTATGTTCATGTTGGTAACTTGTCTGTTTTTTGTTTATTATGTTCTGATTTTTTGTTTTTTGTTGGCAATTATTTATTACAGCAAGAAATCATCGAAGAAGACATCTCTTCTAGCTACAAGGTCTTCACCACGGTTGGCAAAACATCGTTCTGCAGATGGAGGCACATCTGTTATAGATGTTGATGGATCCTCTCATATTCCTTCACCTACTCGTGTTGAAGGACATTCTAATGTTTTTGCAACTCCTGATGTTGTGGATGCGCCTGCTGTGAATCTTGAAGAGGTTATATCTGGTGGAGAAACATGTGGCAAGGGTGTTGCTACTGAAGATCTTGCTGTGACGAGCGCACCTGCTACAGTTGTAGTAGGATTATCTGTCGATGTGACAATGGATGTATCTCAACCATATTCTGGAGATCCACTGATTAAGCAAACCATTGATCAGCCTGTTAGCAGCAGCGCTGTAAATATCATGGCATACGAGACGGAAAACATCACGGAAGTTGCTGCTGCCACCAGAGATGGCCCCCAGGTTGATGCCATGTTCATGCAGGTGGTTATGTTTGTCTTGATGGTGATGTTCTTGTTCCTGCGTCATCGCTGTTCACCAACCTTGCAGTAGCTACTACTTCTTTTGATGTTGCTGCAAGTCCTGCTGTCTGCTCGCTTGGAGATCCATCAACATAGAGTGAGAGTGAAAATGATCCTTCTGTCTTGGATGATAGTACCCAAGAAAATGTACAACCTGTTTTATCTGCTCCTTTGGTTCCCGCGTCAAATCTTTTCGACCCCCTGTTAGCAGGCAGTCCAGTGTGCTCGATACATCTGCTAGTCCTTCACCACTTGTTAGTGGTGATGGAAGTTATGAAGCTGAAGTCACTGTTATCAAGAAATCAAAATTGGTTGCTCGTGATGGAAAGTTGAGTCTTCCTGCTGGGATACCATTGCATGTTTTTAGGGATGTTGTGTCGTATTTCTGTGCCTAATGCGGATCTTCCTATTTCTTCTACTGCTGGTGCCCGTGCACAGCCTGCTCCTACTGTTGGTGCCTCTATGTAGTCTGATCCTACTGCTAGTGCACCTGCATAGCCTACTCCTGCTCAAACTGATCTTCGTATCGTTGCACAAGGTGATTCTAATGCAGTGCCTGTTTCTGATCACATTTTTGCTGATCCGGGTGATTTATTCCATGTTTTTGAAGCAGAAAATGTTCTTTCTTTGTCTTGGGCACCTTCTTCCAGCACTGGTACACACATTCAGCCTGATAACTTTATGTATATTCCCTAGATCACTTTTATATATTAGTGCTGAAAACTATAACTTATTTATGTTGGTAACCTACACTGTTTTTTTGTTTTTTAAATGCTTGCAACTTGATTATATGGTTGTATTATATGCTTTTTTTAATGTAAACTATATTATTTTAATGATATTTTATTTCATAGTGTATCATGTGTTTTTATCATGATTGTGCATTCTTTTTTGTGTTGATAACTTTATATATATGCCCTTGATCACTTTTATATACCAATGCTGATAACTTTAGTTCATTTATGTTGGTAACCTACACTGTTTTTATGCTGATAACTTTAGTATTAACATGTTTTCTTTGTAGGAAGCATGTAACAGATTATATGACATTAAGAAAAAAATTGTCCCTTTTTCTTCTTGTCTTTCTTTTGGGACATATTTTATGCAGCTGTTAACTTATTGAACTTACTGAAAACAGGTGGTGATAAAAATGAGGGTGCGGATGGATCTAGTTAATTGTTCCTTTTGTATGACAAACTTGAAGATCATTGTTGCGATGGCTGTTTGGGGCTTGGGTTTCATACTTAAAGATCATGTTTCGGTTTCGTGGCTGTTTGGTTCTGTTTTATGGTAGCCGTAGTTAAAATTAAGTTTCAATTTATGTGAACTTTTCTTTTGTGATATGTTGTTGATGGAACAATTTGTGTTATAATTTATATAACTCTATGTTTGTGTGATGTAATTAAACTACCTTTTATTGTTTAATATATGTTATGTTTTTCAATTTTTTCTTTATGGTGATAAACATGTGGTTCTCTTTTTCCACATGGGGTCCGCCATTTCTATACTTTTTCATTTGGACATTTCCTTTGTCCGTTCTTTATTCTTTTTGTAGTGTATCAACAAAAATTTGATTGTAAGTGCAAAAAATCTGGTAAATGATGAAAATATAGTTATTTCTCTTGATGATCTGTTGGGTGAAAAGATTGGTTATCAAGTTGTTCGGAGTTTTACGAAAGATACCAAATAGTTGATCCAGACTAGTTGTTCCGTTCCAGGTAACTAAACAAAATTGTTTAGTTATTATTTATGTATTTGAATGGATTTTTTATGAGTTGCATTATTTTTTTTGTTTGTTACAGTTGTTCCTGATTATTTGACTCTTAGTATCAGTTATGCTCTTCCAGTTGCTGTCATTGGTAGTGTTACACCTGCGACGCGGCTGCGCACTGTTAGACTTATTCATCCTTCCAAGTCTCTTCTTCCTCCGTTCTCCTATACTAGGACAACTGCAGAAGAAGTTGCATTGTATAAGAAGATTATCATACACACGTGTAATGCGAATAAGTAGAAGATTAAAAAGTATGTACATGTTCTTTTTTATATAATCTTTTATCCTTTTTAGTATTCTCTGTTGGTAACTTTTAAATGCTACCATTGGTCACTTCTAATGTTTTATGCTTGATAACTTGACTTTTTATGTTATCTTGTTGATAAGTTGTAGTAATCCTGGTGGGTCACTTATAGTATTTTTAGTGGATAACTCTTAGTTTAACAGTGGATAACTTGAACCTTTTTTTGTTACTTTGTTTGCTAAACTGTATTACTACTTGTGTACCACTTTGTACTTCTAGTTGCTGAACTTTATGGTTTTCATTGTGGATCATTTTTAATGTTTAGGGTTGATAAATTTACCTTTTTATTTGTACCTTGATGATAAGTTGTACTAATACTGGTTGGTTAGTACTAGTTTTGGTTGATAACTCTTTAGTTATTTCAGTGGATAACTTGATCTTTTTTGTACTGGTTTGATAAGTTGTATTACTACAAGTTGATTACTTGTACTGTTTGTTGGTGATAAATTCTGGTTTTCATAGTGGATAACTTGTATTCTAATCATTACATTTTTTGTAGCACATCAATTTTTAATATTGATCCAATGTGGGTGACAACTAGTGATTTTGCTAAAGGTGTGATCCCATATGCCAAGCTTTCTAACAATATATGTGATCTTGCTATTTCTGCAATGCAAGATAATTGCCCATCCAACAAGATAATTTTTCTTTATATCGTTACTAAATATCTGTTGGAGGGAAGATTCACTACAAATCTTGTTCGGAGGTCGTTCAACAGAGATGACAACTGTAAACTGAGCCACAAACATATGGTATGCAGTCTAATTTGATTATTTATTGTTTTTATTCTACTGTATGCAGTTGATAAGTTCAGGCATAGTGTATGGTAACCATTGCTTATTTTGTGTTGATAACTGTTTTATTTCTTCCTAGGTAACCACTATTTTTCTACACGTGCCTTTACTTATCTTATGTTCATTTTTTCTGTAGTTTTGCTTTGCTGTCCTTCAGGAGCTAGGGACTAAAAAGGACCATATGGACCATTGGTACATGCTTTCTGTTAATATGCCTGCCAAAAGGTTTGAGATTCTTGACTCGCTCCGTGGTGAAGCTAATGTAGAAATGATTAAACATGTGACCAAGCTAATGGAAGCAATAAAGAAAATGTACATCGTCAATTATTCTGATTCTAGAAGACATATTGAAGATTTTGAGTCGATGCATGACCCTGTTCCGAATCAAGTTGACATGTTAGTTTTACGGTTACCATGGCATCATTTCTTTTCTGTTATTATATTAGTTTGTTTTGTACGCATGTAATTTTATTTTGGTTTTGTATAATCATTGATATTATATTTGTTTATTTTCTGTTTATTTTCTGTTTTTCAGCACTGATTGTGGGTTCTTCATGCTCAAGAACCTTGAATTGTGGAATGGAAGCATCGTGCCTTGTATTTCTCAAGATATGATGCCGGGAATTAAGAAAAAAATGACTTCTTTTTTGTTGAAACATCCTCGTAATGTTATTTTGAATTGGAGGTCACTTCTGGAAGAAAATAAGTTCCGAGGTATTTTTCCCAAATTATCCATACTCTTACATGTTTGTTATCCACACTCTTAAATGTTTGTTATCCTGTCATATTTCTATAAGTTATCCAGACTGTGTTATATAAGTTGCCCACCTTATACATGTTTTTCGTATATATGAGTGTTTTTTATGCTTTCTTTCTACTATCAATTTTGTTTGATAATTTTTCTATTAATTATTGTGAGGTATAATTTCAACATATAATTATGGATAACTGTAGTTTTTATCTACCTGATAACTTCTACTTGTATGCATGGGTAACTATTGTGTTTGTTGGTTGATAACTTGTAGTCATATGTCTGGATAACTTCTGTATTTAAATAGTATATTAATGTTTTTGTTGGGTAACCTTTACATATACGCATTGATAACTGTAGATTTAACCAATGGATAACCTTTATTTTTTTTGTATGCAATGATAAGTGTTATGTTAGGTGATGGATAACTTTACTCATATGCATGGATAACTTCTATGTTATCTGGTAGATAACTTGTACTCATATGCATTGATAACTTGTAAACCACAGAATGTACAGCATGAACTATCATACATAGAAACAACAAATATATCTTTTTCATTTTGTGTTACATAAACATTCTAGATTTGATATCCTAGGAGCTCAAACTTTTCCTGGCATTTGCAGATGGTGTGACCTTCTGCACCGCAGTGGCTGCATTTCTTTGATTTCTTTGTAGCAAGGTCTAGTGGATTTTTGTTTGCTATTTGTCGTGGTCGCCCTTTTGTTACTGACTTCTCCGGGTTCTGTATGTGCTTTGTTGATGACATGTGAGATCCCGATGTGCTTGTTGTTTGAAGTTCTGCATATTTGCTTGTTGACTGTGCCCTGTTTGGTGGGGCAGTTGTTGAAGGCGTCACGCTTGCGTCGTTAGGAGCACTAGACGATGGCATAGTAATCGCTTCATTTTCGGCCTCTCTTTTCGTCTTCTCTTCTCTTCTTTCTATCACATCTAGCTCTTGTTTCATTTCCTTCAAGTGTTTCCTAATGATTTTTTTTCCATCATCTGTCTTTACTCCTATCTTTGCAGCTCTGGCAAACTCTTGTCTCTATGATGCAAACACCATCATATTTCTTGAGTCTTCAGGCATCTCTTTCTTTCCTTGTTTATGTTTGTCATGTGGTTCAGCTAGGATAGTTTCCGCGTCCAATGTCCACCTTTTCAGGATGTACCTATCTGGGATTTGATGGACTTTTATATGCGTCATTACTTTTATAATGTGGCAGCATAGCATACCGTCATGATCGAATTTGCAGCAGTTGCATTCATATGTTCCTTCTTCCCAGTTTGCGAATTCCCTATAACTTATGTAACCATACTGTGGAACCGGTATCCCTATTATGCTCAGTTCAAACTGGTATCCGTTGAGGTGGTCGCATTGGTATGGCATGCTCTTTCGCATTTCGCTTTGAAACCTGAAGAAGATTTTTCTCGTGTATGCTTTTGCCATTTGTCTCTCCATAATGCTTCCACACCACCACTCCGGGTCTATCAAAGTTGTATCACACTCTGCCTTTAGCTCAACATTGTAAATCTTTTCTTGTACTGGCATGTACTGTTGTACAAACTCATAAATGGAGTTGATTGGTTTGACGTAATGCTTGAGCACTGTGTTTAACCCTTCCCCTCTTGCTGTGGTCTGAAGGAATAGGAAAAAAGTATGCATAAAGTACGCTGGTACCCAAACCTTTCTTTGTTCCCACAGTGAAAACAGATCCACATTGTCACGGACATTATTAGTATTTTTCATATGCATCCAAGCCTCCTCAAATTCCTCCGGTGACAAGTTGTTGTTCACACATGCATTGAAAGCGTCGAGCAGCTCTGAGTGGTTGGCCATGAATGTCCCTATTTTCTCAGTTGCATTCTGGATGACGTGCCATTTGCAATTCCTGTGAGTTGCATCCGTGAAAATAGCACTTATAGCACCACCCATGGCAGCATCTTGATCTGTTATTATATTTTTTGGTGCTAAGCCGTCCATTGCCAGTTTGAACATTTGAAACAGCCACACAAAGTTGTCCTTGAGCTCTCTATGCACGAACCCGTATCCAAACTGAACTGATAGTCCATGGTTGTTTATCCCAATAAATAGAGCGCATGGTAGTTTATATCGGTTTGTTAGGTAGGTAGTGTCGAACGATATGCAATCGTTGTATACAGACTTGTATGCTCTTCGTGATGCCCCGTCAACCCAAAACAAGTTCTTAATCCTGTCCTCTTCATCAAGTGTAAATTTGTAGAAGAAATATGGATCTTCTACCTTCATATTTTCTAAGTATGCCAAGGTGTCTTGCATGTCGTGGTGATTGTTTTCACTGCGAAAAGAAGCCCTTAGGTTTTCCACTCTTTTTCTATGTATGGCACATCATTAAGACTACCGTAGAAACTTGCCATCAGTTGCATCTGTCGGCATGTTTTGATGTTACATGCATGCAGCATCCGCAAGAACACCTTTTCTTCTGCTGGTATATTCCGGTGCAAACGCAAGAACCTTGTTAATGAAGGTTTTATTATTAGGGGATGGTTATGATCATCTGATGAATGCTGAACATACCACCATGCATCCTTTATCTTTATATACAAGTGTGATGTGCACCAAGTCCTTGGATGTGTATTTTTTTCCTCTTCTTAACACATGATTTTGGGTTCTGGGTGCCTTCCTTTTCTTCGTGAGGTTTACCAGCTTTTGTGCACACAAGATACGCCTTGTTTAGGTCATTTCTTACGTCTTTTCTTGACCAATCTATCCTTATTCCGAAACCCTTCCGCTGTGAGTACGCCCTGTAGTGTTCTCTAGCTGATTCAAAACTGTCAAAGCGCATTCCATTTGTTGGTGGTTGCGGTATGGAATGTACTTCATCTCTTGCAACATTATTATGTGCATTATTCTCCCCATCCTCATTTGAATCTGCTGTGTGTACTTCTGTTTCTTCGATTGTGCCACCCTCTGTTGTTTCTTGTGCATCTTGTTCAACTATAGTATACGTGCATTCATTGTCAGTATGTTCTTAAAATTGGACATCACCTGTTATGCAAATAAACACAAGTTATCATTTCTGTTTTTTTGCAGGAATGGGTATATATAATGAGAAGTCATGGATAACAACAGTTATAATAGGTGGGTAACTTTTTATACTAGCAAGTATTTTTGTAAACATGTCATGTGTATTTTGCAATGATATGCATGGATAACTTCTGCATATAGGCATGGATAATTGTAGCTTTAACGAGCGGATAACTTATACTTATGTTCCTGGATAACTGCATTTTTTAGCTAGTGATAACTTCTACCCATGTTTTTGGATAACTTTTGTAGCATGTAAGCATGTATAACTGTAGTTTTAGCTAGTGGGATTATTGTCCTAATTTTCTGCATATAAGCATGGATAACTTCTACTCATATTTATGGATAACTTCTGTATACAAGTATGGATAACTGTAGCTTTAGCCAGTGGATAACTTATGTACTTATGTTCATGGATAACTACATTTTTAGCTAGTGATAACTTCTACTCATGTTTCGGGATAACTTTTCTAGCATGTAAGGATGTTTAAATGTAGTTTTAGAGAGTGGATAACTTCTGCATATAAGGATGGATAAGTTCTGTTTTAGCTAGTTGATAACTTCTACATATAACTATAGTTTTATCTAGTGGATAACTTATGTTCTAGATAGTGGATAATTTCTGCATATAAGCATGGATAACTTATGTTTTAGCTAGTGGATAACCTCTGCTTTGTAAGCATGGATAACTTCTGTTTTAGCTAGTTGATAACTTATGCATATAAGCATGGATAACTTCTGTTTTAGCTAGTTGATAACTTATGCATGTAAGCATGGATAACTTCTTTTCTAGCTAGTTGATAACTTCTGCTTTGTAAGCATGTATAACTTATGCATGTAAGCATGGATAACTTCTATTTTAGCTAGTTGATAACTTATGCATTTAAGCATGAATAACTTCTGTTCTAGCTAGTTGATAACCTCTACATGCAAGCATGGATAACTTATGTTCTAGCTAGTTGATAACCTCTACATGCAAGCGTGGATAACTTATGTTTAAATACTGCTGGATAAGTTGATTGCATATAATCATCATACCTTCGTTTATAACTTGCACGATAGCATTTGTGTGTGAACCATCAACATGGTCTTCTTCTATTTCTTGATCTGGTTCTGCATTTAGGTCGATATCCATGGTTTCGGAGCTATTCAACCAAAATATTCATGATGTTAGAATATTTAGTTGTTAGGATGAAGAAATTAATAGGATATCATGTCTATTTAGTTGTTAGTTGTCCTAAATTAGATGTTTTTAATGTAGGGATCAACATATACTGTCAATGAAGCTTAGGATGATTGATATCTTATAGTTTGAACAAGATTGGACATATCTCAGATGCAAAACTAAGTAGTAGTTATAGATGATCTGTTTTTTGTTTAGATCCATGTTGTGCAATAGTATATTGTCATATTGAGAACCATATAGAGACGTTGCTACCAAAATCATGGTGAATTGAAGGTTTGATTTTGAGAAGTACCTGTTGTTTTTCCCTGTGTGTTCCTTTTTTTGCTTTTCAGTAGCAGGCGCTGGGCATCAAGGTGTTAAGGTGGAGCTGCAATGGAGTTTTTGGCTAGAGGATGAAGGCGATATGGACAGGTGAGTAATCGGGAGAGGGGTATAGCGCTAGATCTGGGAGGATTTCGTTTCTGTTCTGGTTTGGGGTTTTGCTTGGAGAGGAAGATGGTCCAGACCACAGCCAGCTGTCCTTCCCTTTTTGGACCTAGTCACACGACCGGGGTGGAAGGGGGCTTGCGCGGGGAGAGGGGTATAGCGCTAGATCTGGGGGATTTCGTTTCTATTCTGGTTTGGGGTTTTGCTTGGATAGGAAGATGGTCCAGACCACGCCACCCTTCCCTTTTGGACCTAGTCACGACCGGGTGGAAGGGGCTTATGCGACGCGAGATCGCTTGATCGCGGTCGGAACGCCCGCCAGAAACGCGTATTCTCAGGGCATCCGCCGGGTAGACGCGTCCTAGTTTTAAAGAATACTTCAGTTTTCAAACCTAGAAGTATTTAATACTTCAGTTTTTTCAGAAACCAAGGTATTCCCTTAATACTTTAATGCCAAACGTGGCCTTAATCTTCAACAAAAGGCAAGTCATCAGATCCGGACGTCTCATCTGAGCATTTGGCATGTGCATCTCCATCGTAGCTTAATAATCTACATCAAGAGCTACATACGTACCATCGTGGGCACTAGTCATGACGGCAACCGGGTGACAGGAGGATTAAGTAGCATCGCAGGAATACCTTAGCACTTCACTCTTCTATAGGTTTGAGGCAGCCACCAGCTATTGGACGATAGGTGGAGGAGACCATCACATTGCATCCATCGCGAGTGCACCGGTGGAAAACTGGCTTTTAGTCCCAGACCGTAACGGCCTCTAGTCCCGGTTTTGAACCCGGAACTGCCAAATCGGGACTAGAAACACCCCTCTCTAGTCCTGGCTCGCTATGGCCCGGGACAAAAGACGACCACATGGTTGTTTCTACGAGGAGGGGGGCGGAAACCCTTTAGTCCCGGATCATAACACCACCCGGGACTATAAGGCTTCCTGCCGTGGCAGAGAATTTATGTGTTTCTCTACCACGGTAGAGATATAATTTCAAACATATATTTTAGTACACTTATTCTACGCTACTACATACACAGTACACGCTGATGCATCTATATAATTAATATTCGATCCATCTTGCAAGCATACATATATTCAATCATATCAAAAGGAACAAATGTTTTGAAATTACATGGTCATTGATGATATATCATATCAACTATATGGAGACCACTAAGACATATCGAGTTCCGCGTCATCCACATAATATTCTCCATGTATATCAAGGACCTCCTTCAAATCCCACCAATTCCTATTGAATTGCTCGTACGCGTTGTTTTGGCTCTAGATTCTCCTGCAAATCGTGAATATAATGTGAATCAGCTTTACGCTCACTGGTCAACTCGTGAATGTACTCGCAGATGAAGAATCCACATAAATGAGATCCCGGTGGCTGCTATAAACTTTTTACCGTTTTATAAGTTAGCTCCTCTTTAAATAGACCTGGTATTTTCTGTATGAACTGTGTCCAACACTTGCTGGGAAAAGAAAATGAACAAAGGAGTTATTAGTTACTTGATATCAGGAAATGAACGAAAGAGTCCGATATAATACGATAATGATTGAAATTACTTATGGAGCATTGCTTTCATGTCACTCCAGTTCTCTTGGTCCCAACTTAATGAGTCATGGACTTCAACTAAGGACTTATCAACTTGAATGTTTAGCATGATTCGGTGGAATCTGCGGATGTTTACATAAGCATACATACATAGCTCATCAATTACACTTAATATCGAGTAAGCAAAAATAAAATGTGTACAAGATAGAAACAATCACTTGAAGTTGTAAGGAAATAGTATTTCCTTAACAAAATGTCATATGCACTTAGACCAAACCGTAAACTCCTTGCGTCATCTGCAAATTCCAGGTACTTTCTATCGATTTTTCATTCGACCACGGTGGGTGTCTCAACATCCCGCCTGACTTACATTCCTCTTTATACCATCGCAACAACTTGGTGTGCTATTTGTTTCTGAATAAAGGTTTCAACCGTGGTATTATAGGAGCATACCATGTCACCTTGGCAGGAACCCTCTTCTGGGGGGCTCGCTCTCAATGTCACCAGGGTTATCTTGTCTGATCTTATACCCAAGTGAAGTGCATACCAGGCATGCATCCAAAATCTCGTACTCCTCACCGCGGTAGAGGATGCAGTCATTAGGGCATGCATGTATCTTCTGAACCTCTAAACCTTCTTTGCTTCGTACGTACTGGCAGGCTATAAGTTATCTTTTGAAAACATATTCTTCATTATTTTCAGCAACTTTTCAAATGAGGAGTCAGGTATAGCACACCCTGCCTTCCATTACAGCAATTCCAGTGTCTGCCTAGATTTTTCAGACCATTTTCGTAATTTGGGTACAACAAATTTTTGTGATCCTCTAACATGCGATTGAACTTCTCCCTCTCATTTTCATTTTCACGGTCTCTTCGTGCATCGGCAATGGTCCGACCAAGATCATCAGCGGGCTCATCATGTGTCTCTTCTTCAGCCTCCCCTTTAGCTCTCCCCATGGAAGTATCTCCGTACTCAGGGAAACCATGATAGTTGTCATCCTCCTCCTCTTCTTCATTGTCTTCCATTATAACCCCTCTCTCTCCATGCTTGGTCCAACAATTATAACTGGACACGAAGCCGGACTTCAACAGGTGGCTGTGAAGGGTTTTTGAGTCGAGTAATCCTTGATACCTACATCCACTACATGGACAGAATACAAAACCATTCCGCTTGTTTGCATCCAACACGGATGAATTCATGCACGCCATTAATGAACCCGCTAGAGCGCTTTCGAAGACTATACATCCATTCCCGGACCATCTGCATTATAGTAAAAGCATATCAAAAACCATTACACAACATCAGAAATAGAGATCAATGGCCAATTTAATATAAGTTATAATGAGAGCTTCTAGAGCATTAATTTTGAATTTTGAAAAATTTATATGCACCAATTTGTGAATTGGAGAAAGTAATTAAAATGATAAATGTGAAGTTTTTTATTATTGTTCTATCAGTGAAAACCTCATTCCATTCTAAGCTCTGAAACTCTAAAATTACACATTTTAATTTTCAGTAATTCTCTGCCTAATCAAAATTTTTTACACATTTCAAAATCCTCTACTTCTAGAGCATGCATGCTAATCCATATATCTACTTCTAGAGCATTGAGCTAAAGTAGCAATAAGAGATGAAAGGATGAAGTTCTAACCTTTTAAAATTTTGGATTTAGGGGTTACAAACTAAATCTTGACAAATCTTGAGAAAAAATGGCATGAACTTGGCTTGCTTTTTTGAGTAAAATGGCCACCATGGCTGTAGACATGAAGCTGCATTTATATGGAGGAACAACTAGTCACGAGCCGTGATACGACCTAGTCCCCGAAAAGAGAAGCTGTCCGGCTCTAGGTTTCTAATCCCGGGCCGTATTACGGACCGGGACTAGAATCTATCTCGATTACTAGCCGTTGGAGGCGTTACGGCCCGGGACTAGTGCTAACACTAGTCCCGGTTCGTAACAAACCGGGACTAGTGACGGTTCTGACTTCGAACGGAAGGGGTGTTTTCCAGTAGTGGTGTTTAGTTCCATTGGTTCTCCAAAAGCAACCTACTCATCTAGCAGTGTTTAGTTCCATCTGGCCCGCCGATGATTCAACAATTTTCTAATCTTCATATATAAACCACGCTAAGATATTATTAGTAAAGCTACAGACGCACTAATTATTAACTTCTGTAGTGGTACTATGTGAAGACCTAAAGTAGAATATTCAAGAATTCACAAAAGGAAAATAACACTCAAGAGATACTGCTCATAAAGTTGCAACGACCATTCACCACAGGCTAAAATAAATCTATCTGTTCCAAGAGTTCCATGCACATCGAGCCTTTCTTTCAACCATTTTTACGCTAGGACCTATTTGTAAGTTTTAAGAAGTTTCAGAGAATCATGCATGTATGTAAAAGATAGGCAAACATACATATATATACATGTGTGAAATTTGGTTAGAAAATATAAATCATTTTGAAGCTACGTCTAACAAATTTGGTAGCAAGTTAAAGTAAATGTGAAGTAATAATAGTTTTATAGAGGACACAGACGATCATATTAATATTAAAAAAACTAGGATCTATTTCTATGGTCCTATCTATGTACGACCTTTTCACAATTTTGGAGGACTTTAAAATATTTTTGTTTTCTAACATACAAATATTATAGTCATATGATGCTGGAATTATTTTTGCCCTCTTGTTATCCAAAGAGAAACAAAAATTCGGGTCTGATTCCTGTTCTCCAATGTACCCCATCTGATGATAATTTCCTTTTTTTCCTCGAGATCGAGATTGGGGGATTAGGGGAGGTGATTTTATTTTGACGCGATGAATAGAGAGGAGAGAGATGATGGGGAGTACTAGGTAAAGTATGAACTTGTGAAAATTGAGCTCAACGCCTCGCGACCGTCAAACCCATCTCTCCCTCCCCGCTGTTAGATCTCATGCCCGATGCCCTATTTTACATCATCTGAACTTTTGCGTGTGCCCTATTTTGCATCATCTGGACCATGTGCCCTACATTTCGTCCCCTATAACCAAAAAAGTGGTGCCCTAAAATGATCTAGCAAGGTTTCTATTTTGCATCACCTGCTGGAGATGTCTTATACCTCATCACCGTTGGTGGTTGCTTGGTGTCTTGGCATGCCTGGATTGGTCGGATTTGGTGCAAACAATGGTGCTAGTGGTGATTTGAACCTTTTGACAAGCCGACTCATGTGGAGCCGGTGATATCTTGGCGTAGCATCACAAATGTTTGAATATTGAATGTTAATAGAGAACGATATTATAAAGCATGACATGCTGAATGTTCCTCTGGATTTAAATTCAGATTAATTTTGAGCCATTTAAGTCTTCACTTGATTCGGGATATTTAATTCTGAACTTGACAAACATGACCCACCTTGTGCCCTTGGATTTTTCGAAAGCATCTAGGTAATAGTTTGGTAAGCCCGGTTCTGCTACTGTTTCCCGTCGTGTTTTTCTCCTTCCCGCCGATTCCGCCATAGTTTGCCGTCTTGTTTTCTCCTTCCCACCCTCTCCCGCCGGAGCGGCTGCCCTCCTATAAAAATGGGGCAAGCCCATGGATCACAGGCGCACAAAACAACACAATGTATGGCTGTCTCCCCACCACCTGGAAGATGCTCCTCGCGGCCGCTACCCTGTGCCATAGGAGCTACAGCTGCAACCAGAGGAAGACGATGATGACGGACTAGACTGGTTAGACGAGCCCGCGGAAGAGTCACTGGGTCAGTGGGGTATCTTCACCGACATATAGTACACACGCGCCTTGGAGGCTCAATAGGCCGCCACTGAAGAATAGTTTGACTTCAGCGACTACTACGCGCAGGCGGAGGCTCTCGTCGACCACCGGGCGCTTAAGGAGTCATCGCGCCACGTGGCTTGCAAACAATGGGTGCGTGAGATCCGCACACGTGAAGAGAAAGGTTTCGCTGAAGAGCCCTTCCTCCTACAGACTAAGGTGACGGTGGAGGTTGGCACTCGTCGGGGGACCTTGGGCAACGAGATGTCCTCCTTGGTAGCAACAGTGGCAGCGGACAAAGAGGAACCGCCACCATGCAGGGTCTTGTGAGGACATGGAACACCTTTCCACGGAGAGACACCAGCAGCATCACGCCGAGACAGCGAGGAGTCCGAGGGAGCTATGGTTGGAGGATCGAGCCGACTTTGATGTCGGGATGTAGATTTCCTATTGTATCTTTGACGTTGGGCATATTCCACTCGTCGTTCGTAAGATGGATTTTGGGACGTTCTTCAATGTTGTTGCGATTTACGTTGTTACGATTGGAGTTGTCGAGGCTGGCAATGTTCCCATCCTTAGGGTTCACGCGAGCGCCATCGCTGGCGTTGGTGTTGATGACGACGCACATGTAGAGGTTAGTGATGCGGCTCGGTTACTGTAGATCCCGGTGGGAAACCCCAAGAGAAAGGTATGATGAGCACAACATCAAGTTTTCCCTCAGTTGTTAAACCAAGGTTATCGAACCAGTAGGAGAAAGGAAACAACTTCCAAGGTGTTGCTAGCAACATGGAAACTGCACAACACAACCACAATACTTTGCCAAAACTTACAGAGAGATTGTCAAGCTTACCAGTTTGCTGAAAACTAAGGATTAAACGTATAGTGTTGTAGCATCCCATTTGTCTAACAACTGTAATGCTACTTGGTTTAGTAATATAATGGCTACTTCATATATATAATTGTTTCATCATCATTATATCATGCTCATGTCATCATGCCACCTTGCATTTAAGCATCATATAAAACCCTTTTTGTGTTGGTTCTTCTCTCATATGCATTATCAATTGTATTTGTCTCTTGATATTGTATTTGGATATTGATATATTGTTTAAATGCCCAAGTTGAGTTGGGGGCATATCTTTTATTCCACTCCACCACCTTTCTTTCACCACCTTATAATTCCACCATTCCATTATCCATGAGCTTGTATTCTATTTTATTTTGGTATTTAATCTAGCTCATGGGAGATAGGATGGATCTAATTCTAATTTCTTTTGCTTGACCTTTATTCCATATTTGGGAATGCATGGAAATAAATGCCATGGGATTTAATTTTGCTCTCACAAAATCAATTGTGGCATCTACTATTCATGCATGGGCCATGCAAGAACTACCACATCTAAGTCATTTGGATTTTATTTGAAATTCTTTGAGTGGATCATTCTCTCACCTCTCTCCCTCTCCTTCTTTTGCTTGATCTAGCTAGATGCATGCAAGTATCTAGACCTTTTCCCTCACCCCTTTCTTTTGTCACTCTTGTTTTGGTTTTTTTCAAATCCTATCTAGCTACACCACCCCCTCTCACTTATCCTCTCCCCTAAACCCTAGCCTCTCTCTAACCCTAACCCAAGCTCTAACCTAGCTACATACCCCTCTCTCCTAAACCCTAGTTCATCTAACCTTAACCCGAGCCCCCTCCTACCCTAGCTCCATGACACACCCCTCCTCTCTCTCTCTCTCGCCTTGCAGCCCCACTGCCACCCTCTCTCCCTAACCACCCCATCTACCCTCCCTAGCCAACCCTAGCTCCTAACCGAGCTACACCCGACCCTAGCCCGAGCCTCCCTCTCCTCTCTCCTTTACTTCTCCGCCAAGCGTGCCACATCGAGCCTCCCATCCTTGGATGCTCCCGCCCACCTGGAAGCCCCACCCGTGCCTGCCTCCCCTCTAGCTCGAGCACATGGGTGGAGGAGGAAAAGGTGGCCGAAGCCACCTTTATCACCACCACCTCCCCACGGCACCCCTCTCCTCTTACGTCCTTATCCACCCCTCTCTCTCGCCTTCTGCCTCCCCCAGATCTCCCTGTGGCCTTGCCTCTCCTCCCTTTCTTTCCACCGCCACTACCTCTCTCATGCCGCCGCCAAGATTCTCGCCACGATCCAGCTGCAGCACACAAGGAGGTGGATGGAAGGTCGAGGAGGTCCTCGCAGCTGCCCCCAGACACGCCAGGAGGAGGAGGATCCTGTGCTCGCCAGATCGACGCGCTCCGACGAACCCTAGCTCACGGAGCGCTCTGCGTCGACGATCCGCCCGCCTCGATCCAACACCGCTGACCACCTCGCGGTAAGCCCGCACCTAGACACCTCGCGGCCACTGCTGCTTCACAGACACGCCGATCGCTCGTCGAGCACGCTTCAGCACCGACGAAGCGCATCTGCTTCGCTTCCCACGTCGCGCAAACCTTTAGCCACGCCACAAAGAATCGCTAACTCCCTAGCTTTACCGCAGCTGCTCCTCACACAAGACGCTAGGGTCCCCGGATCGAACCACAGGCGCCTGTTTCCTCTGCCGTCATTGGCCATTTAAAACGCGAAGAAAAAAAAGATCACGTGGCTTTTCTCGAAAACTCCTTTCCTTTTGATTCCTCAACCCAGCCCCTCTCTTCGTGGCTTTTTGTAAAGGCACCCACGCTTTTTCCATCCTCAACCCATGGTCCTCAACCCACTGTCCTATGCCCAGTCCGGGTGGCCCACCACACTGACTGTGGCTAAGTTAGCTAGTAGAAAAGCTTTTCTGCTTTCTGCTTTAATTCAAATCTTTTCAAATTTAATTCAAATTCAAAATTCAAATCAGATTTATAATAACTTTTAAAATACAAATCCAAATAATACAAATGATATATGTTTTTAGATCAGAAAAATGTGAGGATTTCAACTATGCCTTCCAAAATATATTTTGGGCACTTAAAATTTCAAGTTGAATTAAATTACAATAAAATGCCCTTTTCTTAATTAAGTAATAACTTTTGATTTATAACTCCAAATTTGACAAATGACATGTCTAAAATGATTAGCTCGACGAGACCTTTCTTTTTATGCATTCCATGTTCTGTTTTGCAGCATGCATCATATAAATATAATGTAAACAGCAACTAATATGAGGATAAAATATGGCCAAAACTCAATGAAATGTTTATTTCTTGTATTCTACACCTCACCCATGCCATGCTACATTATTGCCATGCAACTTGTGCATCATTCATCATGGCATGATTGTTTGCTTGTCGCATTTTATTCATATGCTTGTGCACTGTATTTATGTTGGCCCTTGTTTGTTTGGTTCTTCTTCGAATAGACGAAAGGGGATATATCAAGAGACCTGTGAGCACTACCCATCCTTCTCTCGCTTCAATCGAGGCCAGCAAGCACTACCACATGCTTATGCATATATAGTACCTATTGCCTCTATCTTATTCTTGCATCATTGAGTCGCGATTGCATTAAATGAATCCCAAGTATTGCATAGCCTTTACTTTTAAACCCCACCGTAGCTTGTTCCTCCATCCCATGAGCCATTACTACAGAGTTGTTTGAGCCATGCGAGTCGAGAACAAAGATGTAGGGTATGTGAGTGTCCGATGGATAACGAGGTACCTAAACAACTTAACCCGAGTAGTATGGGATAACTAATGAAAGTGGCACCGTGAGCAATATCTGCTATTTGGTTTTTCGTGCTCACTTGTGTCCCGAGGACCCCGAGTACTTGATTCCTGTTCCTTGAATATTCGCGCTATCCACATCCGGAGGCTTATGGGACCCCCGAGCGAGCTTGATTCATTCTTATTTCTTGGGGCCACAAACTAGTTTGAGATTTTATTTACTATCCTGCACTTATGCCATACTTTATCGCTTTATTTAAATTGTGCGAGGTAATCGACCAGATCGTTTAGGATCGACACGATTTCGCAGTATCGACAAGCCCACCACACTTTCGGGTTCCCGATCGTTCTACCGTCCACCCAAACCTTGAGTACGTTTGAGTCACTAACTTCGCTATGGGTAGCTTAATGGGTGGCCTGAAATATTTCTGAATCCTGTGATTGCTTTGTCGTGAAAGCCTCGTTGGGTTTTGATTTGGTTTTTCCGAGGTTGATCGAGTGTGTGTTGCTATTTGTGCACCCCTGCTGGGTAAAAACTTTCTGAAAGCCGTGTCCGCGGTTATGGACGACTTGGAGCACAGTTTATCGATCATAGACAAGCATAACTAAAGTACCGCTTTTAATTGACTAAGTAATTGACTAGTAATTAGTGCAATACTCATGGAATGGATAATAAAACTGCCAACGGATGGGGGGTTGTTCGTCCGCTTCCTCGTTGGTAAGCGAGGAGGAGGATGGATCTGTGGATATTACTGTTATAACTGTTGTCATTAATTCACGGACATCCGTCTAACCTTGGTTAGGTGGATGGTTAGCGATTATCTATAGAATTGTTAGGGTTTACCTTTTGCTGCAATTGCGTCACCCCAGGTTGTGTCCCCTTTAGAGGCATAAAGACTTGCTGAGCCCCTAGGGTCTCACACGATAAATTATTTGATTCAGATGAACAGGTACACTCACGAGATGGATACTGGGTGGAGGAGACGGATGATGTGGGCAACGATCATTCGGTGTAGAGATTCCGGGAACGGGGATCCATGAGATCTGTGGGCGAGATGTGTTTATTTATGGGGCATCTTATGCCGATTTGCTTCTTATCCGTACTCGGATCTTGTTTGCCGCTTCCGCCTGATACTCTGATGTTTGATGTATGAGGAGCTATCCTAAACTATTATATCTATCTAGGATATTTGGATCTTGCCGATATGCTGCAATATTTCTATTTCTTTTAGATGGAATGACTCTGATGTACTGTTGTATGGTGGCTTGCATACATACTCATTTGTGTATGTAGTTGATCCCTTCGCCTGCCGATTACGCCGCCCGTTCTTGTCCCGATGTTTGGAAGTGGTTGGGACGGCCGCAAGTTCTACCTGTGAGTGGCATTTGGGCCCCATCGTACTATTTCAACCACTTCCGCTCATCTAGGCTTGTAACTAGGAGCGTAATTCACCGAGGTATTTACAATTGGTATCAGAGTCATCCCGCCCTTCAGGGTCTCAGCCAAATGGTCGTTGTCAGTCTAGCAAATATTTTGGTAGTTATGTATACTAGGGAAAAACAAAACGCGAGAGTAGGACTGCTTCCACTTTTCTTCTTACCCACCCACCCACCCTTTTCTGGTAAGGAAGCGTAACGTTTTCAATCCTCTTCTTAAAAGTTCAAACTAGGATTCACGTGTTCTGGGTTTCCGTAGTACCATAGGTTGTGTGTGAGTGTGTGTGTGTGTGTGTGTGTGTGTGTAATTCCTTGTCTATCTGTTGCATCCAAGTTGTTATCACAATCGGCCTCTTGGTTATCAACTGTTGGTACATTCCATACCGACAGGCTTTTGCAAACCGACGCGATCTATCTGATTCGTTGTACACCGCCGCGATCTGTCTTACTCTTTGTTATCCGACGTTATCTTGTTTGGGGTGTTCGTTTCCGTAGTTACCAATCTTTAGGTTCATCGTGAGAAGAAGGGGTTAGGATATGTGTTCTACTTATTCATGTGCGGAGTAATGCTTTGAGTGCGGGATGGAGTCGCGACCATACCACTACTCCTATCATTCGCTTTTGTATATTGAATTGGTAGAGTCACTAATCTTGATTCGTTAAGTGATTTTACGCATCTATTGGTATTTTAATGCCGAAATTGCGGAAAATTTTTCTTTGATATATCTGTGTACCACACTCCTTTTCAGTCGTGTGCGATATGCTTAATATCTTCTAGGTGCTTTGTACTTTGTTGATATTTTAATATCATCTTAGTGAATTGTATCCTTTAATCTTGAGTAATTCCATCTTGGTACTATTTTGGATTATTATCATTCTCCATTATAGTACTGACTTGTGTTTTATATCAATCACAGGATGGCTCCACCACGCCGTTCTGATGAGGACATACCACTGAATCGGGTCCGTTGTCAAACATCGCCAATGCCTTGGCGGAATGCACAGAACCAACGGCGTTTGAAGAGAGTGTTCGGAGGAATGAGTTTGCTCCGCTACCTCCACCTCCCAAGCGAGGAGACATCAAAAGCTTCCTGAAGTTCAACCCACGCCAATTTGATGTTTCTGATCGACCACTTGATGCTGATGATTGGTTGCGTGAGATGTCAAGGCTACTGGAGACTGCTGATGTTCCTGAGCAAGAATGGGTAAAGTGTGCTACTCACCTTCTGAAGGGAGATGCAGCTCTCTGGTGGGAGAATTACCTGAAGGCAAACTGCACTGGTTTTCAGCCTACTTGGGAACGGTTCACTGGAGCGTTCAAAGAGCAGTATCTGTCAGAAATTGTCATGGAAAGGATGAAGGAAGTGTTTCTCAACCTCAAGTAGGGAAATGACAATGTCAATACCTACATCAGGAACTTCATGAACCTTTCTTGTTATGGTGGCGATGAGATCTCCGATGACAAGAAGAAGCAAAAGAGGTTCCGGCAAGGGCTCAATGCATCGATTAAATATGCAATCACACATGCAAGGCCGGCGTCTTTTCTGGAACTTCAGCATACATCTCTGCAGGAAGAAGCAAGTAAGCAAGTGTTTGAGGAGTCAAAGAAACACAACCGTGATGCACCAAGCTCTTCAGCTATGTCAACTCCTTCTAAGCGTCGTGTTTGGGTTCCTAACACCCCACCGTCGCTCCCGGCTCCACCAAGACCTGCAAGCTACGCGGCAAGGCCACCAAACTTCCTCACTGCTGCTATGGGGCTACAACCACCACTACCCTGGAGGCGTCATGGAGTCCTCGCTACGTTGCTCCACGTCCACCGGTGCTTGTTTCACTTATGAGACACTGGCATCAATCGAACTGTCCTGAAAAACAAAGCTCTTCCTCCACCACCTCCAAGATCGGGCAAGCTCTCCTATGGTTCGTGCACCACCACCGGGCTCTCAACATCAACACCAAGCCCGGTTCATCGTTGCTCGTGCTAACTGGTCAACGCCATTGCTCAAGTGAGCATGCACCGAGTTGTGATGGGTATGCTTCCGTTAACTCAGTCCGCAAGAGTTTTGTTTGATTCGTGCATCGCATTCGTTTGTTTCTCACAAGTTTGCAAATGAAAATGAGTTAGCTATGGTTCCTCTCCTCAAGCGGTTAATGGTCCTTTCTCCTGGAGCAAACATGAGGGCTACTCATATCAGCCATGGCAATCAAATTGAGATTGGTGGCTCTTCGTTCTCGGCGTCCTTAATTGTTCTGGGCAATTCTGACATTGATGTCATCTTGGGCATGGATTGGTTGACAAGAATGCAGCTGTGATTGATTGTCTTTGACGCCGGTTTCTCAAGATTCAAGGCCATATAGTCTATTCTCCAAGTCCGACTCGCTATCCAAATTTTCTCTTTGGCAGCTCAATGATGATGCTATGGAAGCTATTCAGAGTGTTCCGTGGTCCGTGAGTTCCCGGATGTCTTTCCCCAAGAGTTGCTGTATGCCTCCGGATCGTGAGGTTGAGTTTGTAATTGAGCTTGAACCGGAACGGCTCCTATCTCCAAGCGGCCTTATAAAATGGGTCCTTGAGTTGGCTGAACTCAAACGCGCGACTTGATGAACAAGAGAAGTTGGGTTTCATTCAACACAATACTTCTTCTTGGGGTAGCCCAACAATCTTTGTGAAGAAGCGGGACAGGACTGATAGACTTTGTGTTGACTATCGGGCTCTCAATGCTAAAACCATCAAGAATAAATATCCCCTTCCGCGGATTAATGATCTCTTCGATCAGCTAGCTGGAGCTGTGGTATTCTCTAAGCTTGACTTGAGAAGTGGTTATCATCAAATCAAGATTCGCAAGGAAGATGTTCCTAAAACAACTTTCACCACCCGCTATGGCCTGTATGAGTACACGGTCATGTCCTTCGGTCTCACCAACGCACCTGTTACCTTCTCGAGGCTTATGAACTCGGTTTTCATGGAGTATCTTGATAAGTTTGTTGTGGTCTATCTGGATGACATCCTAGTCTATTCTAAGTCAAAGGAAGAACATGAAGAACACCTTCGGTGTGTCCTAAACAAGCTTCGTGAGAACCGCTTGTATGCAAAGTTCTCCAAGTGTGAGTTTTGGCTGCCTCAAGTAACCTATCTTGGTCACGTCATCTCTGCCAAGGGCATTGCAGTCAACCCGGAAACTGTGAAGACAATTGTTGAATGGCTTCCTCCTGTTAATGTCAAAGAAGTGCGGAGTTTCCTTGGTTTGGCTAGTTATTGTCGTCGCTTCGTTTAGAACTTTTCGAAGATAGCAAAGCCTCTTACCGATATCCTCAAGAAAGGCAAGAAATACCTTTGGACTCCTGCATGTCAAGCAAGCTTTGAGACACTCAAAGAGAAGCTCACTTCCACACCAGTCTTGGTTCCTCCGGACACATCTAAGCCTTTCCACATATTCTGTGACGCCTCTTTGCAAGGATTGGGTGCGGTCCTTATGCAAGAAAAAAAAGTTATTGCTTATGCCTCTCAACAGTTGAAGACGCATGAGATCAACTATCCTACACATGACCTCGAGCTCGCAGCAGTTGTCTTTGCTTTAAAACTATGGAGGCACTACTTGCTTGGCAACCGCTAGAAATCTTTTTCGATCACAAGAGTCTCAAGTATATCTTCACTCAGCCGATCTCAACCTTCTAGAGGAGGTGGATTGAAGCAATCAATGATTTTGATTTGACCATCAACTACACTCCGCAAAGCTAATGTCATGGCCGATGCTCTCACCGCAAAGCTTATGTCAATAACCTCATGATGGAAGAACAATGACCTCTCTTGTGCGAGGAATTCCACCAACCTTGAAATTGTGGAACAAGGGTATCTCCGAACCTTCTAGCAACCTCTCTTGGAAGAAAAGGTTCGCTCTCGTTAGCTTGGTGATCCGCACACCAGAAAGATCATCTCCAAACTTCAGCTTCCGAAGTATGAGTCCTTCCACGTCGATGATCAAGGCACGCTTTTCTTTGAACACCGGATGTTTGTTCTGAACTACCCGGGTTTGAGAGAGCAAGTTCTCAAGGAGGCGCATGATTCTGTTCTTTCTATCCACCCTGGCAGCACAAAGATGTACATGGACTTGAAAACACAATATTGGTGGCATGGATTGAAATGATATTGTGCCAAGTATGTCTCGGAGTGTGATGTCTGCCGCAGAGTGAAAGCTGTCCATCAGAAACCTTTCGGTCTTCTACAGCCATTGAAACCCCCGGAATGGAAATGGGAGAAAGTAGAGATGGACTTCATCACTGGTTTTCCAAGGTCGCAGAAGGGTAACAATGCAATCTTTTTTGTCATTGACAGGCTTTCTAAAGTGGCTCACTTCTTCCCCGTCAAGGAAACAATTTCTGGAATTCAGTTGGCTGAGCTCTATATCAACATAATAGTCTCTCTGTATGGGGTTCCGCTTGAGATCAGTTCAGACCGTGGGAGCATCTTCACTTCCAAGTTCTGGGAAAGTTTCCAAAATGCTTTGGGAACAAAATTGAACTTCAAAGACAGCTTACCACCAACGCAAGGACAAGTTGAAAGGATCAATCAGATTCTAGAGGATATGCTTCGTGCTTGCGTCATCTCTTTTGGCATGAAGTGGGAAGAATGTCTTCCTTATGCTGAATTCTCTTACAACAATAGCTTCCAGAAAAGTCTGAAGATGGCACCATTTGAGGATCTCTATGGCCGCAAATGCAGAACTCCGATTGGTTGGTCGGGTGCAGGAGAAAGAATATGGTTTGGCCCTGACATTGTAACTCAAGCGGAGGAGAAGGTGCACATCATTCTTGAAAATCTGAAGATTGCTCAAAGTCGCCATAAGAGAAATTATGATCGAAAGCACACGGACATGGTGTATGTCCCTGGTGATCTCGTTTACCTTCGTGTCACTCCCATGAAAGGCACGCACCGTTTTGGTATCAAAGGAAAGCTGGCTCCTAGATACATCGGTCCATTCAAAATTCGTGGAAGAAGAGGAGAAGTTGCTTATGCTCTTGAGCTCCCGGAAAGACTCAAGGTCCATGATGTTTTCCACATCTCTCAACTCAAGAAGTGCTTCAAGGATCCCGGCAGGACCGTGGATCATGAGCTAATCAATCTCCAAGAAGACCTGTCTTATCAAGAACACCCCACAAAAATCCTTGAAGTCGCAGAAAGAAGGACTCGCAACAAGTCCATCAAGTTCTGCAAGGTGCAGTGGTCGCACCATTCCGTTGATGAAGCCACTTGGGAGCGTGAAGATGAGCTCCGTGCCAACTATCCTACCCTCTTTGAGTCTTCTTCTTCTTCCTAGAATCTCGGGGCGAGATTCCTGTTTAGTGGGGGAGAGTTGTAGCATCCCATTTGTCTAACAACTGTAATGCTACTTGGTTTAGTAATATAATGGCTACTTCATATATATATAATTGTTGCATCATCATTATATCATGCTCATGTCATCATGCCACCTTGCATTTGAGCATCATATAAAACCCTTTTTGTGTTGGTTCTTCTCTCATATGCATTATCAATTGTATTTGTCTCTTGATATTGTATTTGGATATTGATATATTGTTTAAATGCCCAAGTTGAGTTGGGGGCATATCTTTTATTCCACTCCACCACCTTTCTTTCACCACCTTATAATTCCACCATTCCATTATCCATGAGCTTGTATTCTATTTTCTTTTGGTATTTAATCTAGCTCATGGGAGATAGGATGGATCTAATTCTAATTTCTTTTGCTTGACCTTTATTCCATATTTGGGAATGCATGGAAATAAATGCCATGGGATTTAATTTTGTTCTCACAAAATCAATTGTGGCATCTACTATTCATGCATGGGCCATGCAAGAACCACCACATCTAAGTCATTTGGATTTTATTTGAAATTCTTTGAGTGGATCATTCTCTCACCTCTCTCCCTCAACTTCTTTTGCTTGATCTCGCTAGATGCATGCAAGTATCTACCTTTCCTCACCCTTCTTTTGTCACTCTTGTTTTGGTTTTTTTCAAATCCTATCTAGCTACACCACCCCCTCTCACTTATCCTCTCCCCTAAACCCTAGCCTCTCTCTAACCCTAACCCAAGCTCTAACCTAGCTACATACCCCTCTCTCCTAAACCCTAGTTCATCTAACCTTAACCCGAGCCCCCTCCTACCCTAGCTCCATGCCACACCCTTCCTCTCTCTTCTCTCTGCCTTGCAGGCCCCACCTGGCCACCCTCTCTCCCTAACCACCCCATCTACCCCTCCCCTAGCCAACCCTAGCTCCTAACCGAGCTACACCCGACCCTAGCCCGAGCCTCCCCTCTCCTCTCTCCTTTCCTTCTCTCTGCCAAGCGTGCCCCACATCGAGCCTCCCATCCTTGGATGCTCCCTAGCCCCACCTGGAAGCCCCACCTGTCTCCCCTCCACTGAGCACATGGAGGGAGGAAAAGGTGGCCGAAGCCACCTTTAGCACCGCCACCTCCCCACGGCACCCCCTCTCCTCTTATGTCCTTATCCACCCCTCTCTCTCGCCTTATGCCTCCCCCAGATCTCCCCAGGTCCATGCCCTCTCCTCCCTTTCTTTTCCACCGCCACCGCCTACCTTCTCTCGGCCGTCACAAGACTTCGTCGCCGCCGATCCAAATTGCAGCACACAAGGAGGTGGATCTGAAGGTCGAGGAGGTCCTCGAGCCGCCTCAGACACGCCAAATGAGGAGGAGAGCCCTGTGCTCGCCAGATCGACGCTGCTCGACGAAACCCTAGCCGGAGCTGCCTCAAGGTCGATGATCCGCTGCGCCGCCCGATCCAACACCGCTGACCACCTCAAGGTAAGCCTCACCCTAGACACCCTCGCGCCACCGTCGCTTCGACACGCCGATCGCTGCCGAAAGCACGCTTCACAGAAAGGCCAAGGCTTCTCGCCTCCCACGTCACTAAACCTTACCTAGCCGTGCCACGAACCTCGCCAACTCCCTAGTTTCCTACCGCTGGCTCACCGCTACAAGACGCCAGTCCCCGGATCGAACCACGGCGCCTGTTTTCTCTGCCGCTGTCATTGCCGGGCCACGAAACGCGAGAAGAAAAAAGATCAAGGTGGCTTTTCTCGAAACCCCTTTCCTTTTGATTCCTCAACCAGCCCTCTCTTTAGGGCTTTTTGTAAAAGGCACCCACGATTTTTCCATCCTCAACCCATGTCCTCAACCCACTGTCCTATGCCCAACAAAGTGGCCCACCACAATCCGTGGCTAAGTTAGCCTGAGTAGAAAAAGCTTTTCTGTTTTCTGTTTTAATTCAAATCTTTTCAAATTTAATTCAAATTCAAAATTCAAATCAGATTTATAATAACTTTTAAAATACAAATCCAAATAATACAAATGATATATGTTTTTAGATAAGAATAATGTTTGGATTTCAACTATGCCTTCCAAAATATATTTTGGGCACTTAAAATTTCAAGTTGAATTAAATTACAATAAAATGCCCTTTTCTTAATTAATTAATAACTTTTGATTTATAACTCCAAATTTGACAAATGACATGTCTAAAATGATTAGCTCGACGAGACCTTTCTGTTTATGCATTCCATGTTCTGTTTTGCAGCATGCATCATATAAATATAATGTAAACAGCAACTAATATGAGGATAAAATATGGCCAAAACTCAATGAAATGTTTATTTCTTGTATTCTACACCTCACCCATGCCATGCTACATTATTGCCATGCAACTTGTGCATCATTCATCATGGCATGATTGTTTGCTTGTCGATTTTATTCATATGCTTGTGCACTATTTATGTTGGCCCTTGTTTGTTTGGTTCTTCTTCTAATAGACGAAAGGTGGATATATCAAGAGACCCGTGAGCACTACCATCCTTCTCTCGCTCAACTGAGCTGCCAGGCAAGCACTACCACATGCTTGCGTACATATAGTACCTATTGCCTCTATCTTATTCTTTCATCATTGAGTCGCGATTGCATTAAACTGAATCCCAAGTATTGCATAGCCTTTACTTTTAAACCCCACCGAAGCTTGTTCCTCCATCCCATGAGCCATTACTACAGGAGTTGTTTGAGCCATGCGAGTCGTAGAACAACATGTGTAGGGTATGTGAGTGTCTGATGGATAACGAGGTACCTAAACAACTTAACCTGAGTAGTATGGGATAACTAATGAAAGTGGCACCAGTGAGCAATATCTGCTATTTGGTTTTTCATGCTCACTTGTGTCCCGTAGGACCCCGAGTACTTGATTCCTGTTCCTTGAATATTCGCGCTATCCACATCCGGGAGGCTTATGGGACCCCCCTGAGCCAGAGCTTGATTCATTCTTATTTCTTGGGGCCACAAACTAGTTTGAGGTTTTATTTACTATCCTGTACTTATGCCATGCTTATCGCTTTATTTAAATTGTGCGAGGTAGCACTGCATCGTTTAGGATCGGACACGATTTCGCTGTATCGACAAGCCCATACACTTTCGGTTCCCAGTACATCTGGCCCACCCAAACCTTGAGTCTGCTTTGAGTCACTAACTTCATGGTAGCTTAATGGGGTGGCCTCAAATATTTCTCAATCCTGTGATTGCTTTGTCGTGAAAGCCTCTGGTTTTGATTTGGTTTTTCCGAGGTTGATCGAGTGTGTTGTTATTTGTGCACCCTACAGGTAAAACTTTCTCAAAGCCGTGTCCGCGGTTATGGACGACTTGGAGCAGTTTCGATCATAGACAAGCATAACTAAAGTACCGCTTTTAATTGACTAAGTAATTGACTAGTAATTAGTGCAATACTCATGGAATGGATAATAAAACTGCCAACGGATGGGGGGTTGTTCGTCCGCTTCCTTGTTGGTAAGCGAGGAGGAGGATGGATCTGTGGATATTACTGTTATAACTGTTGTCATTAATTCACGGACATCCGTCTATCCTTGGTTAGGTGGATGGTTAGCGATTATCTATAGAATTGTTAGGGTTTACCTTTTGCTGCAATTGCGTCACCCCAGGTTGTGTCCCCTTTAGAGGCATAAAGACTTGCTGAGCCCCCTAGGGTCTCACACGATAAATTATTTGATTCAGATGAACAGGTACACTCACGAGATGGATACTGGGTGGAGGAGACGGACGATGTGGGCAACGATCATTCGGTGTAGAGATTCCGGGAACGGGGATCCGTGAGATCTGTGGGCGGGATGTGTTTATTTATGGGGCATCTTATGCCGATTTGCTTCTTATCCGTACTCGGATCTTGTTTGCCGCCCGCCGATACTGATGTTTGATGTATGAGGAGCTATCCTAAACTATTATATCTATCTAGGATATTTGGATCTTGCCGTATGGCTGCAATATTTCTATTTCTTTTAGATGGAATGGCTCGATGTAATTGTATGGTGGCTTGCATACATACTCATTTGTGTATGTAGTTGATCCCTTCACCGCCGACACGCTTCGCTCTTGTCCCGATGTTTGTAAGTGGTTGGGACGGTCGCAAGGTCTACCTGTGAGTGGCATTTGGGCCCCACCGTACTATTTCAACCACTTCCGCTCATCCAGGCTTGTAACTAGGAGCGTAATTCACCGAGGTAGTTACAAGTGTGGAAGAAAGTACTTTATTGTAGTAATTGCAGAAAGTAAACAGTAGGCAGTAGATTGAATATTAGTGGGAAGGAATGGACCGGGGTCCACAGTTCACTAGAGGTGTTTCTCCATAAGATAAATAGCATGTTGGGTGAATAAATTACAGTTGGGCAATTGATAGATTGAGAATGCATAATAATGCATGTACATGTCATGATGATTTCTATGAGATTCGTTTGGGCATTACAACATAATAGATAGACCGTAATCCGACTGCATCTATGACTAATAATCCACCTTCAGGTTATCATTCGACCCCTTCCAGTATTAAGTTGCAAGCAACAGATAATTGAATTAAGCAAAGTGTGTAAAGTAAACAATACAATTGCCCTTGGACAAATGATTGTTGGTTTCTCCCTAGTAGCAATAGAACATCTACAACCTTAGAGGTTATTGTCACTCCTCCAGATTACTAGAGACATGAACCTACTATCGAGCATAAATACTCCCTCTTGGAGTCACAAGCAACAACTTGGCCAGAGTAATGATACGTCGGAAATGTATCAATAATTTTTGATGTTCCATGCTTGCTAGTATCTACTTTGCTTTGCTTTGTCCACACTTTGAGGTGATTTTATTAACAAGTTTCCACAGTGCCAGTTGCCAGTTTTCTGCTGTTTTTGGTTCTAGTAAAGCTAGTAAGGAAATATTCTCGGAATTGGACGGGCCAAAAGCCAAAGTCAATATTTCACTGAGGAGAACACGGAGTCTAGAGGAGAGACGGAGGGGCGCCACAGGGTGGCCACACACCCCAGGCGCGGCCTAGGGTGGGCCCACGCTTGGGCAGGGTGTGGCCCCCCTGGCCGCCTCCCAGCCTCGCCTATAAGAATCCCCCGATGCCTAAACCCTAAGTACCCGATCAATATTCCACGAATGCATGTCAGCCTCCACCATCGTCCCTAGATCGGGATCTCAAGCTCTTCCCAAAGACTGAAGGGGAGATCATCCCGGAGGCCTTCTTCTTCATCATGCCAGCCTCCGGTATGAAGCGTGAGTAGTTCCATGATGGCGCCCAACACTTGTCGTGGGACGCTTCGTTGGAAACCCCAAGAGCAAGGTATGAAGCAGCACATCATCAAGTTTCCCTCAGTAAGAAACCGAGGTTATCGAACCAGTAGGAGAAAGGAAACGTCACACAGGTGTTGCAAGCAACACAGAGACCTTCACAACACAAACTCAAGACTTTGCCCCAACGAATCAGTGAGGTTGTCAAGCTCACCGGTTTTCTGTAACAAAGTATTAGACGTATGGTGTGGAAGGTAATGGTTTGTAGCAAGCAAGCAAGTAACAGTGGAAGATGTATCAATGGTAAAGTTTGGACCGGGGTCCATAGTTCGCTAGAGGTGCTCTCCTTAGATAAACAACATGGCATGAAGGGTAAACAAATTACAGTAGGGCAATTGACAGGAACTGAGCAAGGCATAACAATGCAATTACTAGTCAGAAAGATCCTATGAGATTCATTTGGGCAATACAACAAGATACATAGACCGCCATCCAACTGCATCTATGACTAGAAGTCCACCTTCAGGTTATCATCCAACCCTCCAAAGATTAAGTTGCAAGCAACAAACAACCGCTAAGAAAAGTGTAAGGTAAACAGTCCACATGTTCCATGAACAAGAGACCGTTGTTTTCTCCCTAGTAGCAACAACACATCTACAACCGAAGAGATTATTGTCACTTCCCTTGGAAACTAGAGGCATGGACCCACTATCGAGCATAAATACCCCCTTTTGGAGTCACTACCAACTACTTGACCAAGATAGCTACTAACAACGGAGATCATGCAAGTTTACAAACAACACAGACATGATAGAATCATAAAGACAAAACCATTAATCAAACCAACATAATAATCTCAATATCCATGGGATCCCCGCAAACACAACATGCATGATTACAAATAGATTAGATCTTGATCATGAACGGAGCTCACAAGATCTATACATGAAAGCACAAAGGAGGAGATACAACCATCTAGCTACTACATGGATCCATAGTCCAAGGTGGAACTACTCACGCATCATACCGGAGAGAAGGCCTTCGGGATGATCTCCCCTCCGGCAGGGTGCCGAGAAGAACTTCAGATCCCCCGATCTAGGGATGATGGTGGCAGCGGATACAGACGGTTTCGTAGAGATTTTATCGGGTCCTCGGGGTTTCTGCATCGGGGGCTTTTTATAGGCGAAGGGGGAGACCGAGGAGGCGACAAGGGTTGGCAAACCCTAGCCAGGCGTGGGCTAGCCCCCACCGCTGGGGTCTGCCTCGGCTGGCCCCTCCGCACTCCTCCGACTTCTTGTTCCCACGAAAGTAATTAACTTTGTCGTTTGTCCCGTCAATTCGAGAATATTTCTTTACTAACTTTTCAAACCAAAACAATGTAAAACAGGCATCCGCATCTTGCAACTTGATAATAGGTTAGTACCAGAAAACATGTAAAAAGCACCTTAAAGTGTAGACAAGCAAAGCAAAGTAGGTACTAAACAAGCATGGAGCATCAAAAATTATAGATACGTTTCTGACATATCAACATTCCCAAGCTTAACTCCTCCTCGTCCTCGAGTAGGTAAGTGATAAAAGAATAATTTTTTAGGTGGCATGCACCCTCACAAAGATCCATTGAAAGCTGGGATAAAAGAACTCTAAACATGTGCATGAAATATGGAGTTCTAACAATAGGACATAGCAACTATGCATGTAACATGACAAGCTACAAACAAAGATCATGAATAACATGCATTGAAAAACATGTGTTTGTTTCACATACAGAAAACATAGCATAGTGGCAATCAACTTGTCCCTCATAGAGTAGCAAATAGATGCATAGGATACCTGCAAAGTTCACAAGGGTGAATAGAAACAAGTAGCACGAGAACAAGTAATATAAATATGTATCAATTAATAAGCTTTGAAACACTACACATAGAATGACAACTATGCTCTCTTAATGGCGCCTAAAGGGTAGAAGGTGGAGAATCAATAATGGTGGAAGAAAGACCTTTTTTGTAAAGGAATCAGGGATTACAAGTTTCAAAAAGAGCTTCCAAAAATTATGGTACTTGTTAGCTTTCAGCCCTCATTGCCCCTATCATAAGCATCTTGAAGTGGTTAAGGTTAAAGTGGCAAAGCTAGAGTATATGCTTGACGAAGTATAAGTTGGCAATCTCAAGTCCCTTGAATACGAGGGCCACCTCATGCATACTCAACTTTAGGTCCAGGTAAGTTCTTGTCACTGTTAGTATTTGTATATAATTGAGAACCACCAACGGGGTACCCCTTGCACATGGTATAGGAGCTTTCCCATAACCAAAATGACAAGGCAAGGCATAATGAGCATCTCAGCAATCTTCTTATTTACCATGGGAATATGGTGTTTTTTCTCTCTTTCCTCTTTTCTCAATGTGTCGCTTTTTTTATAAGAAGAATGCTTCATAGATGTCACTATGGTGATGCTGCAAGTTTCCACCATGATTACGCATGGCTTAGGCTAGCGGCCCAGGCGTTTCTCTAACACGGGATACAAACTCCATGGACTTACAAGTTCCCTCTTTATTTCACACCGGTGACATCCATAGACAAAAGAACATGATATCAACTGAGTACAAAGTATAAGTGCAATGTTGAAAACGTTCCCCGTGACAGCACGGTTCTGCTAATTCCAACTTATAAGTGCAAGCATATACAACAAAGTTGTCACAATGGTTCAAGTTTATTAGGGTCAAAGAATAAAGTGTGCCTTCAAGTTCGTGAGTGCTTTAATCACTAAGTTTTCACATAAAATAGTTTTTAATTGGAAGATAGTTGAAAACAAGAATATACTTGGAATGGTGTAACACACCATGCATAGGAGTTTATAGTGGACAATTTGGAATAACTTGGTTTCTTGGGAGTTGGAGGCATGAGTATAACTTACTCATACAAGTGGAGGCTAGCAAAAGACTGGGAACAACCAACTAAGAGAGCATAATGGCCATAATCATGCAGTGCAACAAAGCATACTAATAAAAGCAAAGAGTGGTACTACAAGTCAAGGACTAAATGATCATAGAGGCTAATGGTGACTTGTGAGAGTCATAACATGGTGTGAGCATGTGCCAAGTCAACCCAAGCAAAACATCAAAGGAGAATACCACAATACTATGCTTTTGCATGCTAAAACAATGCATAATTTCTTCAAGGCACACTAAGCAATCCCAATTGTTTGGAACAAGACATGCTACAGTAATCACTAAGCATAAGGCCAAAACAACACCTAGCATTTCATGCTAAAGTCTAAGTCACAGTCAATGCAAGCTCCCCTTGCACTTACAAGCAAGAAATTACTACTCCTTTCCAAACACCAAGCAAACTTATTTGCAAAACAACACAGCGAGAACGGAGGGAGGTCAAAACTACTCAAGCAAACTAAACAAACTAATCAAAGCAACTAAAACTAAGACGCTCCAAGAACAACACAACTATGCATGAAACAATAAAAACGAAGTGTCTAGACATACCTGAGTTTTTTATTGATGAAGAAAGTGATGCCTTGGGCATCCCCAAGCTTTGACGTTTGTACCTCTTCGATATTTCTTGGGGTGACACCATGGTGGCATCCCCAAGCTTGAGTTTTTGTCCATTCTTCATCTCATTGCATCATCCTCTCTTTACACCTGAAATTTTTCCTTCATACAAAACTTCACACAATCTTCATTAGCAACATTAGTGTATTCAAAAGATATTAGACCTCTGGCAAAGCTTTGAAACAGCAAGGCTTTTCACTAAAAACACAAGCTACTGTAGTAACTCCTTCAAAAATCTCGATTCACCTAAAGAGAACTCAAAAAGGAATCAATAAGAAGCAAATGCAAATAATGGCAGAAATCTGTCAAAACAGACCAGCAGGTAGGAACTGATTTTTTCGAACATATTATGTTGCTCAAATCAAAAAGTGTTGAACTAACAAAAGTTATTTAACATACCGGGGGATTTATTCGTAAATTTTCATCTCAATCTGAGTTACAGAGACTCCTCACGAATTTTTTTGGTGGAGGACAGAAATATGTTTTGGGACAGCAACTCCCCAAATCTTACTTCCCTCTCATTAGAGGTCGTTCTTGGCACAAAAAGCAAACAAAAAGGATAAGGAGAGGTCATTACAGAAATAATAACTTCCAAGACTCAAGGAAACTCTTGGGTTATCTCCCAACAAGTACTTTTCTTTAACGCCTTTAAGTTAGGCATGATAATTTGAGAAAATGCTCACATAAGAAATATGAATTGAAGTAAAAGAGAGCATCAAGAAGCAAACTCAAAACTCATTTAAGTCTAACCCACTTCCTATGCATCAAAATCTTGTACACGAATAAATTCACAAAGAACAAAGTGACAAGCATAGGAAGATAAAACAAGAGTAACTTCAAAACTTTCAGCACATAGAGAGGTGTTTCAGTACCAGGAAAAATTCTATAACCATACTTTCCTCTCTCATAATAATTTTCAGTAGCATCATGAATAAACTCAACAATATATCTATCACATAAAGCATGCTTTTCATGATCTACAAACGCATAATCTCTACCAAGCTCAAAAATAGTGGGATTAAAACCTTCACCGGTTTTACCCAAAGTAGATATTTCAAAATGATCCACAGGAACATAACATTCATCCTGCTTTGGTAGGCATGGGGGAGAATCAAATAATGTAAGGGATAAAGAGTTACTCTCATTAGAAGGTAGGCATGGGTAGATCCATTCTTCCTCCTTTTGTTCATCACTCTCCTCTTTTTCATCTAATGAGCTTCCAGTTTCAACAATTTCTTCTTTCATAGGCTCATGCAAGGCATTAGTCTCTTCCATTTGTGGGAAGCATCTATTAAAATATTCAAGAATATAGCCATTTGCTTCCTTGTAATTATCAAAGCAAAATTTAAGTATCTCATAAACCTCACATTCATAAGGTGCATCATCAATATTTTCAAGCAAACTAGCAAGTTCAAATGCACCCTTGAAAGCAATAAATTCTTCAATTTGTTCCACATCATAAAAGTCATAATTTCCCTTAACATAAGAGATATGGTAACATTATCATTATACTCACATTGAAAAGGCAGGTGTTTATACATCCTACAGCAACAAGATTTATCAAAGCAATAAGTAACATTATAAGTAGAGCCCAAGTCTTTAGCAATAGTATTCAACATATCAATTTGTTTCCATAAGTGTTTCCCTTTTTGTGACAAACGGTGTTCCTTATAATAATACTTTTGTTCTTCCGTGAACCCACCTTGCCAATAAGCTCTAGTTTCAAAGAAACCATCCATTGATAGAAAGCATGAACAAACAAGGCAATAACAGACCACCAACTAGAGTAGGAACTAATTTTTGTGTGTTTTTGAATAAAGGAAGCAAACCAAACTAGACTAATTTTTTGGGGTTTTTTGAAAAGAGGCAAACAAAACCAAGCAAAAGAAACAAAGCAAACTAAAAACAAAGTAAAGAGAAAGGAAGTGAAGGACTACCGTAGTGAAGACGTCCTTAGCCTCCCCGGCAACAGCGCCAAAAAGAGCTTGATGGCGCCCAGCACTTGTCGTGGGACGCTTCGTTGGAAACCCCAAGAGCAAGGTATGAAGCAGGACATCCGCAAGTTTCCCTCAGTAAGAAATCGAGGTTATCGAACCAGTAGGAGGAAGGAAACGTCACACATGTGTTGCAAGCAACGCGAAGACCTGCACAACACAAACTCAAGACTTTGCCCCAACGAATCAGTGAGGTTGTCAAGCTCACCGGTTTGACGTAACAAAGGATTAAACGTATGGTGTGGAAGGTAATGGTTTGCAACAAGCAAGCAAGTAACAGTGGAGAGATGTATCAATGGTAAAGATTGGACCGGGGTCCATATTTCACTAGAGGTGCTCTCCTTAGATAAACAACATGGCATGAAGGGTAAACAAATTACAGTAGGGCAATTGACAGAAACTGAGCAAGGCATAACAATGCAATTACTAGTCAGAAAGATCCTATGAGATTCGTTTGGGCAATACAACAAGATACATAGACCGCCATCCAACTGCATCTATGACTATAAGTCCACCTTCAGGTTATCATCCGAACCCCCTCCAGTATTAAGTTGCAAGCAACAGACAACTGCTTTAAGCAAAGTGTATAAGGTAAACATTCCACATGTTCCATGAACAAGAGACCGTTGTTTTCTCCCTAGTAGCAACAACACATCTACAACCGAAGAGATTATTGTCACTTCCCGTGGAAACTAGAGGCATGAACCCACTATCAAGCATAAATACCCCCTCTTGGAGTCACTAGAAACTACTTGAACAAGATAGCTACTAACAACGGAGAGCATGCAAGATCACAAACAACACAGACATGATAGAATCATAAAGACAAAACCATTAATCAAACCAACATAATAATCTCAATATCCATCGGATCCCCGCAAACACAACATGCATGATTACAAATAGATTAGATCTTGATCATGAATGGAGCTCACAAGATATATACATGAAAACACAAAGGAGGAGATACAACCATCTAGCTACTACATGGACCCATAGTCCAAGGTGGAACTACTCACGCATCATACCAGAGAGAAGGTCTCCGGGATGATCTCCCCTCTGGCAGGGTGCCGGGAAGAACTTCAGATCCCCCCGATCTAGGGACGATGGTGGTGGTGGCTACAGACAGTTTCGTGGAGATTTGATCGGGTCCTTAGGGTTTCTGCATCGGGGGATTTTTATAGGTGAAGGGGGAGACTGAGGAGGCGGCCAAGGTTGGCAAACCCTAGCCAGGCGCGGGGCTAGGCCCACCCGCGCCTGGGGTGGGTCTAGCCCCCTGGCTGGCCCCTCCGGCTCTCCTCTGGACTTCTTGTTCCCCACGGAAAGTAATTAACCTTGTCCTTTGTTCGTCCAATTCCGAGAATATTTATTTACTAACTTTTCTGAAACCAAAAATGGCAAAAACAGGCATCTGGCACTGTTGCAACTTGTTATGGGGTGGTTTTGCTGTCCTGTGGACCCTCTTCGCCCCCCTCTAGAGTCCGTCTATGTTACGGTAAAATATTGACTTTGGTTTTTGTCCGAACAATTCCGAGAATATTTCTTTACTAGATTTTCTGAAACCAAAAATAGTAAAAAACAAGAACTGGCACTGTGGCATCTCGTTAATAGGTTAGTTCCATAAAATGTATAAAAATGCCTCAAAGTGTAGACAAAACATAAGATAGTTGGTACAAAACAAGCATGGAGCATAAAAATTACAGATACGTTTACGACGTATCAGTTAGCATAATCATTGCTTCTGCAGCTCTCTTGGTCAAATCTGATGTTGTCGTCTCCTTCAAGTGAATTGCTCATTTCGAGTTGCAACTGATGTTGCTATCCAAGTCATAAATCGATGAAGAGGCATTTAGCTCTCTGAGTGTGCCAAGTGGTGGTGGGATCCACGAGGTAGGTGCAATCGACGGTGGTGTTGACTGATCCAAGACTGAAAGGATCCGTCCGAAGGCTAAGGCCGACAAAGCGCAGATCACTGATTTTGATGGAGTAGAAAGCCGGGCATGTAGCCGGCGAGTGGACGGTGAAGTCGAAGTATGCGAATAGGATCCACCCCTCTGATGCCGATGAATCGTAAATCGCCGGTGATGAATCCACAGAAGTCGCAACATCAGTGTGCAGGCTTCCCACGGACAATGCTATAATTTACATGGGGTGATCATGTCAATGCCGATACTTGATGGACTTGGGTTTAAGGGAAGAGCGGTGCACTGGAGACTTTGTAGGCTAACAGAGAAACACACGGGGACACGAGGTTTACCTAGGTTTATACCCTCAAAGTGAAAACCCTACTCCTCCTTGTTTGTTCTTGATTGATTGATGAACCGAAGGTTTACAAGGTCGCCGAGATGGTAATGGTGCGTAGATTGGATCTGGCGGGTGCATGTGCAATAGATTGATCCCCCTCCCCGTCTCTCCCTCCTGGCCTTTTATATAGGGAGGCCAGGTCTCGGGAGACGTGTGAGTAGGTTAAAAGTTTGAGGATGAAACCCTAAAATTTTCTATCTAGTCTTGTCATATCCGCTAAGAAGTCGAGTCCTTCATGGGCTCGGCCTCACTCAAATCATCATGGGATTCACCGTCAGCAGTAGATCATTACATGGGCCTCCCGTTGGGCTGGAACAGATAGGTTGATAGTAGGTACCCGTGGGGCATAATGATACGTCATAAACGTATCTATAATTTTTGATGCTCCATGCTTGTTTAGTACCAACTATCTTATGTTTTGTCTACACTTTGAGGTATTTTTATACACTTTCTGGAACTAACCTATTTCCAAGATGTCGCGGTGTCAGTTGCCTTTTTTTGCTGTTTTTGGTTTTAGAAAAAAATGAATATTCTCGGAATTTTCGGAGCGAACATGGAGCCGGAAGGACAGAAGAAGGGGGGCCAGGAGGTGGAAACAACCTAGGGTGGCGCGGGCCCCCTAGCCACGCCAGCCCTAGGTGTGGGCCCCTCGAGGCTCCACCGACCTTGCCCTTTTGCCTATATATACGTCTCCTCGGGACGTAAACCCTATCAGGGGAAAAAATCAACAAAAAGGTCTGCAGCGCTGCCGCCACCGAAGGGGAGATTCGGGGGATAGGAGTCTCTGTTCCGGCACCCTGCCAAGATGGGGAAGTGCCCTCGGAGCCATCTCCTTCGATCTCCACCACCATCTCCATCGATCTCCATCGCCATCTCCATCACCGTTGCTGATTCCCATGATAAGGAGGGAGTAGTTCTTACTCGAGGCTAAGGGCTCTACCGGTAGCTATGTGTTCATCTCTCTCTATGCATGATCATATTGTGATCATGAGCTTTGCAATCAAGTAGATTTGCTCTGCTACTCAAGTGCTTCAATAGATCTCTGCTCTCTACACGTGTGTGAAAGTGACAGCGTGCACGCCGTGGTGGAACTTAGGCTAGAGTTCATAAATATTTATCATGAGTATATTTGGAGTTGGATGTCTTTATGAAAATGTGATGTTTGTTGGAACCATCTAGCTCAAGGTGACAAAGTGTGGGGTTATCTAGATGGGGAAGACGGACTTCGAGGTGTGCTTTTGTAGCCCTACCATGGATTAGAGTGTCCAGCCGGAGAGTAGTTCAGGGTAGTATCATGAAGAGAATATATTTATTGAGAGTGTTCACTAGTGAAAGTATGATCCCTAGGCCTTGTTTCTAAACATTGAAACACCGTTTTCATCTAGATATGTTACATGTTTGCTTGCTTTAGTCTTTTCCATGCCATGAAAGCTCTTTTCTGGGGTCGTTGGCGGGGATCTACATGACACTTCAACCTGTTTCTCCCTGTCAAAAGCTCTTTTCTGGCACCGTTGTCTTATATCCATATCACTTGTTTTTCACTATCTCTTCGCTGAACTAGTGCACCTATACACCTGACAAGTGTATTGGGTGTGTTGGGGACACAAGAGACTTCTTCTATCTTGATTGCAGGGTTTCTTGAGAGGGATACCTTTGACCACTTCCTCCCTGAGTTCGATAAATCTTGGGTAATCCACTTAAGGGAAACTTGTTGCTGTTCTACAAACCTCCACACTTGAAGGCCCAACAACTGTCTACAAGAATAGAAGTGCGTAGACATCAAGCTCTTTTCTGGCGCCGTTGCCGGGGAGGTAAGGTAAAAGGTACTCACATACTCCGGTGTGAGTGCTCGAATTTATTTCCTTTATATTATGCAATTGTGTCTTTTTGTTTCTTGTTTTCACTAGTTAGGCTTAATGGAGAATAACAACAAAATTAGAGAGCTTTATAGTATATATCTTGAGTTAGGACATGAAGTGTTTGAAGAGAAAAATAAAAAACCTATGAAACTTTATTTGCATGCTAATAGCAATGTTATTAGTATGAATTCTTTGAACACCATTATTTCTAATGCTATGGAAAATTCTAAGCTTGGGGAAGCTAGTTTTGATGAAAATGATCTTTTTAGTTCCCAAACTTTGGAAGATAGCTATTCTATTGCTTATGAATTCTTTGAACACCTATGAAACTTTATTTGCATGCTTATAAAAAACCTATAAAAAACCTATGAAACTTTATTTGCATGCTAATAGCAATGTTATTAGTATGAATTCTTTGAACACCATTATTTCTAATGCTATGGAAAATTCTAAGCTTGGGGAAGCTAGTTTTGATGAAAATGATCTTTTTAGTTCCCAAACTTTGGAAGATAGCTATTCTATTGCTTATGATGATACCAAACCTCCAATATATGATGATTACAATGATGAATATGATATTTTCAGCCCACCTAATATTGAGGAGGAAATTAATTATGATTACAATATGCCTCCTATATTTGATGATTATGGTGATGATAATAATAATGATAGCTATTTTGTTGAATTTGCTCCCACTACGATTAATAAGAATGATTATGCTTATGTGGGGAGTAATAATTATTTTACGCATGTGGCTCATGATAAAAATATTTTATGTGATAGTTATATTGTTAATATTATTCATGATGCTACTGAAATTTATTATGAGAGAGGGAAACATGGTCTTATGTATCTCAATAATATTAAGTTTCCCCTCTTTATGTTGAAAACTTTGAAGTTGCACTTGTTTTGCTTTCCTATGCTTGTTGCTTTGTGCTTTCATGACTTGTTTCTCTACAAGATTCCTATGCATAAGAAGTGGGTTAGACTTAAATGTGTTTTAAATTTGCTTTTGTATGCTCTCTTTTACTTCAATTCATATTTCTTATGTGAGCATCTTCTCAAACTATCAATGCCTAAATTAAAGGCATTAAAGAAAAGTATTTCTTGGGAGACAACCCAATAGTTTTCTTGAGTATTGGAAGTTATTACTTCTGTAATAACCTCTTCTTATCCTTTTTGTGTGATTTTTGTGCCAAGAATAACCTCTAATGAGAGAAGTAAGATTTGGGGAAATTGCTGTCCCGAAACAGATTTTTGTGTTCCACTGTAAAAATTCTTGAAAAATCTCTGTATGTCCGATTGAGATGTAATTTTCTGAGTAAATCCCCCAGTTTGTTAGATAACTTTCATTAGTTAAACATGTTTTGATTTGAGCAACATAAGGTCTTTTAAAAAATCGGTTTTTACCTTCTGGTTTGTTTTGACAGATTTCTGCCATTATTTGTATTTGCCTCTTTATCGATTTCTTTTTGAGTTCTCTTTGGTAAATTGAGATTTTTGAGGGAATTGATACAGTAGCTTGTGTTTTTAATGAAAGTTTTCTGTTTTAATACTAAACCCCAAAGGTTTATTATCTTTTGAATGCACTAATGTTGCTAATGAAGATTGTGTGAAGTTTTGTATGAAGGAAAATTTCTAGGTGTAAGGAAAGAATGATGTAATGAGATGAAGAATGGACAAAAGATCAAGCTTGAGGATGCCGACCCGTGTCACTCCAAGAAATATTCAAGAGGTACAAGCGTCAAATCTTGGGGATTCCCAAGGCATCCCCTTCTTCATCAATAAAAATCTCAGGTCTTTCTAGACACTTTGTTTTTATTGTTTCATGCACTATTGTGTTGTTCTTGGAGCGTATTTGTTTTTATTTTTAGTTTTCTTTTGTTGGGTTTGCTTGAATAAGTTGTTTGGATCACATCACACTTCTTTTGGAGAGAGACACACTCTGTTTTATTTGCCTAGAACACTCTAGTTTTCATTCTTATTGTCTTGTGAGTGTTCTCTTTTCCTAGCACTGTGTTTTGACTTAGTTTTCTTATGCTTTTAGCTTATAAATTTTAAGTTCTTCTTTGTGTATTTGTGAGAAAATCTCACCGATCTTTATTGATTATTATCTTTGTGAGTTGTTTCAAATAAGTTGATTGGTGTTAGAAAAGAGTAGAAAGTTTCATGCTTATAGTGGTACAAATGGGAGCTTGTTTTGACCGTGGCTTAGACTTTATCATGTCATGCCAGATGTTGTTTTGACTTTATGCTTAGTGGTTATTGTTGTAGCATGACTTGTTCCAAAGAATTGAGATTGCTTAATGTGCCTTGAAAGAATCATGCGTTGTTTTAGCATAAAAAAGCATAATATTGTGGTATTATCCTTTGATGTTTTGTTTGGGTTGACTTGGCACATGCTCACACCATGCTATGACTATGAACCAGTCACCTTAGCCTCTATGATCATTTAGTTTTTGAATTGTGGTACCACTTTATGCTTTGATTGATAATGTTTTGTCGCTCTGCATGATTATGGCCATTATACTCTCTTAGTTGGTCGCTCCCAGTCTTTTGCTAGACTCCACTTGTATTGAGTAAGCTCTACTCATGCATCCAACTCCCAATAAACCAAGTTATTCCAAAGTGTCCACTATAAATTCTTATGCATGGTGTGCTACGCCATTTCAAGTATATTCTTGTTTTATCTATCTTCTAAATTAAACTTGTTATGTGAAAGTTAGTGATTAAAGCTCTCACAAACTTGATGGCACACTTTTATTTTTCTTGCCCTAATAAACTTGAACCATTGTGTCATCTATGTTGTATATGCTTGCACTTATAAGTTGGGAATTAGCAGAACCATGCTGTCATGGGGAACGCTTTCAACATTGCACCTGCACATTGTACCCAGTTGATATCATGATCTTTTGTTTGCGGATGTCGTCGGTGTGAAATAAAAGGGGAGCTTGTAAGTCCATGTAGTTATGTATATATGTTAGAGAAACGCATGGGCCGCTAGCCTAAGCCATGCCTAATCATGGTGAAAACTTGCAGCATCACCATAGTGAGCAATCTATGAAGTATTCTTCTTATAAAAAAGGAGAGATAGAAAAAAGAGACTGAGAAAAAGAAAAAAAGAGATGAGAAAAGAGGAAAGAGAAAAAAAGCACCATTTTCCCATGGTAAATAAGAAGATTGCTGAGATGCTCATTGTCTGCTTGCCTTGTCATTTTGATATGGGATAGCTCATGTATCATTGGGTAAGGGGTAACCCGTTGGCGGTTCTCTATGATACACATGTACTTACTATGACAAGAACTTACCGGTGACTAAAGTTGAGTAGCATGTGGAGCGGCCCTCGTAATCAAGGGACATGATATTGCCAACTTATACTTTGTCAAGCATATACTCCATATTTTGTTAATTTTAACCTTAATCACTTCAAGATGCTTATGATAGGGGCAATGAGAGCTGAAAGCTAATAAGTACCATAATTTTTGGAAGCTCTTTATGAAACTTGAAATCCCTGCTTCCCTTTGAAGGGCCTTTATTCCACTTTTATATTGAGTCTCCACCTTCTATCCTTAGGCACCAATTAAGAGAGCATAGTTTCCATTCTTAGTTCTATGTGCATTGTACCAAAACTTGTTAATTGATTCATAAGGTTGATATTGCTTGTTCTTGAACTATTTGTATCTAGTCACCCTTATGAACTTTGAAGGTGTCCTATGCATTTATGATTTCCTATATCATGAGGGACAAGCTGAATACAACTCTTATTATGTTTTCTATATGTGAAACAAACAAACGTCTTTCATGAAGGGAATATGCCCGAGAGGCAATAATAAAGTGGTTATTATCGTACTCCTTATTTATGATAAAAAATTTATTTTGCATGCTATAATTTTATTAATACGGAAATGTTAATACATGTGTGTTTAATAAACAAAAGGAAGTTCCTAGTTATGCCTCTCTTATAAACGAGGTCGTTGATTAACAAGATGATCAAAGGTTTCCTGATCTTGGACATTGGATGTTGTTAATAACGAGGTCACAACATTGTTGGAATGATGTGATGAAAATTCATCCGAAGTATAGCATTACGATTAAGGTCATTGTGTTTATATTTCTATAACATCATATGAAGTAATCTTAGTCCTTAGACCATGAGATCATGTCAATCACTAACACCAAAAGAGTATCTTGATAACATCAAACGTCACACCGTAACCGGGTGATTATAAATATGGGTTCAGTGCTACAAAGGTGTTATGTTGAGGCTCATGAATCAAGAGTGGAATTTGTCCATCCCGATGACAGAGAGATATACTCTGGGCCCTCTCGGTGATATCACATTAGTTAGATTGCAAGCAATTGATTTGATCACTAGAATGTTATATCACAGGAACAAGAAAAGAGTACATGTCGGTAACAAGATCAAACTAGGTATGGAGATATCGATGATCGAATCTCGGGCATGTAATATATCGCGAGACAGAGGGATTGAGTTACATGCGTATAAGGTTCACTCGATCACAGAAGTCATCGTTGAATATGTGGGAGTCAGTACGGATCTCTAGGTCCCGCTGCTGATTATTGATCGGAGAGGGGTCTCGATCATGTCTATATTATTCGCGAACCGTAGGGTGACACACTTAAGGGATACCGACACGATTCGGAGAAAATGATATTCCAGAGAAAGAAAAAGAAAGCGCAAGAATTTATTTCACTAGACACCGAAACTGTTTCGGGTGAAATTACAGAAAGTGTTTCTGCATGTGAAATGAAATACTAGCAAGGGGTTATATGTGGATGTTTGTCATTAAAGTAATTGACAAAATTATGAATAAATTAAAGGATTTTTATTTAAGAGAGAGTTTGCATTAGATTTGGTGGAAATTTAATGGAAATTTGAGTGGAGAAAATTGAAGGGGCATTTTGTGAGTGGAGCTTCCACCCACATGAATGAGGGGGAGGTGGGGGCCTCCATGGCCGGCGGCCATGCCCCCTTGGGTTGCCCCTCCCCTATATAAGGAGCCCCTCCTCTCAATTCTCACTCACACCTCCTCGCGAAGGATCTCTCTCCCCCTTTAGAATTTCCCCATGGTCTCGGATCAGCGAGAAACATGTTCCCGGTGGATTTTACTGGAAGGATTTATTGCTTCCGCTGCTTCGCTGGAGCGAGGGCGCGGAGGTTGTCAGGGTACCCGGACGTGTGTGCGATCACGGATGCACCACTGCTTTTCGGTACTGGACCGGCTGGACCAGATGGACTTCATCACGATCTTGAGATCGGCAAGCGTTCAACTATATCATCCACGAGTACAACCTCGTTAACGCTATTCGGTCTTCGAGGGTATGTATTCTATGGATATATATCCACTTGTTTCTTGTATCTAGTAGATAGATCTTGGTACTTAGTTCCCATCATATGATTTTTTTGTTTTCTATGTTGTGAACCCTTCATTTCAATGCATTGTTATTCATGAATCTTTGTTTGTATCCTTTCATGTTGCAGCATAGTTACTATGTCTTATTGTTAGAACTTCATCTTTCATGCTCATGCTTAGAGTACTTTGATCCTAGCTTTCAATGCTTTGCAAATGGTTTGCTCATGATTGTGATGGTGCATGTCACCTTAAAAATTATTCTTTTTATCACTTACCTACTCGAGGACGAGCAGGAGTTAAGCTTGGGGATGCTTGATACGTCGTAAACGTATCTATAATTTTTGATGCTCCATGCTTGCTTAGTACCAACTATCTTATAATGTTTGATGCTCCATGCTTGTTTTATACACGTTTTGGAACTAACCTATTGACAAGATGCCGCAGTGCTAGTTGACTGGTTTCAACTGTTTTAGGTTTCAGAAAAGCTAAAAAATGAATATTCTCGAAATTGAGCGGGACAAAAGCCAAAGTTACTATTTTTTCGGAGCGAACACGGAGCCAGAAGGACAACCGAAGGGGGGCCAGGAGGTGGCCACACCCTAGGGTGGTGCGGGTCCCCCTGGTCGCGCCATCCCTAGGTGTGGGCCCCTCAAGGCTCCGTCGACCTTGCCCTTTCTCCTATATATACGTCTCCTTGGGACGTAAACCCTAACGGGGGCAAAAATCCACAAAAAAGGTCCGCAGTGCCGCCGCCACCGAAGGGGAGATTCGGGGGATAGAAGTCTGTTCGACACCCCTCACCGGAAGTGCCCCCGGAGCCATCTCCTTCGATCTCCACCAGCATCTCCATCGATCTCCATTGCCATCTCCATCGCAATTGCTGATTCCCATGATAAGGAGGGAGTAGTTCTTCCTTGAGGCTAAGGGCTCTACCGGTAGCTATGTGTTCATCTCTCTCTATACATGATCATATTGTGATCATGAGCTTTGTAATCAAGTAGATCTACTCTGCTACTCAAGTGCTTCAATATATCTCTGCTCTCCCCACGTGTGTGAAAGTGACAGCGTGCACGCCGTGTTGGCACTTAGGCTAGAGTCTACATAAATACTCAAGTGCTTCAATAGATCTCTACTCTCCCCACGTGTGTGAAAGTGACAGCGTGCATGCCGTGGTGGCACTTAGGCTAGAGTTCATAAATATTTATCATGAGTATATATTTGGAGTTGGATGTCTTTATGAAATTGTGGTGTTTGTTGGAACCATCTAGCGCTCAAGGTGACAGTGTGGGGTTATATAGACGGGGAAGACGGACTTTGATGTGTGCTTTTGTAGCCCTACCATGTATTATAGTGTCCAACCGGAGAGTAGTTCAGGGTAGTATCATGAAGAGAATATATTTATTGAGAGTGTTCACTAGTGAAAGTATGATCCCTAGGCCTTGTTTTTAAACATTGAAACACCGTTTGCATCTAGATCTGTTACATGTTTGCTTGCTTTAGTCTTTTCCGCGCCACCAAAGCTCTTTTCTGGGGTCGTTGCGGGGATCTAAAGGACGCTTCAACTTGTTCCTCCCCGTCAAAATCTCCTTTCTGTCACCATTGTCTTATATCCATATCACTTGTATTTCACTATCTCTTTGCTGAACTAGTGCACCTATACACCTGACAAGTGTATTGGATGTGTTGGGGACACAAAAGACTTCGTGTATCTTGATTGCAGGGTTGCTTGAGAGGAATACCTTTGACCACTTCCTTCCTGAGTTCAATAAACCTTGGGTAATCCACTTAAGAGAAACTTGCTGATGTCCTACAAACCTCTGCACTTGGAGGCCCAACAATTGTCTACAAGAATAGAAGTGCGTAGACATCACATAACTATGTCAATCTTAGTTTTAGAAATTTTATGTATGAAAAAATATTTTAAATTGCAAAAAAAGAGTTATGGCTGGATCATTAGAGGTCGCCGGTGTGGGACGACTTCTTTAAAGCGCCAGAAGTTTAGACACCAACCTTGGGGGACGCCAGTGGAGATACTCTTGGACTAGCCACAATGGGTAGTCTCATATAGTAGTATCATACATATGATACTAATGTACGATACTACCTCTACCGTGCAGGGTATCATGTATTATTATTATGGTTCTGTGAAGTTTATCGATCTGTAGAATCTCAATGCAAATTTGTGTTTAAGATTTATTTGACACCAAAATTTCTAGTTCTACGTGCTATGATATGGTATCTAGCTATGATACCACCACGCTCTCTCACATTAGATATAGTGTCATGTCAGCCTTTTGCATGCATGGAATGCATGATATACCTATGATACTCCATTTTTACTAGTCTTAATAGTTGGAGTTGGGGGTGATTGTATCTTGCTAGGGACAAGGGTATGTCCCTTGCGTGCGCGCGATTGTGGCGGTGGTGGTTTTTGAGACGTCACGGGAGGAAGCACACCACGTGATTTATATGTATGACATTTCATACCAATCAATCCAGTATGTAATACCGAATAATTACATTGGTTTAACAAGCAAAGAATATATTCATAACATGCATATCGTGCATATATTTGAGATGGACAATTCCAGTCCTTTAACTTCTACCAATTACATTTATAGATTTTCTTTTAGCGTTTTCCTCTTTCTCAGAAGAATCAATCAACATCAATAGTGGCACCAATCACATGGTACGTGGCTCAAGTGTATTAGTCAAACAGTAATACCCCTCAAACTTACACTTTGAAGTAGATCACCTTCATCACATGATTCATATTATTTCAAATTGTACTTTTAGTAATCTTATAGTATAGTAAACATTTTACCTACACCTCTTATTCATCCTATCATGACAACTTTCATGATTGAACTACTATAGTTCATAAGGACGAATGTTTGTATTACTTTAGTTTCCAAACCTATTGGGTGATAGGTACGCCTAGCATCACCATCATTTGCAAATGCTTATCCAATATGATAGTTCGTTTCCAACTAAATTATACTTTATCATATTGCAATTAAATAGTATTTCAGATATCAGAATATCTTTTATACAAGATGATTTCTAAACAAATCTTTCAGCTCCCAGATAATCTTGATACTAAAAACGATCTTTATAATACCAATTATCATGGAGGCAAGCATGATATTTTAGACACTAACTTTGGCATAAATTACTCTAGGGTTAATACACTTATTAACACTTATGGAGTAGCTGAGGTTGTTGGAGATATGCCCTAGAGGCAATAATAAATGTAGTTATTATTATATCTTTGTGTTTATGATAAATGTTTACATTCATGCTATAATAGTATTAACAAGGAAACATTAATACTTGTGTGATTTGTAAACTAAAATAGAGTCCCTAGTAAAGCCTCTTTATAATACTAGCTTGTTGGTTAATAAATGATTGTAGTTTCCCTATCATGAACATTGAGATGTTATTAACAACAAGATCATATCGTTAGGAGAATGATATGGTGGACATACTCCTATAGATAAGCGTAGCATAAAGATCAAGTCATTTTAATAGTTCAACTGCTATATGCTTTCTGATACATAGTAACCTAATTCCTTCGACCATGAGATCATGCATATCACCTTCACCGGAAGGATGCTTTGATGACATCAAACACCACACCGTAACTGGGTGGATATAAAGGTGGCATTGAGTGTTCGGAAAGTATTGGTTGAGACACATGGATAAAGAGTGGGATTTGTCCATCCATATGACAGATAGATATACTCTGGGCCCTCTCGGTGGAATGTCATCCAATTAGCTTGCAAGCATGTGACTGGCTCACAAGGGATCACATATCACGTGAACGAGAAAAGAGTACTTATCAGTAACGAGGTTGAACTAGGTATGCAGAGATACCGACGATCATAACCTCGGATAAGTAAACTATCGTGAGACAAAGGGAGATTGGTATCGTATGTAAGTGGTTCATTCGATCGCAAAGTAATCGTAGAAATATGTGGGAGCCATATGAATTTCCAGATTCCTCTATTGGTTATTGTTCGGAGAAGTGTCTCGATCATGTCCGCATAATTCACGAACCGTAGGGAGACACACTTAAGGATTCGACGTTGTTTGAGTAGTTATGAAATGATGAGTAAGAGACCAAACGTTGTTCGGAGTCTCGGATGGGATCCGGGATATCACGAGGATATCCGGAATGGTCCGGAGAATAAGATTCATATAAGGAAAGTCCTGTTTCGGGGTTGGAGAATGGTTCCGGTGTTTTCATCGAGAATGTTCTAGAAGGTTCCGGAATGTCCCCACTCAAGGAAGGGTACATGAATGTGTCATACCAAGTTAGAATGATTGCATCATGTAATAGGTGTCATCGCTGAACAAAATAAAGGGTTTAATCAAATCCTAGTTTGAAAAGTCAAACGCCAATTTGAAAAGTCAAATGACTATTTTGGGAAGTGGAGGTGAAGGTGGAAACCGAGTTGGGGAGGAGTTCCTCCCCTCCACCGCCGGACCCCTTGGGAAACCGAGTTGGGGAGGACTCCCCCACTGGCCCCTCCACCTATAAGGAGGGCAGGCTCCTCCTAGCACCAACCTCCACCCACAAACCCTAGCCCTAAGCCGCCGACCCTCCTGCAGCCGCCACCGCCCTAGGGCAAGCCGCCGCCGCCTAGCTAACCCTAGCCACCGGCCAAGCCTCCTCCTTGGTGTGTCTAAACCCTAGATCGCCGAGGAGCTCTCTCATAGTCCACCATACTCGCTCTGGCTTAAGGCGAAGCCCTGCGAGATCTCCCCTCTACTTGGTACCACGTTGTCTTTGCCGGAATCGCGAGGAGTGCTACAACCTCCATTTTCTTTGGAACAAGGGAGATGAAGATATTCGCCGAGTACCGATGTGACCGATCAAGGAGCGCTACTTGCCGAACAGCTACCGAAGGATCGTCTACGCGATCTTGAGATCGGGAAAAGTACGACTACATCACCCACGAGAATCCGCTCTCGTTAAACACTTTGGAATCTTCGAGGGTGAGTTATTCCATCGTCTCGTTGCTACAATCTAGTAGATATATCTTGGCTTGTTTGTTTATATGCGATAGAAATTTTTTGTTTTCCATGCTACGAAACCCTACAGTGGTATCAGAGTCGTGTCTATATGTAGATATGTTGCACGAGTAGAACACAATGGTCATTGTGGGCATTGATGCTTTTATTGTCGATTGCTTTTTGTGTACTTTCCATCTTGCGGGATGTTGGGATGAAGTGGCCCGGGCTAACCTTACATGACATCGTTCATGAGACTTGCTCCACGCTTGACATGCAACTTGTATTGCATAAGTGGCTTCTTGGTGCCTGCTTCTCCCAAAGATAGTCAAGATTCAATTTACAACGGGTGATTAACAATTCTAGTATCAATATTGTGGTTCTTGTTCGTAAGTTAGAACAACACTTATTGAAAGCCCCAAACCACGTAAAACATGCAAAGAAAGTAGAGGCGTCAAACTTTGTTCTGCAGGGGTGTGCAGTGATGTGATATGGCCATGATTGTGATTATATTTGATGTATGCAATGTTCCTTATTGTAAGTTGGCAACCGGGGAATATATGGTTGTCTTTAATTTATGTTAAGACCCGCGTGTCTATTCAAAGTAGTTGTAATAGTTGAAGCCGGTGGACGACAACCATGGAGAAGCGTCATTGACCTTGATGCAATGCCGGTGATGATGGAGATCATGTCCGTGCTTGAAGATGGAGATCGGAAGCACAAAGAAGAAAGGCCATATCATATCACATATTATGAATTGCATGTGATGTTAATCCTTTATGCATATTGTATTGCTTAGTAAACGACGGTAGCATTATAAGATGATCCCTCATGCACATGAATTTCAAGTTCTAAAGTGTTCACCCTTAGTAAGCACCGTTGCTAAAGCTTGTTGTTTCGAAGCACCACGTGATGATCGGGTGTGTTAGATTCTGCAAGTGTATACAACGTGAGCAAGACAGATTTGCTCATGCGGAAGCTAAGGTTTGATCTTGACGAGCCTAGCATGTACAGACATGATCTCGGAACACGGATCACCGAAAGGTAAAGCATGAACCATATAGTAGATATGATGAACATGTCGATTGTTCGCCATTGAAGCTACATCAACTCTCGTGATGATCGGTGTTGATGTGGTGGATTTGGTTCGTGTGATCACTAAAACAATGTGAGGGATATTGTTTTGAGTGGGAGTTCACCTAGATTAATTTAACTATTAATTAGAACTCAATTTGTCATAAACTTAGTCTAAACTATTGCAAATATGTTGTAGATCAATGGCGGCCCCTACCATCAATTTTAATGCGTTCCTAGAGAAAGAAAAGTTGAAAAACAATGGAAGCAACTTCGCGGATTGGTTCCGCAATTTGAGGATTGTCCTCACAACTGGTAATTTGACCTATGTCTTTGGATGCATTGGGTGACCCACCTACATGATCGCTACCGATGAAGTAAAGAATGTTTACCTCGCTCGGAAGACTCGACTCCCAGTTCGGTGCTATCTTGTATGGTTTAGAATCGAGCTCGTAAAAGGTTTGAGAATTCAGACCCACATGATATTGTCCGTGATCTCAAATTGATCTTTGAGACTCACGCGACAATTGAGAGCTATGAGGCTTCTGAAAAGTTCTTTAACTGCAAGATGGAAGAGGGCAGCTTCGTCAGTGAGCATGTGCTTAAGATGTCTGGGCACGCAAACAAACTTCAAAGCTTGGGTATAGTGATTCCTAATGCTTTGGGGATTTATCGTGTACTCCAATCACTACCACCAAGTTACAAGAACTTTGTGATGAACTACAATATGCAAAACATGAACAAGCGGTTGCGAACTCTTTGCCATGTTGAAATCACAGTAAGTGGAGATCAAGAAAGAGCACCAAGTGTTGATGGTCAATAAGACCACCAAATTCAATAAAGGCAAGTCTAAGCAAAGGGACACTTCAAGAAGGGTGGTAAGAAAGTTACCGCCAACGAAGAAGACCAAGGCTGGACCTAAGCCCGACATCGAAAGTGCTTTTACCGCAAGGGAGAAGATCATTGAAGCGGAATTGCCCAAAGTACTTGGCGGATTTGAAGAACGGCAACATCAAGAAGAAAGGTATATCCGATATACATGTTATTGATGTGTATCTCACTAGTACCGTAGTAGTGCACGGGTATTTGATAATCGGTTCTTGCTCATATTTGTAACTCAAAACGTGCCGCAGAATAAGCGGAAGCTAGCGAAGAACGAGGTGACGATGCGCTGGGAAACGGATCAAAGGTTGATGTGATCGCGGTCGCACGCTACCCCTTCATCTACCATCGGGATTAGTTTTATACTTAAATAATTGTTATTTGGTGCCTCATAAGCATGAACATTATATCGGGATCTTGTTTATTGCGAGACGGTTACTTGTTTAAGTCCGAGAATAATGGTTGTTCGATTTATATGAGTAATATGTTTTATGCACATGCACCTTTGATAGATGGTCTATTCTTATGGAATCTCGATAGTGGAAATACACATATTAATAACATTGATGCTAAACGTTTGAAATCGAGCGATAACTCGACCTATATGTGGCACTGTCTTCTTGGTCACAGTGGAGTGAAGCGTATGAAGAAACTCCATTCCAATGGACTTCTTGAATCACTTGATTTCGAATCACTTGAAAGATGCGAAACATGTCTGATGGGTAAAATGAATAAGACTCCATTTTCTGGTATGATGGAGCGAGCTACGGACTTATTGGAAATCATACATACCGATGTGTGTGGTCCAATGAGTGTAGCATCACGCGGTGGTTATCGTTATGTTCTTACCTTCACGGATGACTTGAGTAGATATGGGTATATCTATTTCATGAAACATAACTTCGAAAATTTCGAGAAGTTTCAGGAATTTCAAAGTGAGGTAGAGAATCAACGTAACAAGAAGATTAAATTTCTACGTTCTGATCGTGGAGGTGAATATCTAAGTTACGAGTTTGGCGAGCATTTGAAGAAATGCGGAATACTTTCACAATTGACACCGCCGGAAACACCACAGCGTAATGGTGTGTCTGAACGTCGCAATCGAACTCTCTTAGATATGGTTCGTTCTATGATGTCACTTACAAATTTACCGCTATCATTTTGGGGATATGCATTAGAAACAGTCGCATTCACTTTAAATAGGGCACCATCTAAATCCGTTGAAACGACACCGTATGAATTATGGTTTGGGAAGAAACCTAAATTGTCGTTCCTTAAAGTTTGGGGTTGCGAAGCCTATGTAAAGAAGTTACAGCCGGACAAGATTGAACCCAAAGCGGAAAAATGCGTCTTCATAGGATACCCGAAGGAAACTATTGGGTATACCTTCTATCATAGATCCGAAGGCAAAATATTCGTTGCTAAGAATGGATCCTTTCTAGAGAAGGAATTTCTCTCGAAAGAAGTGACTGGAAGGAAAGTATAACTCGACGAGGTTGTCGAACCTTCTCTCGAAATTGCGAGTAGCGCAGCGTCGGAAGAAGTTCCTGTGGTGCCTGCACCAATAAGAGAGGAAGCTAATGATGATGATCATGAAACTTCGGTTATAGTTGCTACAGAGCCTCGCAGGTCAACGAGAACTCGTACCACTCCTGATTGGTATGATCCCGTAATGAATGTCATGTTGGTGGACAACACCGATGACCCTGCGACGTATGAGGAAGCGATGATGAGCCCAGATTCCAATAAATGGCAAGAAGCCATGAAATCCGAGATTGAATCCATGTACGAAAACCAAGTATGGACTTTGGTGGACTTACCGGATGGCCGGAAGGCTGTCGAGAACAAATGGATTTTCAAGAAGAAAACAGATGCTGATGGTAATGTTACTGTCTATAAAGCTCGACTTGTCGCAAAAGGGTTTCGACAAATTCAAGGAATTGACTACGATGAGACTTTCTCACCAGTAGCGAAGCTAAAGTCTGTGAGGATTATGCTAAAGCTGCTGAAAATGATGGGGTCGGTCTGCAGTTTCATAATCTCATCGTCTGACTGCAGGGGATGGTTTAATGACCCAAGCACCACTTTCCTGGAGAGCCTGGACTAACTCTGAACGAATGCACCTATCCGGGCATCTGAGGTCACTGATCACCATCCATGCTTTTGTCCTGTCCGATAAACTATTTTGACTGACAAAGTTAGAGATCACAATCCTCGTGAGAAAAACGAGGAAGCAGACAAGAGGAACAGCTGCCCTGGACTGGTCCTGGCCTGGCCTGTCCTGCTTATATGTTTCTCTTTGATTTCGTCAAAACTTTTTAAAGATTGTTATAAATTGTGAACTAGAAGATGCTTAGCTCACCAGAAATGTACAGTTCCGAAAGAAACTGATGGTGAGCAGTTCGAGGGTCGGTCTCATGGGAGTGCGGAGGTGTCGAGCTGATATTGGACATCTGGGCCACGGTATCAAAACCTTGCCACGTTGCCCGGTGTCGTTCAGCAGAGCTTGTGGCCAGCCGGAGGTGCCGGACTCGTACATATCATATGGTGTGGCCACAGTTCGCTCGCAGCGACGGACGGACGGACGGCGCCAGCAGGGGCCGGCAGGATCTTCACTGCACATGATGGAGAATCGGTTCGAGAGATCGAGGCGCGCGGCTTTGACAGCTACAATTCGACCGTTTGTCTGCATGGAGTAGGTTTTAACACCGTGTTTTCGCCTACACTTGTGCAAGTATGAAGATTGTAAATCACGGCCGGGCTAAAGAGATACCAAGCTTAGAGAGCGAAACAAGCATGATGCATGCATCCACAGCTAGCAAGCTGGTCAACCCGACCCTGGAGTCCTAAATTTACAAGAGCAACACCAGCAAAGTCGCACATGATCCAACTATAATCGAAGAATCTAACAGGGTTAATTAATTACTCGGCCTAAAATAATGCTCATCAACCCGAGTATACTAAATCTTAGACACAAACTAATGTGCATGCGCACGTCGTCCTCCGAAAACAAATTATGCATACGTACTCATTCGACAAGAATACTCTCAATTTTGCCTAGCAATATGCTGCGACTCGCTGCATCTGTGGGCTGTGCCTGCGGTTTGTGCACCCTCAGTTTATTCCCGTCAGAAAGACACCTTTTTATAACGGGGTGAGAAAGACGCCTTAATTTGAAGTTGAAAGACACAGCTACGACGCGCGCATCATGCATAATGCAGGGGACAAGCAGGCGTGCGATCGATGGCGGCAGGGTCTTCTGGCACGTTGCGGCCGGGGTGACGGACCTCATACAGATGCATATGCCGCGACAGGTACGTGGACGGAGGATATGGCAAGACCGAGAGGCAGCACGGCGACGAGCTAGCGCCCGAGCAAGACGTCTGCCCATGCACTATCATGCGTGCTACATCGCGTGCACCTCGCTGTCATTGATATGTATTGATTTGTTATTTTAAGATTCACGTTGCAAGGTTTCATTAAGTTTACGATTTCAAAAATTTGTGTCCAAATAAATTGCAGTGAAACAAAGTAAAACATTGCACGTGATCTAGCGTGCATGCTAGAATCAAACTCTAACCGGTCTCATCGCGCGGAGAATACTCACAGGAGGAGGCGGGATTCAACTTTAAGGAGGGCCAACCAAGCTAATTATCTTATAAGGGGGCGGTCAAGCTAAACTTTACTAATAAAGTCCTCTAATCAGCTCTAAAACAAGAAAAATAGGCTTGCTGTCTTTGGAATATGGGCGGCCTTGGCCATCGCTCGTCCCCCTAGCTAGAGTGTTGAACAACACTTTGCTTGGTCCCCCCTCCTCCCTCCTTCTTTTCAAACTTTGACAAACAAAAACTCATACCAATTGTTTCGCGACCGCATTTAATCCATCCAAGTCATATGGTTCTATTAGACGATACTCCCGAATACTCATGCTACTTGTGCGAAAATCGTAAGTTATATAACAAAGAATAACAACAAAATTAAATACATGTAAAGACGTAGATCGCGATAATAAAAGGTGGGATCCGTCTGCGATATGAATTATACTCGCTCGACCGATTACATATACGGAGATATACGTGCCACGATATGGGTTCGAAATAAAAGAATAAAATACCATAAAACTTAAGTTTAGGGGGAGGGGGTACCAAAGCACACCTCGTTGAACAATACCATGACTTCAACGTACAATCTACTGCTGGTTTGCTAGCTAGCATGGGTTTGTTGTCTATCCACGTGTCCCATTCACCTCCTAGTGAATACAACCGTCGCCGATGGAGCTGTGATCACGACATTAGATGGCTCCTCTCAAGCTTCGTTTTCGACCAAGGATGTAACGATGTGCGCGTCACTCCTTACTTGATTTGTGCATATACCTTTCGTGGTGTAGAATCTCCCGTGAAGGAACGGATCAAATCCGCGGTCACGCATGACCTGCCTGTCCATTATTCAGAAACGAAATCATGTCATATACTGTATATTTTTGTAGGCGCATAAAAATCAAATTGGACGTATGTATGCAAATGAATGTGCAAGGCAATAATGCCACGCTCTTTCTATTTTTTTCTTTTTGACAAGTGCAATGCCATTAGTCATTGGTTTCACAGCTCTTGTGCATGCGTGCATGCATGCCATGTAGAGCATGCCACGCAAACCTCACGGGCCCATTTCCGATCATGCATATATACTGTAGCGTACATATTACCATTAATTAGTTCCCCAATTATTATGGAGACAGGACGTACATCTCGTGTACAATGATATACACCAGCTGAACAGTCAATCTTCAACAAAGGCAAGCCATTCGGACGTCTCATCTGAGCATGTGGCATGTGCATCCCCACCAGCACCGTAGCCTAATAATCGACATCAACAGCTACATACGTACCATCGTGGGCACTAGTCATGACCACTTTGGCAACCGGGTGACATGGATTTAACACAACGTACAAGAAATTAGTTGGGACCCACAAAGAGGACTAGGTAGAGCATTACTCGCAGACCTCTTAAAAGTAGTCAAACCTTTAAAATTCCAGCCTTTTAACCGTTTTGGTCAAGAAAACATCCAACATAGTAAAATTGGTCAAACCTGTAAAAAGTTTAAAATGCACCGTGTACGCACGCCCACGACACTTGCATCTACAGTTTTGAAGGCAAAACTGACGGTTGTAAACTAGTCAACACCATCATGAGAGCAAAGTTTCGCCCCAAATGCCATCGGAACAGTAACGTACTCGTCGGAATCCGGCGAAATACTACCATGAAGTTCCCATTACGGCCAAATTTCCTACCAATTTCCAGCAATTCGCCTTGATACCAACCTATTCCGGCGAATTTGAGCCTCGCTCATGCACGGAGGACACTACAACATGGAGCTCGGGCGATGGCGCTTATAGATGGCAAGGCACAGACTTAATCGTCGTGTTCGCGCTGGGGTGACAAAAAAAGCCGTCAGGAATAACTGTCTCACGGATTTTTTTTGACTCGGCACAACCTGATCCGTCGAGCTAGCGCTTCCACGGCGTGACAGATATATAGGCCAAATTTGGCGAGAAGTGAGCTGGAACACAGCTAGATGAATTTTTGTCGTCCGGATAAACGAGAAGGTCCTCCTATCTCCTGAAAATTACGGGGTCTCTAGCCCGCCGCACTCTGCAATTTTATAATCTTAGATCAGATGATCGTAGAGAAGTTTCATGGAAAGCCTGGACTAACTCTGAGGTCACTGATCACCATCCATGTTTTTTGTCCTGTGCATAAACTTTTTTTTGTCATGTTCATAAACTATTCTGACTGACAAAGTAAGAGATCACCATCCTCGTGAGAAAAACTAGGAAGGAGACAAGAGGAACAGCTGGTCTGATTCTGGCCTGTGTATACGTTCTCTTTGATTTTGTCAAAACATTTTTAACCCTTTGTCACGCTTAGCTCACCTAGAATTCCAGAATATGTTTCGCGGACATGATGTTTGATTTGTTAGTGTGTGATCTGAGACGGTGAGCTGTGCGAGGGTCGGTCTCATGGGGACACGACGTACGGGTGCGCGGAGGTGTCAAGCTGATATTGGACATTTGGGCCACGGTATCAGAATCAGCTCACCAATCCTTGCCACGTTGCACCGTGTGTGTGTGCCTCGAGCTTGTGGCCAGCCAGCCAGAGCGGGTCGGACTCGTACGTATTGCTGTGGCCACAGTTCGCTCGCAGCGACGGACGGACGGCGCCACGGGCCGGCCGGCAGGATCTTCGCTGCACATGATGGAGAATCGGTTTGAGAGATCGAGGCGCGCGGCGTTGACACCTACTCCCTCCGTCTCAAAATATAAGATATTTTAACTTTGTAAAAAAATTTAGACTTAATTTAATATGTAGAAAGCTTCGTGAAGAAAAATAAATCTAGACTTATTTTAGCTTCACGAAGCTAAAATATCTTATATTTTAAAACGAAGGGAGTAGCTAGCAATAGAATTCGAGCGTTTGTGTCCATGGTGTGTTCGTGGATAAGGTTTTAACACCGTGTTTTCGACTGCACTTGTGCTCACAGCCAAAGAGATAACACATACGACGGCGTAATTAATCAGGAGAGGGAAACACCCTAAACAAGCATGATGCCACTGCTAGCAAGCTGGTCAACACCGACCCTGGAGTGGAGTCCTAAATTTATAAGAGCAAGAGCAGCAAAGTCGCACATGATCCAACTATATAATCGAAGAATCTAACAGGCTTAGTTAATTACTCGGCCGAAAATAATGCTCAAGCCGGGTACTTAGTACTACTAAATCTTAGACACAAACTAATAATGTGCGCACTTTGTCCTGCGTAAAGAAATTATGCATACGTACTCGTTCGACAAGAATACTCTGAGTTTTCCATACGAATATGCTGCTACTCGCTGCATCTGTGGGCTGTTGCTGCGGTTTGCGTCCCCTTAAGGCCTTGTTCGGTTACGCCCATCCCTGGGCGGATTGGCCGGGTTTCATCGGGGTCATCCCGGCAATGGCAAAATCCCGGCCCAGCCAAAATTTTGCATTCGGTTATACCCGGCCGGGCTGGATCCCTAGCTCAAACCCTGCCCACCCCATCAAATCCCCACGGGAAAAAATAATCGAGTCTCCACCCGTGGAAATAACCCCGAGAGAAACGAGCGAAACGGATCGACGTCATCGTCTCATCCGGCGGCGGCCTGGGGGCAGGTCATCTATGTAGCGCGTCCACACGAGGCAGGGCACCACTCTCGCCCTACCCGGAAGAAGCGGGAGGTCCTTCCCTCCCACTCTCCTGACGGCGACAAACACATGGGCGCCCGACGAAGTCCAGATTTGCAACCTCCGACAATGGCGAAGATGGCGGCGGCATCTTCTTTCTCTCCGGCAAAACTCCCCCTCCTCCTCCTCTTCATCCGGCTCCGGCGATAAACCAGTCCCAGTCTCGATCTACCATCTGCCCGCCGGTAAGTGAAAGGTTAGGATTGATTATCCGAATACTGAGTATGGTGAATTCAGGATTTGTTCCTGACGGATGTATCGAATGTTGTGGTGAAAGTGTACATTCTCTGCAGAGTGTCAAGCTATTCGAATAGCCGCGTCCGCGGTTATGGACAGTTGGAGTGGCCATATTGTTCCCCCGTCAGACTTTTCAAAATGACCTGTGAAATGAACTAAGACTTTGACTTGACCACAACAGAGTTGTGATATGAAATACAAGTTCCCAGTTAGGAGTTACAAAATTGTGACTAGCTTTAGAACTTAGTAGAGATAAATATGGCTTTTCAAAACAACCCTAGAGCCTAGTGTCCTATTATCCAAAAAACCCCTTTACCTATTAATATTAGTTTGCGAGTACTTAAAGAGTACTCATGGCTTTGTCCCTGGCTATTCCCATGGCCAGACTATGAAGAGGAGTACCTGGAAGATGGACCCCAGGAAGGTTACGACAACTAGGATCATCTCTCATCGTCAGCATTGCCTATGACCCCGAAGATGGAGCTTCGCCTACGCTACCGCTATTATTACGTGTTCCGCTGCTTTATGTTGTATTAAGAACTTGATCATGAGATCCCTATTTGTGTAAGAACTTATGTATCGTTTGTAATGTATGATGTACTATGGTATCCAATTCTGTTATGTCTCGCAAAAATGGTAATCCTGGGATTGCGATGTATGGCATCTAGGATTGAAAAATCCGGTGTTGACACCCAAACCCCACCCCATCAAATCCCCACGGAAAATATAATCGAGTCTCCACCGTGGAAATAACCCCAGAGAAACGAGCGAAACGGATCGTCATCGTCTCGTCCGCGGCGCGGGGGTAGGTCATCTATGTAGCGTCCACACGAGGCGTGGCACCACTCGCCTACTCGGAAGAAGGAGGTCCTTCCTCCCTCTCGACGGCGGCGGACACATGGGCCGACGAAGTCCAGACGGTAACCTCCGACAACGACGAAGATGGCGGCGGCATCTTCTTTCTAACCGGCAAAACTCCCCCTCCTCCTCTTCATCCGGCTCCGGCGATAAACCAGTCCCAGTCTCGATCTACCATCTGCCCGCCGGTAAGTATCTCCTTTTCTTGCAATGTAGGGCCATTCTTTTCCCCCCTTTCATCTCATATCTTCGTTCCGCCGACATTATCTCCATGGATTTGGTAGTAGATCTACTGAGGTCTGAACTTTAACACCACCCTTTAGAACAATATATAACATTGTCTATTTGTCTCTTTTTGTTTGTGAGAAACATCATCGCCTAATGGGTGTGTTTCAGAAAATGAATGAGCCATTTGTGGTTGATAGAGTGTGCATTGAAGGTTGCACCATGTTAAAATAATTTCAATCATAGTTTAAGAAATCTCTGTTCTGTTTATATCCTTATGGTCAAAGGGAAAATGAAGTAATCATGTCTAGGTGTTTGTTTGTTAGAGGTACATTCTACTTCAAACGATAGAGCATTCTTGGGCCGAATCTTTGTGTTAACTAATTATATGGAATTATTGTATAACACTGATGGTTTGATCGATACCTATTGGTTAGAATGGTCACTCACTTGGACATGAGTTCAAGTTAATAAGGTTGTTCATTTGTACTCACTATTAACTCAAGAAAATGTTTCAGACATTGTGCTATGTTGTGTTTACTTTATTAGCTTAGTTAATTATATTGTAGGGCTCAACTCATCAGAAATTCTAGTACGCAGATCTTGACACTACCACTTATTTCAAGCTATCCATTTTTGGGTAGTAAGTTGCCCATCTTCTTTTCTAGAACAAATATTTGAGTGTGTAGAGATCTTAATTTTCAAGTCAGTGCAGAGATTGTACATTTTTTCTAGTATGCAGATATTGACCCTACCACTTATTTCAAGTTCTTTCCAAGTGAGTGTAGATATCGTACTTATTATGCAGAACAAATATTCGAGTGTGTAGAGATATTAACTTCCCCTATTATCAATTAGATTCCATGTTTTCATTGAAGTATTTGAAAGTTTTGTTTACCCATTGTCGCTCTGAAATCCAACCATGTTCTGAACAAATGAGCAATTTTGGAAGAAATTAACCTCTTGTCATGTTTTTATTTGAACAGTGACCCTGTTCTTTTAATTTCTATCATGGTGATAGAATTTTTTTGCTTCTAATTCGAATCAAATTTCAAGCTTGGCAAAAAGATGGAAGGAACAAGTTTCGGTCCAGCACCATGTGCTCCTAGTAGAGCAGTTTTTTTGGAACTTTCGAGTGCTATAGTACTACTAGTTAAGTGGGAAGTGTTGTACTATTTCTCATCAGGATGCTATGCGCTCCATATCCTGACTGTCTCACTCACTGTAGATCAAAGATCTCTTGGGCTTGCAGGGCTATCAATGGCCTGATGGAATTGGGACAGATCAGGAGGTGCCATTTCATTAGAGGCAGAAGATATGCACCAGGGACACAAACACTTTATTGCTCATGTGTTCCCTGCATTTTATCTAGTAAATTAGACTAAGTTGTTTATGTTTTGTTGATATTTATTTATTCTGAACTTAAATTACACATTGTAAGTTCATTTAGTATACTGCAGAAAGCATTGACATCTTTTATACCGAGAGCGTACATTAGCTTGTCTAGACATGATCGATCTTGTTTTTTTAGATGGAGATCGATCTTGTTTATGTAAGTGAAATGGATGGCTATATGTTTTTTAATGCTACTGGTGTTGGTCGCATAAAAACTGCATGTTGCACTGACTGCTGTTTAAACTGGAATAACCGAACAGATTTAACAATGCGAGGGATTTGAGTGGTTGGAGGATTCAATCCACAAGGGGTTTTGGGTGGAGGGACGTGGATCACTCCAAACCCTGTGGGGGTTGGTTCCACGTGCGGTTAATACCCTGGCAACCGAACAAGGCCTAAGGCCTTGTTCGGTTACGCCCATCCCTGGGCGGATTGGCCGGGTTTCGTCGGGGTCATCCCGGCAGGGGCAAAATCCTAGCCCAGCCAATTTTTTGCATTCGGTTATACCCGGCCGGGCTGGATCCCTAGCCCAATGTAACATCCCAAAAATACTAAGTTTGGATCATCAAATTCTAATTAGCAAAATTAGGGTTAACAAAAACTTTTCTAAATGAAATCATGAATGCATGCATGTGTGTATGCATGGATTTTGAAATCCTTTAAAACCACCTTGTTTGTTTGTTTCATTGCTTGTAAAATGTTTCTTAGGTGAAATAAACATTATCTAAAACATTTCCCACACCTTTCCTAAAGACAAGTAAATCAAAACACATATATGAAATGAATGGTCATTTTGGCCAATTTAACTCCCATGCCTACTTTAGCTGTCTCAAACTTTCAGAACCTAACAGAAACTTTTCTGGATCTTTGCACCCCTTGAATGTACTCATAACAAGGTATCAAGGCCCACTTTGTGATCATCCAGAAACTTTCAAATGCATAGTTTTAATGACAATTCAAAATTGAATCTTTATCATATGGGAAGATTCCACTTTTTCAAAAACCACTCAAACAAGCTCAACTTTCAAAACCCAAGCATCTGGAGACTCACCAGCACCAATCTAGCAAACCCACCAAAAATCTTTTCAAAATTCAAAACTTGATTTCATGCGGCTATTTCATCAAACAGGTTGCAGACACAAATCAAAAAAACATCAAACACTATAATGTGCAGTAAAATTGGCCTAACTTGTTCCCTAGTTAGCTCACACACAGCTCAGTAGATCACCTAGGAAGTTTAACTAAGGACTAGCACCCCTGTGAGCTTGCCATTGCCATCAATGGTGAACAGCCGAGCACCCCCTTGTCACCCCATTGTGGACAGGCTAGAGAAGAACTAGCCTTGCAACCTTGTCTGGGAGGCAGCCCACCGTCCACCGCCACTACATGTCCCAGCCGAGTGTTGCCAAGCTCGAACCACGCACAAGCGCGCCAGACCGCCAGAGACCATGCCGAGCACGCGCCGAGCATGACCTCGACCGAAGCCCACGATCAAGGCCGCCTCACCGCGTGCACACATGATCACCATCAACCTGGAGACCGCCAGACATCCCGTTTGTCGCCCGTGTCGCCGCCCACCGCCTGCCGAAGACGCCGCCTCTGCAGAGCACCGCCTGCCTGCACCAAACCACACCGCCCCATGCCTCGAGACCATGTCGTTGAGCATCGCCAGGAGACACCGCACCGTCCCCTACCCTTGCCCATGCCATTAACCGCCTGTGACCTCGCCCCCGACGAGCTCACCGTGCGCCCCGACGGTCCCCTCGCTCGATCGTGGGGTTAATACCCTGGCAACCGAACAAGGCCTAAATTTATTCAGGTCGGGAAAGACGCCTTAATTTGAAGTTGAAAGACACAGCTACGGAGCTATACCCGGCGCGCGCATCATCATGCATAATGCAGGGGACAAGCGGGCGTGCGATCGATCGCGGCAGCTGCTTCTGGCGCGTTGCGGCCGGGGTGACGGACCGCATACAGATGCATATGCCGCGACAGGTACGTCGACGGAGGAAATGGCAGGACGGAAACAGGGCACTCGACCGGCGACGAGCGTCCGCTCGAGGGAGACGTGTGCCCATGCAGTAACAAATACATGGCACCCTAGGCCCCATCGCACGGAGAATAATAAGGAGAGTGTTGAACAAAACCATGACTTCAGCGCACAATCTACCGCTCGTTAGCTAGCTAGCTAGCGTGCATTTGCTGGCGCTCCACGCGTCCCATTCACCTCCGAGTGAAATCCAACTGTCGCCGATGGAGCTGTGTGGTGATCGCGACATTAGATGGCTCCTCTCGAGCCTCCTTTTCGGCCAGGGATGAGAATTTTTTCTTGAACTTTTAAATTGTTTGACTCGTTAATCCTCTTACTTAAAACATTTTTGCTACTAATTATACGTGATCTTAATCAAATTACACTCTATGGTTAAAATTTAAATTCTCGATCGGTCACCCATCCTAGCCCTATTTAACCGCCAGCGTGCTTAACTTCTCTGCTCTGTCAGGATTTCATTGTGCGAAGAATATTGTAATTTATGGTCACGACTACCATATCAATTTTATTAGCTCATATCAATATGTCACACGTTTTTATTTTTTAAAACTATAAACAACTATTTAATAAAATAACAATAAATAAGTTATAATAAATATTTTATTCCAATGAAAATAATATTCATTTTTATCATTTATTCATTTAATATGGCATAAATAATATATTTAAATCTGTAAATCGAAATTCGGCAAATAATATATCTATTATTAATAGAAAAATGTGACAAATCCAAATATGCAATAAAAAAATTGCTAGCGTGGGTTTGCCGTCGCTCGACGCGTCCCACTCACCTCCGAGTGAATACAATCGTCGTTGCTGGAGCGGCGATCGCGACATTAGATGGCTCCTCTCGACCTTCGTTTTCGACCAAGGATGCGACAATGTGCGCGTCGCTCTTTGCTTGATTTGTGCATACACCTTTCGTGGTGTAGAATCTCCCGTGAAGGAAAGGATCAAATCCGCGGTCACACATGGTCTGCATGTCCATTATTCGTAAACGAAATCCTTTTTTTTGTTCGAACCAGAAATAGGTGCATAAAAAACAAATTGGTCGCATGCACGCAAATTAATGTGCAAACCAATTCCACACTCTTTCTAAAAAAATCATTGATTTCATAGCTCTTTTGTGCATGCGTGCATGCATGCATGCCATGTAGCAGGATACCCCGCGCAAACCTCGCGGGCCCAATGTTTCCGATCATGCAATTATAGTGTATATATATACACCATCCATTAATTAGTTTTGCAATTATTACCGAGACAGGACGTACACATCTTGTGTACAATGATGATATACACCAGCTGAACAGTCAATCTTCGACAAGGGCACGCCATCCGGACGTCTCATCCGAGCATAGCATGTGCATCCTTATCGTAGCCTAATAATCGACGTCAACGGCTACTCCCTCCGTTTGAAAATATAAGATGTTTTAGGTTTATGAGGAAATGTATTTAGACTACTTTTAGTGTGTAGGTTCACTGAGATATAGAGTGAACCTACACACTAAAATAAGTCTAGATACATCCTTTTTATAAACCTAAAACGTCTTATTTTGAAACGGAGGGAGTACATACGTACCATCGTGGGCCACTAGTCGCGCGTGTGACGGCTTTGGCAACCGGATATCATGAATTTAACACGACGTACAAAAAATTAATTGAGACCCACAAGGAGGACTATAGACCTCTAAAAAATGGTCAAACCCCTAAAATTTCAGCATTTTACGGTTTTGGTCAAAAAGAGGTCCAACACAGTAAAAATGGCCAGACCCGTAAAAGGTTTAAAAGGCACTTTATATGCACGCCCGCGACCCTTGTATCTACAGTTTTGGAGGCAAAACTGACGGTGGCTTGTAAAATTTGTCAACGCCCTCATGAGAGCAAAAGTTTCACCCAAATGTCATCAGAACGATACTTATTCGCTGAAATCCAGTGAACTACCGCTACCAAGTTCCCATTGCGGCAAAATTCTCTGCCAATTTCTAGCGATCGCGTCGATATCGACCTATTCCCGCGAATTTGAGTCTAGCACGTGCATAGAGGAGACAGCCGAGGAGGATAGGAGGCCTCGCCGAGCTTGATCCTCTCTTCGGGGACGTGTGGGGTGACAGCAGTGGCGGTGCGGGTCAGCAGCAGGGACGATGCGGAGCCGGGCACATGTGGCCTGATGGCGGGAGGGTGGCGGGATGTAGATTTTTTCAGTTGTATCTTATAGTTTCAGAAATTTTATGTATGGAAAAATGTTTTGAAATTGTAAAAAAAAAATATGGCTTCTCTAAAATGCGGGCAGTTTGGATTTCAATCTCCAAAGCCAAGTCACTGCCGTTTGGCGGACATCCTTTGAGGGGCGCCGGTAGAGATGCAAGCAACTTGTTGCTGGGAACAAGCGTCTGTCCTCTCGCGCGCGCGCTTGCGGCAGCGGTGGGAGAACAACCTTGGGCGACGAGAGTTGGAGGGATCTGACGTCCATGGCAGGTGCCAACTGCCAACAAATGGTTGTGGTGGGCTCATGCATGCTCCCATGTCGTCGCACACGTAAGCCTTCAGTAACACTCTTTTGGAATCCCGCAAATTAAGTTGATTGACTGATTCCTCCGGGAGTCTAATTAAGACTCGAACAGAGCCATGGCTTCCCGAACAAACCAGTACGCGCGCGCTGTGTGGTGTCGACATTTAGCGCTAGCACGTCCCGTTCAGCCGAGATGGGAATCCATCCGTTGCCGTTCGATGGAACCAAGCAACCTGATGACGACATGACCACGACGTACGGATACGGTCCCTCTTTCTCTCTCAGTTTGGTTCTCGAGGAGCAAAGGTCGCTATTTACAAGGATCACACATGTGGCTGGTAGTAGTACGTACTGATCTATGCATGATAGTGTTTGTAGTCGTCGTTGTTGAGAATATAAATATGATGTCTATTGTCTTTCCATTCGTTTGGAATTTTTGAATAATTAGCTAGGGCAACAACTCAATATAGTTTCAAAACCAAAAGGACTCAAGTTTAACACCCTAACACCTTGCTCACGCAGTTAAAAAAATATTATATCCCAGGCCCGTGAAAAAAAAGACCACCGGCCTAGACGTGAGAGAGTGTGTTAAAAAATATAAATATGTTGTCTATCGTCTTTCTATCAGTTTGGACTTTCGAAATAATTGATAGGACAATTCAATAGTTAGATGATCTAATAATACATTTATAATTTTTACTACTTTTGCATTCCGATAGAATTTCACAAAAGAAAAGTTACATATATTGACCGCCTGACCACATTCTGTCAGGACCATACCAATTTCAGCTCGTACGCATGTCTGCCACGTCGCATGCCACGCGAACCTACGTGTGGGACCGGTATTTCTTAATCATGCATACTACCAGGTACGACTAATAATTAATTTTCTCTATTATTAGAGAGACACGACGTGCGTCGGGAGTACAATCATGCACGTACGAGTTGCACAGGCCGACGTCATCTATCTCAGCGCATCTGCATCTGTATATCCTCCCGCATCGGAATCTCTCTCTCGAATCTCGATCATGGGTACTAGCCTAATAATAACCGATCAGGAACAGGAACTAGCCAGCCAGGTCCCGTGACGCCTTGGGCAACCGGACGAACCCTAACCACCAGTAGAGCGAATCAATCCATCCACCCACACACACGATTACACGGCATCGATCATTGGCGCGATGATAGCTAAGCGAGTTTCGGTACGAGTACTGTTGTTCAGCCCCACCCTCGCGTGCTAGCGCCGGTACCCAGTACCGACATGACACCTTGAACTCTGCACCGTCACAAGCAACAACTTGGCTGATCGCCACGTAAGAAGAAATCAGTGATAGCGAAAAAGGGAGAATAAGGGCTTGTTTGATTCATAGGATTCACAAAACATAGGAATAGGAAAACCATAGGATTGGAGTGGCATGTCCACTTGAATCCTATAGGATTATGTAACTATAGGATTTTAGATCAAGTGGTGTTTGATTGCACAGGAAAATCAAAGGAATTGTACAAAGAGGTTGGAGTGGATGGAAATTTTCCTTCAAAATAGAGTGCAAAGGAATCCTTTGAAGGATTTCCTAAGGATTGTAATCCTTTGAATCAAACAGCAGTTATAGGAAAAATTCCTAAGGATCCAAATCCTACAAAAATCCTACACAATTCCTTTGAATCAAACAAGCCCTAAATACTTGTCACTATTGCTGAGTTTATTAGAGATACTCATACATCATCGCGTAAGAATGGAGTCGTCTAGTAGCTCTCATTGACGAAGCAAAAACATCGCAACAAATGAATAATTGCCCAATTCAGACACTACATGTGTCAAAACTAGAGCATGATCTATCAGGCCTGAGGATACAGTTACCCGCCAACCATCGAACCAATGTTTGGTTCTCAAACAGCATTGAGTTTTGGGTCAAAGTTCCGACACAAGTTTTTTTTGGACCAAAGGGCACATGTATGTAATCTATAATGAACCATGACGTTATCGCTCTCCCGAGTCCTAGTAGAACGGTAAAAATCTACTGTAAAATTAAATGAACGTAATTATACAAAATCACGTTACGTTATAACTTGTCTATAACACAAAATTCATGTACAAATAATAAGATAAAAGTATCACACAGTAAGAGTTTATACAGTAGTTACCACACCGTTCAAAAAGCAAGTTGAACATTTTTTGTAAGGGTATATCTTGCATGTTTTTAGAAATAGTGATCAAATTATAGCATGATGCACGTCTATATTTTTATAACATTTTTTAAGATGAATGATTATGTAGTAAATTCGAAGCTCAAGTACCAAACCTCACATTTACAAAACCCACTCTCAAGATGCATTTACTTGAATATCTATTCTCCAAAAAAAATGTCAAATCTCGATGTTTTCATGAAAGAGAGACAATTGTTGCTTGAAAACACACTCAAAAGAGACAATTGTAGTCTTGCACCAGCTGGAAGACAGGTGTAGGAAGCGAGTGACGGCGAGCATCATCACCACCATTACTTGGCCGGCTCGCCGGAGCACATGCATTGCCCCATTGGTTCTCCAAAAGCAACCTGCTCCGCTCTACTAGCGCGCTAGCTAGTCGGTCTGGCCCCGGCAAACGATGATTCGACATTTTTCTAAGCTCCATAATGCGTGCTAAAATATTGGTGGTACTACCGAAACGGAGCAGCCACTGTTGTTAGCCGGTTTCCGTGCCAGGATATCGTAAACTATCAAGTAAAGTATATCATCGCTGCCATGCTCGTCTGTTGGAAAAAGGGAGTTCTGTGCAGACAGATGATTGAGCAACAACACATGCGATGCATGTACGCTTCTGGTCCTCTCGGATCCAAGGCGAGGGAAACACCGACAAGCATGATGCCACTGCTAGCAAGCTGGTCAACACCGACCCTGGAGTGGAGTCCTAAATTTATAAGAGCAAGAGCAGCAAAGTCGCACATGATCCAACTATATAATCGAAGAATCTAACAGGCTTAGTTAATTACTCGGCCGAAAATAATGCTCAAGCCGGGTACTTAGTACTACTAAATCTTAGACACAAACTAATAATGTGCGCACTTTGTCCTGCGTAAAGAAATTATGCATACGTACTCGTTCGACAAGAATACTCTGAGTTTTCCATACGAATATGCTGCTACTCGCTGCATCTGTGGGCTGTGGCTTCGGTTTGCGTCCCCTTAAGGCCTTGTTCAGTTACGCCCATCCCTGGGCGGATTGGCCGGGTTTCGTCGGGGTCATCCTGGCAATGGCAAAATCCTGGCCCGGCCCAGCCAAAATTTTGCATTCGGTTATACCCGGCCGGGCTGGATCCCTAGCCCAAACCCTGCCCACCCCATCAAATCCCCACGGGAAAAAATAATCGAGTCTCCACCCGTGGAAATAACCCCGAGAGAAACGAGCGAAACGGATCGACGTCATCGTCTCATCCGGCGGCGGCCTGGGGGCAGGTCATCTATGTAGCGCGTCCACACGGCAGGCACCACTCGCCCTACCGGAAGAAGCGGAGGTCCTTCCTCCCACTCTCCGACGGCGACAAACACATGGGCGCCGAAGTCGGTTGCAACCTACGACAATGACGAAGATGGCGGCGGCATCTTCTTTCTCTCCGGCAAAACTCCTCCTCCTCCTCTTCATCCGGCTCCGGCGATAAACCAGTCCCAGTCTCGATCTACCATCTGCCCGCCGGTAAGTGAAAGGTTAGGATTGATTATCCGAATACTGAGTATGGCGAATTCGATTTGTTCACGGCGGATGTATCGAATGTTGTGGTGAAAGTGTACACTCTCTGCAGTGTCAAACTATTCGAATAGCCGTCATGATTATGGAGCTTGATGGCCACTTGGCCATCCCCGTCAGACTTTTCAAAATGACCTGTGAAATGAACTAAGACTTTGACTTGACCACAACAGAGTTGTGATATGAAATACAAGTTCCCAGTTAGGAGTTATAAAATTGTGACTAGCTTTAGAACTTAGAAGAGATAAATATGGCTTTTCAAAACAACCCTAGAGCCTAGTGTCCTATTATCCAAAAAACCTCTTTACCTATTAGTATTAGTTTGCGAGTACTTAAAGAGTACTCATGGCTTTGTCCCTGGCTATTCCCATGGCCAGACTATGAAGAGGAGTACCTGGAAGATGGACCCGTGAAGGTTCGACAACTAGGATCATCTCTCATCGTCGGCATTGCCTGTGACCCGAAGATGGAGCTTCGCCACGCTACCGTTATTATTACGTGTTCACTGCTTGATGTTGTATTAAGAACTGGATCATGAGATCCCTATTTGTGTAAGAACTTATGTATCGTTTGTAATGGATGATGTACTATGGTATTCAATTACATTATGTCTCAAAATGGTAATCCAGGATTGCGATGTATGGCATAACAGGCATCTAGGATTGAAAAATCCGGGTGTTGACACCCAAACCCTGCCCACCCCATCAAATCCCCACGGGAAAAAATAATCGAGTCTCCACCCGTGGAAATAACCCCGAGAGAAACGAGCAAAACGGGATCGTCGGCATCGTCTCATCTGGCGGCGGCCTGGGGGCAGGTCATCTATGTAGCGCGTCCACACGAGGCAGGGCACCACTCTCGCCCTACTCGGAAGAAGCGGGAGGTCCTTCCCTCCCCACTCCCCTGACGGCGGCGGACACATGGGCGCCCGACGATGTCCATATTTGCAACCTCCGACAACGACGAAGATGGCGGCGGCATCTTCTTTCTATCCGGCAAAACTCCCCTCCTCCTCTTCATCCGGCTCAGGCGATAAACCAGTCCGAGTCTCGATCTACCATCTGCCCGCCGGTAAGTGAAAGGTTAGGATTGATTATCCGAATACTGAGTATGGTGAATTCAGGATTTGTTCCTGACGGATGTATCGAATGTTGTGGTGAAAGTGTACACTCTCTGCAGAGTGTCAAACTATTCGAATAATAGCGTCATGATTATGGGATTAGCTTAGCCATCTTGTTCCCCGTCAGACTTTTCAAAATGACCTGTGAAATAAACTAAGACTTTGACTTGACCACAACAGAGTTGTGATATGAAATACAAGTTCCCAGTTAGGAGTTATAAAATTGTGACTAGCTTTAGAACTTAGTAGAGATAAATATGGCTTTTCAAAACAACCCTAGAGCCTAGTGTCCTATTATCCAAAAAAACCCTTTACCTATTAGTATTAGTTTGCGAGTACTTAAAGAGTACTCATGGCTTTGTCCCTGGCTATTCCCATGGCCAGACTATGAAGAGGAGTACCTGGAAGATGGACCCCAGGAAGGTTACGACAACTAGGATCATCTCCCATCGCCAGCATTGCCTGTGACCCCGAAGATGGAGCTTCGCCTACGCTACCGTTATTATTACGTGTTCCGCTGCTTGATGTTGTATTAAGAACTGGATCATGAGATCCCTATTTGTGTAAGAACTTATGTATCGTTTGTAATGGATGATGTACTATGGTATCCAATTCTGTTATGTCTCGCAAAAATGGTAATCATGGGATTGCGATGTATGGCATAACAGGCATCTAGGATTGAAAAATCCGGGTGTTGACACCCAAACCCTGCCCACCCCATCAAATCCCCACGGGAAAAAATAACCGAGTCTCCACCCATGGAAATAACCCCGAGAGAAACGAGCAAAACGGGATCGTCGGCATCGTCTCGTCCGGCGGCGGCCTGGGGGCAGGTCATCTATGTAGCGCGTCCACACGAGGCAGGGCACCACTCTCGCCCTACTCGGAAGAAGCGGGAGGTCCTTCCCTCCCCACTCCCCTGACGGCGGCGGACACATGGGCGCCCGACGAAGTCCAGATTTGCAACCTCTGACAACGACGAAGATGGCGGCGGCATCTTCTTTCTATCCGGCAAAACTCCCCCTCCTCCTCTTCATCCAGCTCCGGCGATAAACCAGTCCGAGTCTCGATCTACCATCTGCCCGCCGGTAAGTATCTCTTTTTCTTGCAAGGTAGGGCCATTCTTTTCCCCCCTTTCATCTCATATCTTCGTTCCACCGACATTATCTCCATGGATTTGGTAGTAGATCTGCTAAGGTCTGAACTTTAACACCACCCTTTAGAACAATATATAACATTGTCTATTTGTCTCTTTTTGTTTGTGAGAAACATCATCGCCTAATGGGTGTGTTTCAGAAAATGAATGAGCCATTTGTGGTTGAAAGAGTGTGCATTGAAGGTTGCACCATGTTAAAATAATTTCAATCATAGTTTAAGCAATCTCTGTTCTGTTTATATCCTTATGGTCAAAGGGAAAATGAAGTAATCATGTCTAGGTGTTTGTTTGTTAGAGGTACATTCTACTTCAAATGATAGAGCACTCTTGGGCCGAATCTTTGTGTTAACTAATTATATGGAATTATTGTATAACACTGATGGTTTGATCGATACCTATTGGTTAGAATGGTCACTCACTTGGACATGAGTTCAAGTTAATAAGGTTGTTCATTTGTACTCACTATTAACTCAAGAAAATGTTTCAGACATTGTGCTATGTTGTGTTTACTTTATTAGCTTAGTTAATTATATTGTAGGGCTCAACTCATCAGAAATTCTAGTACGCAGATCTTGACACTACCACTTATTTCAAGCTATCCATTTTTGGGTAGTAAGTTGCCCATCTTCTTTTCTAGAACAAATATTTGAGTGTGTAGAGATCTTAATTTTCAAGTCAGTGCAGAGATTGTACATTTTTTCTAGTATGCAGATATTGACCCTACCACTTATTTCAAGTTCTTTCCAAGTGAGTGTAGATATCGTACTTATTATGCAGAACAAATATTCGAGTGTGTAGAGATATTAACTTCCCCTATTATCAATTATATTCCATGTTTTCATTGAAGCATTTGAAAGTTTTGTTTACCCATTGTCGCTCTGAAATCCAACCATGTTCTGAACAAATGAGCAATTTTGAAAGAAATTAACCTCTTGTCATGTTTTTATTTGAACAGTGGCCCTGTTCTTTTAATTTCTATCATGGTGATAGAATTTTTTTGCTGCTAATTCGAATCAAATTTCAAGCTTGGCAAAAAGATGGAAGGAACAAGTTTCGGTTCAGCACCATGTGCTCCTAGTAGAGCAGTTTTTTTGGAACTTTCGAGTGCTATAGTACTACTAGTTAAGTGGTCAGTGCTGTACTACACAAACAATTTCTCATCAGGATGCTATGCGCTCCATATCCTGACTGTCTCACTCACTGCAGATCAAAGATCTCTTGGGCTTGCAGGGCTATCAATGGCCTGATGGAATTGGGACAGATCAGGAGGTGTCATTTCATTAGAGGCAGAAGATATGCACCAGGGACACAAACACTTTATTGCTCATGTGTTCCCTGCCTTTTATCTAGTAAATTAGACTAAGTTGTTTATGTTTTGTTGATATTTATTTATTCTGAACTTAAATTACACATTGTAAGTTCATTTAGTATACTGCACAAAGCATTGACATCTTTTATACCGAGAGCGTATATTAGCTTGTCTAGACATGATCGATCTTGTTTTTTTAGATGGAGATCGATCTTGTTTATGTAAGTGAAATGGATGGCTATATGTTTTTTAATGCTACTGGTGTTGGTCGCATAAAAACTGCATGTTGCACTGACTGCTGTTTAAACTGGAATAACCGAACAGATGTAACAATGTGAGGGATTTGAGTGGGTTGGAGGATTCAAGCCACAAGGGGTTTCGGGTGGAGGGACGTGGATCACTCCAAACCCTGTGGGGGTTGGTTCCACGTGGGGTTAATACCCTGGCAACCGAACAAGGCCTAAGGCCTTGTTCGGTTACGCCCATCTCTGGGCGGATTGGCCGGGTTTCGTCGGGGTCATCCCGGCAGGGGCAAAATCCTAGCCCAGCCAAATTTTTGCATTCGGTTATACCCGGCCGGGCTGGATCCCTAGCCCAATGTAACATCCCAAAAATCTAAGCTTGGATCATCAAATTCTAATCATCAAAATTAGGGTTAACAAAAACTTTTCTAAATGAAATCATGAATGCATGCATGTGTGTATGCATGGATTTTGAAATTCTTTAAAACCACCTTGTTTGTTTGTTTCATTGCTTGTAAAATGTTTCTTAGGTGAAATAAACATCATCTAAAACATTTCCCACACCTTTACTAAAGACAAGTAAACCATAACACATATATGAAATGAATGGTCATTTTGGCCAATTTAACTCTCATGCCTACTTTAGCTGTCTCAAACTTTCAGAACCTAACAGAAACTTTTCTGGATCTTTGCACCCCTTAAATGTACTCATAAGAAGGTATCAAGGCCCACTTTGTGATCATCCAGAAACTTTCAAATGCATAGTTTTAATGACAATTCAAAATTAAATCTTTATCATATGGGAAGATCCCACTTTTTCAAAAACCATTCAAACAAGGTCAACTTTCAAAACCCAAGCATCTGCAGACTCACCAGCACCAATCTAGCAAACCCACCAAAAATCTTTTCAAAATTTAAAACTTGATTTCATGCGGCTATTTTATCAAACAGGTTGCAGACACAAATCAAAAAAACATCAAACACTATAGTGTGCATTAAAATTGGCCTCACTTGTTCCCTAGTTAGCTCACACACAGCTCAGTAGATCACCTAGAAAGTTTAACTAAGAACTAGCACCCCTGTGAGCTTGCCATTGCCATCAATGGTGAACAGCCGAGCACCCCCCTTGTCACCCCATTGTGGACAGCAGGCTAGAGAAAGAACTAGCATTGCCAACCTTGTCTGGGAGGCAGCCCACCGTCCATCGCTACTACATGTTCCAGCCGCGAGTGTTGCCAAGCCCTGGACCACGCGGTCCCCTCGCTCAATCGTGGGGTTAATACCCTGGCAACCGAATAAGGCCTAAATTTATTCAGGTCGGGAAAGACGCCTTAATTTGAAGTTGAAAGACACGGCTACGGAGCTATACCCGGCGCGCGCATCATCATGCATAATGCAGGGGACAAGCGGGCGTGCGATCGATCGCGGCAGCTGCTTCTGGCGCGTTGCGGCCGGGGTGACGGACCGCATACAGATGCATATGCCGCGACAGGTACGTCGACGGAGGAAATGGCAGGACGGAAACAGGGCACTCGACCGGCGACGAGCGCCCGCTCGAGGGAGACGTGTGCCCATGCAGTAACAAATACATGGCGCCCTAGGCCCCATCGCACGGAGAATAATAAGGAGAGTGTTGAACAAAACCATGACTTCAGCGCACAATCTACCGCTCGTTAGCTAGCTAGCTAGCGTGCATTTGCTGGCGCTCCACGCGTCCCATTCACCTCCGAGTGAAATCCAACTGTCGCCGATGGAGCTGTGTGGTGATCGCGACATTAGATGGCTCCTCTCGAGCCTCCTTTTCGGCCAGGGATGAGAATTTTTTCTTGAACTTTTAAATTGTTTGACTCGTTAATCCTCTTACTTAAAACATTTTTACTACTAATTATACGTGATCTTAATCAAATTACACTCTGGTTAAAATTTAAATTCTCGGTCGGTCATCCATCCTAGCCCTATTTAACCGCCAGCATGCTTAACTTCTCTGCTCTGTCAGGATTTCATTGCGCGAAGAATATTGTAATTTATGGTCACGACTACCATATCAATTTTATTAGCTCATATCAATATGTCACACGTTTTTATTTTTTAAAACTATAAACAACTATTTAATAAAATAACAATAAATAAGTAATAATAAATATTTTATTCCAATGAAAATAATATTCATTTTTATCATTTATTCATTTAATATGACATAAATAATATATTTAAATCTGTAAATCGAAATTCGGCAAATAATATATCTATTATTAATAGAAAAATGTGACAAATCCAAATATGCAATAAAAAAAATTGCTAGCGTGGGTTTGCCGTCGCTCGACGCGTCCCACTCACCTCCGAGTGAATACAATCGTCGCTGCTGGAGCGGCGATCGCGACATTAGATGGCTCCTCTCGACCTTCGTTTTCGACCAAGGATGCGACAATGTGCGCGTCGCTCTTTGCTTGATTTGTGCATACACCTTTCGTGGTGTAGAATCTCCCGTGAAGGAAAGGATCAAATCCGCGGTCACACATGGTCTGCATGTCCATTATTCGTAAACGAAATCGTTTTTTTTGTTCGAACCAGAAATAGGTGCATAAAAAACAAATTGGTCGCATGCACGCAAATTAATGTGCAAACCAATTCCACACTCTTTCTAAAAAATCATTGATTTCATAGCTCTTTTGTGCATGCATGCATGCCATGTAGCAGGATACCACGCGCAAACCTCGCGGGCCCGATGTTTCCGATCATGCAATTATAGTGTATATATATACACCATCCATTAATTAGTTTTGCAATTATTACCGAGACAGGACGTACACATCTTGTGTACAATGATGATATACACCAGCTGAACAGTCAATCTTCAACAAGGGCACGCCATCCGGACGTCTCATCCGAGCATCTGGCATGTGCATCCTTATCGTAGCCTAATAATCGACATCAACAGCATCCGCGAATTTGAGTGTAGCACGTGCATAGAGGAGACAGCCGAGGAGTGGGATAGGGAGGCCTCGCCGGAGCTTGATCCTCTCTTCGTCGGGGACGTGTGGGGTGACAGCAGTGGCGGTGCGGGTCAGCAGCAGGGACGATGTGCGGAGCCGGGCACATGTGGCCTGATGGCCGGGAGGGTGGCGGCGGGATGTAGATTTTTCCAGTTGTATCTTATAGTTTCAGAAATTTTATGTATGGAAAAATGTTTTGAAATTGTAAAAAAAAATATGGCTTCTCTAAAATGCGGGCAGTTTGGATTTCAATCTCCAAAGTCAAGTCACTGCCGTTTGGCGGACATCCTTTGAGGGGCGCCGGTAGAGATGCAAGCAACTTGTTGCTGGGAACAAGCGTCTGTCCTCTCGCGCGCGCGCTTGCGGCAGCGGTGGGAGAACAACCTTGGGCGACGAGAGTTGGAGGGATCTGACGTCCATGGCAGGTGCCAACTGCCAACAAATGGTTGTGGTGGGCTCATGCATGCTCCCATGTCGTCGCACACGTAAGCCTTCAGTAACACTCTTTTGGAATCCCGCAAATTAAGTTGATTGACTGATTCCTCCGGGAGTCTAATTAAGACTCGAACAGAGCCATGGCTTCCCGAACAAACCAGTACGCGCGCGCTGTGTGGTGTCGACATTTAGCGCTAGCACGTCCCGTTCAGCCGAGATGGGAATCCATCCGTTGCCGTTCGATGGAACCAAGCAACCTGATGAATGACGACATGACCACGACGTACGGATACGGTCCCTCTTTCTCTCTCAGTTGGTTCTCGAGGAGCAAAGGTCGCTATTTACAAGGATCACCCATGTGGCTGGTAGTACTACGTACTGTATAAATATTTGATCTATGCATGATAGTGTTTGTAGTCGTCGTTGTTCAGAATATAAATATGTTGTCTATTGTTTTTCCATTCGTTTGGAATTTTTGAATAGTTAGCTAGGGCAACAATTCAATATAGTTTCGGAACTAAAAGGACTTAAGTTTAACACCCTAACACCTTGCTCACGCAGTTAAAAAAATATTATATCCCAGGCCCGTGAAAAAAAAGACCATCGACCTAGACGTGAGAGAGTGTGTTAAAAAATATAAATATGTTGTCTATCGTCTTTGTTTGGACTTTCGAAATAATTGATAGGACAATTCAATAGTTAGATGATCTAATAATACATTTATAATTTTTACTACTTTTGCATTCCGATAGAATTTCACAAAAGAAAAGTTACATATATTGACCGCCTGACCACATTCTGTCAGGACCATACCAATTTCAGCTCGTACGCATGTCTGCCACGTCGCATGCCACGCGAACCTACGTGTGGGACCGGTATTTCTTAATCATGCATACTACCAGGTACGACTAATAATTAATTTTCTCTATTATTAGAGAGACACGACGTGCGTCGGGAGTACAATCATGCACGTACGAGTTGCACAGGCCGACGTCATCTATCTCAGCGCATCTGCATCTGTATATCCTCCCGCATCGGAATCTCTCTCTCGAATCTCGATCATGGGTACTAGCCTAATAATAACCGATCAGGAACAGGAACTAGCCAGCCAGGTCCCGTGACGCCTTGGGCAACCGGACGAACCCTAACCACCAGTAGAGCGTACACGGAGGAATCAATCCATCCAGCCACACACACGATTACACGGCATCGATCATTGGCGCGATGATAGCTAAGCGAGTTTCGGTACGAGTACTGTTGTTCAGCCCCACCCTCGCGTGCTAGCGCCGGTACCCAGTACCGACATGACACCTTGAACTCTGCACCGTCACAAGCAACAACTTGGCTGATCGCCACGTAAGAAGAAATCAGTGATAGCGAAAAAGGGAGAATAAGGGCTTGTTTGATTCATAGGATTCACAAAACATAGGAATAGGAAACCATAGTGATTGGAGTGGCGTGTGAATCCTATAGGATTATCTATAGGATTTTAGATCAGTGGTGTTTGATTGCACAAGAAAATCAAAGGAATTGTCTGAAGAGGTTGGAGTGGATGGAAATTTTCCTTCAAAATAGAGTGCAAAGGAATCCTTTGAAGGATTTCCTAAGGATTGTAATCCTTTGAATCAAACAAGCCCTAAATACTTGTCACTATTGCTGAGTTTATTAGAGATACTCATACATCATCGCCGTAAGAATGGAGTCGTCTAGTAGCTCTCATTGACGAAAAACAAACATAACAAATGAATAATTGCCCAATTCAGACACTACATGTGTCAAAACTAGAGCATGATCTATCAGGCCTGAGGATACAGTTACCCGCCAACCATCGAACCAATGTTTGGTTCTCAAACAGCATTGAGTTTTGGGTCAAAGTTCCGACACAAGTTTTTTTTGGACCAAAGGGCACATGTATGTAATCTATAATGAACCATGACGCTATCGCTCTCCCGAGTCCTAGTAGAACGGTAAAAATCTACTGTAAAATTAAATGAATGTAATTATACAAAATCACGTTATAACTTGTCTATCACACAAAATTCATGTACAAATAAGATAAAAGTATCACACAGTAAGAGTTTATACAGTAGTTACCACACCGTTCAAAAAGCAAGTTGAACATTTTTTGTAAGGGTATATCTTGCATGTTTTTAGAAATAGTGATCAAATTATAGCATGATGCGCGTCTATATTTTTATAACATTTTTTAAGATGAATGATTATGTAGTAAATTCGAAGCTCAAGTACCAAACCTCACATTTACAAAACCCACTCTCAAGATGCATTTACTTGAATATCTATTCTCCAAAAAAAAATGTCAAATCTCAGATGTTTTCATGAAAGAGAGACAATTGTTGCTTGAAAACACACTCAAAAGAGACAATTGTAGTCTTGCACCAGCTGGAAGACAGGTGTAGGAAGCGAGTGACGGCGAGCATCATCACCACCATTACTTGGCCGGCCCGCGGGAGCACATGCATGCTCCATTGGTTCTCCAAAAGCAACCTGCTCCGCTCTACTAGCGCGCTAGCTAGTCGGTCTGGCCCCGGCAAACGATGATTCGACGTTATTCTAAAGCTCCATAATGCGTGCTAAAATATTGGTGGTACTACCGAAACGGAGCAGCCACTGTTGTTAGTCAGTTTCCGTGCCAGGATATCGTAAACTATCATGTAAAGTATGTCATCGCTGCCATGCGCGTCTGTTGGACAAAGGGAGTTTTGTGCAGACAGATGATTGAGCAACAACACATGCGATGCATATACGCTTCTGGTCTTCTCCGATGGCACGCGGCAGCTAAGCTAGGATCCAAGGCAAACCACCAAATAATGCCACTATTCTAAGCGAACCTCAAAACGCCGTTGGCCTATACAAGCGCAGAAGGAGATTGGATGTCTGATTTCCGTCGATTTGTCATCGGTCCGAGGGGCTGACCGTGATATGTAACAAGTTTGTGCCTGATTGGAATGCTTTCCAGCCCGTCGAGTCGACCGTCACGAAACGGGCGCTGTGTTTCACATTGGTATTTCAGAAAATTCTCGTGTAATTATTTGTATTGTTTACATGTATGATATTTTATAATGCTTTATGATATTCTCTCCATGTGGAAACAAATGACTTAAATTTGAGATTACGGTTTGTTTTGAAGATTATAAACATCATAATCACATGGTACGACTAGATAGGATCATTGCTACTCCGTCTGTTTCAGTTTACAAGTCCTGCGCGTATATCTAGGTTGTCAATTTGTCCAATAAAATATGAATTGTAGAAAACGTAAAATTATACCATTTTTAAATATAACATCTAAATTTTTCTAATAGTATAGTTTTTATGCTATAGAATTTAATTTTTAATGTCCAAATCGGCTGACCTGGGTATACACGTCGTATGACCTGTAAACTGCGACAGGGTTGAGGGCTTTTCACTTCCTGAGAACGTTTTGGAAACCGTGTGTGTGTGCTATCGTTTTGGACCCAGCTTGAGAAACAAACTACGCGCACCGTGCGCGCGCGTGTCAAAGATTTAACGTTCAGCCGAGAGGGGAATAATCTGACCGGCGAAACCCAGCTTGCTTAGCTCCCTGATGGTGACATAATAACCAAGATGGTCCGTCCGTCTCTCCCTCGGCTCCTTCTCCGGCCAGGAGCAAATTAGAAGCGACGGATCATCCGTAATGATATCTTTCCTGCTCTATACTCCCCCGACCGGTTAAACCACGGGTTGCCATTCTCGATTGGACCACGCGAACCTGAATGCTAGTTTGGCCAGTACCATATATCGCAAGTTTCAGCTGCTTGAATGCAGGCCTGCCACGTCGCACGCCACGCGAACCTTCGTGGCGGTGCTGTTTGGTGACCATACATCGCATTCGTTACAGTTATTATTACGGAGACACGACGTACGTACGTACACGTCGGGCGTACAATGATATACACGAGCCGGTGTTTCCCAACACGGCAAGCCGTACACGGGACGTCTCAACGCATCGGAGTATCTCTCGCATCTGCATCTCTCTATCGTGCCTAGCCTAGTAGAGTAGTACTAGTAATAATGATCCATCGTTCTGAGCCAGGTCCTCATTCGTGACGCTTTTGGCAACGGAAAGAACAGAGCGTACACGCGGGAATTAATTCAACCCCCCACCGTCGCGTGCTAGTTCCGGTACCTAGCACCGGCAGGCCACCTCACACTGTGTACCACAGTGGCCACGCAAGTCTTCTGCGTGGGAGAGAAAGTGAAAACACTTGGCACCCCCTTGTACTATCATGCAAGGTGGCACCTAAAGAATGGACCTAGGTATGGACACCGCAGACCCCGCTCTCTAATAGTACTTGGCAGGAAAAGGTTTGGAAAATCACTCGCATATATGCTTGGCATAAATGAGGAATCTAAAATTTCTACAAAATCATAAGATTATATGTTAGGTCTCATCAAAATGACAAAATAATATATGCTACACCCTCCCTAACAAAATAGATGTCGCATATTTGTCAAAATTTGAATGAATCTAGATATTATTTAGTATATAAATAAATCTAAATTTAGACAACTTTTCAACATCTATTTTCAAACGGATGGAGTACAATTTACGTTATTCAAAAGTTTACACTGTAGCAACTCTAATTTTCGGCCTTGAACCAAAATTTGGGTGGAAAATCTTTTGCTCTCGTGGCTCCCCTTCCGACCACCCCTCCCCCTCGCTGACAGTCGCCGCGCTAGGCTCCATCCTCTATTGGCCAGATCTGGGATGCGGCAGGCCCTCATGCCTGTGTCGACTACGATACGACCTGAGTTGGCGGCGATAGTAAGCTCGAAGAGGGGTGCACTGGTAGAAAAGGGCCCATGCGTCCCGGTTGGTAAGGGCCATTAGTCGGTTGCTTCAACGGGCAATATCGGACTAAAGCTCTAACCATTAGTCCCGGTTGCCCACCAACCGGACAAATGGGAAAATGGCGGCATCGGGCGTGAGGTGGGGTGGAGATTAGTCGGTTCGTAACACGACGACTAATAACTTCTTCTTGCAGAGATTTAGCCCATTTCTTCCGCGCGAAGAATTCATTTTGGCACATTTTGTTGTCGCTAAGCATTTTCACTTTTGTGCATGCAGAATTCATTTAGGTTGTTTTATTGTTTATTTAGTGTTTTGCACTTATCAACGAAGGAACCTTATATTACACAAGATCATCATGACAACATTACATTCAATACACGGATCGAGTTCATGCACTACATACAAAAGTTGCTATTCGATGCTACCGCCAATTTCTTGAAAGTTGCTATTTTTACAATTCCTATTGTCTATACAGCCGAGTAGTATTCCCCTTGTGTTTAGGACTTCGCATCCAAGAATCCCGCCAATTCCTCTGAATTGCTCGTATGCGATCCTTTGGCGTAAGACCGTCCGTGACGCTCGATCTGATTTAAAAAGGTCAGCCTATATGAATATGAAACTAAACACAATTTGATTGTAATAAAAACTATAGAAATTGTTGACGACGTGGAGTTGCTCTAAATATCTGCCCTTCTCATCGCACGTCTGTCGGATGAACGCATACATAGTATCCACATAGATTGTTACCCTGCGTCGGGCACTTTACGACAGAGTTCAATCAAAATAATAATCAAGCATGATAATAATCGTATCAAAACTAGAATCAAAGAGATGCGCGGATATAGCTAGTGGTGCTTACATCTAGTGGTTGAAATGTAAGCTCCTCTTTCCAAACACCCCTAGCCTTCTTGGTGAACTGCTTCCAAGCTGCCCGCGTGAAAACGAATAAAATAAGTTATTAAGTACTTGATATCATAAAATTCACGACGTTGCCGATATAGTGTCGTAATGATTAGAATTACATTTGGAGAAATATCGCATGTCCTTCCACGTCTCAAGGGTTTATGTTTGAGTCCATGACTAGTACACGCCCTTTGTCAAGTTGAATGATTAATGTAATATAGTGGTACTGCGAATGCGTAACTAATCAATTATATACTTAACATCGAGTAAGCGAAATAGAAAGTGTATACAAGACAATAACACTCACTGGAAGTTGTAAGGAAATAGTATTTCCCTTTTGGTTTCTTGAAACCTTAACGCGGTACTATATTATCCTCTCCGTATCACAGGGGCTTATTTTGAGATTAGCTTCATGAACCCAATATGGGTCAATGAAGCCAATGTCATAGATTTGTCCTCTGCATTCGAGAATCTTCATTCGCATATTACAAAGATGATTATATACATGCAATAAACAAAATAATATAGATGGAGACTAAATTAATTACGTAATTAGTACTTACAGACAATAGGCACTCATGATCGATTTGTCCAAGGTGTCTTGATTGAATAATTGAAATAGTTCATCAAATTCAATGGATATCATGTTATCCTTATCTTTCCCATGATGCTTTTTTAACCCTCAAGACTATCCGATTAGCCCGGCCCTTGTGGCATGCATGTACCGATTATGCAATCTTCGCATTTTGTTGGAAGATTGTTTACCTCCTCGAGTTTGAGAGGTTTTCAGACTGGTATTGGTATGCTACTTCACTCCAGGAAGAACTCTAATCTGGATAAGTCTTGGCAATACTCATACCTTGAGCAAAGCTTCTCCGTGTGCAACTACCTGGATCATACCGCTTCTTGCCCCATATTTGCTCGACCCACATTGGTTTGAGAAATCACCTTGAGAGGCGCAAGTCTGCTTTTGCTTGTTCTCCGAAGTGGCAATGATTTCCGCTTGCATCGATCGCTCTTGAGGCTTTTGTGCATGTGACTTGAGAATAGAACGCTCATAGTCCGATGACAGCTTTGGCTCGGGTTGATGAAGATTCTTTAGCATTTTCAACACTTTGGCTTTTTATTCTTTGGTCTTTGGGAACTCGCTCTTTCGGTCGCCTCGCAAAAAAAACGCTGTCGTTTCGCATCAACGATCGCCGATCTCCTCTTCAAGATCATAAGCTCTCTTGGGAGGAACCGTTGGTACTTTTGGAAGAGGCTCTTGTTTACGTTTGGCGATCGCTTACGACAAGAAGCGGTGCGCTTACGCTTTTTTATCCCGAGAGGCCGGCGATGGCTCTGGCGATGGCTGCCGGAGATTATTGAGGCGACGGGTGGTGAGGCGACGAAGACGTCATGCGGCAACGACCTCACCGGAGACGGGTGAGGCTGCGCGAAGATGGCCTTGGCGCAGGATTTGAAGCACGATGCAATCCTTGACCATAGAATGGTGACGTTTTGCGTCACCCAAAGATCACATCCCTTCACCGCCAGGTAGTGAAGATCCAAAACCTCAAAGGTGGGCATGATTTCATCCACGCCGACAACAGCGTAGCCCTCTGGAACCGGACGACAGTGGTAAGTGTAGGGGTTCGTAGCATGGAAAACAAAAAATTTCTATCGCATACAAACAAACAAGCCAAGATCTATCTATTAGATTGTAGCAACGAGTCGATGGAATAACTTACCCTCGAAGATTCCAAAGCGGTTAACGAGCGATTCGTGGGTGATGTAGTCGTACTCTTCCGATCTCAAGATCGTGTAACGATCCTTCCGCTGAGTTCCTATGCGCTTCCGCAATCGGTCACTGCGTTGATTTCGGCGAAGACCTTCCTCTCCTTGTTCCAAAGAGCGGAGGTTGTAGCACTCTCCTCGATTCCGCAAAGAATGGCGTGGTACCGAAAGTAGAGGGAGATCCCAGGCTTCGCCTTAAGCGGGCGAGTATGGTGGAGTATGATAGAGAGCTATTAGTGATCTAGGGATTAGACACACCAATTAGAAGGCTCTAAACCGCAGCTAGAGAAATTAGAAGCTCTAAACCAAACGGCTCTAAACCGGAGATTAGAGGATAGGAACTTGTGTGTTCAGAGGAGGCCCCGCCTCCTTTTATAGGTGGGAGGCGGCCAAGGGGGAGTCCTCCCCAAGTCGGCCTTGGTTGGTGCGCCTTGGAGGGACTCCTCCCAAGGTTCCAACCACCTCTTGCTTGTTTCCCACAGTTCCTGCTTCCCACAGTTTCTTTTCCACAGTTTCTGTTTTAGCTGCTTGACTTTCAAACCGGCAGTTTGACTTTTCAGTTTGGAACAACAAGAACACTTAGTACATGATGCAATTATTCAATATGAAATGACACATTCATGTACCTTCCCGGAGTCTTGGACAATCTGAACCTTCTAGAACATTCCGGATGAAAACACCTAATCATTCCCGAACTCAAACGGACTTTCCTTATATGAATCTTATTCTCCGGACCATTCGGATCACCTCATGATATCCGGATCCCATCCGAGACTCCTAACAACATTGGTCTCTTTCTCATAATACCATAACTACTCAAACAACGTCAATCCTTAAGTGTGTCTCCCTACGGTTCGTGAATTATGCGACATGATCGAGACACTTCTAGAACAATAACCAATAGAGGAATCTGAAATTCATATGGCTCCACATATTTCTACGATTACTTGCGATCGAATGAACCACTTACATACGATACCAATTTCCCTTTGTCTCACGATAGTTTACTTATCCGAGGTTATGATCGTCGGTATCTCCATACCTAGTTCAACCTCGTTACCGATAAGTACTCTTTCTCGTTCTGATATGTGATCCTTGTGATCCAAGTCACATGCTTGCAAGCTAATTGGATGACATTCCACCGAGAGGGCCAGAGTATATCTATCCATCATATGGATGGACAAATCCCACTCTTGATCCATGTGTTTCAACCAATACTTTCCGAACACTCAATGCCACCTTTATAGCCACCCGATTCACGGTGTGGTGTTTGATGTCATCAAAGCATCCATCCTAAAGGTGATATGCATGATCTCATGGTCGAAGGAATTAGGTTACTATGTATCGTAAAGCATATAGCAATTGAACTATTGAAATGACTTGATCTTTATACTATGCTTATCTATAGGAGTATGTCCATCACATCATTCTCCTAATGATATGACCCTTGTTAATAACATCTCTATGTTCATGATCGGGAACCATGATCATATATTAACCAACAAGCTAGTTTAACAAGAGGCTTTACTAGGGACTCTTATTTTAGTTTACAAATCACACAAGTATTAATGTTTCCGTTAATACAATTATAGCATGGTATGTAAACATTTATCATAAGTGTGAAGATATGATAATAACCACTTTATTATTGCCTCTTGGGCATATCTCCAGCCTCCCACTTGCACTAGAGTCAATAATCTAGTTTCAAACCTTTGTGTATTCAACACCTATGGCTTTCGGTGTTGTATGTACACTATTGCTAGTGGTCAATCGATCTCCTGATCGACACTTCCAGTCGTGTGTAATTGCATGTCTTTCGTCTCTACGCATCACTCATTCTCTAATGAGATGGCTTTGTATAAATTTGGTCTTCGTGTGACCTTTAGCTCTTTGGGGTTAAAACATGTTGATAATATTGTCGCACAATATATCTTTATAGTATTATCCCTCTGTGAACTACACCTAGTTTGATAACAACCTACTTGACACAAATGCCCTCTTTTTCTGCTAAAACAGCAGTCATATACTTAGCCTTTTGTTGTAGTATCATCACAATGTCTTAACTTTGGAACTCATCCAAATCCATTATGGAACTCACTTTCCATTATATTGTGCCACCCTTAGTTTAGATTGAGATAAACTTAATTTGTACTTTGTGACAAAACTAGTATCAATGTAGTACTTTTACAATGAACTAACCATCTATTTGTCACTTCTACAAACATTATACTCTTAGTTCTTCCAAAAGATCATAAGAATATCCTTACTATTGTCCAATGATCATCTTACGAATCATTCTGGTATATGCTCACAACATTTAGAGCATAGGACATATCTGGATTTGTACATATCACAGTATGATTGATATAAATACTCTTTGTGATTTCATACATCAAGTATCAATCTATACTTGATTATTTGTTTCACTTTACCAAATGTCAATACACTTGAATATATCATCAACATTGAACTCATTCAATCCTTTCTGTGCGACAAGAACCTCTCTTGTAGTTTCTATATTGAACTCATTCAATATCTTGTCTATGTACTTCTGGCACAACCATATTAGCGTCTATTGATGCCAAATATTTGGGTTTTGCCTAAGTCTTTCATCGGGATGAAATTCTTATCTTGTGTTAATAAAAAGATACATCACTTCCAATCAACAATATGTCTTCCTACATAATGTATTAGAAACATGTCTTAGCGCTCCCACTTAATTTCTTGCAAATGCAAGCATCTTCATTGTCTCCGATGAAATTAAACTCTTTTAACAGTTTCATCATAGTGAAGATTCCAACTCCGCGATGCTCACTTCAACCATTGAAGTTTGCACATGCTTTTAGCATCCTTTGAATTAACAAAACCCTATGGACTGTGTCATGCACACATCCTAGGTAACAATTCTATTAGAAGAACTTGTTTTGTTTATTCAACTACCATATAACAAATTATATGTAGTGGTTGCTACATTAATCCGTCTAGACTAAATATCACTATGGAAGATCAAATATTGTCATAGTCAACCTTTGAACATTTTGTGAACTCTTTTCCAGCATGTTGACTATTTCATAGATGTAAAACATCCATGTCTATTTCTTTATAGATCCAGACACAACTGTAAGGTCTTACACCTTTCTCGAGGGTCCTTCAAGTTCAAAACTTGATTTCTCGTATGGAACTATCACGGATTTTATGGCTTCAAGCCATTTTACAGAGTCAAGGCCCATCATCACTTCTTTGCATGTAGTCCGTTCATTATTCTCAAATAATGATTCAACCCTCAAATCTTGGTATTTGATTGTTTACTCGACCTACTTGTTTCAATAGGAACTTAGATCTTCGTGACCACAACCTTTGAGGCACGTGAGCCATGAGCATTGTTGCTGCCTCCAGAACACTTTTCGGCACTGCGCAACTCTGCACATATAGCTAAGGTTCTTTTAACCTTATCAAAGTTCTATTGTCCTCCCACTTATCTTTTCACGAAAAATTCCTTCTCAAAGAAACTTGGCGTTTAAGCGACAAACACTTTTGTCTCCTGGTGTTTATGGAGGAATACTTATGATTTATACAAAGACAGGTTCATCCAACTTTGGTTGCACACATCTTTCTTATGCATAGCATACCAATGTTTAAGAAAGGACAACTTGGGTTTTATCCCAAACCATAACTTTATATGGTGTCAATTCAACGGATTATGATGAAGCTCTTTTCAAAGGAAAACGGTAATCTCTAAAGCTTTTAATCTTTAAAATACAATGGCAGTTTATGAATTACACCTTCGATCTTACCATGTCAAACAAGGTTTAATTACATATCTCGAACGCTCCATAATCTTTATGGTGTTTCGGGAAAATGCAAATCCACGGAACGATTCCTTAAATCTTAGGTATTATGCTAAACTTGTAATTCAAATAAATTCCTTTATGATCTTATTATAAACTATTTATATTCTTGTTACAATGATTTTTCACTTCATCTTGAAAATCTTTGAACTTTTCAAATATTTCACACTTCATCCTTATTAAGTAAATATTCATATATTCACTCAAATTTTTCGGAGAAAGCATATGAAGTTGAAATCCATCGCTCTTGACTACACATAATGGATTTCGTACAACAATATGTACAAGTTCCAATAAGCTAGTCATTCGTTCCCTTTTGGCCTATGAACGAAGTTTTAATTATCTCTAGGAAAGTTTCTCAAGCGTCATTTGATCAAAATCAAATAGACTCCAAAATTCCATCAACATGGAGTTTCTTCATGTTTTCTTTCCAATATAATTTAAACGGCGATGTCACTTCCTAAGTGATCTTTCAATCAATTTGTCTTTCGACATTTTTAGCACTAGTTTTATGGATGTGATTTCTCCAACGAGATTTGTGAATCATCCATCTTTTATGGATTGCGAAAATTATTTGAACAACCCTTTTGTTCTCATAATACCTGATAAAACAAATCCTGAAGGCAAGCTTTGATGTTTAATGAGCAACACAATAACCCTTTATTTGTTCTCGATAAACATCATCACATATTCTTTTGCCAGTTACTTAGGCCATTGTAGTTCATGAATTGTGTTGTTTCGTATGACGATTCATACCAAAAAATTCAGAATCAAATACTTAGAAACCACATTGTTTAATAAGCAAAGAATATAGCCATAACCCGTATATCATCTATATACTCAAGCTGAACAATTCTAGTCTTTTCTTTTCTGCCATATATTTATGAGATTCTCTTTCAGTATTTCCTTTTCTATTTGAAAGAATCTATCAACATCAATAGTGGAGTCATACATATGACACATAGTCCAAAGCGTGTATAGTTAAATACCAATGTCTTTGGACTTGCACTTTGAAGTAGATCACCATTATCAAGTGTTTGGTGTTCTTTAAAATTCCTTTCTTTAGTAATCTCTTGGTGTAGTAAACATTTTACCTACATCAAATATTCACCCTTATCATGGAATTATCCATGATCAAGCTACTTTTAGCTTATAACGGTGAATCATGAGTATAATGTTGCTCTCCAAATCCTTTTGGACGATTAGGACAACTAGTGTCTCCAACCTTTTGCAAATTCTCATCAAATATGAGAACATGACTTTAGCCATTATACTCTATCATGTTGCACTAAAACTTCGTTTGATATCACAATATCTTCCACACATCATGGTTTCTGAAACAACTCTTTCAGATCCTAGATTACCTTGATATTAAGACAATCCTTTGAATATCAAGAATCATGGAAACAAACATGATACTTATACACTAACACTTGGAATTGTTACTCTTGATTTAATACTAATTATTAAACTTCATGGAGTAAGGAACTTCTTGAAAGTTTGCAATAGGACTTTTAAACTTTAGATTAACACTTCAAAACAATACGATACCGGTTAAGAAAGTAACTAACCGTAATTCTATAGTTCTATTATCTCAATTATAACTAAGCGCAAGGTGGTAAACGGATGCCAATGACTACAACAACTATGCAAATTCACTTTGATTTAGTTTATGATAAATTGAGTTCTAATTAATAATTAAATTAATCTAGGTGAACTCCCACTCAAAACAATATCCCTCACATTGTTTTAGTGATCACACGAACCAAATCCACCATATCAAAACCGATCATCACGAGAGTTGATATAGCTTCAATGGCGAACAATCAACATGTTCATCATATCTACTATATGACTCATGCTCTACCTTTCGGTAATCCGTGTTCCTGAGGCCATGTCTGTACATGCTAGGCTCGTCAAGATCAAACCTTAGTTTCTGCATGAGCAAATCTGGCTTGCTCATGTTGTATACACTTGTAGAATCTAACACACCCGATCATCACGTGGTGCTTCAAACAACAAGCTTTAGCAGGTGCTAACTAAGGGTGAACACTTTATGACTTGATATTCATGTGCACGAGGGATCATCTTATAATGCTACCGCTGCCTACTAAGCAATACAAGATGCATAAAGGATTAACATCACATGCAATTCAATAATATGTGATATGATATGGTTTCTTCTTTGTGCTTCCGATCTCCATCTTCAAGCACGAACATGATCTCCATCATCACCGGCATTGCATCAAGGTCAATGGCGCTTCTCCATGGTTGTCGTCCACCGGCTTCAACTATTACAACTACTTTGAATAGACACGCGGGTCTTAACATAAATTAAAGACAACCATATGGCTCCAGCGGTTGCCAACTTACAATAAGGAACATTGCATACATCAAATATAATCACAATCATGGCCATATCACATCATCAGACACCCCGCAAAACAAAGTTAGACGCCTCTACTTTCTTTGCATATTTACGTGGTTTGGGGCTTTCAATAAGTGTCGTTCTAACTTACGAACAAGAACCACAACATTGATACTAGCATTGTTGATCACTGTTGTAAATTGGATCTTAACTATGCTAGGAGAAAGCAGGCACCCTAAATCCACTTATGCAATACAAGTTGCATGTCAAGCGTGGAGCAAGTCTCATGAACGATGTCATGTAAGGTTAGCCCGCTTCATCCCAACATACCGCAAGATGCAAAGTACACAAGAAGCAATCGACAATAAAAGCATCAACGCCCACAATGACTATTGTGTTCTACTCGTCTGCAGATCTACATATAGACACGGCTCGATACCCTTTGTAGGGTTCGTAGCATGGAAAACAAAAATTTTCTATCGTGACAAACAAACAAGCCAAGATCTATCTATTAGATTGTAGCAACGAGTCGATGGAATAACTTACCTTCAAGATTCCAAAGCGGTTAACGAGAGCGATTCTCGTGGGTGATGTAGTCGTACTCTTTCCGATCTCAAGATCGTGTAGACGATCCTTCGGCTGCGTTAAAGCGCTTCCATGATCGGTCACATCGTTCGGTACTTTCGAAGACCTTCCTCTCCCTTGTTCCAAAGCAGCGGAGGTTGTAGCACTCTCCTCGCGATTCCTAAAGGCAACTGTGGCGTGTACCTAAGTAGGGAGATCCCGCAGGCTTCGCTTAAGCCGAGCGAGTATGGTGGAGTATGAGAGAGAGCTATTAGTGGTCTAGGGATTAGACACACCAATTATAAGGCTCTAAACCCGAGCTAGAGCAATTAGAAGCTCTAAACCAAAACGGCTCTAAACCGAGATTAGAGGATAGGAACTTGTGTGTCTAGAGGAGGCTCTCGCCTCCTTTTATAGGTGGGAGGGCGGCCAAGGGGAGTCCTCCCCAAGTCGGCCTTGGTTGGTGCGCCCGGCTTGGGGACTCCTCCCCAAGTCGGTTCCAACCACCTCTTGCTTGTTTCCAGCTTCTGTTCCCCAGTTTCCTGTTTCAGTTTCTGTTTTAGTTTGACTTTCAAATCGGCAGTTGACTTTCAAAGCGGCAATTTGACTTTTCAGCTGGAACAAGAAGAACACTTAGTACATGATGCAATCATTCAATATGTAATGACACATTCATGTACCTTCCCCCCCCCCCCGGAGTGCCGGACAATCCCGAACCTTCTAGAACATTCCGATGAAAACACCTAATCATTCCCGAACTCAAACGGACTTTCCTTATATGAATCTTATTCTCCGGACCATTTCGGATCACCTCGTGATATCCGGATCCCATCCGAGACTCAACAACATTCGGTCTCTTTCTCATAATACCATAACTACTCAAACAACGTCAATCCTTAAGTGTGTCTCCCTACGGTTCGTGAATTATGCGGACATGATCGAGACACTTCTCCAATAACCAATAGAGGAATCTGAAATTCATATGGCTCCACATATTTCTACGATTACTTTGCGATCGAATGAACCACTTACATACGATACCAATTTCCCTTTGTCTCACGATAGTTTACTTATCCGAGGTTATGATCGGTATCTCTACATACCTAGTTCAACCTCGTTCGATAAGTACTATTTTCTCGTTCCGTGATATGTGATCCATTGTGAGCCAGTCACATGCTTGCAAGCTAATTGGATGACATTCCGAGAGGGCCCAGTATATCTATCCGTCATATGGATGGACAAATCCACTCTTGATCCATGTGTTTCAACCAATACTTTCCGAACACTCAATGCCACCTTTATAGCCACACGATTCACGGTGTGGTGTTTGATGTCATCAAAGCATCCATCCCAGAAAGGTGATATGCATGATCTCATGGTCGAAGGAATTAGGTTACTATGTATCAGAAAGCATATAGCAATTGAACTATTGAAATGACTTGATCTTTATGCTATGCTTATCTATAGGAGTATGTCCATCACATCATTCTCCTAATGATATGACCCTGTTGTTAATAACATCTCTATGTTCATGATCAGGAAACCATGATCATATATTAACCAACAAGCTAGTTTAACAAGAGGCTTTACTAGGGACTCTTATTTTAGTTTACAAATCACACAAGTATTAATGTTTCCGGTTAATACAATTATAGCATGGTATGTAAACATTTATCATAAGTGTGAAGATATGATAATAACCACTTTATTATTGCCTCTTGGGCATATCTCCAACAGTAAGTTGGTGTGGGTCCAATTGGTAAGGCATAGCCGACCGCCACCTTCATTGATATGTTCACAACTTTGACATGTAGCTCGCAGTGTGTCATCTCTGTGATATCATCCACTGGGTAGCCAACAGGAGCCATCGCTTGCATCATCGTCATCGCCATTGTCATCACCCGACCTCGGTGGAAGCGACAACTTTTCGATTATTCGATAGGCGGTAGCATCGAATGCGTGTCACTTGAGATGGGCCAGTAGTACTTTGCTCTTTAAGTGTGTTAATTTCATCTTGTTGTTGCTTTAATCATTCTTCAATTAAACGCATTCGCTCTTCGACTTTCTGCTTCAACCGCCGCCCTTACTCCTCCGACGGCTTCTATCGATATTTCTTCCTCTCTCTTGAAACCAGTCCTCCATGATTGGGAGCCTATTGTGCCTCGTGTTCGTCCATCATGTTCCTTATTTCCAAGGGAGTGTGAGCTCATCATTCTCTCTATCGGAATGAAGTCCCCATCTTTAAACCTTTCTTGCTTTTCCGATCCTCTCGATTGGCAAGGGTCTTCTTTGTGTCGTATGTTATATATACACCTCCTTCGAGTCCAACGTGCCCCATGCCCGTAAAACCAATTCCTTGCACGTTCTACCCAATGCATCTCGGGTGATATTTTTATCACGCAGCTTCTGCACAAGTTTCTCCCACTTAGGAATGCCAACCTTGTAGCCACCTTGCCCCATAGTATGGTGATACTTCTTCTTATCAAGATTCACTTATTCGCTTTTACATTTTCTTAGCTTTTTCTAATTTCTTGTATTCCACAAACTCATCCGAATGGTTTTATCTTCTCAACGAATATTCTTGAAATCGAGTCTTCTTTTCACGACATAGTCAAGGTGCAATCTTTTCTTCAAGTTGGTGAAACATCAGCCATCTTCTTCAAAGCCCACTCCGACCTTAGCCTCCATGGCTCTCCCATGTTGTAAGGCATCCTCAATCGGATCCTCTCATTTGGATCCAGCTCTATCTTTGGTAGTTTGAAATTAACCATGAGACTCTTCCACAAGAAATCTTTGGCATGGTTAGGGACAAATAAACATGTTCCCTCTTCATCCGCATTAGCGTGCCTATTCCAATTTCTAATGGTGATCGGATTAAGTACCTAACGATTACTCGCATTGTGCACAAATTTGGTTGCGACAACTTCGAGCTGTCGATCTGCCGCTCAATGACATCTTCGATCCTGAACCTCTCATGGTCTTGCAAATTTTGGTTGGGCCTCGTCGCTCTTTTTTTCGAGATTCCTTCGATCCGAGGGCTAAAAGAAGAAGGATCGTCGTTACTATTTCTATATAGATAGCGAGATGATTAATTAATGAATTGATTTATATTACATGCACCTGCCGAGCTGCGTCTTCGATTACACAAGGCATCGCTTCTCCCTCGCTGGAAGGCAACACCTTCAACCTCAAACAGTTGTCTACTCCTAAAAAGAGGATCACCCTCACCGGAGTTGTTCAGAAACGTTGATACATCTAAATTATCTTCCCCACGGATCACACCTTGGATTAAATCTTCCTTTTCTTCGTCTCTGACGTGTGGGTCCATATTTTCTGCATAGGTGGAAAAACGAATAAGTCAAAGCGGCTAAAGGAGAAAGTTAAGTACGGTGTTGAGAGATATAAACCCTAATTCAGAGAAACCCTAATATATACATACACAATAATAAAAATGAAGAGAAAGGGAAACCGTGTAGTAGATAGGCACATCGTCGAACCCACATGCACCTAAGTTGCTTGAAAATGTGAATCGGTGCAGGGCTACCCAAGGATCCGGTGGGGCCGAAGACCAATAATACCAAACTAATTAATAAACCTAATAATACCTAACTAATAATAAACCTAATAATCCAAACACGAAAAAGAAAGGGAAACAATTAACACATGGCATCGATGCAATGCTCAAGCAAGTATGATGATATGACAAGTTAATTTGCATTGGAATGTAACCCTAAGAAATGCTCGACGATTTAATCGGGGTTCCGAGGGGTGAAAACCCTAACTCGAGAAACTCCTAACACATGAGAGGGGTGGATTTGTTCTTCTAATTAAACTTGTAATTTAAGTTGTTGAACAATGCATGATTATAGCTTAGATAGCTAGGTTTCATTTTTCTGAACATTTTGATATATTATTCATATTTTTATGACTTATAGATTAAAACAAGTATAATGATATGACAAGTTAATTTGTATTAAAAAGTAACCCTAAGACATGCTCGGCAAATTAAACGGGGTTCCGAGGGGTGAAACCCTAACTCTCGTGAAACTCCGGAGTATATGAGAGGGGTTGATTTTGTTTTCTAATTAAGGGGTGGCCGAACGGAGGCGAATTGATGGCGGCCGGAGCTCGGGAAGATGGGTTGCAGAGCTTGATTAAGGTCGAGCGGGGACGATTCCTTTGGCGTAGAGACGCGAAGACCACGGAGCTCCTACGACGAGCTCAATGCAAGGCGTCGTGGGGGGTTGCTTGTGGCGTCGATGGATGAGATGGGGAAGAAGAAGAAGAGGGTTTGGAATGCCCTGGCAAAGGTGCATCGTCAAACTCACATGTATATGAGGGGTATCGATGTTCTTCCAACTAAACAAGGGTTTAAAGTTTCTTGACAATGTATTATGATTGCTTAGACACATGGCTCTCAAATTTCTGAACATTTTGATACATTATACATATTTTTATGATTAAATATGAATTAGTTATTGATTTTACAAAATTATATTAATTTCTGCTATTTTTAAACATTTCTGAAAAGGATTAAGCCATTACTGCATCACCCTGACGTCATCAACCCTATCCCTAACTTTCTACACCGGGGTTGCTCCTACCCACAACCACTGACTAGGGGGCCCTAGGCCGATCTGGTCCACCTGTACGTAACGAGGGCCATGTCGAACCACGTGGCCGGAGGCGTCAGCGGTGGTCGCCATGCGACATTCAGGCCACCCCAAAGACGCGGAGGGTGTCTTTGGAAAGAGCGTGACAAGGGAACCACATAGTGGTGGCGTCGCCTTTAGGGTCACCCGAGTGAGGCTTGCTGCGACGGCGCATTTGAGCTCACAAACGCATTTGCACGTGGTGGCTACAAAGATCTAGGAGGCAAACGGAGGTGCCTCGAAGCACAAGCTCACCACGGTGCTCGGCGTGGGGTCTTGGAATCCACGCGAGGTCAAGGTGAGCTAATCGACGACGGGCGAGCTTTGTGGCTCGGGGACGAAGACGACGAGGTTGGCGACGATTCCGCTTGCCGAGAGAGAACGCACGCGGCGGGAGAAAGAGGAGAATGCACACGACACGGCAGATGAGGCGACGGTACTGGCGGCGGCGACTTCTTCCTATGCGCGTCGCCTGAGTTGCAGAGAATGGAGAAGGGAAGGAGAGAACGCAGGCGTCGTGTATGGAGAATATGTCCTGGTGGCTCCAACCGGACTAAAGATATCGTCATTGGAGCCACCAACGACCTATACTCTAATATTTTCAGCAGACCAAGGCTTGGCCAAGTAGGGTCTTTAGTCCCGATTGGTGGCTCCAACCGACATATTCTGCTTTCAAAAAAATTCATTTTTTCTCTGTTCCTTATTTTTTATTTTGGGGTTTAAATTTGTATTGTTTTTAAATGATAATTAATTTGGAATTTAGAAAACTTTAAACATAAAAGTGTTTGGATTTGAATAAATAATTCAAAACCATTTTCTGCTTTTAAAAAATAATTAATGTAACCATTTAAAATATGAACCATTTACAATTAAAATGAATTAACTTATATTTTTTAATATCAATTTGGAATTTAGAAAAACTTTAAACATAAGAAGTGTATGGATTTGAATAAATAATTCAAAAACATATTCTATTTTAAAAATAATTAATGTAACCTTTTAAAATGAATTAACTTATATTTTTGAATATTAATTTGAATTTAGAAAAATTTAAACATAAAAAGTGTTTGGATTTAAATAAATAATTCAAAACATTTTCTGTTTAAAAATAATTAATGTAACCATTTAAAATATGAACCATTTACAATTAAAAATGAATTAACTTATATTTTTTAATATCAATTTGAATTTAGAAAAATTTTAAACATAAAAAGCGTTTGGATTTAAATAAATAATTCAAAAACATTTTCTGCTTTAAAAATAATTAATGTAACCATTTAAAATATGAACCATTTACAATTAAAATGAATTAACTTATATTTTTAATATCAATTTGGAATTTAGAAAAACTTTAAACATAAGAAGTGTATGGATTTGAATAAATAATTCAAAAACATATTCTATTTTTAAAAAATAATTAATGTAACCTTTTAAAATGAATTAACTTATATTCTATTTTTGAATATTAATTTTTAAAACGACTCGTTTTTTGCGCTCGGAAAATGGAAAAGGGCTTTTCCGTGCGACAAAAAGGAAAACTTCCTCCTGCAACATTGTTCTCCGTACCAATGTCCACACACATGCATAATATGGGCACAATATCACAAACTATGCCGTGATTCAGCACATAACATCGGTCATTTGGACCGAAAGCCATGAAACCTCGAACATGATAGGTCATTTTGTGAAGGTTTTTTCGAAACATGATCAATATACCAAGTCTGGTATTTTTCCTTTCAACTATGTAACATAATATGACACCACGTGAAGGATTTTCATTGTTCGTTTTTTTTTTAATTTATTATGCCCGTTTTGAATTATCTGAATTTCTAACTATGGTCGAACCGGTGTGCATGAAGATAGGGGACGGGCATCGTTAGAACTTGCATTGGATCTCTGAAGAAACCACATATTGCGAGTCTAAAAATGATTTTTTCAAAAATCACGCGATAGATCATGTACCAGTAGTACAAACCGGACCCACTTCCTACCGATTCTACAGACATTTGTCCTTTTACCCGGATGGAAGAAAAGGTTTGAGATGTACCGGTTGGGAGATAGTCCATGTAAGGTGGTCTAGTATTTTAGGAAAATGGGGAAGTAGCATTGTGAAACGGCATTTTGGTGGTTACTTCACAAATCGACCGTTTTTTGCTTCGGAAAATGGAAAAGGGCTTTTCCGTATGCGAAAAGGAAAACTTCCTCTGCAACATTGTTCTCCATACCAATGTCCACACACATGCATAATATGGGCACAACATCACAAACTATGCCGTGATTCAAGACATAACATCGGTCATTTGGACCGAAAGCCATGAAACCTCGAACATGATAGGTCATTTTGTGAAGGTTTTTTCGAAACATGATCAATATAGCAAGTTTGGTATTTTTCCTTTCAACTATGGAACATAATATGACACCACGCGAAGGATTTTTATTGTTCATTTTTTTTTGAATTTATTATGCCCGTTTTGAATTATCTGAATTTCTAACTATGGTCGAACCGGTGTGCATGAAGATAGGGGACGAGCATCGTTAGAACTTGCATTGGATCTCTGAAGAAACCACATATTGCGAGTCTAAAAATGATTTTTTCAAAAAATCACGGGCGATAGATCATGTACAGTAGTACAAACCGGACCCACTTCACGATTCTACAGACATTTGTCCTTTTTACCCGGGATGGACGAAAAGGTTTGAGATGTACCGGTTGGGAGATAGTCCATGTAAGGTGGTCTAGTATTTTAGGAAAATGGGACGGTAGCATTCTGAAACGGCATTTTGGTGGTTACTTCACAAAACGACACGTTTTTTGCGCTCGGAAAATGGAAAAGGGCTTTTCCGTGCGACAAAAAGGAAAACTTCCTCCTGCAACATTGTTCTCCATACCAATGTCCACACACATGCATAATATGGGCACAACATCACAAACTATGCCGTGATTCAGCACATAACATCGGTCATTTGGACCGAAAGCCATGAAACCTTGAACATGATAGGTCATTTTGTGAAGGTTTTTTGAAACATGATCAATATACCAAGTCTGGTATTTTTCCTTTCAACTATGTAACATAATATGACACCACGCGAAGGATTTTCATTGTTCGGATTTTTTTTGAATTTATTATGCCCGTTTTGAATTATCTGAATTTCTAACTATGGTCGAACCGGTGTGCATGAAGATAGGGGACGGGCATCGTTAGAACTTGCATTGGGACCACATATTGCGAGTCTAAAAATAATTTTTTCAAAAAATCACGGGCGATAGATCATGTACCTGTAGTACAAACCGGACCCACTTCCTGCCGATTCGGCAGACATTTGTCCTTTTTACCCGGGATGCACGAAAAGGTTTGAGATGTACCGGTTGGGAGATAGTCCATGTAAGGTGGTATAGTATTTTAGGGAGTTGCCGAGAAGCTGCAAGATGGTTTTCGAGAGCAGGGACACCACTACGACCAGTTTCAGGGAGATGCCGACGGAGCCCAGTCCTCCGGCATCTCCAAGAAACTGGTCATAGAGGCACTCCCGGTCCAGCCACAAAACGGGACTAACACTCAAGACATTTATTAATATTAAAAACTGAGACTACAAAACCGGGACTAAAGGCCACAAACCGCGAAAGATATCCTTCGGTCAAGCCACAAACCGCGAAAGACATGAACTAGAGTTACATAATATGAGCATGAACTTCTTGGCATATGTCATTCCTTATGACCGCTTGCACGTAACCATGGAGCATCTTATTTACTTAACGGAATGCTTGGGCCGCTTTTCACCGTGAAGGGCGGAATTTTATCAAACTTATTATAATCTTGACATATGCATCTTGTCCTCGATTCCCACGATGTTTCTTTTCCCTAAAGAACTATGTGACGCTTTGGCTCATCATATGATGTATTCGTTTGCATATTTTTCTTTTTTGGTGGAGGACATGTCCTTCACATAGAAAACCCCGAGACACATCATTGGCTAGGACGAATGGTTCATCTCTATAACCAAGATTGTTGAGATCCACTGTTGTCATTCCGCATAACCGGTCTATCTTTACCCTTCCCCATTCATGTTGACCCATTTGCAATGAAACAAAGGGACCTTAAAAGAGACTCCATAGTCTAGTTCCCATATCTCCTCTATGTAACCATAATATGTGTCCTTTTGTCCATTCTCGCCTATTGCATCAAAGCGGACACCACTATTTTGGTTGGTGCTCTTTTATCTTGGGCGATCGTGTAGAATGTATTCCCATTTATTTCATACCCTTGGAAATTCAATACAAGAGAAGATGGTGACGGCCAACAAGTATAGCCGATCTCCAACAGTGGTGTCATTCAAGAGATGTGTCCGCATCCAACCACCGAAAGACTTCATGTGTTCATCTCAGAATCCATGATTCAGCTTCCCGGGTTTTGGAGCGTATAATATTCTTGTGTTCCTCGATATACTGAATGCCAAGGTGGAATTATGTAGAACTGTAGTGTGCTTTAGTGAAAGAATCCCGTCCCTACATATCATTGCTTTCTTTCCCAGTGCCTTTTCCACTTAGTCTTCCCTCATGCCGCGAGTCGTAAACACCAATCGGCTTAAGGTCGAATAAAGTCAACACAAAACTCAATGACCTCCTCTTCCATATCCCTTGGAGATGCTTCCTTCCGTCTAGTACGGTTATGAACATATTTCTTTAAGACTCCCATGAACCTCTCAAAGGGAACATATTGTGCGTAAATACCGACCGAGAATGGCAATCTCTTCCACTAGATGAACCAGAGATGCGTCATAATATTGAAGAAGGATGGTGGGAACACCAATTCAAAACTAACAAGACATTGTACCACATCCTTCAGAACCTTGGCGAATATCTGGATTGATTACCTCGAGATATTGCTTTGAGGAATGCACACAGCTTCACAATGGGTACTCGAACATTTTCGGTAGAAGCCCCTCAATGCAATCAAGCAATCTGCGTCATAATCACGTGTGATCATGAGACTTCGTGTTTTGGAACTTTTCTCGCCATATTTATTATCCCTTTATATTAGATGAGAAGCCCGGCACCTTGATACCGTAAAGGACTTCAAAAAAGATTTCCTTCTGCTTTGGTAAGAGCATAGCTGCACGACTTAAGTGACGCCCTTTATCCGTATTGTTATCTGTATGCATGTTCTTTGGGTCTTTCATAATTTGTTGGTCCTCCGTGTTTGGTGTATCTTTTGTCTTCCCATACACGCCTAGGAATCCTAGCAGTTCATGCAGATTCTTCGTCACGTGCATCACGTCGATTGAAGCGGACACGAGGACTTTCCAATATGGCAGCTCCCAAAATATAGATTTCTTCTTCCACATGGGTGCGTGTCCGTAGCGACGTCGTTCGAACTGATTGACCGCCGACCCTTTCCAAAGATTACTTCTATGTCCTTGACCATACCAAATACATCATCACCGGGGAGTTCAGCTTCTTCCTGATCGCCTCACCTTTGAAATCCTTGCCTTTCTTTCTTACGGATGATTGGTCAAGAAATCGTCGATTCGCCAGTACACAACCTTCTTGCATTTATGCAAATATGTACCTTCGGTCTTATCTAAACAGTGGGTGCATGCCTTATATCCTTTGTTTGTCTCACGAAAGGTTACTAAGAGCGAATCATTGATGGTTACGAATAACAACCCTCGTAGATTAAATGACTCTGTTTGTTCTCATCCCACGCACGTACACCTGGTTTGCCCCACAACCGTAAGAGTTCTTCAACTAATGGCCTAAGGTACACATCAATGTCGCGTCTTGCCGGTTGCCTTGGATGAGCACCGCATCATAATGAACTTACGCTTCATGCACAACCAAGGAGGCAGGTTATAGATACATAGAGTCACGGACAGTCTTTGTGGATCGCAGCTCTGCTCCCAAAAGGATTCATGCCATCCGTACTTAGACCAAACCATAAGTTCCTTGCGTCACCGCAAAGTCTGGAAGTCTCTCTCGATTTTCTCCACTGTGACCCATCGGCAGGGTGTCTCAACTCCCGTCTTTCTTACGGTCTTCTTTGTGCCATCGCAACAACCTGAATGCTCTTTGTTTACGAACATGCGTTTCAACCTAGGTATTATAGGAGCATACCACATAACCTTAGCAGAACCCTCTTCCGGAGGCTCTCCTCAACATCACCGTGGTCATCTCGTCGATCTTATACCGCAACGCTGCATACGGGCATTTATCTAAATTCTCATACTCCTTACGCGGTAGAGGATGCAATCATTAATGCATGCATGTATCTTTTGCACATCTAATCCCAGAGGACAGAGAGTCTTCTTTGCTTCAGAGGTACTCTCGGGAAGTTCAGATGTTTTGGAAACTTGGCTTCATTATTTTCAAGATCTTTTCAAATGAGGAGTCAGTTAGACCACACTCGCCTTCCATCGCAACAATTCCGATTAATGGTACCGAGCTTTGTCGCCATCTTCACAATTTGGGTACAACAATTTCTTGTGATCTTCTAACATGCCCTCTAACTTCAACTTCTCATTTTTGTTTCACAGTCTCGCTTTGCATCGAAATGAACCTACCAAGTTCATCACCGCTCATCCGATGCCCGTTCTTCACCTTTTCCTCTCCATTGTCTTCCATTGCGTATCAGATTCGTGAAACATATGATGATTGTTGTTATCATCATCTTCTTCACCATCTTCCATCATAACCCCTCTTTCCTGCTTGGTCTAGCAATTATAGTTGGGCATGAAACCTTTCATAATCGGTGGCGCGAATGATTTTCGAGGAAGAGTACTCCTTGTTGTTCGACATTGAACACATGGACAACGTATAAATCCATTCTCTTTGTTTTGCCGTAGCCACATCGATAAATTTATCCACGCCTTTGATATACCCGCCGCCACTACCGTACATCCATTCCCGGCTCATCCGCATCATATAAGTAAGTTTATCAAAATAGTGAAATAACCAATTCACACCGACACATGAATTGTATCAATGACCTAGAAAAGATAAGATTGCTAACCTCGATCGAGGGAAATAAAGAGGAGAAAGCTCAAGTGCGTCTTGACACCTTCTATATTTTTGTTCTATGAGAAATTCAGCGGGATTTTTCACTCAAACATTTCAACAAACACCTTCAATGCATGCATGAGAAAAACTAGCACACACCCTCACACCTTACACCATTCAAAAAGCAGTGCGGAGGCGGGGGGCGTTGCATTTATAGAGGCAGGGGTCTTTAGTCGGTTGGAGCCAAATCGACTAAAGGTGCGTACACGCCACGTGGTGGCCAAACCGGTTGGTGGCTCCAACCGACGATTCCCTCAACCGGACGCATGCCCTCGGCCCGTGCGCTCCAACCGGGCCGGCGTGCAGATTAGTCCCGGTTGGTGGCGCAACCGGGACTAATGCTCCGAGGGGTCGCGAACGGATGGCCCTTTTTCCTCTAGTGGTGTCGGGTCTGTTACAGCATGGCGGCGAGCATTACTAGCCCGATCTAGGCCGGGCTGGATCCTCTTGGGACTGGTGTGCCTCCATGGAGGCTTTACGACCCTGCTAGGCTCGGGTGGACCCATCTGGCGTGTTCGGTCGGCTACCCCCTAGGTTGGGGCTTGTTCCCTCCCACCGAACCATGGTATTACTAGCCCCGATTCGAATTACCTTTGCCTCCGTCGTATAGGCCTCATGACGGTTGCTTCGAGGAGACGACGACGACTTCGTGACTAGAGTGGCGCATGCTAGTGGGCGACGAGTTTGATGGATTCGAGGCTTTGACCTTGATGGGATCCTATGCATCAGATTGTACGATGGTTTTGGATGAGGTTTTTTAGGAGACATCCTTGTCGACTCTACCGACACCGACACGATGCCGCCTTCAGGTGGCGCCATTCCTTCTTGGAGGGCATCGTGGCTACCCGTGGTCCACTTCCCCTATGTGTCGGGGGGAAACCCTAGGATCATTGGTCCAGGAAGCACACTTCTCGCATTTCTTGTTGAAGGTGTTGCTTGAAACTTGACGCTTTGATGGTAGGATCATGGTGTAACATATTCGGAGGGCGCAACAGTTGCGGGTCACTGTCGCTTAGTCGATTCTCCTTAGTCTCCATTTTGTTTCTTGTTTTCTTATTCTTTTGAGCTTAGTTCGTTGGTTGTATGGTATGATTGCTATATTAATATAGCGGAGTGAAAACCTGTTTTGAGGAATTCTCATTTTCCTATTTTTTCCCACTTAGGTCACAAATAGTCATCTTGTTTTTTAATTTACCTGTCTAAGTTTCTAACCAATATCTTTGTATGTTTTTTTCCAACTTACAAACACATTTTATGCCGAGTTTTACAAAGTGGGCGCCGGTGTATTCTGGCTCCAAAAATATGCTAAACTTCCATTTTCAATATTAGAGAGAGAGAGAGACGATATCGAGTGCTACGATGATCTACAAGCTATTGATCATGTTTACAAGACATGTTACTAACATAAAAAAAATTTATGAACTTAACAAAATTGTTTGTGTTGTCACAGAATATATATAACATGGTATTTCGCGCTAGAGAGACGAATAGCTGAAAACACAATCAAAATATAGTCTTGAGGCTTGGGGTAGCCACCGGCTTGAGGACAGGTATAGGAAGCGAACGATGAAGAGCATCATCCCTTATCCCTTCAAAATTGCCTTGCGTTCTAAGTTTAGTCGAAGTCAAGTGCCAATTTTGACCATATATGTAAAAAGAATTATCATCATCTACAATATATAAAATCCATTGTATTAGAATCGTTATGAAGTGTATTTTCATGTTATATGCATTTGCTATTATAGATGTCAATATTTTTCCTATGTCCCTAACCAGACTTCACAAAGTTTTTCTCTCATTGTTTCTCCAAAAGCGACATGTTATGCTCTAGCAAGTCGGTATGGCCCCAGTAATTTGACATTTTTCTATGCTCCATAATTCGTATTAGAATATTGGCAATCGATATGGAGCTGCACTGTTATTAATCAGTTTCCTGTGCCAAGATATTCTAAAATACCGAGCAAGGTGTCGTTCCTGCTAGGGTTAAAATCGGACAGAAACATGTGTTATTGTTTTGGTTTTCTTTTGTGTCGTTAGAACCGGAAGCGAAACTGAAAACTCCAAAAACAAGCACAGAATCAAAAATTATCGGAGATTAACATGGAACGGGTACAAGATGAGTATACAATGCAAAAATCAATATTTATCAGAATATAATAGTGATATAAATATCATGGTTCACAAAGAATAGGTCACAATTTCGACAAGTGAAAATTGAAAATAAAGTAACACACGTAATTTCACACTTTGACAAAAACATAAGTTGACATAAATAGTTGCACATAAACGTTAAGACACCCAGTTAATTAGTATATAGCCTTGACCGGGTTACGTGTATTAAGTAGATCCTGAATATATCAATAGCCGAGCAAGGGAAATCACGGGCACAAAAGTACTATTTTATACATGGGCATGACTCATTATGTTTTTGAAACTTTCCGTTTTTATTTATTCATAAATTCCTTCCCATTTCCGTTTTCGTCGGAATATAGATCCCGGTTTGCTTTTCCATTTCCATTTAAAATGTTTTGTTTCGGTTCCTTTTAGCTCTCTATTTCTTATTTTCCGAGAACGGATGAAAAGTTTCCTTATCATTTTTAACCCTATTTCCTGCCGTGCCCGTTTGTTGGAAAAGAGTTTAACGGAGACGGATTGATGAGCAGCAGCAACAACAACACATGTGCATGCATATTTACTGCGCCTCCATTTCGTTTTCGAAGGCCGGACGAACGATCGGAGTATCTCTCGCATCTGCATCTCTCTGTCGTGCGTAGCCTAGTAGAGTAATAATGATCGACCGATCTGAGCCAGGTCCTCAGTCGTGACGCCTTTGGCAACCGGAAGAGCAGAGGGTAAAAGCCGAAGTTAATTCAACCCCACCGTGGCGTGCTAGTGCCGGTACCAAGATCCGACAGGCCACCTCACACGCTGTACCACAGTGGCCACGCAAGTCTTCTGCGTGGAAGAGAAAGTGAAAACACTTGGCACCCCTGACCCCTTGTACTATCATGCAAGGTGGCACCAAAAAAAGAGTAGTAGAATGGTCCTAGGTATGGACACCGCATACCTGTTTTTTTTTTGTCACTTAGGTCACAGAGATAGTCTTCTTGATTTTTCAAAATTTACATGTATAAGTTCCTAACCACTATCCTTGTACGTGTGTTTCCCAACTTGCATATACATTTTATGCCAAAATTTACAAAGTGGATTCCGGCTCCGAAAATATGCTAAACTTCAGTTTCCAGTAATGAAGAGAGAGAGAGAAGATATTTGAGTGCTACCATGATCTACAATGCTATTTATCTTGTTTCCGAGACATGTTACTAATATAACAATTCTTTTACAAACTTTTCAAAAAGATATTTTTGTTGTCACGGAATATACCAACCAAAATTCCATCTTCGGATTCGGTGCCAAAAGGTAAGCAAGAAAAGTCTAGGTGTTTCACGGGGGGAGAGACGAATACTTGAAAACACAATCAAAATATAGTCTTGAGGCTTGAGGCCGCCACCAACTGGAGTACATGTGTAGGATTAGTCAAAGTCAATTATTTTGTGAAGTTTGACCATATATGCAAAAAATCATCATCTATGATATAAAATCTATGGTATTAGAATCGTCATAATATGTATTTCCATATATATGCATTTGGCATTGTAGATACCAATATTTGCCCCAATATCCCTAGCCAAACTTTACAAAGTTCGTCACTCATTGCTTCTCCAAAAGCGACCTGCTCTGCCCTAGCAGCAGGTCGGTCCAGCCCCGGCGACGACTTGATTTGACATTTTTCTAGGCTCCATCATTCGTATTAGAATATTGGTACCGACATGGAGCAGCAACAGTTATTAATTACTTTTCTATGCCAAGATATCGTAGAATACCGAGCAAGGTATCATTCCTGCAGTGCTCGTCTGTTGGAAAAGAGTTTCACGGAGACAGATTGAGCAGCAGCAACAACAGTAACAACACATATGCATGCGCATATATGCTCGCTAGCCTCCGGCCGGTGCTCCTTGATGGCATGCAATGGACTGAGGTACTACGCTCCAAGCGAACGACCAAATAATGCGACTATTCTAAGCAAGCTCCTCGCCTTTACAAGCGTCGAAGAAGATTGGACGCCTGATTTTCCCATTACTTTGCTATATGTCAGTCCTGACCGTGACATGTAACATGTTCCTGCCTAATTGGTACTACTACTACTAGTACCTTGTACTGGACTACTACCTTTTACAGCTCGCTCTCAGCCCGCCGTGTTTCGGTTTGGTTCCTTCTTCCCACTTGCCGATTCCGTTCTTCGCAACACCTCCCCGCCGGCAAAGCGCTAGCTGATTTGCACATGGCCGTCTACAGACTACTACCCCGGCCGGGTAGACCAATTCGCGTTTCTCTGCCGCACCCTAGCACGTGCGAGCTGCTAATGTCCTCCTTCTTCCACGAACCTCGTAAACGTAAGCTTCCGGTTGTACTACCCCCTAGCTCGTCCCGGTGCGAGCTGGCGCCTTAACGTCTACAGTACGATACTTACCTCACCATATGTCCAGCTAATCTACTAGAAATTACTGCTGTGTATCTTTTAGATCTGAATTACTCCAGTCATCAATTAATAATATACGATCTCCTTCCTTTCCACTAGTAATTCTAATTGTAGTGACCCCACAGACAGTGACGCTCTGTGTAAGAAAAAAAAAGGCACGGGGAAACAGTCAAAAAAAAAAAACCGCGGTGACCGCATGCGGCGCCGGCGATCCACTCGAGTCGAGAGGAGCCAAACCTGGATTCGGCGCTGCGCAGAGCCAAGCCCCGGAGCGATTCCGTCCGTCCATTGCGTCCGGGGAGGCCCGGGCCGCACGAATTATTGGCGGGGCCCGCCCACGCCTGCCCCGCCCCGGCCCAGCCAAGGGAACGGCGTAGATTCGCAGAGAACAGCGTAGTAGTAAAACGGTGCTGGAGGTGGGTGGAATATCTCGGGAGATCCCTCCCTCCTCCCAGAGGCCGGGTGGGGTGGGTCTCGGGGACCGCGTATAAAACGGAGCCGCCGCTCAAGCCTAGCCTTTCGACCTCTGCCTCTACTACCATACCACTCTCCCCGCCCCCTCCTCTCTCTCTCTCTCTTCGCAAGCACCCAAGAACAACGGAAACTCCGTCCAAAGCACAGATCCTTCCTCCGTGAATCGTGACTGCCCACCTGCACGCGTCGCCTCCTCGCCGTCGTCCTCTTCCGTTCGCGCCGAATCCGTCCTCCGGTTCTTCGCGCTCGATCGGTGGAAGTGGATCTAGCTACCGCCGTTCCAGTGCGGAACTCCGCCTCGTCGCCGGCCGCCGGGATCTGGTACGGACTCTGCCCTGCTCTGTTTTCGCTGTGGTTTCATTGTTGTTGTAGATGCGTCGTCTCTGTGCTGTACACTAAGTTCGTGGGTTCTGGAAGACCCTTCTGGTCCGCCTTGGCTCCGTGGTTGTTGGATGAATGTTTCATCATACCGTGAAATTTTGTGAGATCTCTTAGTAGTTTGTAGCGCAGGTGGTCGATCGATTTACTGTACTAGTAGAATCGTACCAATGACGAACTGCCTGTTGGCGTGGGAACCACGCCTGTCTACACTCTACAGTATTGGAGTTCATAACCATCTGAATCAGGTTTACCAACGCGACAGTTTATAGAGTTCAGGAAAACAAAACACCGAGAGTTTGCTTTCAGATTTCCCACACGGGAATTCTGCCGTGGGAGGAACATGTCTTTTTTTTAGATCCACGGGAGGAGGGGCCTTTCCTGTTCCATTCATACGACACGTAACCATCACGGAGTCTGGCTGTAGCAAATTCAGTTCAGCCTCAAAAATTAACTCTTAATTAGCTGTTCTAGAGGATCTTCTTAACCAGTCAAGTAAGCTTATTACGGAAAAGGTCCTCAAAAGAGAAACCACTGGGAGATGCCACCACATATCTCTTTCTGTCCGTGTTTCTGTTAGAGATTTTCTTTTTCAGTCTGTTCGTGTTTCTGGTAGAGATTTCCTTTTTGTTGTATTTATCCGTCTCTTCTGAGTAGTGAAACTGACGTTATGTTTTACCTTGTGTTTGGCAGCATCCGAATTTTCCATAAGAAGGCAACATCTTAGGGAATGCAGAAAGATGTGTTTGCATGCTAGAGATCTACCTTGCGAGAGGATTATTGGCAAGGTAGCGGCCCCAGTTTCTGAATTGATTGACCTTGATGACACCGCTTCACAACAACAACAACACACACAACTCTTCCTCGATGTGCTTTTGCACAATGGGATTCGACGTGGCATCTCAGCCATCATCTTAGATTACCATCTGGGGGGAGACGGTTGAAGTCATCTGCCACCTGCAGACTCCTTGGGAGGTTCTGGGTCACTGTTTGTTTGGGTGCACATAGTATACATCTGGTGTGATGGCAGAGCAGAAAGGAAATGTTCTGATGCAGAAGTACGAGATGGGGAAGATGCTTGGGCAAGGGACCTTTGCCAAGGTTTATCATGCCCGCAACATTGAGACCTCGCAGAGTGTTGCCATCAAGGTGACCGACAAGGAGAAGGTTTTGAAGGGTGGGCTCACGGATCAGATCAAAAGAGAGATCTCTGTGATGAAGTTGGTGAAGCATCCAAATATTGTTCAGATGTATGAGGTCATGGCCACCAAATCAAAGATATACTTTGTGCTGGAGCACGTGAAGGGCGGAGAGCTGTTCAACAAAGTTCAGAGAGGAAGACTCAAGGAAGATGCTGCAAGGAAGTACTTCCAGCAGCTCATCTGCGCTGTTGACTTTTGTCACAGCAGGGGTGTATATCACCGTGACTTGAAGCCTGAGAATCTTCTTCTTGATGAGGACAGCAACCTAAAGATTTCAGATTTCGGTCTCAGCACTATCTCTGAATGCAAAAGGAATGACGGGTTGCTCCACACATCATGTGGCACTCCTGCTTATGTTGCCCCAGAAGTCATCAATAGAAAAGGCTATGATGGAGCCAAGGCTGACATATGGTCTTGCGGAGTGATCCTCTTTGTGCTTTTGGCTGGGTACCTCCGTTCCAAGACAAGAATCTGATGACCATGTATAAGAAGATTGGGAAAGCAGAATTCAAATGTCCAAGTTGGTTCTCTACAGATATTCGAAGGCTGCTGCTAAGGATTCTTGATCCTAACCCTAGTACAAGGGTATCAATTGAAAAAATCATGACGAATCCTTGGTTCAGGAAGGGTCTAGATGCCAAGCTGCTCAGATACAATTTACAAGCAAGAGATGCCATTCCTGCTGACTTGACCGTGGCATCTGATTCCTTGAGTAGCAGCAACTCAATATCCGAGTGCAAGCAGCAAGAATCAAAAAACCCCACCAACCTGAATGCTTTTGATATAATTTCACTTTCAACCGGACTCGACCTCTCTGGTCTGTTTGAGGAGTCTGAAAAGAAGAGGGAGTCCAAATTCACATCCACTAACACAGCTCCGGCGATCGTGTCGAAGATTGAGGATGTTGCAAAGCGTTTGCGACTAAAGCTCACAAAGAAAGACGGTGGAATGTTGAAGATGGAAGGTTCGAGGCCAGGCAGGAAAGGTGTGGTGGGTATCGATGCTGAGATATTCGAGGTCACCCCTAACTTCCACCTTGTCGAGTTAAAGAAGACAACCGGTGATACCTTGGAGTACCAGAAGGTCTTGAACCAAGACATGAGGCCAGCACTGAAGGACATCGTGTGGGCTTGGCAAGGCGAGCAACCCAAGCAGCAGCAGCCTCAATCGTGTTGAGGACTGTGGCAAGTGCAGCGTTTTGCAACTTGAGGCGATTTTACCAATGTGTTCGTTTGTTCTGTAATCCTTATCCCTGTTCGTCGTTCGTTTAGTCCTTTCCATTCCCCTTGTAATGTCTGTATGAACTTTTATTACCATCCTCTGATGAGGATTTGATGGAAAGCATGATGTCTTGAGAACAGATACCAAGTCTGGGTTCAAAGTTTTGCCAATGGCAGTGCTCACGTGTACAGGAAAACTTTGTTTGCATGGTCTTTTGCTCAAGAGCTGATCTTCACCGTGTCAGTACTATTTAGTTTTGACCCGCATCATGATTAGACCCATCCTTCTTCTGACCTGAACCATTGAAGGTATCGTATTAAAACCTTCTTGGATCTTAGCAATCACTCTTTTCCTAAAAGCCAAAGAGATATGTTTTTGTATGTATAGACAGCTTGCCATGGTCCCGAGGTAATGCAGAGATTTGTTCTACACAGCCACTTGCAGATAGCATCCGGCGGGTAGGAGGTAGACTTATTTTACAGCTATAATAAGGTTAGCAAGATGCTGAATAAGATCCAAATTCTAGGCTGGTACAGATACAGACTCCTGTGCAAAGAACCTGGGTCAAGATTCGTGCATCGCTGTGATGTTTCCTCCTGCTATATAGTCCTAAGTTCTGTGTGCCAAACTGAATCATTGAGCAAATCGGTAGGTGTGGGTGCGTGATGAACCTAGAGTAGAGTTCCGAGAAACTAGCCAAGTTCTGAGTTTCCACTTAGCAATTTGGTCTCATCTCGAGAGTTCAGACGGTTGGTCAGCTCTGTTTTTCAGACATCTTCCTAACTGGACGATCAATGTGCGTACAGGTAGGATCAGTACTAACTCTTCTCCCTGATTCTTGCATAGTACTATCCGCCTGCTGTTTTCACCTTGGGTGAGAAATATGGAGCTCTTCCAAACCCTTAGCCCAACATAACTCCAGAACACTCTCCAACTGAACCGGTGGTTGGATGTCTAGTAGCCGATTGGCACAACTTGGCAGTGCGGACAAGGGACTCGCTGTGGAGATGAGGCGATAATGTTGCATCACCGGCGGTTCAGGAAGGCACTTGCAGCTTCTGTTGTAAAGCAGCAGCAGCAGCAATAATTCTGCTGTATGTTTCTCGGTTGCTTTCATCCGCGGCCATGGGTGGTGGTGGGGGTGCAAACCTCAGGATGACAGGAGGTTGAGGATGACGACAGGTCGGTTGGCTTGGTTGAGCTTGTGCCCACGGTGAGGGGACGCGAGAGTTTTGGTCTTCCGGGCTAAGGTGGCCGTTGGGCGAAAGGTAGTTATCATAGTAGGCTTTTAGGCTGGGACAGAGCAGCAGTAGTTTCATTAGCGATGATGCGATGGACGGAGAACGACGGTTCTACTCTCACTCCCTTTGCCCTACGTTGCATTTTTTTCGAGAGTAAAAGAAACCGTTCTGTAGCTTCGAACAGCTGGTACAGTTGACACCGCACTCACGCCAAAGCCTACTCTCGCGCTACTACTGTAGTCCCTCCGGGTCCAGCTAACTCCCACATGCGTAGTTTAACTTTGATCATGCCTATGAGCTTCTCCGTATTACGTTACTGGTTGATGTTGTTAAATGCTCTCGCATTTCGTTGCTTCCAATTAAAGCCGCCAGAATTACGAGGGTGTCGAACTACCTTCTGTCAGATTTCTGGACCCTCGCCCTTGGTCCCGCCCACAAAACTCCAGCTTGTTATTTCTGTTGCGGCTACATAATGCGTATGGGCACTGCATGAGCATATGGTCAGCATTGTCCTCCTCTTGTAAGCAGGTGAAGCAAGCATCAGATTGATCTTGGATACCATGCCGATGTCTTCTATCCGAGGTCCATAGACTATACCTGGGAGCAAGCCAGCTGAATTTTTTGCATTTGGAATGTGCTGTCGATCTCCACACAGGCTTATACATGCTGAAACTCGTATTGTCTTGACACAAGCGCCTCATATGCGTCTTTTGCTGATTACCTTCCAGATATGGATCACTTCCATGTGAGTTTATCCCGCATCTGATCATTTTCTGTTCACCCTATGTCCCTATCGATCTCTCCCCACAATCTGACACATTGGACACGACCGTCCACAGACAACGTAGTAGCTGCATCCGTGACCCAGGTGTTATCCGACAGTGCCTCGGCTACCTTTCTGTTGTTCTTGCGTCTGGTGGGTACTAGCTCCATGTCAGGTGCAATCTCCTCAGTTGTGCGGCCGTTGATCCATCCATCTCTCCAAAAATAGCACCGTTCTCCCATCTCCTGCTTCAATCTTTGCCAAACTCTGAAAAACTTCCTGAGCTTCCTTGTCCTTTTTCATCGGTAGCCCTTGCCAAGGTCTCACTACTAGAGAAAAGCCTATGCGAGCGCACCTAAAAGCCTATTCGAGACGCATATCATATACGCCTCCAGCTTTAAGCCTCGGGTATTTCTTATGCGAGGCGCCTCGGGCATATGATATGCGCCTACTATATTATATGTCGATATCGCCTCGCATATACGAATATAGAGGCGATATCATATGCTACTCGCATATGTTTTACAATGCTCGGATATGTATAGTATATGCCCTCGGATAGTATCCTATATGTGCCTCCGTAATATTTTCAAATTCAAGTTTCATGACCACTATAAATAATAATATATGATATTCAAATATACAATATAGTCTAGAATACAAGATAAAGAGCACAGAATTTTTCAGAAACTTGCAATTTGCCAAAGCATAATAGAACCAACATGAATACAATACATTACACATCAATCATGACATACAAGTTCATACATTAAGTGTTTGTGCCACAAGTTCACACCTCCGAGTACAAGTTCACAATCACATTACACCTTCGAGTACAAGTTCACAATTCACATTACAACTCCAACGACGTAGCTCTACCTAGATGAAGTAGAACACATAACCTACAATGAAGAGCAACCTCCACTTCTTCCTTCCATGCCTCCTCCACTTCTCTTCCGCCACCTCTCTACTCTCATAGCCTTGGTAGCTGTTGCCCGAGAAGTTGTTCACTTGCTTCTGGCAGTCTTTCCACTCCTCGTACACACCTGGAACCCGACCGACGTACACGACATAACACCTCGGCATCTCCTACACATAATAAAGATGATATTACTTATGTCAGTGGAAAGCAATAGCTAGCAGTTCACAAGATAGAATCATGCATATATATATGGGTGCAACAAAATGTAAGAAATCACGTTCTAATCATCGGCATTTCGAAGAAAGACCAAAAAAAAGCAAACCAAGAATGACTTGGATTAGTGCCTCATAATTAGACTGGGCACGGAAATAACAATGTTGGATGTTCGATCCCATGCGGCAAGTAGAGTATATGCCCAAATTACTAGTCTACTTGGCACACAAGATCGAACAGCGGCATAGTCATACACGTGACACCACAACACGTTCTAATCATCGGCATTTCGAAGAAAGACAAAAAAAAAGCAAACCAAGAATGACATGGATTAGTGCCTCATACTTAGATTGGGCACGGAAATAACAATGCTCGCTATTTGATCTTGTGCGGCAAGTAGAGTATATGCCCAAATTACTAGTCTACTTGGCACACAAGATCGAACAGCGGCATAGTCATACATGTGACACCACAACACGTTCTAATCATCGGCATTTCGAAGAAAGACAAAGAAAGCAAACCACAAGAAAGTAGGGAAGCAATGACAAATGAAAAGCAACAGACACTTAAAATAGTTCGTAACACAAATAACTAGCTAGTGTCTCTCACAATCAAGTTCAACGGTTGACGAAACATATTCTAGAGGTTTTGCTAGGCAAGTTTAACATAGTGATAAGAGGTTACAACACGAGTTCGAACTAGCCTAGGTACCCAGCAATGCAATCATGAAGTCTTCTTCGGCTTGAGTCGGCTTTGGGGGGCATTGATGAAGCCCGACCGAGTTTTGCCATTTGCATGAACATCCCGTCACCGCTGCTAAGCGTTCGTCTATCTCCCTGTTGGACGGTGTATAGCCGCCGTGGAAGGTGCCTCCTGTTTTTATGACTCCCTGGTACACGATTGTCGCGATCTCCTCCTAGATGTTGAAGAAGTGTTGCTTGAGGTTGCGAGCCTGTATGCATGCAAGCTTTTCAGCCCACTTCACGAGGTCAGATGGCAGCGTTTTGGTCTCCATGTCATTGAAGAACGCCTTCATGTGGTAAATGGCGAAGGCATCCTTCCCATCGCCAAAGGTTGCTTGACGAGGGAAAACTTCGTCGTGGCGAACACGTGCACCGAACTTTACATGTGGCCTTGCCGTTTGACGCCTCCCACTGCGACGTAGCCGGTGAGCGCCATCAAGAATTTTCTTGATATTGGTGTAGTTTTTTGGATCGCACTGTTTGAGTCGAGGTACAAGGCTTGAGTGTTTCAAATTCAAGCTTATGAGCACACAACCGTCGATCATCCTCCGTGATGGGATGGTAGGGGAGAATCACATCCTTGTCCGAGTATGTTTGCAGAAGTTTGAGAGGTAGTAGGTCGCCGATCTATGGCCTCAGATCTTCGTGACGGCCACGCATGAAGTAGGGATCCACTATCCGGATGCCCGGATCTTGTCTCGGTGATCTCCATGGTCATATTGAGGAGAATAGCGACGGGTATTGCAATGAAACCCGTTCAACATGTCAAACAGTCGGTATGCGACGTAGAAGATATCCCGGGTACAAGCATAAAGCACGACATATGAGAAGGCACCTTAGCCTTGAAAACGAGGTATGACGATCGTTGTCGCGAATGCGGCATCGCTCAATTGTGAGACATCCATAATGAATACTACGCATATGCGAGCTGCGACCTCGAGCATCGATTTACACATCATCGGTACACGCCACGTCGCTGATTCTGGATTGCCCACGCCGTCCGAAAAGAGGATTTGGATCCTGGCCCGATCACCCTTAGGCTTCCTTTTGGGACCCTTCTTGCTCTTTACTTCGGCCATCGCGTTCACCTCACCGACCGGCCTTATGGAGGGTGTCGGGCTGATCAAAGGAACCACGGCCTTGGAGGCTCGGTGAAGGGACAGTGTGGCGCCTCGACTAGTTGGGAAGAGACGCACCTTGCAAGGAGTTTCACTGGTCTGGTTGGGTCTCGGCAACTTGATGTGTGCCCGATGGTCCCGGCTCATAAATCGAAAACCTTGTGTTAACAAACTGGTCACCGTAGTTCGGGTCAATTTCTTCATCATCATCGGATTTGTGCCATGTTGTCCAAGTCTCCCATCTCAAGTCTTCATCATGTCTTGGCTGTCGCCTAGGGTGATGTTGAGCTGGTCCTCCGTCCCCAAACGGATCTGGCTCTTCGCCATAGGTACAAGTAGCAAGCCGGTATTGAGGACCACTGCGTGTCCTCATCATCCCATCCTTGAGGTTGAGAGGAGGTTCCACTTGCTTGTATCCCGGAAGCACCATACCAGATTTGACCCTCATCATGTCGTGGCATTGTGACATTGTGCATTTTGCGGTTCTCTGGTTGAACAATAGTACCCTTGGCAACATCCATCAACTGCCACCCAATGCATTAGAGTGCAAGGAGTGTCTCCTGCGAAAGATCGACATGTAGGCCGAGCATTAGAAAACATAGATCAAGTCATCGGTGTGGTTGAGCCTCCCAACTCTCGCTTTAATTAGTTAGTTACCTTGAGGGCGCCAAACTCGGCCAATGTCGAGGCATCGACGCCGTGCTTGAGCACGCAAGTGGCGGAATGGCTGCCCGATGGCACGGTGGTGCGGGCGGCGCCGCAATGAGCAAGTTAAGCTCCGAGTTAGGAGTCTCCACCACCACCGGCCCCGCTGGAGGAGTCACCAACGCCTCCCGCGCCACATTGTCGATTGGCGTTGTTGAGGTTGGGAACCGTGGCGGCCCCGTTTACCACCCTTCCGCCACTTGTTGTACTTTTCCATGTAGACGGAAGGATGGTGTTGAGCTTCGCTCACTTGTGAATGGACTTGTGACCTGGACTTGTTCTTGGAACTTTGTCTCGGCGGTACACAGCCTTGTTCACGGCATCTTGGACTATATTTGGAAAGGCTTCCACTTGTTCCTTAGGAGTTTTACCTCGCTTCGGCCTTCTTGCCCTTCCGCCCGGGTGCCATAGTACTCGGACCATGATATGCCGCCAAAGCCGACCACACGACCAGCCGACGGGCCGCCAGGATCGACACTCTTGGTCCGGTCAATACCTATTAAAAGTGGTGTCCCACTTGGCGGCGGTGGCACCCACTGGATGAGGAGCTCCTACACTCCTTGTCCTGCGCACAAGGAACGCCAAGCATTTGATCGAAAACGGACTTCATTGATTAATCATGAATGCAATTAATCGACTTGCATGCAAACTACTTACATATTTTTGCATGAAGTCCGTCACCCTCGAGCAAAGGGCGGCGGGTTCAAGAATAATCAGAACCCCTTTCTTCGGCGGGGCAAACCGGGCCCTGACGAAGTTCTTTGCTTGCTCCTCCTTTATGTCGTCAAAGGGACGTGTCAACCCCTTTGCACGAGCGTCGGAGTCCTCCTTATCCCATTTGGGCCTCGCGGCTCTATAACCGCCAGAGCCGAGATGGTGGGTACCAATGTTTCGGGATCTCATATTCTTGCCCTTCTTAGTCCTGGCCTTGCCCAAGGCGGAGTTACATCTGGCCTTGAAAACATTGTAGACTTCTTCCTTGACCAGAGGCTCCTTCTTGACGAGCTCTGGATAACTTAGCTTCTCCTTGAAAATCAGATTCTTCACCCGAGCCTTCCAATTTGACAAGGCCTTGGTCATCCTCCCGAGGGCATACTTGTTCACCGGATTCCCTTTGAGATTGTCATTATTATACTTGTTTTCCTCATCACCCGGGAACGCGTATCTTGCGTGCAGCTTCCGGAAAAGCTAGATGAGGAAACCCTTGTTCTCTTCGGCCTTCAGGTTCTCCATGTTGATCGTGACGGTGTTCCGGAGGATTGCCGCGAGCTGGTTAGAGTAACCCCCAACAAATTCTTCTGGCTCCAAAGGCGCACCTTTAGGGCTCACGCTTGTGATGATGGACCTTTTGAGGTCGACCACGATCGGGGTCCGATCCTTCCGAGACTTCTTTGATGCGCTACCACCGTCGTAGTAGCTTCACCGCCCATCGTGGTAGTGGCGCCGCCATCGGCGCCCCCATCTCCTCATTGCCCGACGAGGTATCCTCGTCCTCCTCCATCTCGTCGTCCCGGAACAAATTCCGGCCTCTAGGGATTCCATCTCCTCCTGCTCCCCAAAAGGGCTTCGCTAGAAGGGCCCGGATCCGACATTTCTAAACACACAAATAAATGAAACTAATAAGCACAAAAATTCAGAAAATTTTGGCATGAACTTTGCTAATTTTCTATGTCTAGGAGTGCCGTAAATTCACGAACGGAAATGAATCAACATTCCCGAAACATTGGCAACTCAAAAGAAAACCTGCACAAAAGGATCAAACATAGCCATCATCACAGCCATTTTCTGCCAAAGATACACAAATTTACATAATGTAACATTCATGAGCGAATAATTCAGCGATAATGGACATGTTGGAACACAACACGGGAACATACAACAAATGAGTTGCGAATATGAGTGAGTTCGAGATGGACAAATTCCCAAAGACAAGACACATGTTTGAGTATGAGTTCAGAGTTGAGTTGCAGAATATGAGTGAGTTCAGAGTTGCAATATGAGTGAGTTCGAGTTGTAGTTCGTAATATGAGTGAGTTCGAGTACACACATGTTCAGAATATGAGTGAGTTCAGAGTTGCGAATATGAGTGAGTTGCAAGATACACAAATGTTTGCAAAGACACAAATTGCTGCTTCCAAGGAATATATACTATTTTATCGTCATATAAAGTAGACAAATTCCATGGGTCAGTAGTAGAAGAATTAGTAGGCGTGACTACTCTCCATAGAAACAAGTTTTAGTTTCTACCCAGTATTGTGTAACATTAAAGATATAGATAAAAATAACTCTAGGGAATAAACTCTCCATATCAACAAGCTTCACTTCTACCGTAATCGTAAGATCCAAATAAATCTTCCGGTGGGGAGAAACAACTCCAAACCCACAACTTTCAGTATCTAACTTTCTATCTAGCACTGTGTAACTGTAACATCAAACCTATAAATCAAACTATTCCGGGGCGAACAAGATAGCATTTAGTCAAAACATTATGTCATGCATCGATTAGATTTTCTTTATCATTATTGTTCAAGTGGAAATCTTTGTCATTGTAACATTTCAGAACATACGCCGTAAACTATTTAGTAAAAAAGTACAAGATTAAATTTTCTAGATGATCAAACAGTTGTTTTCGAGGAAGTCTTAACCATAGTCAAACATTTCCCGATGGAACAATACACGAAGTGAAATCAAGATATGCGATACCATTTGCAAGTTACCTGTTGGAGTAACAATTTGCTTTTCTGTAAATGGCAAATGCCCGAGACCATGCTCAACTATCTAACATGACATTTTTCATACATACAAGATATACTTACTGACAGTACCAACCACTTCAGTCAGGAACTCAAGATTCAGTCAAAATCAGTGCATATACTTACATACTAAATCATCACCTTCAGAGTTCAGAACATACTAAATCAGTGCATATACAATTCTGGACATACTAAATCAGTGCATATACTTACATACTAAATCAGTGCAATCGAAACACATCATATGATCTACCAACCACTTCAGTCAGGAACTCAAGATTCGCAAACACTGAAGAACATCATCACCTTCAGAGTTCAGAACACAAGCGTTTGATTCAGAGCTTCAGATTTACCTAGACTTCTAGGGTAGAGAAACCCTAGGGAGGGAGGAAGAGAAGAGGGTGGGTGGGGGCGGACTCACCGGAGAGAGGGAAGAGGCGGTGGGGGCGTGGTGGGGCGGGCGGCCGGCTCCTCCTTCACGGGACGGCGGCTCCCCTCCTCCACGGGCGTGGCGAGCTCCTCCTTCACGGACGGGCGAGCTCCTCCTTCACGGCAAGGCTCCTCCTCCACAGGCGGCTGGCTCCACACGGCGACGGCTTCGATCGATGTGGTGTCGTGGAAGATAGAAGTCGTATGTACTAGCTAGTCTTGTGTGACTTTTGATCGACATGTGTGCTTATGTGAGGCGATATCACAAAGTGCGCTTGTATAATTACGCGGCGATTCTGGCTAAATGCGCCTCGCATAATATGCAACCCTAGACAAATAAGGCAAGGCGCAAGTTTCTATCAACTATCACACAAGCCTAGTGGTAACATGCCTTGTCCTTCACCGCCACCCAGTTGAATCCTAAGGGGCCAATTTTTGGAAATTTTTTAAAGGCCAATTTTCATGTAAAAGCATACAAATATGAACTATAAAATATACTACAAATATTTTAAATATTCAAATATTGCTAAAACAACAAAAGTGAGTATTCTCAATGAATGTGTCTTGTCGATACATAATATTCTCAATGCAATATTATTATAACACACACATAATGAAAATTAAGAATATTTTGATACATAATAGTAGGCCACACACACACGGTTCTTGACAATGGCCTGAGCGCTAGCATTTCTTGACAATGGTCGCTTCTTGCCCTTCTTTGTCGGTTGCATAGGTTAGGTCCGGGACGCCTTCACTACTTCTCTTGAATGGAAGTCCTTTCTTAGGTAGGGTTGTGGTGTACGGTGTTTGGTTGCCATACCCATCTTCTATCTTGGTCGTTCGGTCAAAGTCTTGCTCGTTGGCGACTCGTCCATTCCGATAATGTTCCTTTTGCCTCTCGACGACAACCCGGCTAGGCTTTGATGGGTCTTTGATGTACCAGCATTGGTCGACTTTGCTAGATAAAACCCAAGGCTCATTTCTTGCGGTGCGTTACCTGGTGGTCTTTGACGATAACCATCGTGGTGAAATACCGATCTTCTTTCTCGACGCCTTAGCCCACCTCGACACGGAACATCGGCACCTTCTCCGTAACATAGTCGAGCTCCCAAATCTCCTCGATCCTTCCGTAATATCTTTCCGGATGTCGCCGTAGAATATCCTGTTACCCCGAGTTCGTAATCGCAGTTATTGTCTTTTTCCTCTCGTAGAACGTGTATCCGCTGATATCGTAAGCGATAGGTCATGAGGTTGTGCGAGGCGCCTTGTGACAATGAGAATATGAGTTTATCTTCCTCCGAGTACTCGCCTGCGGGATTAGCTATGACCTTCTCCCTAAACCACCGCGTGAAACCGAGTTGTGCTCCTTGATAACATCTTCCTCCTCGGGACCGGCGCCTGATCGTAATTCTTCTTGATAAACTCTTTGTGCTCGTATGTATGGATCAACCACCGCAGGTGTTGCGCGACCAGTTTGCTCTTTCAAAGTCCTTGGTTCGCCCTCCATGTCGACATGCTTTGCACGCCGACCTCGCGGTGACCCCATCCATGAGCCTCCCGAGGTGCTTGTTGAATGGCATACCAAGAGGGTCTCGGTTTGTAGAAAGTTCGGCGAAAGAGATGCACTCTTCGCCAGAAGCCGCTTGCTATGCTTCCATCCGGACGGACTTGTTCTTAACGTATCCCTTGATGTGTCCATTGAGCCTTTTGAACGGCATCATGCTTCGCAGAAACGCAGGACCGAGCTGGACGATATCCTCCACGACATGGAGAAGCAGATGAACCATGATGTCGAATAAAGCGGGGGGGGGGATAGATCTCGAGCTCGCACATTATCACCACGATCTCGTCCTGTAGCCTCGTGAGCTGCTTAATGCCTATCGACTTCCGAGAGATGACGTCAAAAAAGTTGCAGAGGCCAAGCAGTGTTTCACGGATGTGCTTGTCCATTATACCTCGGTTCGCGACCGGGAGTACCTGCGTCATTAGCACGGCGCGGCGTCGTGAGACTTCATCCCGTCAAGCGCCTCGCCTAGCCATCTGCTTATCTTCCTGCGTAGCCGCTCGGAATTTGACTCGAGGAGGCACTTCATAAACTGTATGGCCTCCTTCTTACTCAGAGTGAAGCATGAGGCCTTGAGCTTGAACTCTCCTTCTTAACATTTTTCCCTTGCGACAGCGGCTATTCTGTTTCTGCTCCTCCACCTCGTCCTCCTCCTCATCATCGCTAGGTGGTGGTTGAAGTTCATCCCCGATGCCCATATGCTTCAAGTCGCTCCTTGCCTTCGCCCATCTTTGGTCTTGTCGGTGTTAAGGAGGGTGGCAAGTAGACTCGCCCACGCTCTTCGTGATATGCATGAGATCAAGGCTATGAGGCACGCGAGGATCTTCCAAGATGGCAAGTCCCGTGAAATGACCTCGCCTTCCATACCTTCAAAGAACGGCTCGCTTCTTCCGGGTCTTTCCCGGCGCAGGCACTCCTTCCAGCTTATTCAACAGCTTGTAGATTTCGCCACTCTTCCGGTGTGGGATTCCTGAGCTCGATCGTCCGGATCGAGATGTCCTAGATTTATCCAGCGCGATTCTTGGGAAGCCACCTCCGAGACCCAAGGAACACGGTTTTCCGGACCCGGATCTTTCAGTGGCAGACGTTGTATTATCCTTGCACCTAACGCACCCATAGAATCCTTGGACCATCTGCCCGAGAAGTATCCGTAACCGTGATAGTCTTGCACCGTCGTGATCACCGCCGCTCATGCCAAAGTACTCTTGTCTCGAGGCGTCCCATGTACGGGCTCCTTCTTCCCATAACATGGCCAACTCCTCTTTCAACAACGTGAGATACAGATTGATGTCTGTACCAGGTTGTTTTGGCCCTTGAACAAACATACTCATGGTTACGTACTTCTTCTTCATGCACAACCAGGGAGGGAGGTTGTAGATCCATACAAACACGGGCCGTGATGTGTGTCGCCCGCTTCCAAACGGATTGAGTCCGCTGCTCACGCCCAGCCTAAGGTTCCTTGACTCTTTCCCAAAATTTTGGTAATATTGTAGGTCCAACGCCTTCCACGGGCAAGCATCCGAAGGGTGCCTCAACATTTCCTCCTTCTCCGGATCATCGCCTTCCCTCTTTCTTTCCAAGGTACCGCATGAGTCAGGTGCTTCCTTAGGGTCTGCGAAATACCGCTGCAAACTAGGAGTTAGAGGAAAGTACCACACCACCTTCCTAGGAGCTTTCTTGGTCCCTCTTGTATCGAGAGGTCTTGCACACCGGACACGTGGTCTTCTCCGCCCCTCGCCCGGTAGATGATGCAATCATTTATGCAGACGTGGTATTTCACGCGGTAGATTGAGAGGGCACACGACTTTCTTCGCCAAATGACACTAGTCGGACATGTGTTCCCTTCTTGGGAAGAATATCGTGCGCTGTAATACAATGTTGTCGTCGAAACATTCGTCGGTCATTTTGTGTTTCGCCTTCATCTCCGTGAGCCCTGTTACATTTAGACGGTATCCCGTCGTTGCATCCGTCAAACAATGGAGTGACCGCTTTTCTCCATTTGCTCCAGCTTAGCCTTCTCTACCGGGCTCGGCTACTCGCCTCCTTGAGAAGCGGATCTTGGACATGAGGGTCTCGCAACCAGCTCGAATCATGGTCGGCACCACCTTGATCATCTTCGTGTCCATGCCCGACGCCACCTTGATCATCTTCGTGTCCATGTCCGGGCCACCACCGATCTTCGTGATCGTGGATCGGGCGTCTTGATCTTCGTGATCATCGGCATCTTGATCTTCGTGATCATCACGTATCCATCGAGTGTAGCCATCCATGAAACTACGTCAAGCAGTGCGACTCAAAGATTCTAATCATGCCTTATCGATACATCAGCCTGCGGTCCCGACATGGACATCTTATCTGCTCTTGTTTGCACGCTCCATGTCGGCCCTCGCGCATGTCATCCACCTATCCACGCTGGCTTTGTTGATCGCTGGTCGGACCATGGCGCTGCGTGGTACAAAGAGCAAGAGAATAATTAGAGCATATATGGACGTGGATCGCCGGAAAAATTCGGCATGACCTCCCTAAAAGAGGACATCCATGAGTGCGTAAATTCACCGAAAAGAAATAAATCGACATTCCGGCGAAACATTGGCATCTCAAATGAAATCCCTGCACAAAAAGTAGCACCACAACACAATCATATAGTCGGTGTCTCCGACAACGCTCATACATGCAAGCAACGCCTTCACGCTTCCTCCAACAACGACTTGCGCAAGAGAGCCAGAGGAGAAATAAATGGACATGTTGTAGATCTAGAGGAGCAAGAGACTTCACTTATATATGGGTGTCAAACAATGGATGTTGAGCAAGCTTCGAAGGTGAATCAATGGGGGAAATGAGGTGGGGAGGAGGAGGGGGGCGACCAGATTTGTCTTGGTGGAGGAGAAAGAAGTGACACAAGTGAGTGGGGTGGTAGTTGCCTCCATGTGCAAAAAACTGAAAAAAGTGGTGCGAGATATTGCACAATATGCGCCCTATAATTCAAACTATAGGAGGCGATAGCAATATGCCGCATATGCGGCCACCTACCAGCGCCGGCGCATGAGTTACTTGAGGCGATATGGCCATATGTGCCTCGTGATAGCGCACATAGCCATATGCGCCGCATATTCGTGCAACTACCAACACGCTGGCCCACAGAATATGCGAGGCGATTCGCCATATGCGCCTCGATATTATCAAATATAGGAGGCGATATAGCCATATGCGCCTCGCATTCGTGCACCTACCAACACGGGCCCACAGAATATGCGAGGCGATTCTGTCCATATGCGCCGCCTATCTCGATATATATAGGAGGCGCATATGACTAGAATGCGCCTCGCATAATATGGGGCTGCTAGATTCTGTCCGTATAGGGATTATAGGAGGCGCATTCTTATCATATGGGCCTCGCTTATTTTTATACTAGAGGCGCATATCGCAAAGTGCGCCTCGCCTATTTTTATAGGAGGCGCATATGCTAAATATGCCTCGCATAAACATGTCTCCTATAGTCTTTTCTCTATCAGTGTCTATGCGACTCAGCCATTCACATCTTACTCCAAGTGCCAATCCTTGCAGCTTAAGATTTTTGACTGCCAGACCTCCTTGACGGAATGGCTTACTGATGCTCTCCCAAGATACTAGACACTGCCCCCCACCACCCCATTGACCTTAGTCTTTCCTGCCCAAGAGAATGCTCTGAGTCATTTAACCACTTCTTGTAGCAGCCAATCTGGTGCCTCCTTTACCAGCATATGGTGTATAGATATAGCCCTGATAACTGATTTCATAAGGGTCAGGCGCCCAGCCCTTGCAATCAAGACACGTTGCCACACCGGCACGAAATAAATCACTTCATCAAGCATGGGCTGCCACTCTGCTTTTTTAGAGCTCGCATAGCCAGTTGTAGCCCTAGATAGCGTATGGGAAATTTGCGATAACTCACAGCCCAAAATATTGTTAATCGCTTCCTCATTTTCGCTATCTCCTCTGATGAGCGTCGCTGTCGTTTTTGTGTAGTTCACTTTGAGCCCCGAGGCTTCACCAAACAAGCTCAGAATTTCTTTGGTAACCTTTAACTCTTGCCTCTCTGGCCTGAGGAATAACACCACGTCATCAACATAAATTGAGATATGCTGCAGCGGTGTGATCCCTGCCAAATTCTGAAATATCTGTTTATGTACTGCATTTGCGATGATCCTCATCAGTACCTCTATGGCTCTATCCCTGCCACAAAGAGCATCGGTGATGTTGGATCACCTTGCCTTAATCCATGCATGTGCTGAATCCTCTGTTATGTTTCTAATCTCGTTGGTCTGTCACATAGCTTAGGTTTTTTCTCTGAATTCGTTTTTATTCAGTAGTTTGGCATGAGCCGTGCGTGTACGTGCCATGCCCGAGCCTGTTGCATCAGGACTCGTTCTCTTTGCGTTTTTTTAGCATCGTGACTGATCACGATCGAGCTCGTGGGATGGCGCGAGATTGTCGGATCGTGGCGTAGGGGTAGGAGATCTACCAGGTCACGTTTTCTCTTTCAGTTCAGAATAAAAGGAGAAAAGAACGGAAAACGCCGTAAGGTTTACACGGCACAAATCTTCCTTGTGTTTCTATCTGTTTAGCCTCTACGAGTTGAGTGTTTTGCAGATTGAAAACTATCATCTGGTATCAGAGCGTTCGTGAGGGACCATGGCGACGGGAGGTGGATCGCTGCCGCCAGCTCCTGGGGACGGTCACCGCTCCGTAACCCCGGAGCGGTCAAGGCGTCGAAGCCGCGGGCGGAGTCGCGCCCGGCGGGACGGCAACGAGATCGTCGTCCACGAGCGCACGGTGCAGGAGCGGATCGTGACCGGCGGAAACACGGTGTGGCCGATGCTCACGGCCACGAACTACGTCGAGTGGGCCTTGGTGATGCAAATCAACCTTGAGGCCAACTTGATGTGGGAGGCTGTCGAGGGGAATCCCTCCAGCGTGGCCGCGGACAGGCCGCGCCGCTTCTGCCTCCGATCTGCGCCAGAGATGGGCGGGCGACTTCATCAAGGGCACGGGCGGCGTGGACGCCGTGAAGGTGATGCGTGGGGGTGAACTGCGTCAAGGAGGCCACGGCACGCCCGCAAAGAATTCGAGGACCTCTCTTTCAAGGACGGGAAAGCCTCGACGCTGCGTTCTCGCGCATCATGAGCATCGCCAACAACTGCGCTCCTCGGTGACACCGCCGAGGACTTGAAGGTCGTGCAGAAGATCCCGCGCGCCCCCGATCGCTACGCCTGATGGCCTGCTCGATTGAGACCTTCGATCCGAGCACCGTGTCCGCCGAGGAGTCGATCGGCGCTCGCGCCATCGGAAGCGGCGCGGTGGAGGCGGAGGCGGATCATCGTCGCCGTGACGCTGGCGGCAGCTCGCTGCTCACGGAAGAGCGATGGGAAGCACGACGACGCTAACGTGAATAAGGCCAGTCCTCGGGCGAAAGGGCAACGGGCGCAAGAAGGGCAAGGGAAAGAGGAACGGCAATGCTGGAACGGCGGCGAGATATGTCCGAGGTAAAGTGCTACAACCGCAATAAAATGGGTCATTTCAAGCGAAGGCAGTAGCCACGTCGCGAGCGCAAACAGCAGCCAATCTTGCTCAAGGGCAAGAGGAAGAGCTCGACCGCACCCTCGCGAGCTGCGCACTGCAACCCAGTCGGCAGCCAGCACGAGCATGCCGCTGAACGAGGAGAAGTCCAGATGGCGGCCGCCAAACGCTGGCGATCGCGACCGGCGTGGTTCGGACTCGCGCCAAAGAACCACATGTGCGGACGGCGTGACTTCTTCACCGACAGACACCAGTGTCCGCGCAAAGTCAAGCTCGGGCGACGACACCGCCGTGGAAATCGGCGTGGCACCATCCTATTCACCGCCGGTCCGGCTCATTTCATCCTCGAGCAGGTGTATTTCATGCCACGCCTGCAGCATTGTGAGCACAGGGCAACTCGACGAGCTGGGCTATGACACCCACATCGCACGGCTCCCGCTACGCGACCCGGACGGACGGCTCTCGCGGCGTCATAAACCGTGTCAGGTACGTGCTCCACCTCGACCTTGCACGCCCGGCCTGTCTCGCTGAGGAGAAGACGCTGGCGTTGGCATGCTCGCTACGGGCATATGCACTTCCAGCGCCGCCAACTCGCCTGTGGTGACATGGTGCACGGCCTCCATCTGAGGAGGCTGAACGCCAGGCGACTCGCCTTGCCGGCAAGCACAAGCGGGCGCCGTTCCACACGAGGCGTTCAACCGCGCGAGTGCAACTTGGCTTGGTGCACGCAGATCTTTGCGGACCAATAGATCCTCCGACACCCCGGTAAACGGTATTTCCTCTGTTGGTTGATGATTTCAGCACACATGTGGGTGTACTTGCTTGTCTCCAAGGATCAAGCTGCAGACGCGATCAAGAAGTTCCAGCCGCGGAACTCGAGTGTGCGCAAACTCATGGCGCTCACGACCGCATGGCGGAGAATTCACCTCAAGGGCACTAGGTGATTACCGCCGAGATCGGCGTCAGAGGCAGCCGACGGCCCCATACACGCCGCAGCGAACGGAGTGGTCGAACGACGCAACTGACCATCGTGGGCATGGCACGCAGCCTGCTCAAAGCCCAAGGGCGTTCGGGGCGAGGCCGTTACGCCGTCACCTCTGAACCGTGGCGTCGAAGAGCGTCACCGGAAAACGCCCCATGAGGCGTGGTGGGCACAAGCCAAGCGTGCGGCATCTGCGCACATTTGGCTGTGTGGGACATGAAGGACACACGCCCAAACCTCAAGAAGTTGGAAGAGGCGCACCGATGGTGTTCCTCGGCACGAACCAGGTCACGGCAGCCTACCGTGTCTATGACCCGGTGAAGAATCGGCTGCACGTCTCCGCGACGTCGTGTTCGATGAGGAGGCGAGCCGACTGGTCCAGCTCCCCATGGGTGCCGAGCACGACAAGCTCCAAAGCTTCGCCGCCGAACACTGCACCCAGCCTAGCTGGCTGGAGCGAGGCTCGAGTGACGCCAAAATGCCTCCACTGCCAGCTCGGGAGGTGCAGCCCGCATCACCTCGAGTGGCAGCGGGACTCGACGCCGCCTCGCCATGACACCAGCGACACCACCTCGAAGCCCCTGTAGAGTTCGCCGCCCCCAACGAACGCCTCAACCGTCCCGGTGAGGCGCCGCTATCGCACTCGACAACCTCTTTGAAGCCACGTAAACCGGCCGAGGCGGACTACTCCAACCTCTGCTTCTCCTCGCCGACGAGCCGGCAACCTTGCGATGCAGAAGGAGCATGGCTGCGTCGCCATGAACGAGGAGATGGAAAGCATAGAGGCGAACAACACGCGGCTCACCGAAGGCCGCCGGGCAACGTGCCATAGGCCTCAAGTGGGTCTTCGCTGACGAGACGCGGCCGGGAGGTGGTGAAGCAGCACGCCTCGTCGCAAAAGGATACGCATAACGCGGGGGTGGATTTTGAGGAGGTGTTCGCCTGCCGCAAGAATGGAGACGGTGAGACTTGATCGCCTCTCGCACATCATGGTTGGGCAATCCATCACATGGACGCCAAGACCGCCTTCTTGAATGGCGATCTTCTCGAGGAAGTCTCGTCGAGCAACCTCGGGTTTCATCGCCGACGGCAAGGAGCACAAGGTCCTTCGCCCGCAAAGCTCTCACGGGTTGAAGCAGCACGAGGGCGTGGTATGCAAAGCTGGATACCACCGCACACCCGGCTTCACGCCGCCAGCGGAACACGCCGTATATCGCCGTGAGCGGCGACTCACCGCTTCGTTGGTGTACGTCGATGACTTAATCATCACCGGATCATCCACTGCTGAAATTGAGGTTCAAGGGCGAGATGACCAAATTGTTCAGATGAGCGACCTAGGGAGGCTCACTACTGGTATTGACGCAATGTAAGGATGATCACATCACACTCGCCAGCTACGTGACGCCAAGAAGCTTCTGCACAAAGCTGGGATGGAGGACTGCAATCCTTGTCATGTGCCCATGGAGTCACGATTGAAGCTGAGCAAGATCGGTGAAGGGAAGCCGGTGGACGCCACGATGTATCGCAGCATTGTGGGGAGCCTCAGGTACCTCGTTCATACGAGACCTGACATCACCTACGCAGTTGGCTATGTCAGCCGTTTTATGGAAGCCCCAACTACAGAACACTTTGCCGCGGTGAAGCACTGGCGTTACATCGCGGAACGCTGAACTATGGCATCCGCTTCGAGAAGGGACAAGGTGAGCTCAGAGCTGGGATCAAATGATGCTGACATGGCTGGGGATGTTGATGATCGAAAGAGCACAACAGGCCTCTTTTTCTTCCTTGGGCGGAGCCTGTCACCGGCGATACAAAAGCAACGGGTGGTGGCGCCTCATGTGAATCGGAGTATATCGCGGCCGCCATCGCCGCTGCCAGCCAGACTTCGGTGAACTGCTGAGCCAAGAACCTCGGCCGGATGATGTTGGTTGACAACAAATCGGCGATCTCCTCTCAAGAACCCGTGTTCCATGATCGTAGTAAACACATCGCCACTCGGTTTCATTTCATCCGTGAGTGTGGAATGAAGGAGCTTGAGGTGGACTACATCAGACGGGCGGAGCAGCTCGCGGACATACCGACAAAGGCTCTGGCGCATCCGTTGGAGCTCAGAGCAAGATCGGGATGTCTGAAATAAAGTGACCACAAGATTAGGGAGGTGATTTGTTATGTTTCTAATCTCGTTGGTCTGTCACATAGCTTAGGTTTTTTCTCTGAATTCGTTTTTATTCAGTAGTTTGGCATGAGCCGTGCGTATCGCCATGCCCGAGCCTGCTGCATCGTGACTCGCTCTCTTTGGCGTTTTTAGCATCGTGACTGATCACGATCGAGCTCGTGGGATGGCGCGAGATTGTCGGATCGTGGCGTAGGGGTAGGAGATCTACCAGGTCACGTTTTCTCTTTCAGTTTAGAATAAAAGGAGAAAAGAACGGAAAACGCCACAAGGTTTACACGGCACAAATCTTCCTTGTGTTTCTATCTGTTTAGCCTCTACGAGTTGAGTGTTTTGCAGATTGAAAACTATCATCCTCTGTCCTGGAACTCCATTAACTGTGATCTTCGTGTTTGCCGTGCAAAGCAGCAGCGGAATCCAGTTCAAGAACACTGCTCCAAAACCCATGCACCGTAGAACATCAGAGACGAATGCCCGTGAAATCGAGTCAAAAGCGCGAGATAGATCGAGTTTTAGGAGAACGAAAGAATGTAAAAACGAACAATGTCCCTGTGTTCAGCCCCTGGGCTATATTTTTAGATAAAGAGCATTAGGACCGGCTTTGAAAATAAAGCCCCATGGGACCAGGGTATCAGGTTACAACAATAGAAAGCTGGGACAAACCGGTTAAGCAAACTAACAAGTTCATAGACCAGCAAACAACAGTAATAGAAGCGAGAGGGAACTCAACACAAAACGAACGTTGGCGAGCCAGAAAGACGGGGGCGCGCAGGTTCAGCGTCCACTGCGCCTGATGCTGGAGTGCTTGGAGCTGCCACGATGGGCACCGCGTCGAGCTCGACCTCTGCGAGCAACATCGCTGGATCGGCGTCGCCTTCCTCCTGGACAAGGTGCGTCTGCGCCTCCTCATCCCTCTTCTTCTTGCGACACTCACGTGCCCAATGCCCTTTCTTCTTACAGTAGCGGCACTGGTCTTCTCTGTGTTAGATGTATATACCTGTATATTGTATTTCCCTCATATGTTAGGGTTTTTTTGCATATTTGCCCTATACCTGTACTATATATTATGGCCTTTGGCCCCAGAGGAATACAACTTATCTATTCCTAACATGGTATCAGAGCGCTAGGTTTCGCTCCTTTCCTCTCGTTGCCGCAGCCGCCCGCCCCGGCTCTCCGCCGCCGCGTCCGGCCGCTGTCGCCACCTCTTCCTCGAGCTCCTGCCCCGTCCTCGTCATCGAAGCCGCCTGTCGCTCTTCCGCTTCGCATCCGCGTGAATCGCCACACCTGGTTGTCCTCCGTCCTCACACGCGGTCACCTACCCCCGACACACATACACTCCCTGTCGTTCCTTGATCTGGCATACATACACTCTTGCCGCCGCCCGTTCTCACCGATATCTTGACTATTGCCGCTCACTGGTCTCGATCGGGCCACCCTCTGACTGCCGCATCTCACCGACCGTCCGCCGCGCCTGCTACACTCCTCGACGCGGTTTCTCCTCGCGCGACCTGCGCTGGCCTCCACGCCAAGATCGCCTCCCCGCCTCTCGTCGACCGATCCGCCTGTCCGTCTGGCTGCATCTCGCCGATTTTCGTCTGCTGCCGATCCGGACCGGTTCGATCTAGATCCGATCTGATCTGTGTCATAAAAAAATGGCTTCTTCCTCGGGTTATGTTGCGATTCCTCGCTGCCCAGTGATCTTCAATGGCGCGAATTACCCTGATTTCGCTGCCTTTATGCGCGTTCACATGCGCGGTCTCCGTCTTTGGGGTGTGCTTCACGAGGTCTCCGTCCGACGTGCCTCGCTCCTGTGGCTCCTCTTCCGCCGACGCCGATTGTTCTCGGTGCCGATGCTTCTCAGGAGGCCAAGGATGCTGCTCAGAGTGCTAATGATAGTGTTGTTGCTGCTTATGACCTGAAGCTCAAGCAGTACTCTTCTGATCTTGAGGCCTATCGACACGCTCTGACTGCTTACACTCAGTGGGTTGATGAGGATGTTCGTCTTCGCTGTTCTCACCTCCATGTTCTGCCCCCAGATGTCACTTGAGTTCATGAGTCTCCTATTGCTTTCGCTGGGCCCATCTTCGCTGGGCTTATCACCATCCGGGATGCTCTTTACCTGTCTGTGGTTCGCCAGGAGCATATGCTCTTCAGCAGGGTGATTCCACTATTGATGAGTTTTATACTCAGAGTGTTGCTATCTGGCGTCAGCTTGATTCTCTTTGTACTGCTGTTTGTGGCACATGCTCGTGCTGCCAGATTGCAGCGCGGACTTGGAGTTTCACCGCATCTATGAGTTTTGTCTGGCCGCCAGAGTTTGAGCCCCGTGCTCACTGAATGCTCGTGGTCGTGTTCCGCTCCGAGATGTTGTCGAGCTTGGCCGAGGAGACCCGTCTCCGTGGTGCTGGTCTTCTTGTGGTTCCATCTGCGCTTGCTACTCGTGGTGCTCCTTTGCCGCTCCCTCGACTCACCGGTCCTCGTCGCCGCCGATACTACCCACTCCTCCGTGTCAAGGTCGTGGTCACAAAGACCAGCCTCGTGTACGAGCCAGCAACGGGTTCGTGGTCGTGGTCGCCGTGGTTCTCTTCAACGCTTCATCGCAACAAGGATGGTCACACTTGGGCCACCTGTTATACACGGACCCCGCTTACGCCGGCCACCGGGCTCGTGGGCGTCGGCTCTTCCGGATCTTCAGCTTGCTCTCCGATCGGGACATTATCGAGTCTTCGCGTCCGCTTGTCGCCATGTGCTCTTCTTCGACGGCACCGGTTCTGGTTCAGGACTAACTCTTCGTGCAATGTCGACCACCACCTTCTACATCAGTGCGTCTCCGTGGTATCCGGATTCGGAGCTTATTTTCATATGACCTCGAGTCTTCTTTTACGTCCGCTTTGTTCTCTCCCTTCTCCGTCTGTATTTTTCTACCGATGGTACCTTCTTTTTTGTTCTGATATTTCTCATGTCCCTCTTCTTAAGATGAATCGCTCTTCGCTAGCCACCATCGACTCTGGTTGTCGCGTCATTCTTGATGTTGATTCTTGTGTTGTCCAGACCGTCACACCTAGGCCTGGTTGAGCTGGCCTCGCAGCCGTGACTCTTCGTGACTTTGGGAGTTAGACTGGCTTCGTTCCTTCCCGCCACTTCATCTACCGGTTTCTCGGTTATCGCCTACTACCAGCTCCTTTCAAGAGTGGCATCATCGTCTTGGTCACCTCTGTGACTCTACTTTGTCGTCATTAGTTCATCGTGGTCTTCGGGGTGCCCTGGAGATGGGTCTTTGCATTGTCAGGGTTGTAGGTTGGGTAAACAGATTCAACTTCCCTATCCTACTAGCGCGTCTGTGTCTCAGCGACCTTTTGATTTAGTTCATTCCCATGTTTGGGGTCCGCCTTTTGCTCAAAGGGGCCATCGCTATATTTTATTCATCGATGATTTTTCTCGGTACACTTGGTTGTATTTTATGCGCCTCGTAGTGAGGTGCTCTCCATATATCTGCTTTTGCGCCATGGTTCGTACTCAATATTCTAACCCCATCCGTGTGTTCCGTTGATTCTCCTGGTGAGTATATCTCCCGGATGTTGCGAGGTGTTCTTCCGAGCGAAATCTTGCTCGTTCTCCGTCTGGTGCACATGCCCGAATAGCGTTCTTTGGGCGTAAGCATCGCCTTCTTCTTGAGACCACTCGCTATGATGATTGCTTCTTCTCCCGCCGCATTTACGGCCGAGGTGTCGCCACGCCGGCTTACCTCATCAATATCCAGCCTTCTTTGCCTTGCAGTGGTATCCTCTTGAGCGCCTCTGGCGCTCCAGATTACTCCATGCTTCGCTTGTTTGGTTGTGTTTGCTATGTTCTCCTTGCTCCTCGCGAACGCACCAAACTGACCGCTCAGTCTGTTGAGTGTGTCTTCCTCGGATACAGTGATGAGCATAAGGGCTATCGCTGTTGGGACCCTGTTGGTTGTCCGATGTGTATCTCTCGTGATGTTACTTTTGATGAGACGCGTCCTTTCTATCCTCGTTCCACCGCTAGTACTTACCCGATGGAAGATATCTCTTTTCTTCTCTTTCCTGACACACCTCCTTCTACCCCTATTGTGTCTTCTTCAGGATCTCCTCCCCCTGATGTCTCTTCTTCGACAACGTCCTCTTCTACTCCATCTAGTTCTCCTAATTCTCCTTGTTCTTCGGAGTCTTCCTCTACTATTCCCTATTCTTCATCATCGTCTCCTGCGTCGTCTTCCTCTGATGATCTTCCCTCTACTCGTCCTGTTCGTCAGCGTCGTGCCCCCAACCGTTACTCTCCTAGTCAGTATGGTCTTTTTGTTGCCTCCGAGCCGACATCTTATCGGGATGCTGAGCATCATCCTGAATGGCAGCTGGCCATGGCCGAGGAGATTGCTGCGCTTGAGCGCACTAGCACCTGGGATCTTGTTTCTCCTCCTCCCGGTGTTCGTCCTATCACGTGTAAGTGGGTCTATAAGATTAAGACTCACTCTGATGGATCTCTTGAGCGCTATAAAGTGCGTCTTGTGGCTCGTGGTTTTCAGCAGGAGCATGGTCGTGACTATGATGAGACCTTTGCTCCTGTCGCTCATATGACCACCGTATGCATTCTTCTTGTTGTCGCTTGCTCGTCACCGGGTCTGTGTCCCAGCTTGATGTTTAGAATGCCTTTCTCAATGTTGAGTTGAGTGAGGAGGTTTATATGCAGCCTCCTCCTGGGTAATATGTTCCTGAGGGGATGGTTTGTCGTCTTCGACGTTCTCTTTATGGTCTCAAACAGGCCCCCTCGTGCCTGGTTTGAGCGCTTTGCTTCTGTAGTTGCAGCAGCTGGTTTCTCCCCTAGTGTTCATGATCCAGCGTTGTTTGTTCACACTTCTCCTCGTGGACGCACTCTTCTTCTTCTCTATGTTGATGATATGATCATTACCGGTGATGATCCTGAGTATATAGCCTTTGTTAAGGCTCGTCTTCGTGATCAGTTTCTTATGACTGATCTTGGTCCTCTTCGATACTTTCTTGGCATTGAGGTTTCCTCCACTTCTGATGGCTTTTACATTTCTCAGGAAAAGTATATTCAGGATCTTCTTGGTCGTGCTGCTCTTGGGGATGAGCGCACTGTTGAGACCCCTATGGAGCTTAATGTTAAGCTTCAACTTACTGATGGTGATCCTCTTTCTGATCCAACACGTTATCGTCATCTTGTTGGGAGCCTTGTTTATCTTGCTGTCACTCGTCCTGACATCTCTTATCCTGTTTATATTCTGAGTCAGTTTGTTTCTGCTCCTACCACTGTTCACTATAGTCATCTTCCCTGTGTTCTTCGTTATCTTCGTGATACGATCATTCGTCGCATTTTCTTTCCTCGTTCCAGCTCCATTGCTATTCGGACGCTACGTGGGCCAGTGATCCTTCGGATCGCCGTTCACTTTCTGCTTACTATGTGTTTCTTGGTGGTTCGCTCATTGCTTGGAAGACGAAGAAACAGCATAATGTTTCCCATTCGAGTGTTGAGGCTGAGTTGTGTGCTATGGCCTTGTTGATCACCGAGGTGACCGTTACGGTGGTTACTTGGATTTTGGGGTCTCTATCACCACACCCATTGGTTTTGTCTCGACAAGACAGTGCTATTAGTGTTGCACGTGATCCGTCAAGCATGAGCTTACCAAGCATATTAGTGTTGATGTTTTGTATACACGTGCTCAGTGCGAGCTCAGTTGTCGCTTCAAGATGTGCCTTCAGATTGGCGGATTTCTTCACGAAGGCACAGAGCGAGCAAGATGATTTTACTCTCCAAACTCAGTGTTGTGGATCCACCATGAGTTTGGGGAGGGGGGTGTTAGATGTATATATCTGTATATTGTATTTCCCTCATATGTTAGGGGACTTCCTGCATATTTGCCTTGTACCTGTACTATATATTATGGTCTTTGGCCCCCTAGAGGAATACAACTTATCTATTGCTAACACTCTGGACGGGCCTCCGCTGCCACGGGCGTCGTCCCTGCGGCCGTTCGGGCGGTCTTTCTGCTGGTTGCCGCCAGAACCAGAGCCTCCTGCCCTTGTCTGACGGCCAGCGCTGCCTCCGTGAGAAGCAAGCGTCACTGCCTCGCGTGCTCACACAGGCTCTCCGACGTAAAGGCGCCACTCGAGATCGATGGTGAAGCTCTTCAGATCAAGGAGAGTCTCAATCGAACAAGCTATCTACGCATAACTTGGAGGAACGACGCGTAGGATCTTGGTTTGATGCTCCTCTACGAAGTTGCACCATCGTTGTATCCTCGTCGTGCAAGCCTGGCTGTAGGCTATAGACTGTAGGTTTTATAGCTTTTCTGTAGATCTCTCGCTCGTCAGGTTCAGCGGGGAGGAAAAGTCTGGGACAAGAAAAAAGGCTATGGCCTAGATGGACACCAAACCAGCCTTTTAGGCTTTTGGCCATGTTGGTACAATCACATCTCTCTTTAGCTAACTATCCAAAAAATGCAAAAATAAGAAAAATGCAATTTCTTCATAGCACTTTTTTCTCGGATCTCAAAGCAACTTTTGCCAATAAATGGGCAAGATAGGTTATGGACCCATGTGTACAGACTACAAACACAAATGTATTTCCCTTAATATAAGATATAAAAAAAGAAACAAAAAAAGAGCAGTGCTAAACTGGGTTGACCCAATTGCCGCCAGTCATCGAGGTGGTGACTAGCAGCTCCCTAGGATTTGCTAGTAAATCTGGGGAGGTGCTAATCATCGCTTGAAGCGGCACGTCGACCTCGATTTACTGCCTGCAGCGCTTAACCCCTGTGTGTTAATGGGCCTGGCCCAATAAAGTCTGTACTGCTGTATCCATTTGCATCACTGCTGCTTGGTTTGTTTCGGATCGTACTGCTTGCATTGAGTACTTATTTTATGAAAATCATGAATCAAAATTTGAAATTCAGGAACCAAAATTCGAAATTCATGAACCAGATTTCAAAAATTTGAACAAAAATTCAAAATTCATGAACCAAATATCTGTTAGCATTTGTTTTTTCCAAAAATCATGAATACTATTTTGAAATTCATGAACTAATTTTCGAAATTTATGGACCATGAACCAAAATTCCACACTCGTGAACCAAAATTTGAAAAATCATGAACTAATTTAAAAAAAATTATGAACAATTTCAAAAATCATGAACCAATTTTTGAAAAATCATAAACCAATTATAAAAAATCATGAACCAAAAATTCAAAGACAATGAACATTTTCCAAAAAATATAAACCATTTTTTAAAAAAAAAGTGTGAACAATTTTTACAATTCTGAACATTTTTCAAAAGCCAAAAAACTGAAAACAAAGTCGAAATGAAAACCAAAAAAGAAAACCGCAAAAGAAAACAGAAAATAAAAAAGAAAACGGAAACGGAATAGAAAACTGGAAAAGGAAATGAAAAAATATAAAACGGATGTGCGGCGCCACCGCGCCAGCTAGCATTTCGCGTAAATCTCCCACCGGCTTGTGCGTATGATAGGGATCCAACTCGCATGGGCTGGGATATTTAAACGGATCAGCTATTATGATGGGTCTGGACGTCTCGCCCAGTCGAGGCCTTTATGCCTCTGTTATATCGAGTGCCCAGGCGGTGGTGATGAAAGTACTGGATGTGTTCAAGCCCATTAACAATATAACTTTATTTTTATAATTTTTAATTCTCTCTTCGTTGATGAAGGCTTATATAAAGGACGTGTCTAGGAGACTGATGCCTGCCAGTTTTAGCGATCTGGCTGGTGTTCCGATTTGTCCCTGTGTTGCCAGATTTTTGGGTCCGTTTCGGCAAGGTGAGCGCGGGCATGGCTAAGATGCATCGCATGTGCTCACTCCGATCGATCACTCTACCTTAATGAAAATACTTGAATTTAAAATGTTTTATTGCTCAAACCGTTAGTCCGATTAAAATTCTGTTTTCAGAGTTAGACTAGTCGCGACGAGATCTTCGAAACTAGATCCCATGTCGATATGTTTCGACAACTTTTTTTTCGATCCAAAAGTTACCCACACTATTGTATGTAAATAACCCACCATGTAGCAAGTAAATAACCCACCCCTTTTGAAGAGTTGTGTGAATGCATTTTTGCATGTAATACAAAACCACCGCTGACATCTCCACGCCACCCACCCCAAACGATCGTCGGAGATCCGCCTGGCCGCCACAACCCCGTAGCACCACAGTGGAGGGGGAGAAGATGGACGCCACCGTCTCCTCGAGTTTCTGCTAACATACGACAGTGCTGACACCGCCTCCTCCTCACCTCACGAGCTTAGCCCGTCGGCGTCCTCGGCAGTGTCAGCGGCATAGTAGGAAGGTGTGAGGGGGTCAAGATTAGCGGGGAGGGACTTCTAGGGACGGCGCGACGCTGCCGCACGGGGGAGGGAGGGTGAAAGGATACGGATGTCGCCTAGAGGGGGGGTGAATAGGCGATTAAAACTTTTCCTAGAGTGACTCAACAAAGGCGGAATAATACTAGTGTTTACTTTGTTAAGCACAACCTAGAACAACTAAGGTTCACCTATGTGCACCAACAAGTTATGCTAAGCAATACAAGCAACAAAGTGATAGCAAGATATATATTACTTCAAGCACGAAGGCTATCACAATGTAAAATGCATAAGTAAAGAGCTCGGTTATAGAGATAACCGAGGCACGCGGGGACATCGATATTTTACCGAGTTCCTCCCAACATGGAGTACGTCTCGTTTGGAGAGGGGGTGGTATCAAACCACCAACGCCACAAAAGGCCTCCCTTATTCTCCGGTGAATCTCACCCTAACGGGATCGATCCACGCTTCCACTATCGGTGCACTTGTCGGTGGCAACCGGAACCTCTCACAAGGTTGGGGCAGTTCTCCACAACTTAATTGGAGGCTCCCAACAAATGCCACAAAAGTCCACAATGCCACCAAGGCCACAAAACCGTCTAGGGTTCCAAGAACCCAAGAGGGACAAGCTCCAATGAGTAACTCAAACCAAATCCTCCGAGGAGAACTCAAACCGATGCACCAAATGCAATGGCAAGAACACAAGTAGTGCTCAAATACTTCTCTCCCAAATTCCACCAAAGCTACAAAAGCTTGTGGGGGAATAAGATAGGAAGAACAATGGAGGAAATCCACAAAAGACTCCAAGATCTAGATCCCAAGATGTTCCCTCACTTAAGAGGAGAGATGGATTGGTGGGATTGTAGATCTAGATCTCCTCTTTCAAATCCCTAAAGTATATGCAAGAATCAAGGGAGGGATTGAAGGGGGAGCAAGCTCAAGAGGGTCAAGAATGGAGGAGAAAGCCTGTAAAACTCGAGCCGGTGCATTGGGGAATAAGGGCCCCTTTTTATAGGCCCATGATTTGACCGTTTACGCCTTGGGGAAAAGTCGACTAAAGACTCCGCACCAGAGACTGAGACTCCGGTCTACACCAGAGACTCCGGCCAATCTCCGGACCAGCCTCCGGAGTGCCCATCTGACTGACCTAGACCAATCCTGCCCCAGCAACACCGGAGACTCCGGTCTTCCAACACCGGAGACTCCGGACTGAACAAAGTCCGGAGACTCCGAGTAACCTCCGGCAGTGCCGGACCTCTAGTCGAATGTCCCAGCCCTGATTCAAGTCACCACGAGACACATCCGAAACTCCAGACTACACCGAGACTCGGTCCACAGCATGGAGACTCCGGTCAGAACCAAATAAGAGGCAAACTTCAAATGGCGATATCTTGAGTTTGGAAACTCCGATTGACCCGAAACCAATTTTGTTGGAAACAGGACAACAAGGGTTACCCAACAAAAAGTGGAAATATTGGATACCACTAAGATAGAACATTTCATGTATTATAATGTGAGATGCCTCTCTTGGTGAGAAACCGTAAAACCTCAAAAGATAAAAAAACGCAATATGATATAAAAGGGAAATCTGTTTTTGATGAACTAGAGCTTGTTATGAATATTACCACAAGCTCTAGAACCTCACATGGATAAGATCCAAATAATCAACCAAGAAAGGATGATGCGAAGTATGCAAAGGTTTGAGCTCTCTTTGAAAGATATGATCGAGTTACTCACTTGAGAGCCCATCTTGATAGTATGGCTGTCTATCCTATAAACTGGTCTCCCCAACTAACACCACGAGACCGGTAAAAAAGAAACCCTATCAATATCATACCTTTGCCTTGCGCATATTCCACTTGATCTTAATGTATACGATCTTGTCCTTCTCAAGATGGAACACCTTTCTTGATTGCTCTTTTACGCACTTGCTTGATGAAGAATTGCAAGTTACTCCCCCATATAACATGGGGAAACCTTTACATTGATCTTGTATTCATCGATCCATGATCACCGAGGATGGCAATCTTTAAGCATGAGATCTTCTAGATATTGCACATCTTTAGTTTGTACATCATTTCTTCTTTTCTTCATTATGTTGATGCCTTGAAGATACACCAGAGATATTACTCCATCTTATTCTTCAAGACATACTTGTCATAGGTTTAACTCTCACATGACCAATCTGAGGATCATTCTTTGAACACCTTGGTCACCACATGATCCTCTTCACTTCTTCTCCAAACCTTGAAGCCAGCAAATGGTTCAAGCATTGCCTATGGACAATTCCTACACGTACATCTTTAGCTTTCACATCATTTCTTCTTTTCTTCATTATGTTGATGCCTTGAAGATACACCAGAGATATTACTCCATCTTATTATTCAAGACATACTTGCCATAGGTTTAACTCTCACATGACAAATCTGAGGATCATTCTTTGAACACCTTGGTCACCACACGATCCTCTTCACTTCTTCTCCAAACCTTGAAGCCAACAAATGGTTCAAGCATTGCCTATGGATAATTCCTACACGTACAAGTTGATACAAGCATTAGTCCATAGAGATTGTCATTAATTACCAAAACCACACATGGGGGCCCACATGTTCTTTCAGAGGGTTATAGGAAAGGAGCGGCTACAGTATTACATACATCAATATTTAAGAGTTATCTAGATAAATATATTAGATAGCTTTTCGATATGCTCTATTTACATACCGCAGTATGTAAAAATTATCCACCTGTTAACACTAAAGTTACCAACTACTGATCCTAAACTTATCCATTCTAATATAAGTTACCCATATTTTATTCCTAAAAGTTATCCATTTGTTAGCATTAAAGTTACCAATATCTTAGCACTAAACTCACCCCATGCTATAGCAAAAATTACACATACTAATATGTATAGATTACCCACCTATTAGCACTAAAGTTATCCACCCTTAGCACTAAAAGCTACCCCTGTTAACACCAAACTCACGCTCTGCTATAAGAAACAAGTGACACACCTATTAACATTGAAGTCATTCATAAGATATTCCATATGCTCTATTTACATACCGCAGTATGTAAAAATTATCCACATGTTAACACTAAAGTTATCCAAATACTGACCCTAAACTTATCCTTCTAGTATAAGTTACTCACATGTTATCCCTAAAAGTTATTCATCTGTTAGCACTAAAGTTACTCATATCTTAGCATTAAACTCATATTATTCTATAGCAAAAGTAACACATACTAATATGTATATGTTACCCACCTATTAGTTATCCACCCTTTGTTGGAATTATGCACTAGAGGCAATAATAAATATGTTATTATTATAATTCTTGTTCATGATAATGTTTATATTCCATGCTTGAATTGTATTAATCGGAAACTTTAATACTTGTGTGGTTTGTGAACAACACCGTGTCCCTAGTACGCCTCTATGGACTAGCTCATTGATTAATGATGGTTAAGGTTTCCTAACCATGGACATGAGTTGTCAATTAATAATGAGATCATATCATTGGGAGAATGATGTGATGGACAGACCCAAACTAAGCGAAGCAATTAGATCGTGTCATCGTGTTCGCCTTCAAGCTTTTCTTATGTCAAATATTGTATTCCTTAGACCATGAGATAATACAACTCCTGGTATCGGAAGAAAGCTTTGAGGTCATCAAACGTCATCCTATGAGAGGGTGATCATAAAGGTGTCTCTCGTGTGATCGGAAAGTATCTGGGTTGTATGTATCGAGATGGGATTTGTCCTCCCAAGTCGGAGAGATATACTTCGGGCCCACTCGGTAATCGATATCAACACCGCTTGCAAGCATGTGGTTAAGGAGTTAATCACAAAGTGATATCGGATTACGAACGAGTAAAGTACTTCCGTGAACGAGATTGAACTAGGTATGGCATGAAGCGATCGAATCTCGGGCACGTAAAATATCGCGAGACAAAAGGAATATATATATGGGATTGATTGAATCCTGGCATCGTGGTTCATCCGATATGATCATCGATGAATGTGTGGGAGTCAATATGGGTTTCTAGACCCCGCTGTTGATTATTGATAGAAGATCATGTCTGCATATTCTCGAACCCGCAGGGTCACACACTTAACGTGTCTCGACGCTAGGATAGATTGGATAATTGGTTTATGAGTTTTTGTTCGGAGTCTCGGATGGGATACGGGACATCACGAGAGGTTCCGGAGTGGTCCGGAGAATAAGATTCATATAAGGCAGTGCAGTTTTTGGAGTTCGGAATTGTTCCGGGTTAATCGGTATTGTACCGGAAGCTTCTAGAACCTTCCGGAAGGGTACCAACGTGGCCCCACCTTCCGGGAGGGGGCATGGGCCTATGAGGGAGTGCCCTGGCCGCATTGGTCCAGGGGCACAAGGCCCCATAGGGCCCAGCCGGCCAAGAGGGATAAAACCCTAATCTAGAACTTCTAGAAGGGGGGAGTTTCCTTGCCCCCCACTCCTCCTCCTTTGGCCGCCGGACTTGGCTTGGGGGAGGGGCAAGGGCAGCCGCCCACCCCTCTATATAAAGAGGGCTGGGGGCGCACCCCCACACACACCTTCCCCTCCAAGCCCAGTCGCCCTGCTGCCCTCCTCTCTCTGTCCCTCCCAACTGCGTGTAGGCGAAGCCCTGCTGCAGAAACTCTCCACCATATACACCACGCCGTCGTGTTGTAGATCCAATCCGTCTCTCCACCATACTTGCTGGACCAAGGAAGGAGGAGACGTCGAGGTGCTGCACGTGTGCATCTCACGGAGGCACCGCCACTTGTGGTGCTAGATCGGATCGGATCGCGAGGAGGAGAAGCGAGTACGACTACATCACGCCCGTTTAACGCTCATTGCGGCGAATCTTCAAGGGTATGAAGATCTAATCCAATCTCTCTCGTTGTTTGTATATCCTAGATTAGATCTTGGCTTTCCTCTCTCGCATCCGTAGAAATTTTGATTTACTATGCCGCTGAAACCATTCAAGTGGTATCGTGGCTAGATCTATGCGTAGATGTGTTTCACGAGTAGAACGCAACATGGTTGTTGAGGGCGTTGATGTTTTCTCGCTGCAAGCCTCTTGTTTGTGTTCTTCTTATGATGCGGATAGTGAGATTGAAGCGGTCCGTGCCAACCTTATGCGACGCGTCGTTACGAGACCGGATCCGCACTTGGCGTGTGGCTTGTTCCACACATGCGGCTGGTGGATGTCAGTTTCTCTCACTATAGTTGTCATGGGATTAACACCGGAGTTTGGCAACCATAATATCACCGTTGTGGCTTTCCGTAGGTAAGAATCGTTCTTAGCGTCTACTCCCATAAGCCACATAAAACATGCAACAAAAAGTAGAGGCGTCTAACTTGTTTTTGCAGGGAGTGTTTTCTGTGATATGGTATGGCCCAAGATGTGATGTGTATAATGTATGCGATGATCATGTTTTATAATGTTTCACGACTTGCATGTCGATGAGTACACAACCTGCAGGAGCCATATGGTTGTCTTTACAATTGTGTATGACCTGTGTGTCAACTTCTTATACGCCATGTAATAGTTTCATTTTATCGCTAAGTAGTTAGCAATAGTTGTAGTTGCTATTCGTGGTGGAGGCAATCATGGTGGAGTGGTGGAGATCATGCCGGCACGCACAAGATGGAGATCATTGCGCGAAGATTGGCTATACCATGTCACATAAAGTTATATGCATGTGATGTTTATCCTTTTATGTATCTTATTATGCTTAGATCGCGACGGTAGCATTATAAGATGATTCCTCACTTAAAGATCAAGATAAAACTGTGTTCTCCCCAAGTATGCACCGTTGCGAAAGTTCGTCGTGTCCAAGCATCACGTGATGATCGGGTGCTATATACTCTACGCTTACATACAACGGGTGCAAGCCAGTTTTTGCACACGCGGAAATACTTGGGTTTGACTTGACGAGCCTAGCATGTACAAACATGGCCTCGGAACACATGAACCGAAAGGTTAAGCATGAGTCATATGAATGATATGATCGACACTTTGTTGTCCACCATTGAAGCCACATCTCTTCTCGTGATGATCGGATTAGGTGTGGTGAATTTGGATCATGTTCACTAAACAACTTGAGGGATCTTGAATTTAGTGGGAGTTCATCTAGTAATTTGATTAAGTTGAACTAGTTATCATGAACATAGTCTAATTTGTACTTGCAAATACTGTAGATCACATGGCTAAGTCCAACTTCAACTTCAACGTTTTTGCTGAGAAGGAAAAGCTTAGAAACAATGGGTCTAAATTCAGCAATTGGTTCTGCAATCTAAGAATCATTCTCTCTGGCGGTCAAAAGGACTATGTCCTTGGGAAAGCGTTAGGTGACCCCCCCTGCTGCAACTGTGTCGGCTGATGAGAAAGCTGTCTATCAGTCGTGCAAAGATGATTATGGTGTGATTAAGAGCACCATGTTGTTTGCTATGGAACCGGAGCTTCAAAATCGTTTTGAAGACTATCCCGGGCCCTTTGAGATTCTCAAAGAGCTGAAAACCATGTTTCAGACTCAGGCCCATTCTGAGAGATATGAGATCTCGGAGAAGTTCTTTAACTGCAAGATGGAGGAAGGGAGTTCATAGTGAGCACGCCATTAAGATGACGGCTACACTCAACGCTGAGCAACCGGAATGCACGATTCGGAGGAGCTCAAGATTGTGAGGTTCGCAATCACTCCTCCCGCCTACAAAAGTTTTGTAGTGACTCATAATCAGATTGGTTCCATCGATCGATCACCGAGCTCTTTCGCAGTCAAGGCCGCGAAGTGGACATCAAAAGGATAATCATGTGTTGATGGTCAACAAGCCCCCACCTTCAAGAAAGGTAAGGGACCAAAGAAGCCCTTCAAGAAGAGGCGGCAAGCGCATATGCCGAGAAGAAGCTCAAGTCTGGTCCCAAGCCGGACCGAGTGCTTCTATTACAAGGACAAGGGTCATCGTTAGCAAACTGTCCAAGTACTTAGCGGACAAGAAGGCTGGCACCATCAAAGGTATATTTGATATACATGTTATTGATGTTTTCCTTACTAGCCCTCGTTGTAGTGCCTATGTATTTGATCTTGGTTCGATTGCTAATATTTGTAACTCAAAGCAGCTACGAAATAGGCGACTTGCGAGGATGAGGTGACGATCTTGGCGTTAAGCGGATCAAGAGTTGATGTGATGGTCGTCGGCACGCTCTCCTTAGTTTTACCTTCGGGATTAGTTTAAACCTTAATAAGTGTTATTATGTGCCTGCGTTGAGCATGAACATTATTTCTGGATCGTGTTTATTGCAAGACGGTTATTCATTTAAATCGGAGAATAATGGTTGTTCTATTTATATGAGTAACATATTTTATGGTCATGCACCTATTGCGAATGGTTTATTTCTTCTAAATCTCGAAAGGGATGAAACACACATCCATAACATTGAGGCTAAGAGATGCAAAGTAGATAGTGATAATACTACTTATTTGTGGCACTGTCGTCTAGGTCATATTGGTGTAAAACGCATAAAGAAGCTCCATTCTGATGGACTTTTGGAGTCTCTTGATTTTGAATCATTTGACACATGCGAACCATGCCTCATGGGCAACATGATCAAAACCCCGTTCTCCGGTATGATGGAGCGAGCAACGGACTTGTTGGAAATCATACATACCGATGTATGCGGACCGATGAGTGTTTCGACGCGCGGTGGATATCTCTATTTTCTCACTTTTACCGATGACTTAAGTAGATATGGGTATATCTATTTGATGAAACATAAATCTGAAACGTTTGAAAAGTTCAAAGAATTTCAGAATGAAGTGGAGAACCATCGTAACAGAAAGATTAAATTTCTACGATCCGATCGTGGAGGTGAATATTTGAGTTATGATTTTCGCACGCATCTTAAAGAAAGTGGAATCGTTTCGCAACTCACGCCACCCGGAACACCACGGCGCAATGGTGTGTATGAACGCCGGAATCGAACCTTATTAGATTGGTCCGATCAATGATGTCTCTTACTGATTTGCCGTTATCATTTTGGGGTTATGCATTAAAAACCGCTGCATTCACTTTAAATAGGGCTCCATCTAAATCCGTTGAGACGACACCGTATGAACTGTGGTTTGGTGCTAAAACTAAGTTGTCGTTTCTTAAAGTTTGGGGATGCGAAGCTTACGTCAAGAAGTTGATGCCGGACAAGCTCGAACCCAAAGCGGAGAAATGCGTCTTCATAGGATACCCTAAGAAAACTAATGGGTATACCTTCTATCACAGAACCGAAGGCAAAGTGTTTATGCATGAAGCGGTTCCTTTCTTGAGAAGGAGTTTCTCTCGAAAGAAGTGAGTGGGAGGAAAGTAGAGCTAGACGAGGTTATTGAACCTTGTCTTGAATTGGAGAGTAGCACAGCACCTGAAATTGTTCCAGTTCCGCCTGCACTAACAATAGAGGAAGCTAATGACAAGGATCATGAAGCTTCGGACAATGCTGCTACTGAACGTCGCAGGTCGACAAGGTCACGTGCCCCTCCTGAGTGGTACGACAACCCTGTCTTGACTGTCTTGTTAGTAGAAGACAGTGAACCTACGAACTATGAGGAAGCGATGATGAGCCGGACTACGAGAAATGGCTAGAAGCCATGAAATCCGAATTGGGATCCATGAGCAAAAACCAAGTATGGACTTTGGTGGACCCTCCTAGCGAGAAAGGCCGTTGAGTGCAAATGGATCTTCAAGAAGAAAGCGGACGCGGATGGTAATGTTACGTCTATAAAGCACGGCTTGTTGCAAAAGGTTTTCGACAAGTTCAAGGTGTTGACTACGATGAGACTTTCTCTCCGTAGAGATGTTTAAGTCCATTCGGATTTTATTAGCAATTGCTGCGTTTCATGATTATGAAATATGGCGGATGGATGTCAAGATCGCTTTCCTCAATGGCAACATTGATGAAGAGTTGTATATGATGCAACCCGAAGGTTTTGTCGATCCTAAGGATGTTGATAAAGTATGCAAACTTCACGTTCTATTTTATGAAGCAAGCATATCGGAGTTGGAATCTTCGTTTTGATCAAGTGATCAAGAGCTTTGGATTTGTTCCAAATTGCTCTGAAGCTTGTATCTACAAGAAAGTGAGTGGGAGCTCGGTGACATTTACGGTACTATATGTGGATGACATATTGATTATTGGAAATGACATCAACATGCTTAACGATGTGAAGAGTTATTTGAATAAGTGTTTTTCAATGAAAGACCTAGGTGAAAGCTTATATATTGGGCATCAAGATCTATAGAGATAGACAAAGGCGCGATAGCTTTAAGCGGTACATACCTAGACAAAGTTCGAAAAGGTTCGAATGGATAAGGCAAAGAAAGGTTCGAGGCCTATGTTGTCGTAAGATATTGAGCAAGGCTCGTGTCCATTCTGATAAATGATAGGAAGCTATGAGCAAAGTGCCTTATGCCTCGGCCATAGGTTCCATTATGTATGCCATGATGTGTACTAGACGGATGTGTCCAATGCTCTTAGTTTGACGGCGGTATCAAAGTGATCCAGAGTGGAACCTTTGGACAAGTGAATAACATCCTAAAGTACCTAAATAGGACTAAAGAAATGTTCTTAGTCTATGGGGTGATGAAAGCGTCGTAAAAGGTTACGCGTCGACGCTAGTTTTGACACCGACAAGGATGATTCTAAATCTTTTACGTGATACGTGTATATTTTGAATGGAGGAGTCATGAGTGGAGAAGCCGCAAGCAAAGCGTGATCGCGGGATCTACAGAGAAGCGGAATACATGGCTGCCGCGAAGCGTCAAGTGAAGGAGTTTGGATCAGAACTTCATCATCGAAGCTTGGCGTGGTTCCAAGTGCATTGGACCCATCGGAGATATTGTGTGACAACACTAGCGCCATAGCACTCGCTAAGGAACCAAGATATCATCCAAAGACCAAGCATATCAACGCAAGTTTCATATAATCCGAGATTATATAGCGTATGGAGATCTGAAGATTAGCAAAGTACATACAGATCTGAATGTCGCAGATCCATTGACTAAACCTCTTCCACGTGTAAAACATGATCAGCACCTCAGTGCCATGGGTGTGAGATTGTTGCCAAATGTAAACTAGATTATTGACTCTAGTGCAAGTAGTAGACTGTTGGAATTATTCCCTACAGGCAATAATAAAGATTTTATTATTATAATTCTTGTTCATGATAATGTTTATATTCCATGCTAGAATTGTATTAAGAGGAAACTTTAATACTTGTGTGGTTTGTGAACAACACCGTGTCCCTAGTACGCCTCTATGGACTAGCTCATTGATTAATGATGGTTAAGGTTTCCTAACCATGGACATGAGTTGTCAATTAATAATGAGATCATATCATTGGGAGAATGATGTGATGTACAGACCCAAACTAAGCGAAGCAATTAGATCATGTCATCGTGTTCGTCTTTGCGGAGCTTTTCTTATGTCAAATATTGTATTCCTTAGACCATGAGATAATACAACTCCCTGGTATCGGAAGAAAGCTTTGAGGTCATCAAACGTCATCCTATGAGAGGGTGATCATAAAGGTGTCTCTCAGGTGATCGGAAAGTATCTGTTGGGTTGTATGTATCGAGATGGGATTTGTCCCTCCCAAGTCGGAGAGATATACTTCGGCCCACGGTAATCGATATCAACACCGCTTGCAAGCATGTGGTTAAGGATTTAATCACAAAGTGATATCGATTACGAACGAGTAAAATACTTCTGTGAACGAGATTGAACTAGGTATGACGGCATCGACGATCGAATCTCGCAAGTAAAATATCGTGAGACGAAGGGAATATATATATGGGATTGATTGAATCCTGGCATCGTGGTTCATCCGATATGATCATCGATGAATGTGTGGGAGTCAATATGGGTTTCCAGACCCCGCTGTTGATTATTGATAGAAGATCATGTCTGCATATTCTCGAACCCGCAGGGTGTTGGGATTATGCCCTAGAGGCAATAATAAAGATGTTATTATTATAATTCTTGTTCATGATAAAGTTTATATTCCATGCTAGAATTGTATTAAGCGGAAACATTAATACTTGTGTGGTTTGTGAACAACACCGTGTCCCTAGTACGCCTCTATGGACTAGCTCATTGATCAATGATGGTTAAGGTTTCCTAACCATAGACATGAGTTGTCAATTGATAATGAGATCATATCATTGGGAGAATGATATGGTGGATAGACCCAAACAAAGCAGCAATTAGATCGTGTCATCGTGTTCGTCTTTGCGAAGCTTTTCCTATGTCAAATATTGTATTCCTTAGACCATGAGATAATGCAACTCCACGTATCGGAAGAAAGCTTTGAGGTCATCAAACGTCATCCTATGAGAGGGTGATCATAAAGGTGTCTCTCGGTGATCGGAAAGTATCATGGGTTGTATGTATCGAGATGGAATTTGTCCCTCCCAAGTCGAGAGATATACTTGGGCCCACTCGAATCGATATCAACACCGCTTGCAAGCATGTGGTTAAGGAGTTAATCACAAAGTGATATCGGATTACGAACGAGTAAAGTACTTGCCGTGAACGAGATTGAACTAGGTATGACGGCATCGACGATCGAATCTCGCAAGTAAAATATCGCGAGACGAAGGGAATATATATATGGGATTGATTGAATCCTGGCATCGTGGTTCATCCGATATGATCATCGATGAATGTGGGAGTAAATATGGGTGCCTGCACCCACGTTGATTATTGATAGAAGATCATGTCTGCATATTCTCGAACCCGTAGGGTCACACACTTAACGATCTCGACGCTAGGATAGACTGGATAATTGGTTTATGAATTTTGTTCGAGTCTCGGATGGGATCCGGATATCACGAGAGGTTCCGAATGATCCGAGAATAAGATTCATATAAGGCGGCAGTTTTTGGAGTTCGGAATTGTTCCGGGTTAATCGGTATTGTACCGGAAGCTTCTAGAACCTTCCGGAAGGGGACCAACGTGGCCCCACCTTCCGGGAGGGGGCATGGGACTATGAGGGAGTGTCCTGGCCGCATTGGGCCCGGGGCACAAGGCCCCATAGGGCCCAGCCGATCCTAGATAAGTTTAAACTCGTTTAAACTAGAGATAGGATTTCTAGATAAGGGAGAGTTTAAATTGTTTAAACTAGAGATAGGATTGGAGGAGGGGCAAGGGCTGGCGCCCCCTCTATATATAGATGGGGGGTGCGCCTCCCACCTACCACACACCTTCCTCCAAGCCCTAGCAGCCTTGCTACCTTCCTCTCTCCCGATCGCTTGTAGGAAGCCCTGCACAGAAATTCTCCACCATATACACCACGCCGTGTTGTAGATCCAATCTATCTCCACCATACTCGCTGGTCCGAGGAAGGAGGAGACGCCGAGGTGCTGCATGTGTGCATCTCATGGAGGCACCGCCACTTGTGGTGCTAGATCGGATCGGATCGCGAGGAGGAGAAGCGAGTGCGACTACATCACCCACGTTCCGTTTAACGTTCACCATGTAATCTTCAAGGGTATGAAGATCTAATCCAATCTCTCGTTGATTGCATCTCCTAGATTAGATCTTTTCTTTCCTCTGCTCGCACTCGTAGAAAATTTTGATTTACTATGCCCAAACCCTTCAAAGGGTATCGAGCTAGATCTATGCGTAGATGTGTTTCACGAGTAGAACACAACATGGTTGTTGCGGGCGTTGATGTTTTCTTGCAAGCCTCTTGTTTGTGTTCTTCTTATGACGCGGGATAGTGAGATTGAAGCGGTCCAGCCAACCTTACGCGACGCCGTCATAGACCGCTCGCACTTGACGTGTGGCTTGTACCACACATGCGGCCGGTGGATGCCGCTTTCTCACTATAGTTGTCATGGGATTAACACCGAGTTTGGCAACCATAATATCACCGCTGTGGCTTTCCGTAGGTAAGAATCGTTTAGCATCTACTCCCATAAGCCACGTAAAACATGCAACAACAAAGTAGAGACGCCTAACTTGTTTTTGCAGGAGTGTTTTCGTGATATGGTATGGCCCAAGATGTGATGTATATTGTATGCGATAATCATGTTTTGTAATGTTTCACGACTTGCATGTCGATGAGTACACAACCGTCAGGAGCCATATGGTTGTCTTTATAATTGTGTATGACCTGCGAGTCAACTTCTTATACGCCATGTAATAGCTTTACTTTATCGCTAAGTAGTTAGCAATATTTGTAGTTGCTATTCGTGGTGGAGGCAATCATGGTGGAGTGATGGAGATCATGCCGAACACACAAGATGGAGATCATTACAAGGATTGGCTATACCATGTCACATAAAGTTATATGCATGTGATGTTTATCCTTTATGTATCTTATTATGCTTAGATCGCGACGGTAGCATTATAAGATGATTCCTCACTTAAAGATCAAGATAAAATTATGTTCTCCCAAGTATGCACCTGCTAAGTAAAGTTCGTGTCCAAGCATCACGTGATGATCGGGTGCTATAGACTCTACGCCACATACAACGGGTGCAAGCCGTTTTGCACACGCGAAATACTGGGTCTAACTTGACGAGCCTAGCATGTATGCACATGGCCTCGGAACACAAGAACCGGAAGGTTAAGCATGAGTCATATGAATGATATGATCGACACTTTGTTGTCCACCATTGAAACCACATCTTCTCGTGATGATCGGATTAGGTGTGGTGAATTTGGATCGTGTTCACTAAACAACTTGAGGATGTTGAATTTAGTGGGAGTTCATCTAGTAATTTGATTAAGTTGAACTATTTATCATGAACATAGTCTAAATTGTACTTGCAAATCGTAGATCACATGGCCAAATCCAACTTCAACTTCAACGCTTTTTCGAGAAGAAAAAGCTTAGAAACAATGGGTCTAACTTCACCAATTGGTTCCGCAATCTAAGAATCATTCTGTCGGACAAAAGGACTATGTCCTTGGAAAGCGTTAGGTGACCCTCATGCAATTGCGCCTACCGATGAGAAAGATGTCTATCGATCGCAAGAAAGATGATTATGGTGTGATTAAGAGCACCATGTTGTTTGCTATGGAACCGAGCTTCAAAATCGTTTTGAAGAGTATCCGGCCCTTCGAGATTCTCGAGGAGCCGAAAACCATGTTTCGACTCAGCCCGCTCGAGAGATATGAGATCTCCGAGAAGTTCTTTAACCGCAAGATGGAGGAAGGGAGTTCTTAGTGAGCACGCCATAAAGATGTCGCTACACTCAACGCCTTGAGCAACCGGAATGCACGATTCCAGAGGAGATCAAGATTGACAGGTTCTCGCAATCACTCCTCCCGGCTACAAAAGTTTTGTAGTGACTCATAATCGATTGGTTCCACTGATACGATCACCGAGCTCTTCGCAAAGCTGAAGGCTGCGGAAGTGGACATCAAGAAGGATAATCATGTGTTGATGGTCAACAAGCCCTCCTTTAAGAAAGGTAAGGGTGCAAGGAAGCCCTTCAAGAAGGGCGGCCGCAAGCGCAATGCCCCTGCTGAGAAGAAGCTCAGGTCTGGTCCCAAGCCGGACACTGAGTGCTTCTATTGCAAGGACAAGGGTCATCGAAGAATCGTCCAAATACTTAGCGGACAAGAAGGCTGGCACCATCAAAGGTATATTTGATATACATGTTATTGATGTTTTCCTTACTAGCCCTCGTTGTAGTGCAGGTATTTGATACCTGGGCCATAATATTTGTAACTCAAACAGAGCTACGGAATAGACGGCGGCTTATGAGGGATGAGGTGACGATGCGTTGGCAACGGATCAAGAGTTGATGTGATGGCGTCGCACGCTCTCCTTAGTTTTACCTTCGGATTAGTTTTAAACCTTAATAAATGTTATTATGTGCTGCGTTGAGCATGAACATTATTTCGGATCGTGTTTATTGCAAGACGGTTATTCATTTAAATCGAAGAATAATGGTTGTTCTATTTATATGAGTAACATCTTTTATGGTCATGCACCTCTTGTAAATGGTTTATTTCTTCTAAATCTCGAAAGGGATGAAACACACATCCATAACATTGAGGCTAAGAGATGCAAAGTAGATAGTGATAATACTAGTTATTTGTGGCACTGTCGTCTAGGTCATATTGGTGTAAAGCGCATGAAGAAACTCCATTCTGATGGACTTTTGGAGTCTCTTGATTTTGAATCATTTGACACATGCGAACCATGCCTCATGGGCAAGATGATCAAAACCCCATTCTCCGGTATGATGGAGCGAGCAACGGACTTGTTGGAAATCATACATACCGATGTATGCGGACCGATGAGTGTTTCGACACGCGATGGATATCACTATTTTCTCACTTTTACCGATGACTTAAGTAGATATGGGAATATCTATTTAATGAAACATAAATCTGAAACGTTTGAAAAGTTCAAAGAATTTCAGAATGAAATGGAGAACCATCGTAACAGAAAGATTAAGTTTCTACGATCCGATCGTGGAGGTGAATATTTGAGTTATGATTTTCTCACGCATCTTAAAGCAAGTGGAATCGTTTCACAACTCACGCCACCCGGAACACCATAGCGCAATGGTGTGTCTGAACGCCGGAATTGAACCCTATTAGATATGGTCCGATCAATGATGTCTCTTACTGATTTGCCGTTATCATTTTGGGGTTATGCATTAGAAACCGCTGCATTCACTTTAAATAGGGCTCCATCTAAATCCGTTGAGACGACACCGTATGAACTGTGGTTTGGTGCTAAACCTAAGTTGTTGTTTCTTAAAATTTGGGTATGCGAAGCTTACGTCAAGAATTTGATGCCGGACAAGCTCGAACCCAAAGCGGAGAAATGCGTCTTCATAGGATACCCTAAGGAAACTATTGGGTTTACCTTCTATCACAGAACCGAAGGCAAAGTGTTTGTCGCAAAGAACGGTTCCTTTCTTGAGAAGGAGTTTCTCTCGAAAGAAGTGAGTGGGAGGAAAGTAGAGCTAGACGAGGTTATTGAACCTTCTCTTGAATTGGAGAGTAGCGCAGCACCTGAAATTGTTCCAAAGGTCACCGCACCAACAATAGAGGAAGCTAATGACAAGGATCATGAAGCTGGACGATGTCACATCGAACGCCGCAGTCAACAAGGTCGCGTGCCCTCCCGAGTGGTATGGCAACCTGTCTTGACTGTCTTGTTAGTAGAAGACGGTGAACCTCACGAACTATGAGGAAGCGATGAGCCCAGACTCGAGAAATGGCTAGAAGCCATGAAATCTGAATTGGGATCCATGAGCGAAAACCAAGTATGGACTTTGGTGGACCCTCCTAGCGACCGAAGGCCGTTGAGTGCAAATGGATATTCAAGAAGAAAACGGACGGATGGTAATGTTACCATCTATAAAGCACGCTTGTCGCGAAAGGTTTTCGACAAGTTCAAGGTGTTGACTACGATGAGACTTTCTCTCCGTAGCGATGTTTAAGTCCATTCGGATTTTATTAGCAATTGTTGCGTTTCATGATTATGAAATATGGCGATGGATGTCAAGATCGCTTCCTCAATGGCAACATTGATGAAGAGTTGTATATGATGCAACCCAAAGGTTTTGTCGATCCTAAGGATGCTGATAAAGTATGCAAACTTCAGTGTTCCATTTATGGACTGAAGCAAGCATCTCGGAGTTGGAACCTTCGTTTTGATCAAGTGATCAAGAGCTTTGGATTTGTTCCAAATTGCTACGAAGCTTGCATCTACAAGAAAGTGAGTGGGAGCTCGGTGACGTTTCTGGTACTATATGTGGATGACATATTGATTATTGGAAATGACATAAACATGCTTAACGATGTGAAGAGTTATTTGAACAAGTGTTTTTCAATGAAAGACCTAGGTGAAGCTGCTTATATATTGGGCATCAAAATCTATAGAGATAGACAAAGACGCCTGATAGCTTTAAGCCAGAGTACATACCTAGACAAAGTTCGAAAAGGTTCGTAATGGATAAGGCAAAGAAAGGTTCAAGGCCTATGTTGTCGGGTAAGATATTGAGCAAGGCTCGGTGTCCAGCCTGATGAAATGATAGGGAAGCTATGAGCAAAGTGCCTTATGCCTCGGCCATAGGTTCCATCATGTATGCCATGTTGTGTACTAGACCGGATGTGTCCAATGCTCTTAGTTTGACGAGAAGATATCAAAGTGATCCAGGAGTGGAACACTGGACAGCCGTGAAGAACATCCTAAAGTACCTAAATAGAACTAAAGAAATGTTCTTAGTCTATGGGGGTGATGAACAGCTTGTCGTAAAAGGTTACGTCGATGCTAGTTTTGACACCGACAAGGATGATTCCAAATCTCAGACAGGATACGTTTATATTTTGAATGGAGGAGCTGTGAGCTGGAGAAGCTGCAAGCAAAGCGTGATCGCGGGATCTACAGTATAAGCGGAATACATGGCTGCTGCAGAAGCGTCAAGTGAAGGAGTTTGGATCAGAAACTTCATCACTGAGCTTGGCGTGGTTCCAAGTGCATTGGACCCACTTGAGATATTGTGTGACAACACCGCGCCATAGCACTCGCTAAGGAACCAAGATATCATCCAAAGACCAAGCATATCAACCAAGTTTCATATAATCCGAGATTATATAGCGGATGGAGATCTCAAGATTAGCAATTACATACGGATCTGAATGTCGCAGATCCATTGACTAAACCTCTTCCACGTGTAAAACATGATCAACACCTCGATTGCCATGGGTGTGAGATTGTTGCCAGATGTAAACTAGATTATTGACTCTAGTGCAAGTGGGAGACTGTTGGAATTATGCCCTAGAGGCAATAATAAAGATGTTATTATTATAATTCTTGTTCATGATAAAGTTTATATTCCATGCTAGAATTGTATTAAGCGGAAACATTAATACTTGTGTGGTTTGTGAACAACACCGTGTCCCTAGTACGCCTCTATGGACTAGCTCATTGATCAATGATGGTTAAGGTTTCCTAAACATAGACATGAGTTGTCAATTGATAATGAGATCATATCATTGGGAGAATGATATGGTGGATAGACCCAAACAAAGCAGAGCAATTAGATCGTGTCATCGTGTTCGTCTTTGCGAAGATTTTCCTATGTCAAATATTGTATTCCTTAGACCATGAGATAATGCAACTCCCTGGTATCGGAAGAAAGCTTTGAGGTCATCAAACGTCATCCTATGAGAGGGTGATCATAAAGGTGTCTCTGTGTGATCGGAAAGTATCTATTGGGTTGTATGTATCGAGATGGAATTTGTCCTCCCAAGTCGGAGAGATATACTTGGCCCACTCGTAATCGATATCAACACCGCTTGCAAGCATGTGGTTAAGGAGTTAATCACAAAGTGATATCGGATTACGAAGCAGTACTTGCCGTGAACGAGATTGAACTAGGTATGACGGCATCGACGATCGAATCTCGCAAGTAAAATATCGCGAGACGAAGGAATATATATATGGGATTGATTGAATCTGGCATCGTGGTTCATCCGATATGATCATCGATGAATGTGTGGGAGTCAATATGGGTGCCTGCACTTTTGTTGATTATTGATAGAAGATCATGTACGCTCAGATATTCTCGAACCCGCAGGTCACACACTTAACGTATCTCGACGCTAGGATAGATTGGATAATTGGTTTATGAATTTTGTTGAGTCTCGGATGGGATCCGGGATATCACGAGAGGTTCAATGGTCCGGAGAATAAGATTCATATAAGGCGGCAGTTTTGGAGTTCGGAATTGTTCGTTAATCGGTATTGTACCGGAAGCTTCTAGAACCTTCCGGAAGGGGACCAACGTGGCCCCATCTTCCGGGAGGGGGCATGGGCCTATGAGGGAGTGTCCTGGCCGCATTGGGCCAGGGGCACAAGGCCCCATAGGGCCCAGCCGATCCTAGATAAGTTTAAACTCGTTTAAACTAGAGAAAGGATTTCTAGATAAGGGAGAGTTTAAATTGTTTAAACTAGAGATAGGCTTGGAGGAGGGGCAAGGGCTGGCCGCCCCCCCACTCTATATATATAGGGGTGGTGCGCCCCCTCCCACCTACCACACACCTTCCTCCAAGCCCTAGCAGCCTTGCTACCTTCCTCTCTCCCTCCCGACTGTTTGTAGGCGAAGCCCTGCAGCAGAAATTCTCCACCATATACACCACGCCATCGTGTTGTAGATCCAATCTATCTCTCCACCATACTCGCTGGTCCGAGGAAGGAGGAGACGTCGAGGTGCTGCACGTGTGCATCTCACGGAGGCACCGCCATTTGTGGTGCTAGATCGGATCGGATCGCGAGGAGGAGAAGCGAGTACGACTACATCACCCACGTTCCGACGAACGTTCCGCTGTGCGAATCTTCAAGGGTATGAAGATCTAATACAATCTCTCTCGTGTGGCATCCCGCAAAACCACTACTAGAAAATCGCGTTAAATTTGTGCATTGCATCGTCATCATCATGCATTGTTTGCTTTAAACTATTTCGCAAAGCCCGTTTTGTTTTGTAAAACGCCCCATCTTTAATCAAATATCAAACCCCGGGACTCCGGATTATTTTTATGTGTTTGATATCGGTTTGCAAACGGTGTTTGTAAAACAAATAAAAATATTTATTATTTTTAGCGGGGGCAGTCGGACGGGCCGATTCGACCCGAACGACCACCCCCAGAAAATACAAACGGTCCACCCTTTAATTCCTAGTCTACCCTGTCCTAGTCTACCCACCCAGCAGCCACCTCACCCTAAGCAATCGGAGCCCGCCACCTCACCCTCTCCCTCCCCACTAACCTATCCCCAACTGCCACCTAGACTAAACCACCTCCACCCCCTCTCTCTCCTCTCAACCCAGCCCCACACACGCATGCACTCACACCCACCTGCCACACACGACGACACACTCGCACCACACACGCCGACCCCACGCCTGCCCACCCTGGCCCACCTCCTCCTCCTCCCAAGACGCGACCACCTCCCTGAACCGTCCCCAACCTCCTCCCTCCTCACCACGCCCAGCTGACGCTGCCCCTGCTCCTCCTCCGGCCGGCCCCAGCCAAGGCCTCTCTCCTCCTCGCACTGCTGGTCCCTCCTCCTCGAGCGCCGCCCGCTGCCAACCTCACCGGCTCGCCCTCCACCTCACGCGGCCGCGACCCCTCTCCGGCGACCTCTGCCGCCCTCGCCACCTTCAACCGCCACCTCCTCGGCCCTATCTCCTCGAGCGCGCCTCGCTTCCTGTAACACCCTCAGAATCGGACCTATGCAAGTTTTAGCAAAATTCGCCAAACCCGCATAGAAACGATTCAAAGGTGCCCACCAGGCACTTTCGTGCGGGTGGAAAACGAAGTAATAACATTACACAACAGTCCTCGATGGGACCCATAGAACAGATATATATACAGAGGCGACTCAATGAGTCAAGAATACAGATACAATATACCAAGATCCAAATCACCTTGAAAACGATAGAGCGTCCAGCTACGGACAAGAAGCAAATGGGGCTAAGAGCCCTGAAGAATAACCAATGGCGTCCATAACCCTGCCAAGCGGAAGGGTAACCCCGCTAACGCGTCGATCTCAAACCTGCTTAAACAAAAGGTGCCGACAAAGGGCAAAGGAAAAGAAGGAGCGTCGATCGAGGCCGATACATGGCGAGGCTAGAATTCGGCGGTCCTCGCCTACATAGGTATGGTGGACTGAGCGGCAGCGGCAGCATGCGCTAAACAACCTATAGAGACTCGATACCACTGGCGGCAATCAGATAGGGGTAAGAAAGACCTATTCGGATCCAACCTGAAACTAACACCAAACAAACCCATCCTGGTGTTTCCCCCTCGAGACCAAACGAGGAAGTCAACCAAGGAACTCACACCTTTGGCAGTTTTACTTATTCCGTTATCATTGCAGCAATTACTAGTCAGGTTTAGATAATCGTCCTGATAAAATAAGCAGTGGGCACTTTTAATTAACCATTCCGTTATGGTTGCAACAATTACTAATCAGATACTTATAGCATGAGATAAACCCAAAACTCGGCAGTTGTTGGTACTTTTAATTAGCCATTTCGTTGTAGTTGCAATAGTTACTAGTCAGGTACCATTGTCGCAAGCGACAAACCAGGCAAGCAATTGTGGGCAGTATTATTAGCCATTCCGTTATAGTGAAGCTGATTACTAGTCATTATAAAGTCAAATTTATAGCAGTAAACTTTAGTTATGCTTGTCTATGATCGAGATACTGTGCTCCAAGTCGTCCATATCCGCGGACACGGCTTTCAGAAAGTTTTACCCGGCCGGGGTGCACCAATAGCAACACACGCTCGATCAACCTCGGAAAAACCAAATCAAAACCCAACGAGGCTTTCACGACTGAACAATCACAGATTCGAGATATTTCAGGGGCCACCCTTGAGTACACCAACGGAGTAAGCAAGCTCGAGACGGACTCAAGGTTTGCGTCAATGGTAATGGTAAACGACGAGATCCCCAATCGGGATCGCCGATACCGCGAAAACATTCCGCTTACCTAAGCAAAGATGGTGCTCCTCGCACAATTTAAATACAGAAAGTAGCATGGCATAAGTATAGGATAGTAAATAAAACCTCAAACTAGTTTGTGGCCCCAAGAAATAAGACTGAATCAAGCTCTGGCTCAGGGGGGTCCCATATACCTCCCGGATGTGGATAGCGCGATAAATCAAGGAACAGGTATCAAGTACTCGGGGTCTTACGGGACACAAGTGGGCGTTCGGAAACCAAATATTATCTATCACCCACCGATGCCTCTGCTTATTTCAATTTTAGTTGTTAAACAGAAATTAAAATGAATGATAAGTAAAACTAGAATCATCTCCAACACCAACATGCGACAATACATCAGCAACTGTGGCATATGGCGACTCACATCAGCACTTGAGCAAGCAACTACGACGCGCAAGTCCAACTATCTACCAAACAACAGGTAATAGGGTGTGTCCAAGGCAATATAGGCTGCAGGGAAATATCACGGGTACGGAAACTAAAGCATCGCATCACAGATAGCAGTAGATCAACAGGAGGGAAGTAAATACTATAAAAGTAAGATAGGTAGAAAGGGGGAGATGCTCGCCTGAAAACATTGCCGAAGGTTCAACCGAAGATCGGGGCGAAGCTCACATCAACTCAACGGCCTTATCCGCGAAGAAGCAAAACGCTAGAAGAAACACCGGATGCACTATTTAATACACGGCAGAAGATCGGCATGATGCATGCAGGATGGATGACATGGCAAAGGTGCGATGCAATTAGGTCATATTAAGTGGAACTGGGGTCCCGACAATTAATTAGATGGTTCAAGTTATTTAGCTACCCCGTATTTAAATGTTGTTATATCAAGGCAAGATGAGATACCGGTCCGCTACACAAGTTTAAATGAGGCCAATATAAGGCTAGATTTGCCCGCATATGGGCCCCATATTTAATTATTAGGTGAATCGGCATAAGGCCCCCAAACCACATGAATGTATGCATGCAAGACAATTAAATATGCAACAAGTTGATAGCATTTCTAAAATAGGGTATCGAGGAAAAGGGTCACACATTAGGGGTCTCGACGATCTCGGGGTTCCGGGGTTCGGGGTCGGTCTCAGGGTCCAGGGTTCGACGGAACGGTCTCACGGGAACGTTCTCGGAAAGGGGTAGATCTTGGCGTTCGGGGTGGAGTTCTCGGATTACTGGGGTAGGTCTTGTCGCATTTGTGGTCTTCGGGTCATGTTGTCGATCTTGTCGTCTCACGCGGAGATCTTGGCGTTCCGGGAGGTAGTGCTTGGTCTGGCGTCGGGGCTTCGGACTCGCCCTGGTTGCTGACGTTCTTGTCGGCGATGGCGAGCTTGAGTGGGTCGGGTACCGGGGTCTTCGGATCCGTGGAGGAGAACTTGGCGATTCCGAGGGTCTTGGTGTTCGACGGGTTCGTCTTCGGGTTCGGTAGATCTTGTCGAGTTCACTGCAACGGCCTTGTCGTTCCGAAGATGATCTTGGCGGTTGTTCGCATCCGGGCATCGAGGTACTCGAGTCCGTGTGGCGACCTCGGCCGACGAGGGATCGAAACACAACAATCGAAGGGTCTCACGCTACCCTCCATATCCTCACTTTGCTTCTTGGGCACATGCACAGGAACAACTCCAGGAACAACAAAGGACGACACAGGCATAGCCAGAGCCTCTGCACACGGGGCCCAAACCTGCACTGACCAAACGAACACACGGACGCGGGCTAGGCGATGAGGACGCCGAGGTCGGGATACGCTGGGCGACGGCGGAGGCGCCGACGAGCGGCTCAAGGGCGAGGGAGGCGCCGCGAGGCAGCAGAGAACGGTCGGCGACGGAGGCGGCATCGCGGAGCTTGAGGGGCGGCGGTCGACGGCGCTGCTGGCGAGGCGGGCCCGCAGAGGGCGGAGAGAGGTGCCGCCGACGAGGCACCGGAAGGCGGAGCTGGCGGCGCAAGCGGAGGTTGACGGGGACGAGGTAGGCGAAAGGCTGGCGAGGCCAAGGCGCTGGGCCAGGGCGCTGGCGTGCAAGGAGGTGCAGGCAGAGCCGGGCGGAGGCAGAGGCGAGCTGGCGAGGCTAACGCGCGCGACGGGCGAGGCGGGAGGTCCGTGAGGAGGGACTGGCGGCCGCGCTGCCGCCGGAGGCGGCGCGAGCCGGGAGACGCAGTGGCGGTGGCCATGCCAGAGGAGGTTGCTCGGTTGGCGCAGCGGGCGACGCGGAGTTGGGCGGCGGGCGAGGCCAATGAGGCGAGAAAGCGCTGGCGGTTGACGGTGGCGTGGCGGGCGCTTCATTGGGCGCTATGGGAGGCGAGCCAAGGGAGAGAAGGCTGGCAGGAGCAAGGCTGGAAGTGAGGTGGTAATGGGAAGAAGGGCGGCAAGGCCATGAGAGAGAGGCAGGAGCGATGGGGGTGTCGTGGTGGGCCCAGAAGTGGGGCAAGGACGCTGTGCTGGGTGGAGTGTGAAGTGAGTGCGTGTGTGGCCCTGTGAGTGTGGGTCTGTGTGAGGGGTGAGGAGAGAGAAGAGAGAAATTTGAGGAGTTGGCAAAGTCTGATTGGCTAGGGGGAAAGGGGAGGGTGATGTGGCAAGAGGCTATTGGAGGGAGTGAGGTGGAGGGATGGTTTGGGTAGTTTTCTGGGTAGCTGTAGGTTTTGGGAAGGGCGGTTAGGTGGACCGTTTTAGTTTTCCTGGGGCGGTCGATCGGGTCACTCGGCCCGTTCGACTGCCCCTATTAAAAATAATTTACTATTTTATTTATTTTCAAATAGCTTTTATAAATAGTTTTAGACAAACAAAAATATCCGGAACATCCGGGGGTTTGGCATTTAAATAAAAGTTGGGGCGTTTTAGAAACCAAAACGGGCTTTGCGAAAATAGTTTTGACAAACCATGCATGATGATGACGATGCAATGCACAAATTCAACGCGATTTTCTAGTAGTGGTTTTGCGGGATGCCACACTTCCCTCTCGGCCTCCCTCTCCCAAGCCCGTCCCCGCCTTCTTCCTCACCTCCGGCACCGCCTCGCCCGCCACGGCACTCCGCCTCGGCCGCCTCCTCACCACGCCACGGCCTCGCTGCCTCGCCTCATGACCTCCCTTCTCCTGCAATCCGCCGGGCTGCTGTCGTCCTCCTCCTCGCCCTTCCTCACGGCGCCATCCACCCGCCGCCGCTGCTCGGCTGCCTCCGACGCTTCCCGCCTGCCGCCTGCTTCGGCCACCGCCTCCTCGGCACAACTGCTTCTCGCCGGCGAGGTCGGGTTTTCTCTGTATTTGCCATGACCTCGCCTCGTCCACCCTCTCCGCCGTCCTCCCTCCACTTGCTGGCCGGGCCCGCTTGGCCAATCGCTCCCTCGCAAGACGGTTGTTGTGAGATGCTGTGGCTCGAGGATGGGTCACGCTGTTGCAGCTCATGCCTGCGTGCCATGCTGGTACTAGGAAGACAAGAGCAATAGTTTGAACAAGATCGAAAAGACCCCGGCAAGTTTTACCTTTGGAGCTTTGTGTGGCTATTGGAGGACCCCGACGCCACTTCCAAGATCGCCACCGACAATGGTCGGAACCTCAAGTGCTCCTTCAGGAAGCCGGAGCCCCAAGTTCTTCCCCGAGACCCTCGAAGACCGATTTCGCCCGAGACCACGAAGACCGATCTGAGCGCCAAGGCCTTCGATGGAGTCGGCAAGATCATCATGAAACACCAAGATCAACTTCAAGGGCACCGAAGGCCAAGACCTTCTCCGCAGTCACGAGAACACGGAACACCAAGTACTTCCTCCCGGAACGACAAGATCTCCGCGTGAGGCGACAAGACCGACAACATGGCCCGACCACCGTGAATGCGCCAAGATCTACCCCGTTACCCGAGAAAGATCCCGCCGAGCCCGAACCCGTCGAACCCTGGACCCTGAGACCGAACCCGAACCCCATCGAGCCCCAAGATCGCCGAACCCCTCAATGTGTGAACCCCTTTCCGAGAACCCTATTTTTATAAATGGTCAACTATATGAATTGTTGCACATTAAATCAATCATCTCGCATGCATACCATGTGGTTTGGGGGCCTTATGCCGATTCACCTAATAATTAAATATGGGGCCCATATGCGGGCAAATCTAGTCTCATATCGGCCTCATTTAAACTTGTGTAGTGAACCAGTATCTTATCTTGCCTTGTTATAACAACATTTAATTGCGGGGTAGCTAAATAACTTGAACCGTCTAATTAATTGTCGGGACCCCGTTTCCGCTTAATATGACCTAATTGCATCGCACCTTTGCCATGTCATACATCATACATTCATCATGCCGATCTTCTGCCGTTGTATTAAATATTGCATCCGGTGTTTATTCTAGTGTTTTGGTTCTTCGCGGATAAGGCCGTTGAGTTGATGCGAGTGTCGACCCGATCTTCTCGAACCTTCGACAATGTTTTCAAAGCAGCATCTCCTTTCTACCTATCTTACTTTTATAGTATTTATTCCCTCCATTGATCTATTGCTATCGTGTTGCGATGCTTTAGTTTTCCGTACTGTGATATACCGTAGCCCTATATTGCCTTGGACACATCCTCTTACCGTTGTTTGGTAGATAGTTGGACTTGCGCCGTCAAGTCGCTGCTCAAGTGTCTATGCGTGTCGCCAAGGCCACAGCTTGTTGATGTATTGCCGCATGTTGTTGTTGGAGATGATCATAGTTTTACTTATCGCTCTACTCTACTGTTTAACAACTAAAATTGAAGTAAGCGAGGCATCTGGGTGATAGATAATATTTGGTTTCGAGCCCACTTGTGTCCCGTGGGACCCGAGTACTTGATAATTCCTTGATTTATCGCTATCCACATCCGGAGGTATATGGGACCCCCGAGCCGAGCTTGATTCCTTATTTCTTGGGGCCACAAACTAGTTTGAGGTTTTATTTACGATCCTGTACTTATGCCATGCTACTTATGTATTTACGATTGCGAGGAGCACCTTTGTGATCGCTTAGGATCGTGGCACGATTCCGCTGTGTCGACAAGCCCAGTTTTGGGTTCCCGATGCTCACAGTTCCCCACAACCTTGAGTCCGTCTCGAGCTTGCTTACTTATTGCAGGTCTTCACTTTAAGGGTGGCCCCTGAAATATTTCTGAATCCTGTGATTGTTCAGTCGTGAAAGCCTCGTTGGGTTTTGATTTGGTTTTTTCGAGGTTGATCGAGCGTGTGTTGCTATTGGTGCACCCCGGCCGGGTAAAACTTTCTGAAAGCCGTGTCCGCGGATATGGACGACTTGGAGCACAGTATCTCGATTATAGACAAGCATAACTAAAGTTTATTGCTATAAATTTGACTTTATAATGACTAGTAATCAGCTTCACTACAATGGAATGGCTAAATAATACTGCCCACAATTGCTTGTTTGGAGTGTCGCTTGCGACCATTGTACCTGACTAGTAAGTGTTGCAACTATCACGGAATGAATAACTAAAAGTGCCCACTGCTTATTTTAACAGGATGATTATCTAAACCTGACTAGTAATTGCTGCAACGATAACTGAATAAATAAAACTGCCTACCGTGTGAGTTCCTCGTTTGACTTCCTCGTTGGTTTCGAGGGGGATATACCAGGATGGGTTTGTTTGGTGTCAGTATCAGGTTGGATCCGAATAGGCCTTTCTTACCCCTCTCTGATTGCCGCCAGTTGTATCGAGTCTCTATAGGTTGTTTAGTGCATCTTGCCACGCCGCTCACCACCATACCTATGTAGGCGAGGACCACGAATTCTAGCCTCGCTGCATCGCCTCGATCGACGCTCCTTCTTTTCCTTTGCCCTTGTCGGCACCCTTTTGTTTGAGCAGGTTTTGAGATCGACGTCGTTAAGGTGGTTACCCTTCCGCTTGGCCCGCAGGTTATGGACGCCATTGGTTATTCTTCGTGGCTCTTAGCCCCATTTGCATCTTGTCCGTAGTCGGACGCTCCATCGTTTTCAAGGTGATTTGGATCTTTGTACCGTATATCTGTATTCTTGACTCATGGAGTCGTGTTGTATATATATATATGTTCTGTGGGTCCCATTGAGGACTGTTGTGTAATGTTATTACTTCGTTTTCCACCCGCACGAAAGTGCCTGGTGGGCACCTTTGAATCGTTTCTATGCGGGTTTGGCGGGTTTCGCTAAAACTTGCATAGGTCCGATTCTGAGGGTGTTACATCTCGTTGATTGCATCTCCTAGATTAGATCTTGGCTTTACCTCTGTTCGCATCCGTAGAAAATTTTGATTTACTATGCCGCGAAACCCTTCACAGGGTCACACACTTAACGTGTCTCGACGCTAGGATAGATTGGATAATTGGTTTATGAGTTTTTGTTCGGAGTCTAGCATGGGATCCGGGACATCACGAGAGGTTCCGGAGTGGTCCGGAGAATAAGATTCATATAGGCAGTGCAGTTTTTGGAGTTCGGAATTGTTCCGGGTTAATCGGTATTGTACCGGAAGATTCTAGAACCTTCCGGAAGGGGGTCAATGTGGCCCCACCTTCCGGGAGGGGGCATGGGCCTATGAGGGAGTGCCCTGGCCGCATTGGGCCAGGGGCACAAGGCCCCATAGGGCCCAGCCGGCCAAGAGGGATAAAACCCTAATTTGGACCTTCTAGAAGGGGGCGGGGGTTTCCTTGCCCCCCACTCCTCCTCCTTTGGCCGTCGGCCTTGGCTTGGGGGAGGGAAAAGGGCAGCCGCCCACCCCTCTATATAAAGAGGGCTGGGGGCGCACCACCCCCACACCTTCCCCTCAAGCCTGGGCCGCCTCCTCTCTCTCTTCCTCCCGATCGTGTAGCGAAGCCCCGCAGTAAACTCTCCACCATATACACCACGCCGTCGTGTTGTAGATCCACGCCTCTCCACCATACTTGCTGGACCAAGGAAGGAGGAGACGCCGAGGTGCCGCACGCAGTATCTCACGGAGGCACCGCCACTTGTGGTGCTAGATCGGATCGGATCGCGAGGAGGAGAAGCGAGTACGACTACATCACCCACGCCCGACGAACGTTCACAAGGCGAATCTTCAAGGGTATGAAGATCTAATCCAATATCTCTCGTTGTTTGCATCTCCTAGATTAGATCTTGGCTTTCCCTCTGTTCGCATCCGTAGAAAATTTTGATTTACTATGCCGCGAAACCCTTCACCCTTAGCATAAAATCTACCCCTATTAACACCAAAATCACGCCCTGCTATAAGAAACAAGTGACCCAACTATTAACATTAAAGTCATCCATAAGCTATTCCACATGCTCTATTTAGATACCGCAATATGTAAAAGTTATCCACATGTTAACACTAAAGTTATCCAACTACTGGCCTTAAACTTATCTATTCTAGTATAAGTTACGCACATGTTATTCTAAAAGTTATCCATTTGTTAGCACTAAAGTTATCCATATCCTAGCACTAAACTCACACCATGCTATAACAAAAGTAACACATACTAATATGTATAGGTTACCCACCTATTAACACTAAATTTATCCACTTGTTAACATTAAAGTTACCCACATATTAGCGCTGAACTTACCATGTGATATATAACAAAAAAATGGTACATCCTAATGTGTATTAGTTAACCATATAGTAGTACTAAAGTTATCTACCTGCTAACACTAAAGCTAACCAGACGGGCGGTTGCCGGGCCCGGAGGCCACGCCGGAAGATGGCATAGACCTCTTCATTTCCCGGATAATGCTTGCGCAGCAGCTCCGGCGCCGAAAGATGACGCGGAGATTGGGAGGTAGAGCCAACGACGATGCAAGCACGGGAAAAACTGGATCGAGCTGAGGGGCGAGGTTAGGAGGGAGCGCCGGTGACGGGCCTTGGCGGCACGAGCAGGGGTTGGGAGAGAGGAAGTGCATAGAGGGGGTGCTCCGCCGAGGAAAGGAGTAAATCGTGTGTGTACCCATCTGTGTACTACAGAAAGTGCTCGTGGGAGTATACTTTTTGTATGGTCCATTCGATCCGGATCGGACGCGCCACCCTGTAAGACGTCTGTCCGACGCCCGTCACGCAACAAGTACTAATGACATCAATAGTTTTATATTACATGAAAAAATGCATCACACATCTATACTTAAAAAGGAGGGTCATTTACTTGTTACATCGTGAGTAACATACATATAACGGGATGGGTAACTTTTGGGTCTGAAAAAAAAGTTGTCGAAACATATCAGTATGAGATCTAGTTTCGAAGATCTCGTCGCGAGTAGTCCAACGGTGAAAACGGATTTTTAATCGAATAAACGGTTAAAGCTACAAAACTTTTTAAATTCAAACTTTTGTATTAAGCCGGTTGCCCATCCAAATTATCAGTATGTGCCTCTCTTGCGTACGCCTACGGCGTTGCCTCGCTGGCTGCAGCTTGTATCGCTCGCATGTTTAACCCTCCGAAGACAGCAAACTGGCAGACCCCTGCTATGTAGAAAAATCGTATATGAATACATGAAAGCCTGTCGGTCCTGTAGCATATACCGGCCCGTTCAACTCCAATGTGCAAACTAATGCCAGCCTAGGCAGGAAATGGTAACGCCCATGTTACTTTGCGCATGTTAAATGGACAAGCCCGGGTGCCGCCTGAAGAGGTCGATAACTTGGCCGGTCCAGTTCAGCGTGACCCTTCTTTTTTCTTTATTTGTCTTTTTTATGTTCTTTTGGACTTTGAACATGTTTATAATGATGATATAAAAGTAGTAAATATTTTTCAAAAATCATGAACCAAATTTCTGAAACCATGAACATTCTTTCAAAAATCATGAACCAAATTCAAAAACCATAAACCAAATTTCAGAAATTATGAACAAATTCAAAAATAATGAACCAATTTTACAAACCTAATTTTAAAACCATACAAGATTTTTTTTCAAAAAGTACAATGATCATTGTTCGAAAAAAAAGTAAAGGAAAAAGGAAAAATTAAAAAGAAGACAGGAAAAATAAAACATAAAAAGGAATCAAAAAAGAAAAACCATCAGCGTGCAATGGGCCAGCCCAACAAGGCAGAGCACATGTGCGATGGAACCCGCTCGCGCCGTAGCAGGCAGCGATTAGCATTTTGCGGCAAGCCCCATGGCTTTCCTATACTCCGCTCTTGGTGAGAGCGATTCGCTCCCGCCTAAGCGTTTTTCTTTATGGGCCGCTTTGATGTAGTCGGATAGAAAACGTATCTTTTTCCTTATATATATATTTTATTTTCTTTTTCTTGGTAAGAAAAGGTTTAGAATATGAAAAAATTTCAATTCAAAAATGCTTGTGACTGAAAATGTTTGAATTAAAAAATGTTCTAATTTGTATAATGTTTAAATTTAAATTCTTTCAAACTAGAAAGTTCGAAATTAAAAATGGTCAAAGTTGAAATGAATTTGTAATTTGTTCAAAATTAACAAATGTTCAAATTCAAAAAAGTTTAAAATTTAAAATGTTTGAAAATTTATAAAATGGACCTGAACAAACATAAATGAGAAAGAAAAACTAGAAAAGCTATTGGAAAAACAAAATAGAAGACCTAAGAAAAACCAGAAAACCACCCTAGAAAAACATAAAACCAGGAAAAGGAAAACCAGAACGTGATTATGTAATCCCGCTAACGGGCCGTGACCCAGTTGCTCTCCGAAATGCGTCCCACATCGGCCGAAGAACAGGGTCTCCCCAAGATCAGTCACTTCTGAATGTCCTACTACTATTCGTTTATGTTGTCCGTTGCGACTGGAAGATGTATTCATCAATGGGCCGACCGACCCATTTGACTGGGTGTTTTTTAATTTACCCTTTCCAATTTTAATCTATTTATATTTTTTGTGTTTTCTTTTTCCGCACATGGGCCGTGGCCTGGCAGACCGTTGTGGGATGTGGGAGGTGTGCGGTGCGCAGTTAGGCACCGCTAAAACTGGAGTATATCACCTCCTGAATTCTATATCCTTTTATAGTTGTTTCCTAAATTCTCATTTGTAACTCGTCGGTCGGTCATCGCGCATATGCGTCTCTGGTAATCGATGCATTATTTCACAGTTAAATACGCATGAGCATGTAGTTTCCGTTATTTCCTTTTTCGCACTTGAAAAGTTTTGTTATCATCAGAACGATCGATCTTGCTAGAGCTCATGTGCCCATCGTCTCTTTGTTTCTCGCGTCCTTCCGTGAGCGTAGGCAGATGGTCCTCAAGCTTATCGTGCCTTCCATCTCAGAGCAGGTCATCACGACTCCACGCCCTTGTCATCTCCCTTGTCTTCGGCCAACTGTTCTCTGTCTCCACCTCCACCTCCACGTGGCATGTATGTGCTCATGGTGGATCTCATGTTTCTACTACAAAATAAAGCCCCACCTAGTCAAATCTTGGAGAAGATGGTGGCATGGCGGAATGAGTCCACTATGATAAGATCTGATGCCGACGGAACTCTGATGAGTCGAATCCATGCAGGGCCGGTCCTGAGATTTTAAGGGCCCGGGGCGAAATTAAAATTTAGGACCCCTTGCTGATTTTGTTTTTGATATACATGTATGAAATGGTGAAGTATAAATACCTCATGTATACTCATTTGCAATATTCATATAAAAATGACAATTTTTACATATTACCTTCAAAATTTCTTCATGTATTCTTAGAAGCAAAGTCAGTGACACTGGAATCAATATCAATCTCGTCCAATAACTTCTTCTCATCCGATATCCTCCTCTAGATCAATATTACTCTAGTGCTAACTCAATTGAATTTCTCGAAGTGCTCGTGTTATTCTTTAAAAATTTATGGAGGATCCTCTATATGATTCAATCAACTTTTGTTCTTTCCCGCAAAAAAATCAACATTTGTTCTTCCTTCCTCTTTTTCCTTTTCTTAGCACCGGAATCAGGTGCCATAACCAATTAACCACACTAAAAATATGAAGAAGAACTACTAATTAGAACAGAAATCAGGAGCAACGTTAGACTGCGAAAGACTAAAATCAGAAATTCAGACTTCGGACATGCATCCGAACCAAGGTGAGACGAGAGGCAAGGCAGGAGGAAGAGAAAGAAGGGCGGCGAGGCGATAGGCTACGATCGGACGACGCACGACGGCATGTTGCTTGCCGCTATGGCTCTGATCGATCGAGCGCGAGTCAAAAGAGAAGGTCGAGACAGACGCCGGCGTGCCTTCAGACGATATGATTAAAGAGATCGATAGCTGATCCGATCGCGTGATGGACTCAAATATGACACGTATGTGTGTGTCTAGCAAAGTGGAGGGCCCAATCTAGCACAATCTGAAACTCGAAACTGCTATTTTTTTTATTTTTCCGAGATCTATTATAGCTCATATATGCAAGATATATCCGGGAGGCCCCAAATTTTTGGGCCCGGCGACCGCCTCCGGCCCCCCTGGCCTACGATAATACCTAAGATTTAAAGGAATCGTTCCGTGGATTTGCATTTTCCCGAAACACCATAAGAGTATGGAGCGTCGAGATATGTAATTAAACCTTGTTTGACATGGTAAGATCAAGGTGTAATTCATAAAACTGCCATTATATTTTAAAGATTAAAAGCTTTAGAGATTACCGTTTTCCACCTGAAAAGAGCTTCATCATAATCCGTTGAAATGACACCATATAAGGTTATGGTTTGGGATAAAACCCAAGTTGTCCTTTCTTAAACATTGGTATGCTATGCATAAGAAAGATGTGCAACCAAAGTCGGATGAACTTTGCTTTTGTATAAACTGCAAGTATTCCTCCATAAACACCAAGACAAAAGTGTTTGTTGCTTAGAATGTAAAGTTTCTTTGAGAAGGAATTTTTTCGTGAAAAGTTAAGTGGGAGGACAATAGAACTTTGATAAGGTTAAAAGAACCTTAGCTATATGTGCAGTTAGCGAGCGTCAAAAAAGTGTTTCGAGGCAACAATGCTCATGGCTCACGTGCCTCAAAGGTTGTGGTCACGGAGATCTAAGTTCCTATTGAAACAAGTAGATCGGGTAAACAATCAAATACCAAGATTTGAGGGTTGAATCATTATTTGAGAATAATGAACCGACTACATGCAAAGAAGCGATGATGGGCCCCGACTATCAAATGGCTTGAAGCCATAAAAAATGGTGATAGTTCCATACCTAGAAATCAAGTTTTGAACTTGAAGGACCCTCGAGAAAGGTGTAAGACCTTACAGTCGTTTTTGGATCTATAAAGAAATAGACATGGATGTTTCGCATCTATGAAATAGTCAAAATGTTGGGAAAGAGTTCACAAAATGTTCAAAGGTTGACTATGACAAGATTTGATCTTTCATAGTGATATTTAGTCTAGACGGATTAGTGTAGCAACCACTACATATAATTTTGTTATATGGTAGTTGAATAAACAAAACAAATTCTTCTAATAGAAGGGTTATCTAGGACGTGTGCATGACACAGTCCAAAGGGTTTTTTGTTAAATTTCAAGGGATGTTGAAAACATATGCAAACTTCAATGGTTGAAGAAAGCATAGCGGAGTTGGAATCTTCACTATGATGAAATTGTTAAAAGAGTTTTAATTCATCAGAGACAATGAAGATGCTTGCGTTTGCAAGAAATTAAGTGGGAGCGCTAAGACATGTTTCTAATACATTATGTGGAAGACATATTGTTGATTGGAAATGATGTATCTTTTATTAACACATATTAAGAATTTAATCTCGATGAAAGACTTAGGAAAAACCTAAATATTTGGCATCAATAGATCCTAATATGGTTGTGCCAGAAGTACATAGACGAAATATTGAATGAGTTCAATATAGAAACTACAAGAAAGGTTCTTGTCGCACAGAAAGGATTGAATGAGTTCAATATTGATGATATATTCAAGTGTATTGACATTTGGTAAAGTGAAACAAATAATCAAGTATAGATTGATACTTGATGTGTGAAATCACAAAGAATATTTATATCAATCATACTGTGATATGTACAAATCCAGATATGTCCTATGCTCTAAATATTGTGAGCATATACCAGAATGATTCGTAAGATGATCATTGGACAATAGTAAGGATATTCTTATGATCTTTTCGAAGAACTAAGAGTATATTATTTGTATAAGTGACAAATAGATGGTTAGTTCATTGTAAAAGTACTACATTGATACTAGCTTTGTCGCAAAGTACAAATTAAGTTTATCTCAATCTAAACTAGAGGTGGCACAATATAATGGAAAGTGAGTTCCACAATGGATTTGGATGAGTTCCAAAGTTAAGACATTGTGATGTATACTACAACAAAAGGCTAAGTATATGATCGCTATAATAGCGACTAAAGAGGGCATTTGTGTCAAGTAGTTTGTTATCAAACTAGGTGTAGTTCACGGTGGGATAATACTATGAAGATATATTGTGCGACAATATTATCAACATGTTTTGACCCCAAAGAGCTAAAGGTCACACCGAAAGACCAAATTTATACAAAGCCATCTCATTAGAGAATGAGTGATGCGAGACGCAAAGACATGCAATTACACACGGACCGGAAGTGTCGATCCGAGATCACTGACCACTAGCAATCGTGTACATACAACACCAGAAAGCCATAGGTGTTGAATACACAAAGGTTTGAAACTAGATTATTGACTCTAGTGCAAGTGGGAGACTGTTGGAGATATGCCCAAGAGGCAATAATAAAGTTGCTATTATCATATCTTCACACTTATGATAAATGTTTACATACCATGCTATAATTGTATTAATCGGAAACATTAATACTTGTGTGATTTGTAAACTAAAATAAGAGTCCCTAGTAAAGCCTCTTGTTAAACTAGCTTGTTGGTTAATATATGATCATGGTTTCCTGATCATGAACATAGAGATGTTATTAACAACATGATCATATCATTAGGAGAATGATGTGATGGACATACTTCTATAGATAAGCGTAGCATAAAGATCAAGTCATTTTAATAGTTCAATTGCTATATGCTTTCTGATACATAGTAACCTAATTCCTTCGACCATGAGATCATGCATATCACCTTTTCCGGATGGATAATTTGATGTCATCAAACACCACACCGTAACAGGGTGGCTATAAAGGTGGCATTGAGTGTTCGAAAGTATTGGTTGAAACACATGGATCAAGAGTGGATTTGTCCATCCATATGACGGATAGATATACTCTGGGCCCTCTCGGTGGAATGTCATCCAATTAGCTTGCAAGCATGTGACTGGATCATAAGGGATCACATACCACTGGAACGAGAAAAGAGTACTTATCAGTAACGAGGTTGAACTAGGTATGCAGAGATACCGACGATCATAACCTCGGATAAGTAAACTATCGTGAGACAAAGGGAAATTGGTATCGTATGTAAGTGGTTCATTCGATAGAAAAGTAATCGTAGAAATATGTGGGAGCCATATGAATTTCCAGATTCCTCTATTGGTTATTGTTCGGAGAAGTGTCTCGATCATGTCCGCATAATTCACGAACCGTAGGGAGACACACTTAAGGATTCGACGTTGTTTGAGTAGTTATGGTATTATGAGAAAGAGACCGAATGTTGTTCGGAGTCTCGGATGGGATCCGGGATATCACGAGGTGATCCGGAATGGTCCGGAGAATAATATTCATATAAGGAAAGTCCCGTTTCGGAGTTCGGGAATGATTCCTGTTTTCATCGAATGTTCTAGAAGGTTCGGATTGTCCCAAGCACTCGGGGTACATGAATGTGTCATTGAATGATTGCATCATGTACTAAGTGTTCTTGTTCCAAAACTGAAAGTCAAACCGCTTTGAAAGTCAAACAAAAAACAGAAACTATGGAAACAGAAACCGTGGGAAACATGAAACTGTGGGAAACAAGCAAGAGGATGTTGAAACCAACTTGGAGGAGGAGTCCTCCTCCAAGCCGCTGCCAGCCTAGGCCGAGTTGGGAGGGACCCCTCCTCCTCAAGCCAGCCCTCCACCTATAAAAGGAGGGGCTCCTCGTCTACACACAAGTTCCTATCCTCTAATCTCCGTTTAGAGCCGTTTTGGTTTAGAGCTTCTAATTGCTCTAGCTCATGTTTAGAGCCTTATAATTGGTGTGTCTAATCTCTATACCACTAATAGCCCTCTCTCATACTCCACCATACTCCCGGCTTAAGGCGAAGCCTGCGGATCTCCCTCTACTTGGTACCACGCCGTTGTCTGCCGAATCGCGAGGAGAGTGCTACAACCTCCACGCTGGAACAAGGGAGAGAGGAAGGTCTTCGTCGAGTACCGACGTGATCGATCGAGCGCTGCCGAACGTTAGCCTTGGAAGGATCGCTCACACGATCTTGAGATCGGAAAGAGTACGACTACATCACCCACGAGAATCTGCTCTCGTTAAACACTTTGGAATCTTCGAGGGTAAGTTATTCCATCGACTCGTTCCTACAATCTAGTAGATAGATCTTGGCTTGTTTGTTTGTAGGCGATAGAAAAATTTTGTTTTCCATGCTACGAACCCCTACAACCTCTAGTTTAGGTTCCTCGCTGCCAAGTGCCCCGTGAGCTCTACTCCCCCATGCCCTTTTCCTGTCCCGCATTTCGTCGAACGAGTTGAGTGCGTCCAGATTAAGTCCAACTTCCCTTCCCATGTGAAAGGATACGGATGTCGCCTAGAGGGGGGTGAATAGGCGATTAAAACTTTTCCTAGAGTGACTCAACAAAGGCGGAATAAAACTAGTGTTTACTTTGTTAAGCACAACCTAGAAACAACTAAGGTTCACCTATGTGCACCAACAACTTATGCTAAGCAATACAAGCAACAATGTGATAGAAAGATATAGATTACTTCAAGCACGAAGGCTATCACAATGTAAAGTGCATAAGTAAAGATCTCGGGTATAGAGATAACCGAGGCACGCGGGGACACCAATATTTTACCGAGTTCCTCCCAACATGGAGTACGTCTCATTTGGAGAGGGGGTGGTATCAAACCACCAACGCCACAAAAGGCCTCCCTTATTCTCCGGTGAATCTCACCCCAATGGGATCGATCCACGCTTCCACTATCGGTGCACTTGTCGGTGGCAACCGGAACTCTCACAAGGTTGGGGAACAAGTCCACAATGAGTAATTCAAACCAAATCTACCGAGGAGAGCTCAAACCGATGCACCAAATGCAAATGACAAGAACAACACAAAGATGCCCAAATCCCTCACTCTCAAGTTCCAACAAAGCTACTAAAGCTATTGGGGGAACAAGAGAGGAGGAATCAAAGAGAGACACAAAATCCCCCAAAATCTAGATCCCCAAAGATACACTCACAAAGAGATGTTTTGGTTTGGTCAAAACGTAGATCTAGATATCCTCCAACCACCCATCAAATATATGCAAGAATCAATGGAGGGGTGAGAAGAAATCAAGCTCAAAGGGTAAGGCAAATGTGGGCAAAGCTTAGACAAAAGGAGGAGAAAGAAGCAACTCTAAACAATAATGGACAAAGTCTATTTAAAGAGTCGGGCTAAATCTGCCCGTTGGGCTATTTTCATGAACGGCCCGGTACTGCCGAAATTTATCGGTAGTACCGCATGTGCGAGGAAAAACGCAAAGACGCGAAAAGCAGCGCATGGGAGCGGCTAGACGCCGGGCGGCAAGAGTCCAGGGGCCCAAGAAGGCAAGCGCCAAGAAGATGCGTGTGACAGCAGCAGTAGGGAAATGTGACAGATCGGCAAAGAAGACTGGCAGCGCAGAACAAGATGCAACAGCAGCCGCATGTAGCATGGCAGCGGGCCAGAGTGGGCCGGGGGCGAGCACCGAGAAGCAAGCACGCAGCAGACAATGAGGCAGCGTTGCGAGCGGCACGCGGATTAGATGCGCTGGCAGCGCGGCGCGGCGCAAGTGCGAGCTGGGACACGGAGCAAGTTTTGGATCTGGATCTTGGAAAAGAAATCTGGGCCGGCCGGTACTACCGGCCCACCCGGGCGGTACTATTCTCCCGAAGCGGTACTACGCTGCCCGGTGACGCTCTGTGACCCCGAGTACCGGGAAAAGGTATCTAGCCAGCAGAAGAAAGCGGCCGTTTGGGCGGGCGGTAGTACTGTTCGTCGGGCGGTACTACCGCCCGTAAAATGAACAAACATGTAAATATTCAAACGGCAATAACTTTTGACTGGAAGCTCTGATTGACCCGATTCAAATTGTGTTGGATAGAGGACGACAAGGGCTTCCCAATAAAAGGTGAAAATATTTATTATCACCAAGTGAGAAAGTATCAAGTAGAATAATATGATATACCTCACTTGGTGAGAAGCCGAAAAGCCGCATAAATCAAAATCGCAACAAGATATATATGGGAGATCCAATTTTGATGAACAAGAGCTTGTTATGGAGATTACCACAAGATCTATATCCTCACATGGATAAGACCAAATAAAAACCAAAAACTATGATGCAAGTATGCAAAGGTTTGAGCTCTCTCCGAACGATGTGACCGAATTACTCATACGAGAGCCCCTCTTGATAGTACGGTTATCTATCCTAAACGCGGTCTCCTATACAAAACAAGAGACCGGCAAAAGGGAAAACCTATCAAGATTATACCTTTGCCTTGAGAATTCCACTTGAGCTCGATGTAGACGATCTTGCCCTTCTCAAGATGGAACGTCTTTCTTAATTCCTCGTCATCGACCTCGCATATTGAGCTTGCCCAACATATCTTCTTTGCATTTAATTGACCTTGAAGCCAACACATGCTCCAAGTGATGCCCATGGACAAATCCTACAAGTATAACTTTATACACATATTAGTCCATAAAGATTGTCATTAATTACCAAAACCACACATGGGGGCCCAACATGTTCTTTCAATCTCCCCCATTTTGGTAATTGATGACAATCCCTTTAAGAGGGTTTATATAAGGAATATTAATGAATAAAACGGTAATACCAATATCAAATGCTACAAGAGTATGTGATATTGGTACCACCACCATATATAGAGCAAACTCCCCCACAATCTATGCAGGTGTGATGAACTTGAATTTCATTGCATATATTGCCAATCATTATCATTGGTGGAGTTTCCTCTATATATATACCACATGCAAAGCAACAACAAAGATGCAAGAGCATGAGAGCCAAATGCACAAGAACAAACTCAGTGCATAAACCAACTTCCCTTAAACCCTCTAAAACTTCTCCCCCATTGGCATTGATTGCCGAAATGGGTGACAAGTTCTAGAAGGCAAATATAGTAATAATTCCTCCACAGGTGTGACTTCGCACATATCCAATGATGAATACTAGGGAGGGAGTAAAACTATATCGAGGATCCGAAGATTGCTAAATGAATAAAATAAAACGACGCATCACAAATGATGCAAGCAATCACAAGATCCGACAAACCAATTTGAAAACAACAAATGAGTCCAAATGGAAACAACGAGATGTTATGATATGAGCAAAATAGTGTTTTAAATAACAAATAGTGAAGCTCCCCAAGATTTGTGCACAATTCAAAATAAATGCATTGGAATACATAATGCACAAATATGGAATCCTTGACCCCCCATGCATTTAAAACACAACAAATGAGAAATCAAATAAATGCTTAAATAAAATAGAGAAGTTCCCCAAGATTTGTGCACACTTTAGAATCGTTGTATTTCAATACAAAAATGCACAAATATGGAATCCTCACTTCTCCATTAATATTTAAGGCACAATAAATGAGAAATAAGACAAATGAGCATTATTAAATAAATTAGATGAGCTCCCCAAAGATAATGCACCAATTGTGATAATTAGATTTGGGAACAAGGTGCATAATCATGGAATCCTCACTCATCCAAGTTCATTTAATAATACAAGGCATGAGAGAACAAATATGAGTGCCCAAAGATGCAACCAAGAGGAACAAGCACTCATAGGTAATTAAATTTGGAAGCCACCGAAGAATCAAAAGAAATAGAAAGGTGGTCTCCAAAGATTAAAAAATCGACTAAAATTATCTCCTCATATGTGTATGTCTCTAATTGGAAAACATCACAAAGACATATGCCAAAGAAGAAATATGCACACATAAAGAAGATTATACAAGAAAGCACATGAAAGGCAAAAAAAATGAAGTCATAACATATATCAATAATATTTTTGCTTTAAAGCATGGCCAAAGGCTCACATATATCTTATTGTACATTAATGAGCTTCAAACATCGACACACTACATATATTACAACTATCATCAAGGGAAAATGAGAAAGTTGGAATATATGGAGAAAGGCAACAAGTATCATAAGATAAAATAGACTAGCAAAAATCTCACTATTGCATATGAGAGAAGTTGATGAAATGATAGGCAATAAAATTGCTAGATTGACATATTTGGGATTGGAGGATCATATGCATAATTTTGTATAGTCCCAACTATATGTACTCATCTCAACTTATACACATTTACAATAGAGAGTTCTATTAAAACCATGGCTAGAACTACAACAATTACAAATACATGAATTCATGCTAGAAGGCAACCGACTAACGGTTGGAATCAAGATATATGAGCATGAGAAAGAGATACTTGTTACCGATATATAATTGGTAGGATGTAGAGTATATGAATTCGTTGATCATCCTAGCTTGACTCAACTTTTCATGTATGCACCACTTCTTCAAAATTGAAAGACAAGCATCCAATATATCTCCAATGTACCTAAAACACAATTAAGTACAAAATGGTCCCCAAACTTATTGGATCCAAAGTAGTTAGAGAAACTACAATACATAGGAGAGACTCCACATAATTATGTGCACATTGATATGAAATTGAATTTCATGCACAACTTAGCCGATGGGAATTGGTGGAGTTTCCCCTATATATTGGATCAAACAAAGCAAGCATGCCATAATATAATCATATAGTAAATATGCATGCATCAAGCTTTCAAGAACCAAAAAGGAGATACAATTTGAACAAAACACGAAGTAAATCGAGATTGCACACACAAGAGTGTGACATGACAAACGATGTCCAAATTGTATCAAAGAACCAATTCAACACATGAAAGATCACAAGTTCAACAAATGAACTAGGCTAAGACCAAAAGGAGCAAAAGATAGATAGAAATAAAAATGCTCAAGGATTTATCTCATTCTAAAATGGTCAAATCATGAAACAAGGAATGAGACAAAACCAACTCCCAAAAAGAGAAAGGTTCCAACAAGAAACCAAACTCCCCAAACTTCTCATGATGGCACAAAATACCAAAACGAAAAGATTGAGGTTCCAAGCACATAAAACCCGATATGGATCAAACAAATAAGCATAAATATGAATGTTCTAAATAATATAGGAGAGCTCCCCCATGGATAGTGCATTGTGTAGGATTTTCCTTAAAATAAAAAATGCACACAAATGGGATCATCACTACTACCTACATTAACTAAAACACAAGAGGATATCAATAAAATAAGAAGATCCAAAAGAAGCAAGGAAGGCTTGGGAGACAACATAAAACATTTTCTTGGCCAAAGATAGGATAAAATTAAACAAAGGACAAAGTGAATATGATCAATAAATTCTACCATAAATTGAGTACTCATTTTCCAAGGACAAGAAATATTGGGAATAATTTTCCCTAGGTAGTTCATACGGATATCCAAGATCATACACACACAACAAGAAGCATATAACTAAATATAAGAATTGAGCATGATACTTCAAACAAGATTCTTGGTAGCTTCCAATAGTCACACAATCACTAGTTATTAGATTAACTTGAAGCAAATGGTTTCCATGCGAATATCTTTATCTAAATATGAGGAAACACATACCAAGAACCACTCTCTAATACAAGATCCAAAATAAGATCAATAAAGCCATTCAAGCAAATTGGAAATTGTATGAGAAAATGTGTCACATAGGTGCTAGATAATTATCAATAACAATTCTGAGTGACACAACCTCGAATGTCCACATTTTTTAGGATTAGTAATATGCACTAAGCATATGACTCCCCCATAATGTGATACTACCATAAAACCAACACGAGGCAAAAAGGATACAGATAGAGATAATTAATGGACATTATAGAACTTAAATTTCTCATGAGAATTGTACCACATAGAGACTAGACAATAATCCAATATAAATACTAGGTGGTATTCCTCATGTACACACAATTTTAGGATTGTGGAATGCCCAAGTATAACACTCCCCCAAAATGGGATAGTCCATTAATCTCTCACAAGAGCCAAATAAGATATCAAATATAATCAATTAAGGCTCTAATACAAGAAACACACATACATGGTGTGCCACCTAATCATATACAAATATACTTGATATCTCAAGATAATTAAGTGTAAAGCACAACATGTACAAAAGCATGGAAGATACAAAACCAACACATGCACAAGGGCGAGTAACTTTCAATGTAATGAGTTAAGCATATGTTACCGCAAGGAGGAACATTGGAAATATAATATAATCATGATAATACAAATGGCTTGGCTTGACAATAATAATTGACAAAGATCCCTCAATTCTTTATAATGTAGCCAAGACTCCAATGCCCTCCAAATAACACCTATTGATCAAGTTTTGGCTTGTTGGTCCCCAATCAAGTTGGGTCCTAAGAGGTTAGTCACAATAGGCTTGGCAACCCAAATGGTTCTTTTCTTGAAACCACATTGAGCACCAACAAATTTGGCAAACACATTGCCAACCTCATCCTTACAAAGAGAATACGCATCATCAATTATGATAGGGTTGGATGAGGAGATACCGATAGTGCATGAGGAAGAAATATGCCCTTTCTTACGGCATATGTAGCAAGTTCTACTCTTGCCATCTTTCTTCTTAGGTGAAGCCACAACTCGAGGAAGAGCTCGAATAGTCCTCTTAGGAAGAGGCCCATTAATGACTTGAGGTGGAGCTTGAGGCTGCTTCCCTTGTTGCTTCACACTAAGAGGCTTTTTCTTCAATGGGCAAGATCTAACATGGCGCCCTTCTTCCTTGCACTTGAAGCAAACAATGTTGACCGGATTCTTGACTTTATCTTGGCCATTCTTCTTGTTGTCCTTGTGCTTCAACTTGATAGTGGACTTGTTCTTGACACTGGAGTTGAATCCAAGCCCACTCTTGTCATTGGGGGATTTTTGCACACTCAAGATTTTGTTGAGTGTGACCTTCCCTTGATGACCCTTTTTCAAGTCATTTCTCAAAAAAGTGACTTGAGCCTTGAGCTCTTTGATTTCCTCTACATGGTTAGTTTCAACACAAGTACTAGAGGAAGTAGATGCTACATCGTTAGAGCAACAAGGCATGGAATGTAATTCATCACGAAATATAGCATGGTTGTGAGAGGATGAATTACAAGGACTAGCACATGGCAATATAACATTTGAAGTAGATATAGTGCTAATGTCCACATGAGGCCCACTAGATGTTACCTTTGACATGATGTCCTCATGAGCTACCTTTAGCCTACCATGGGAGACTAGAAGATTCTCATGCGAGCTCGAGAGCTTAACATGACTTTCTTCTAATTTCCCATAGTTTCTAGTTAGCAACGCAAGTTGAGGCTTTAGCTCAACATTCTCCTTCAAAGTAGATGCTTCACAAGAAATAGAGTTAGTAGCACAAGCATCATCACTATTTGCAAGAGGTGAGGGCAACTTGGCAAGCTCTTTTGAATATGAGGCTTTAAGTTGATCATGTGACTCGGTGAGTTTGATGAGCTCACCCTTTATGACCCTAGAGCCATTTTTGAGGTGCTCAAAATCCTCAAGGAGTTTAGCCTAAGCAACTTGAGTCTCATCATTTTTATGTTTGAGATCACTTGCCACCTCAAGATCTCTATCGTGAGATTCCTTTACTCTAGATATCTCTAAAGCAAAGGTCTCCTCAAGAGATTCCTTGGTAGTTTGTTCCTCTTCAAGAGATTTATGTAGGTTTGCAATTATATTAGCATACTCACGCTCAAGACTACACATTTTATCAACGTTGTTATCATGCACCTCAATTTGTGTTTCTAACTTATCAATATGTTCTTTGCTCTTAATAGCAAAGTCCAAGACTTCAACAAAGTTAGAGCAAGCAATATCCTTTTTAACAAGGACACGATAAACAATCTCACCCTTCTCATATAAATCATCAATATAAAGCTGTTCTTCCACATTATCCACATCCTCCTCATCACAAGAGGTAATGGGTTCCAAAGTAGGAGTTACCTTAGAATCCCTAGCCATAAGGCATAGGTGGGTACCGGAAGAAGTTGAAGATGAGATTGCATTTGTGGCTTCATTCAAAACCATGTCTTGGCCCATAGAATCTTCGGTTTCCTCTACATGGTTATCAACACAAGCACTAAAGGAAATGGAAGCATTTTTATCATGGCAACAAGACAACACAAGCATATCATCATGAGATTTATTCAAGTCATTTCTACATGATATGCAAAGACTATTAACACAAGCATGTTAGGAGTTTGTAGTGCTAGAAGTGTTAAAGTCCAAAGATAGATCATTGCAACTAGATAGAGATGAGGGATTACAAATAGTAAGCACACTATCCAAATTGCAATTTCTATCACCACTCACCATATCATTACCTTGTGAAAAGTCACATGTTGGTGAAGTGGTAGAGGATGAGAACTCATCTCGACCGGAAGTGGAAGCAACACAATCATCCTCAATAATGTTAGACACAACATATTTATCTTGAAGTTTTGTCCATAACTCATGAGCGCTCCAAAAAGGAATGATTGAAGATGTAACTACATAGATCAAAGCATTAACAAGCACATTAGAAGCTTGAGCATCGAGATATAAGTTTTTCTCATCCTCACTAGATAGATTTTTGAAATCCATTGGAGGAGAAAAACCTATATCTACAATACGCTCCAAATTTGGGTCCATGTCCCGAAAATGAATGAGCATGCGATTTTTCCATATATCATAATTTGTGCCATCGAATATGAACATGTCATTGTGCACTAATCCTCTAGCCGACATCTTTAGTCTCAAGGCAGTGAAGCCTAAAATGAGAGACCGGGCTCTGATACCAATTGAAAGGATACGGATGTCGCCTAGGGGGGGGGGGTGAATAGGCGATTAAAACTTTTCCTAGAGTGGCTCAACAAAGGCGGAATAAAACTAGTGTTTACTTTGTTAAGCACAACCTAGAAACAACTAAGGTTCACCTATGTGCACCAACAACTTATGCTAAGCAATACAAGCAACAATGTGATAGCAAGATATAGATTACTTCAAGCACGAAGGCTATCACAATGTAAAGTGCATAAGTAACGAGCTCGGGTATAGAGATAACCGAGGCACGCGGGGACACCGATATTTTACCGAGTTCCTCCCAACATGGAGTACGTCTCGTTTGGAGAGGGGGTGGTATAAAACCACCAACGCCACAAAAGGCCTCCCTTATTCTCCGGTGAATCTCACGCCAATGGGATCGATCCACAAAACCACGATACCTGCTCTAGCTCTACGCCGCTGCCTCCATCTCCTGTCGCGCCGCCGCCCGCAGCTCTAGCGCTCGGCTTCCCAGTCGCCCGCAGCGTCGCCTCCCTCTTTCGCCGACTTCGCCTCCCCGATCTCCAACGCCAAGCGGAAGAGGTGGGGCGGCGAGGCTGAGGTGAGGCGGCGAGGACGAGGACAAAGTGGACATGAGGGAGGAGGCGATGGAGCAGCTGTGCGGGATGGTGCGATATAGCGTCGGGAATCACCTCTACGCATCCCCCATCTTCCTTGCCAACAAGGAAGCCGTGGACACGGGCGACCCCGCGGACCTCTACATGCTCCCGCAGGCCTCTTCCTCGGCCGCCACTACCGCCGTGTGTTCAACAACTCCCGCTTCATCCGTGACCTCTAGTTTAGGTTCCTCGCTGCCAAGTGCCCCGTGAGCTCTACTCCCCTACGCCCTTTTCCTGTCCCGCATTTCGTCGAACGAGTTGAGTGCGTCCAGATTAAGTCCAACTTCCCTTCCCATGTGAAAGGATACGGATGTCGCCTAGAGGGGTGGTTAATAGGCGATTAAAACTTTTCCTAGAGTGACTCAACAAAGGCGGAATAAAACTAGTGTTTACTTTGTTAAGCACAACCTAGAAACAACTAAGGTTCACCTATGTGCACCAACAACTTATGCTAAGCAATACAAGCAACAATGTGATAGCAAGATATAGATTACTTCCAACATGGACACCGATATAAGTAAAGAGCTCGGGTATAGAGATATTCGAGGCACGCGGGGACACCGATATTTTACCGAGTTCCTCCCAACATGGAGTACGTCTCGTTTGGAGAGGGGGTGGTATCAAACCACCAACGCCACAAAAGGCCTCCCTTATTCTCCGGTGAATCTCACCCCAATGGGATCGATCCATGCTTCCACTATCGGTGCACTTGTCGGTGGCAAGCGGAACCTCTCACAAGATTGGGGCGCAACTCCACAACTTAAATGGAGGCTCCCAACAAGTGCCACAAAGGCCTCAACAAATGGCACCAAGGCCACAAAACCGTATAGGGTTCCAAGAACCCAAGAGGGACAAGCTCCAATGAGCAATTCAAACCAAATCCTCCGAGGAGAACTCAAACCGATGCACCAAATGCAAATGGCAAGAACACCACAAAGATGCCCAAATCCCTCACTCTCAAGTTCCAACAAAGCTACTAAAGCTATTGGGGGAACAAGAGAGGAGGAATCAAAGAGAGACACAAAATCCCCCAAAATCTAGATCCCCAAAGATACACTCACAAAGAGATGTTTTGGTTTGGTCAAAACGTAGATCTAGATCTCCTCCAACTACCCCTCAAATATATGCAAGAATCAATGGAGGGGTGAGAAGAAATCAAGCTCAAAGGGTAAGGCAAATGGGGGCAAAGCTTAGACAAAAGGAGGAGGAAGAAGCAACTCTAAACAATAATGGACAAAGTCTATTTAAAGGGTCGGGCTAAATCTGCCCGTTGAGGCTATTTTCCTGAGCATTAAGATTACTACCGAAATTTCAGTAGTAGCATGCCAGAAAAAGCATATGAAGTAGCTCATTGCAAGCGCATGTGAGCGGGGCTAGGATGCTTGGCGACAAGGGCTCCAGTAGGCCAGCGATCTTGACGTCATGCGATGGTAGCAAGCCTTAGCGAAGGCATGTGGCAAGTACAGCATAGACAAAGATACAGCCGGGCCATCGAGTGGGGCAGGGAGGCCGAGCACCGAGGCGGCAGCAGACAGGCAATGGGCCAAGCGAGCTGTGCACGGATCGAGCGCTTCAGGCAATGCAGAAGCGGCGGCAAGTGTTGGGCCACGAGCAAGTTTTGATCGATCTTGGAAAAGAAATATCTGGGTACTTTCAAAAGCATACTAAGCCGGTAGTACCGGAAAAGGTACCTAGTGAGAGAAGAAAATGGGCGTTTTAGGCCCAAAGCGGTAGTCTTGCCCGTCCGGCGGTACTACCGCCCGTAAAATGTAGACAAACATGCAAATATTCGAACAGCAATAACATTTGACTGGAAGCTCCGATTGACCCAATTCAAATTGCGTTGGATAGAGGACGACAAGGGCTTCCCAATAAAACGTGAAAATATTGATTATCACCAAGTGAGAAAGTATCAAGTAGAATAATGTGATATACCTCACTTGGTGAGAAACCGAAAAGCCGCATAAATCAAAATCGCAACAAGATATATATGAGAGATCCGATTTTGATGAACAAGAGCTTGTTATGCAGATTACCACAAGATCTATATCCTCACATGGATAAGACCAAATAACAAGCAAAAACAATGATGCAAGTATGCAAAGGTTTGAGCTCTCTCCGAACAATGTGACTGAATTACTCATACGAGAGCCCCTCTTGATAGTACGGTTATCTATTCTAAACCCGGTCTCCTATACACAACAAGAGACCGGCAAAAGGGAAAACCTATCAAGATTATACCTTTGCCTTGAGCATTCCACTTGAGCTCGATGTAGACGATCTTGCCCTTCTCAAGATGGAACGTCTTTCTTAATTCCTCCTCATCGACCTCGCATATTGAGCTTGCCCAACATATCTTCTTTGCATTTCATCGACCTTGAAGCCAACAGATGCTCCAAGCGATGCCCATGGACAAATCCTACAAGTATAACTTAATGCACACATTAGTCCATAAAGATTGTCATTAATTACCAAAACCACACATGGGGGCCCAACATGTTCTTTCACCATGTTTGCGCCGACAGGAATTGCCACGCGCTAGGGCTTCCTAGCAATCGGTTGTTTGGCCTGAAATTCTATCGGGCGCACTTAGGTATCTTTGGCCTAAAAATCCGGTGGACATTTGGAAGCATTCAGATGGAGGTGTTTGAGTTAGTTTTAGCATTTTGTTACATAGTACTCTTGTAGTGGCTACGCCTGATGCTTTTGGTTTTGGCCTATATCAACTTCTATGCTTGTGCTCGAAATAACTCGTTTGATTTGATATTTTGATTATAACAGATTTCATGCTTTGTGCTGTTGTTCCTAGAAGAGAATTGAATTGATGTTGTTTGTGTCAATCTGTCAGCATAACTGTTTTATGTGTTTTGGGCTCCTGACTTGATATGTCTCCCTTTAACTTAGAACAGAAGTTGAATTCCCTATGGAGAAAGGATCAAAAGCCTCCATATAACCAGTCGCTTATCTGATCTTATATTTTCCTAATTCCGGAACTATGAACATACACATAGGCTTTATGATATAGTATAACATCGTATAATTTATAATTTGAGTGCATAATGGAGTTGGCTGAGATATGTTGTGGCTATTGTGTTGTCGCCCTGTGTGGTGAAGTTCAACATCGGCAACATGCACTATCTTTTGTGAATTAAGATAGAGTTTAAGTTAAGTTTTGTTATCTTGCAGTCACTACAGTGTTAGGGCTCGAAGAAGGAAAGGATTGTGTGTTTGTTGGAATTTTATTCAAGAACATGAAACTGAAACCTTCTATCCTTGATGAATACTCCAAGGAGGTAATCTTTTGTGAATTCAAGAACCCATTTCCTTAATTTTTGTTAGTGTGACTCCTATGGTATCTCTTGTAGATCTTGATGTAATCCATTTCCTGTGCAGCTTGTGGCGTCATTACCTATAGATATTATGCCAGGGCGTATTGATCCAGCAAATTTTTCTTTGCCTGAGCAAGTGGGCTCTTGATGCAATTTATTTGTATATTAACCAAATGATTGTATTTTATATCTTATATGCATGTATGACTAACTCATATATTACTTTATTGCAGCCTTTGCATAGATGCCTTTTCGCTAGAGTATCTACCTATAATATGTTATCATCATGTCTGAATCCACACCAATTTAAACTTGACAATGCGAAGTGAATGGCATTGCTTCTTTATCTTTCTATGAATGAAAACAACTTGGAATTAACTTATGGGGTTTGTGACGATGTTTATGCACATCACATGCTCGACGAGGACAGGTAAGCCCGAAGTTCTATTGTTTGAGTTCATCCAGTAGACTGATGTGATTTCTGTAGTTCATAGTATTGTAGTTCCAAATTGACTGAGTTCAGTTCTGTAACTTGTATTGAATAGTTCAGTTCAGGTTGTTCTGAGTGGAGGACGTTTTACTGAACAAGAACCCGATGAAGCTAACACATAAATGCTTATATTACTTGTATATCACTTCATATATTGTTTCAGTGTAAGCAAGCTTGATCACAACTGGAGTATTTTACCTTCTTTAGGTACAATACCGGGAGTACTGCATCTCAATTGTCTCCCTCGATGTCCTTTAATCTGTAGAATATTGCCGTGAACTGATGCAACGACTTTCAGAGGTACAAATTAATGGCTCTGAACTGATGTGTTAAATCTATGGTTGTAGCCTAGCTGCCAAGGTGACTCCTGGTTCCAGTTCCCCTAGTTGTGCGATCTGGGGATGTGATAATTACAGTATGTATTTGGCACCTTTCATTTCATGCTTAATTTATGTTTAGTACTGCTCTTCTTCTTCCGTGTGTAAGTAAGTCGAAGCGTTATTTCCATATCATGTTATTTCCTTTTATTTTTAGTTGTTGTACATGTCCATATCATGTTAGGTATAACAGGCTCTTTCTTCACAAGGGCTGTTAAATTAAGTTTGTCACGAGGTTACCTAGGCGAACCTTCTCTTGTTTCTGAAAGGTTAGGATCATCTGCCATTGTAAGATCTTCTAATTACTAACTATTGAAGCAACAAAGCTTTTGTGAACGTACTAGCAGTCGGCTTTATACAGAAAGGTCCTGGCATCAACTTTGGTATATGTTAATCATTATATCCTTAGTTGGAGCGTATTCTCTCGCTGTGACATCTACATATTTATGAATTATGCATAATGTTGGTTCAGAGATGATGTTTTATGGCTTGTCTTTCTAGTCCATACATGCTAGGATAGTTCCTGATTTAATATGCAATGCTTCTGTTGCAGGATTTTTGAGGATGGAAAACTGTCAGTTAATGTTTATTCAAGATGGATACAAGTTGATCATAGTTTCTGCCATAAGTTAATTTTATTCTTTAGTTCCCACTAGTGCAGAGCCTCCCCTTTAACTCCGGTTGGGAGGGCCTCTATCAATGTTCCCAACAACCGTTGAGGGGTGTTAGAGGGGCCCTTTAACACCGGTTCTTATACGAACCGGTCTTAAAGGGTGGCGCCGTGGGGCTGCCATGACCCCATTTTAACACCGGTTCGTGTCTGGGAACCGGTGTTAAAATTTCTCTGGCGAAGATTTAAACCGTTTTCTGCGTGGCAGAAAACGGCGGGCAACTTCTCGCCACTACTTCTGCCCGTTAGGCGTATTTGCGGGAGGGCGAGGGATTGATCGGGAGCGGTATACTTATAAATCGTCATCGGTATACGAGTACATGAATAATTAAGCAACTATTATTATACACAAACATCGTCATCGGCATACATACATCATCGGCACATATATCGTCATCGTTCATTTTGGTGGATATCTAAAGAGATCTCCGCCAGCGTGACGACCTCATCAAGTATGAACCCCGCCAATTCCTCTTGAATGGCTCGTATGCGTTCAAATGGTAGGAGTTGGTCCCGCATCCGTTCGATCTGAATATATATGAATAATGGGCCGTCAATATATATATATATATATATATATATATATATATATATATATATATATATATATATATATATATATATAAGAATAAAACTCAACACAATTGATGGTAATAAAATAATGTTGTGGACTTTGTTTACTTACTCTAAGTTGTTCTAGTGCGGCTTGGCCTGTCGCACATATCGTGTTGCGAATAAATTCGCAAACATAGTACCCACATAAGTTATTGCCGTGTCCCGATGCGCCGCTACGAGAATAGAGAGTTCAATCAAAATAATAATCAATAAAGCATGATATAATGGAATTGGAAGCTAGCTAGTATTACTTACATTTTGGTCTACAAATTTTAGTTCTTCCGACCATTCACCCACTGCCCTGCCGTGAACATTTTCCAAACCGTCCGACAAAGAAAATGGATAAAGGAGTAATTAATTACTTATTGTCACGAAAGTTGCCGATCTAGTGCGATAATATGATTGAAATTACCTTTGGAGCATCTCTCTAAAGTCTGCCCATAGCTCTTTTTCTTTTTAACGAGTCCATGACAAGGACTTTTCCGAGTCGGGTTGAATGACTAGCAGAATAAAGTGGAACCTCATACGCATAACTCATCATCGCTACATTTAACATCGAGTAAGCGAAGCAGAATGTGTACAAGAGAGAGGGTAACAAGACTCACGAGAAGTTGTAAGGCAATAGTATTTCCTTTTGGTTTGTTGTCTCAGTAAAGACTTTAGCAAGTAATCTTCTGTTTGCCCGGGTTTGTCTCTTACCACTTCTTCATGAACTCTATTTGGGTCAACGAATCCAATGTCAAAAGGGCCTCCTTTCATACATTCCATAACCTTTTTCCTGCATAATAGTATATACATATATGGTGAGCATATATATATACATGCAATTAATGAAGTGAATGAGATGAGATAAAAATTACGAAATAATACTTACACACAATAAAGGCGATGGCATTTGTCGAGTTCCTTCCGATTGAATAGAAAATGCAAGTCTTGAATGTTGAAGTCGATCGTCGTCTCCGCACAAGAAAATCTGATCTCTTATATGCGCCGTGATCCATTCTTCTTTTCGTCTTGCAGAAATGAAGGTACCACTTGTGCAATTTTCGCATCTTTGTTGGTAGATTCTTGAGCTCCTCTTTCTTGACAAGATTCTTCCCATACTTCCATGGTCTGTATGGGGTTGACATCGATTTGGGCAAGTTGTCTCCCATGACGTTCAAGTATGCAATGTAAGTCATCCCCATCTCATTGGCCTTTCTTTGTAGCTCTGCCTCGTAATCATCTACGGAGGAGCGTCCCGTTGTCAAACATTTGGAGCGGGCATGATTGGTTTTCCTGCTCTCGAGCATGGGAACTGTTTCTGGGTGCCTCACGACTACTTTCAGTCTCTACGGCGCCTTGCATCCGCCTTCAAAATGGCGCCAGAGTCCCACAAGTGGGGTTTCAGGTTTCAAAAGATTTTGTAAAACTTCTCCACCACCGCCGGATCTATTTTCTCCTTTGGCTTGGCCGCCTAGGTGCAAAGAATTTCTTGACCTGTTCTCCGAGATCCTATTGGTCTCCTCGTCCGCGATTCCACGGTAAACCGGCAATGGCTTGGCGGAAGGCTGCGACGTAGTTTTTGAACTCTTTGGCATACGGTTTCCTGGATTTCTTTGTGGTAGTGCACCGATGCTCCTCGTGGCGGTGCTCTTCCGCTTCTGTTGAGGAGATGGCTGAAGCACCGGAGATGGTCGACGGGTCGAGATGGCTGTCAGCAGAGATGGCCGACGGGCGGAGATGGCTGCAGGAGATGGTCGACGGGGGAGATGGCTGCCACAGAGATAGCTGACGGCTCGATCACGACGCTATGGAGACGGCGGGGGTGCGATGACCTCCAATTTGGAAGCACAATGTGTTCCTTCTTCCAAAGAATGGTTGTTTTCACCGCAAATTTGAGTTGAGTTTCCCTTCACCGTAGCATGGTCAAGCTGTGCTTCCTCATATTCCTTCACAACCTCATCCACCCCGACAATAGCATAGCCATCTGAATCGGTCGGCGGTGGTAAGTTCCACCAGCTGTGGAGGTAAGGCATAGCCGACACCACCTTAATGGATAAGCCCATTAATCTCACATGCAGCTCAGCGTGTTCGCTCTCCGTGATCTCATCAACGGTATCGAGACCCGTCATTTCAAGCGTGCTGCACGTTCTCCATGGAAGCCACGCTTCCGCGCAGAGTCTGGCCGCGGCAGCTTCCAATGCAGGCTCTTCATGACGAGATGGGCCGGTAGCTTGATGGCTCTGTTGCATTCACTTGCGTCGCAGCTACCGCAAGTGCATGTTCTATCTGTGTCATCCGCTCAGATGCTCTTTTTCTTTTCTCGCGCCATTCGTAAGAGTCGCTCCAATGCAAACCCATCCTTCCACGCCATACCCCCCTGTGCCTCGTGCATGTCCAGGGTGTTCTTTTTACCGATGGCGTGTGAGCTGGTCATTCTCTCTGTCGGGATGGAAGGTCTGGCGGATGTTTCCTCGATGCCGTGATGAGTTCAATGACGGGTTTGGCAAGGATGGTTGGGAAGATACACAATCCTGTTTCGGGTCCAACCTTGCCCGATTCAAGAGAACCAAGTCTTTGCACGTAGGTCCCACCCATCCGTCTGGGGTGTGATCCTCTCTCGCAGAGGCCCTCTCACTTCCTCCCACTTAGGCCTCCGAGATATGTAGCCACCGACCGTCCTCTGGTGATATTCCTTCTTCAGGGCATTAAGCGATTGGTTTCGACCTCTTTTTAGCTATAGCACTTTTTATATGTCTCAAATTCGGGCCGTGAGGTCTTATCTTCGCATAATATCGTCTTCAAATCTGAGTCTCGCCAGATTTGACAAATTTGTTCAATTTTGTCTTCCGCCTTGGAAAGCCTCACCATCTTCTTTAGAGTCCACTCTTTGACCTTTTCTTTATAACTGGTTGTTTTCATCCTCCTCTGGCGGAAGGGTGAAATTTACCAACAACGAATTCCAAAGCGTTTTTGGATCATCATCGACAAAGTTACCGCCCTTCTTTGGCTTATTCCAATTTTCAATTATGATTGGATTTGGTCCCTAACAAGAACTCCTGACGTACAAATTTGTCTCCGGCCTTCTTGGGATCCATCGCCTGCCATCAACACGGATCGCCGATCGTGAACTTTGCACGATCTTTCAACCGCCGCTCGCTACCGCTTGCTCTTTTTCATAGAAGAAGATGGTTGGCTGGTCGATCCAGAGGGCTAAAATAAGAAAGAAGCGTTAATTAATACATGTAGAAGAAGATTGTTGGTGGAAGTCAACCGAGGCTTAATCAATGCATATACCTCGCCGGACTTTGTAACCATTAAATTACGTTCACCGAGTCTTCATCTTCTCCATGACTAGTACTTGAGCTCGTCAGTCATGTCCCTCCAAGTTCGAGATATTGTGAGGTGTCCTCATCAATAATGTTCTCCATTATTTCTTCTTCTTCAAGGTTTCTACTAAGTGGATCCATAGTTTCTAAAACAATAATATTATCTAGAGTAAGAGTGTAAACATTCAAGTGGACTTGGATTCATACACAAATATACATATTATTCATACCAAAATACACAAATAAATACACAAATGAGTCGAGGTCCAATTTGTATACAAGTTTTAATCTATGCATGTAGTACAATTTATCGAGCAAACAAGTTTTAATCAGATGAGTCAACAATCACACACGTGGCATACATGGCGCTCACCGATGGGGTGACTTTGGTCTCGTCGGCGGCGGTCGCGGACGGATTGATGCGGCGTCTCGTCGGGGCTAAGCTCGTTGGCGAAGCAAGCGGGCGGCGGCGTTGAGGCGTGTGCAACGAGCTCAAGCGGCGGCGAGACGCTCTGCACGAGGAAGAGAGAGATGGTCGGGGCTCCTCGAAATAGGCTTGCCCGCTATATTAATATAGCAATCACAAGATACAACGACAATGTTGGAGCAATAGAAAAGGAAGGTGAAATAAGTTATGGGTCCCAAATTGTCTAAAGGGTCCCACAAGATTTTACATATTTGATAAAAGTCCTGGTATTTTTGAAAAATTAAAACAGAATTTGAAATGAAAATATAAATAGAAAATACAAAGAGAAATAAAAACAGAATTGTCTAAAGGCAGGCCCCCTTCCCTTCCCGCCTATCCACTCCTCCCCTCCCCCCGAGACCTCTCTTCTCCTCATGACCAACCCCTAGCCACCTGTTAAGTTCCGCCGATCGCCGCACCTTCCTGCTCGTCCGAGAAGCGATCAAACCACCGTGCTCCCCCTCTACTCGTCAAAGGAATCAGCGTGAGCGCCTGCAATCGGCCGTCCGATCCGTTCTTCCTCGTCACCGACGCCGTTCGCCATCGCCATTACCTCCGTTCCCAAGCTCCCCCGTCCTTGTCGATGTCACTCACGCGTCAAGGGTGAGCTCACGGTCCTCTAGGACCTCTCCAATCCTCCCATCTCTCTCTGGTTCGAGCTCGCGCCGAGAGCCTCCCATTTCCGCCGTCGGCCGTCGTGCACACGGACGGAGCCCCACCGTGTTCTTGGATCCATGAGGTAGACCTTAGCATCTCGGCGTGGTTCCTGGGGTTTGTCCGGGTGGATGTTGATCTTGTCGTCCCGAAGATGTTGGCGGTTTATAGGTACGCGGACGCGACACCGATTGCGAGTATCTTGAGAATCTGGAGCCTCCCACCAAGTGGAAGTACACATGTCGGAGATCTTTGTAGAGTTACAAGTCGAGCATTCAAGACAGAAGGGGCACATGCTAGCGTGTTATGTACTCCAACATGTAGCAGCAGAAGAACCAACAGAGTGCATGTTGTCGATGGAGACCATGGCAACCTGATACTTGGATAGCAAAATGACATGACGAAGACTTCAGCTTGAACACGGATCCATCAGGGTCAAGGCCACGGTGTGGACGACTGTAGGGGTTCGTAGCATGGAAAACAAAAATTTTCTATCGCATACAAACAAACAAGCCAAGATCTATCTACTAGATTGTAGCAACGAGTCGATGGTATAACTTACCCTCGAAGATTCCAAAGCGTTTAACGAGAGCGGATTCTCGTGGGTGATGTAGTCGTACTCTTTCCGATCTCAAGATCGTGTAGACGATCCTTCCGCCATGTTCCGCAGTGCGCTCGCATGGTCACATCGTTCGTACTTTCGAAGACCTTCCTCTCCTTGTTCCAAAGAAAATGGAGGTTGTAGCACTCCTCGCGATTCCGCAAGACAACGGCGTGGTCTGGGAAGTAGAGGGAGATCCCGAGGCTTCGCTTAAGCGGTGCAGTATGGTGGAGCTTATGAGAGAGGCTATTAGTGGTCTAGTAATTAGACACACCAATTAGAAGGCTCTAAACCAATTAGAAGGCTCTAAACCGTTGGCTAAAGCAATTAGAAGCTCTTAACCAAAACGGCTCTAAACCGGAGATCTAGAGGTGAAACTTGTGTGTCTCTAGGAGGAGCCCTGCCCCTCCTTTTATGGGAGGGGTCTTGGCCAGTGAGGGAGGGAGTCCTCCCAACTCGGCCTAGGTGGCGCCGACTGGAGGAGTCCAACTCCTCCGGGTTGGTTCCAACTCCTCTTGCTTGTTTCCACCGTTTCTTGTTTTGCGCTTGACTTTCAAACGGACATTTGACTTTTCTGTTTAGGATTCAATTTAATCCTTTATTTGGGACAGAAGAACACTTAGTACATGATGCAATCATTCCAATATGTAATGACACATTCATGTACCCCTTCCCCTGAGTGCCGACAATCCGAACCTTCTAGAACATTCCCGATGAAAACACTAATCATTCCCGAACTCCAAAACGGACTTTCCTTATATGAATCTTATTCTCCGGACCATTCCGGATCACCTCGTGATATCCCGGATCCCATCCGAGACTCCGAACAAAATTCGGTCTTTCTCATAATACCATAACTACTCAAAACAATGTCGAATCCTTTAGTGTGTCTCCCTCGGTTCGTGAATTATGCGGACATGATCGAGACACTTCTCCGAACAATAACCAATAGAGGAATCTGGAAATTCATATGGCTCCCACATATTTCTACGATTACTTTTGCGATCGAATGAACCACTTACATACGATACCAATTTCCCTTTGTCTCACGATATGTTACTTATCCGAGGTTATGATCGCTTGGTATCTCCGCATACCTAGTTCAACCTCATCGATAAGTACTCTTTTCTCGCTCCGTGATATGTGATCCCTTGTGACCAAGTCACATGCTTGCAAGCTAATTGGATGACATTCCACCGAGAGGGCCCAGAGTATATCTATCCGTCATGTGGATGGACAAATCCCACTCTTGATCCATGTGTTTCAACCAATACTTTCCGAACACTTAATGCCACCTTTATAGCCACCCGCCACGGTGTGGTGTTTGATGTCATCAAAGCATCCATCCGTAAAGGTGATATGCATGATCTCATGGTCAAGGAATTAGGTTACTATGTATCGTAAAGCATATAGCAATTGAACTATTGAAATGACTTGATCTTTATGCTACGCTTATCTATAGGAGTATGTCCACCATATCATTCTCCTAACGATATGATCTTGTTGTTGATAACATCTCAATGTTCATGATAGAAACCACAATCATTAATCAACCAACAAGCTAGTGAAGTATAGAGGCTATACTAGGGACTTCAAATTAAGTTTACAAATCACACAAGTATTAATGTTTCCTTGTTAATACTATTATAGCATGAATGTAAACATTTATCATAAACACAAAGATATAATAATAACTACATTTATTATTGCCTCTAGGGCATATCTCCAACATCTCCCACTTGCACTAGAGTCATCTAATCTAGATTACATGGTAATATACCAACACCTATGGCGCTTTGGTGTTGGTCATGTTTTGCCCTTGGGAGAGGTTTAGTCAACGGATCCGCCACATTCGGATCAGTGTACTTTGCAAATCTTTATATCCCCATCCGGATATGTTCTCGAATAGCGTGAAAACGCAGCTTGATATGCTTGACTTCTTGTGTGACCTTGGTTCTGCGCATTGGCTATGGCGCCCATGTTATCACAAAGAGATAGACATTGGGTCCAGCGCACTTGGAACCACACCCAGCCTGTAATGAACTCTTTCATCCATATCGCTTGTGAAGCCTCCGGAAGCCATGTATTCCGATTCACAAGATCTTGCCACAACGCTTTGCTTTGCACTCCAAATTAATCACGCACCATTCAAAATAAATGATCCATTGTGATTTAGAATCATCCGGATCGGTGTTCCAACTAGCATCGGTGTAACCATTAACAACGAGCTGTTCATCACCTCCATAAGAAAGAACCATATCCTTAGTTCTTCTCAAGTACTTAAGGATGTTTTTGATCATTGTCCAATGATCCACTCGATCACTTTGATATCTGCTAGTTAAACTAACAAAGATATGCAATGTCGGGTCTAGTACATAGCATGGCATACATTAGAGATCCTATGGCTGAGGCATAGGAGTCTTACTCATCCTTTCTCTATCTTCCGCCGATGTCGGACTTTGAGTTTTACTCAAGGTCGATAGCAACATGGGCAAGAACCCTTTCTTGCTTTCGTCCATTCCAAACTTCTTTAGAACTTTGTCCAAATATGTACTGTGACAATGATATTTGGCGTTTGATCTATCTCTATAAATCTTTATGCCTAATATGTAAGCTGCTTCGCCAAGATCCTTCATTGAAAAACTATTATTCAAATATTCCTTGACACTATTAAGAAGGTCTACATCATTCCCAATCAACAATATGTCATCCACATATAGTATTAAGAATGCTATAGAGCTCCCACTCACTTCCTTGTAAATACAAGCTTCTCCATAAGTTTGTATAAAACCAAAACTTTTGATTACTTTATCAAAACGTTGATTCCAACTTCGGGATGCTTGCTTCAATCCATAGATGGACCGTTGAAGTTTGCATACCTTGTTAGCATCTTTAGGATCGACAAAACGTTTGGGTTGCATCATATACAACTCTTCATCAATGTCTCCATTGAGGAATGCTGTTTTGACATCCATCTGCCATATCTCATAATCATAATATGCAGCGATTGCTAACATAATCCTCACAGACTTTAGCTTTGCTACTGGCGAGAAAGTCTCGTCGTAGTCAACTCCTTGAGTTTGTCGAAACCCTTTTGCGACAAGTCGAGCTTTATAGACAGTAACATTACCATCAGCATCTGTTTTCTTCTTGAAAATCCATTTGTTCTCGACCTTTCGCCATCCGTAAGTACACCAAAGTCCATACTTGGTTTTCGTACATGGATCCAATCTCGGATTTCATGGCTTCTTGCCATTTATTGGAATCGGCTCATCATCGCTTCCTCATATGTCTCGGTCATCGGTGTTGTCCACCATCATGACATTCATAACGGAATCATACCAATCTGGAGTGGTACGAGTTCTCGTTGACCTCGAGGCTCAGAGCAACTTCAACCGAAGTTTCATGATCATCATCATTAGCTTCCTCTCTTATTGGTGCAGCACCACAGAACTTCTTCCGGCAAGCCGCGCTACTGCAATTTCGAGAGAAGGTTCGACAACCTCGTCGAGTTCTACTTTCCTTCCATCACTTCTTTCGAGAGAAATTCCTTCTCGAGAAAGGATCCATTCTTAACGAATGTTTTGCCTTCGGATCTATGATAGAAGGTATACCCAATAGTTTCCTTCGTATCCTATGAAGACGCATTTTTCCGCTTTGGGTTCAAGCTTGTCCTTTGTAACTTCTTTACATAGGCTTCTCATCCCCAAACTTTAAGGAACGACAATTTAGGTTTCTTCCCAAACCATAATTCATACGGTCGTTTCAACGGATTTAGACGGTGCCCTATTTAAAGTGAATGCGGCTGCTTCTAATGCATAACCCCAAAATGATAGCGTAACTGTAAGTGACATCATAGAACGAACCATATCTAAGAGAGTTCGATTACGACGTTCGACACACCATTTTGTGGTGTTCCCGGTGTCAATTGTGAAAGTATTCCGCACTTCTTTAAATGCTCGCCAAACTCAGAACTTAGATATTCACCTCCACGATCGTAACATAGAAATTTAATCTTCTTGTTACGTTGATTCTCTACCTCACTTTGAAACTCCTTAAACTTCTAAAGTTTCGGACTTATGTTTCATGAAATAGATATACCCATATCTACTCAAGTCATCTGTGAAGGTAAGAACATAACGATAACCATCACATGATGCTACACTCATTGGACCACACACATCGGTATGTATGATTTCCAATAAGTCCGTAGCTCGCTCCATCATACCGTAAAATGGAGTCTTAGTCATTTTTCCCATCGACATGCTTCGCATCTTTCAAGTGATTCAAAATCAAGTGATTCAAGAAGTCCATCGGAATGGAGTTTCTTCATACGCTTCACTCAATGTGACCAAGACGACAAACCACATATAGGTCGAATTATCGCTGATTTCAAACGCTTAGCCTCAATATTGTTGATATGTGTATTTCCACTATCGAGATTCAATAAGAATAGACCATCTATCAAAGGTGCATGTGCATAAAACATATTACTCATATAAATCGAACAACCATTATTCTCGACTTAAACAAGTAACCATCTCGCAATAAACAAGATCCCGATATAATGTTCATGCTCAACGCAGCACTAAATAACAATTATTTAAGTATAAAACTAATCCCGATGGTAGATGAAGAGGTAGCGTCGACCGCGATCACATCAACCTTTGATCCGCTTCCCACGCCGCATCGTCACCTCGCTCTTCGCTAGCTTCCGCTTATTCTGCAAAGACTGCTTTGAGTTACAAATATGAGCAACCGAACCAAGATTAAATACCCAGCACTACTATTTAGTACTAGTGAGATACACATCAATAACATGTATATCGATATACCTTTCTTCTTGATGTTGCCGTTCTTCGATCCGCCAAGTACTTTGGGCAATTCCGCCCAAAGGACCTTCTCCTTGCAAGAAAAGCACTCGCCTGTGCTTTGGTCCAGCTTTGGTTTTCACGTGGTAGCTTTCTTACCACCCTTCTTGAAGTGTCCTTTGCTTAGACTTGCCTTTCTTGAATTTGGTGGTCTTATTGACCAACAACACTTGGTGCTCTTTCTTGATCTCCACTTCGCAGATTTCAACATGGCAAAGAGTTCGCAACGTCTTGTTCATGTTCTCATGTTGTAGTTCATCACAAAGTTCTTGTAACTTGGTGGTAGTGATTGGAGGACACGGTAAATCCCCAAAGAATTAGGAATCACTATACCCAAACTTTGAAGTTTGTTTGCGTGCCAGACATCTTAAGCACATGCTCACCGACGAGCTGCCTTCTTCCATCTTGCGCTTAAAGAACTTTTCGAAGCCTCATAGCTTTCAATCGCCGCATGAGTCTCAAAATCAATTTGAGATCCTCGACAATATCATATGGGTCTCGACTCTTCAAACCTTTTCTCAAGCTCCGATTCTAAACCATACAAGATAGCACATGAACTATGGAGTACCGATTCTTCCGAGCGAGGTAAACATTCTTTACTTCATCGGGAGCATCACCGTGTGGGTCACCCAAATGCATCCAAAGACATAGGTCAAATTACCAAATTGGAGGACAATCCTCAAATTGCGGAACCAATCCGCCAAGTTGCTTCCATTGTTTTTCAACTTTTCTTTCTCTAGGAACGCATTAAAATTGATGATAGGCTGCCATTGATCTACAACATATTTGCAATAGTTTAGACTAAGTTTATGACAAATTGAGTTCAAATTAATTAATGAAATTAAACTAGGTGAACTCCCACTCAAAACAATATCCCTCACATTGTTTTAGTGATCACACGAACCAAATCCACCATATCAACACCGATCATCACGAGAGTTGACATAGTTTCAATGGCGAACAATCGACATGTTCATCACATCTACTATCTGATTCATGCTTTACCTTTCGGTGATCCGTGTTCCGCGACCATGTCCGTACATGCTATGCTCTTCAAGATTAAACCTTAGTTTCGCATGAGCAACCGCTTGCTCACGTTGTATACACTTGCGTAATCTAACACACCATCATCACGTGGTGCTTCAAACAACAAGCTTTAGCAATGGTGCTAACTAAGGGTGAACACTTTATGATTTGAAATTGATGTGCATGAGGATCATCTTATAATGCTACCGCTGCCTACTAAGCAATACAAGATGCATAAAGGATTAACATCACATGCAATTCAATATATATGTGATATGATATGGTTTTCTTCTTCGTGCCTCCGATCTCCATCTTCAAGCACGAACATGATCTCCATCATCACCGCATTGCATCAAGGTCAATGACGCTTCTCCATGGTTGTCGCCCACCGGCTTCAACTATTACAACTACTTTGAATAGACACGGGTCTTAACTTAAATTAAAGACAACCATATGGCTCTGCCGCTTGCCACTTACAATAAGGAACATTGCATACATCAAATATAATCACAATCATGGCCATATCACATCAGACACCCTCGCAAAACAAAGTTAGACGCCTCTACTTTCTTTGCATATTTTACGTGGTTTGGGGCTTTCAATAAGTGTCGTTCTAACTTACGAACAAGAACCACAACATTGATACTAGCATTGTTGATTACCCGTTGTAAATTGGATCTTAACTATGCTAGGAGAAACAGGCACCCGCAAAGCCACTTATGCAATACAAGTTGCATGTCAAGCGTGGAACAAGTCTCATGAACGATGTCATGTAAGGTTAGCCCGGGCCGCTTCATCCCAACATAACGCAAGATGCAAAGTACACAAAAAGCAATCTACAATATAAGCATCAACGCCCACAATGACCATTGTGTTCTACTCGTGCAACAGATCTACATATAGACCTGGCTCTGATACCACTGTAGGGGTTCGTAGCATGGAAAACAAAAATTTTCTATCGCATACAAACAAACAAGCCAAGATCTATCTACTAGATTGTAGCAACGAGTCGATGGTATAACTTACCCTCGAAGATTCCAAAGCGTTTAACGAGAGCGGATTCTCGGGTGATGTAGTCGATTTCTTCCGATCTCAAGATCGTAGACGATCCTTCCACACGCTCCGGCAGCTCCCGCAATGGTCACACGCTCGGGATTTTCGATGAAGACCTTCCTCTCCTTGTTCCAGCAGGCGGAGGTTGTAGCACTCTCTCGCGATTCCGCAGACAACGGCGTGGTACCTAAGTAGAGGGAGATCATGAGGCTTCGCCTTAAGCCAAGTAGTATGGTGGAGCTTATGAGAGAGGCTATTAGTGGTCTAGTAATTATACACACCAATTAGAAGGCTCTAAACCAATTAGAAGGCTCTAAACCGCTGGCTAAAGCAATTAGAAGCTCTAAACCAAAACGGCTCTAAACCGAGATCTAGAGGTGAAACTTGTGTGTCTCTAGGAGGAGCCCCGCCTCCTTTTATGGAGGGGGTCTTGGCCAGGGAGGGAGGAGTCCTCCCCAATCTCGGCCTAGGGTCGGCGCCCGAGGAGTCCAACCTCCTCCAGTTGGTTCCAACTCCTCTTGCTTGTTTCCACCGCTTGTTTTGGCGCTTGACTTTCAAACTGGACATTTGACTTTTCTGTTTTAGGATTCAATTTAATCCTTTATTTGGGACAGAAGAACACTTAGTACATGATGCAATCATTCCAATATGTAATGACACATTCATGTACCCCTTCCCCGGAGTGGGACAATCCGAACCTTCTAGAACATTCACGATGAAAACACCTAATCATTCCCGAACTCCAAACGGGACTTTCCTTATATGAATCTTATTCTCCCACCATTCCGGATCACCGTGATATCCCGGATCCCATCCGAGACCAACAACATTCGGTCTCTTTCTCATAATACCATAACTACTCAAAACAACGTCAATCCTTAAGTGTGTCTCCCTACGGTTCGTGAATTATGCGACATGATCGAGACACTTCTCCTAACAATAACCAATAGAGGAATCGGAAATTCATATGGCTCCCACATATTTCTACGATTACTTTGCGATCGAATGAACCACTTACATACGATACCAATTTCCCTTTGTCTCACGATATGTTACTTATCCGAGGTTATGATCGCTCGGTATCTCTGCATACCTAGTTCAACCTCACATCGATAAGTACTCTTTTCGCTCCCTGATATGTGATCCCTTGTGACCAAGTCACATGCTTGCAAGCTAATTGGATGACATTCCACCGAGAGGGCCCAGAGTATATCTATCCGTCATGTGGATGGACAAATCCCACTCTTGATCCATGTGTTTCAACCAATACTTTCCGAACACTTAATGCCACCTTTATAGCCACCCGCTTATGGTGTGGTGTTTGATGTCATCAAAGCATCCATCCCAAAGGTGATATGCATGATCTCATGGTCAAGGAATTAGGTTACTATGTATCGTAAAGCATATAGCAATTGAACTATTGAAATGACTTGATCTTTATGCTACGCTTATCTATAGGAGTATGTCCACCATATCATTCTCCTAACGATATGATCTTGTTGTTGATAACATCTCAATGTTCATGATAGGGAAACCACAATCATTAATCAACCAACAAGCTAGTGAAGTATAGAGGCTATACTAGGGACTTCAAATTAAGTTTACAAATCACACAAGTATTAATGTTTCCTTGTTAATACTATTATAGCATGAATGTAAACATTTATCATAAACACAAAGATATAATAATAACTACATTTATTATTGCCTCTAGGGCATATCTCCAACAACGACGAGCATCGAGAACACGCGGAGAGCCGAAGAAGAACGGGACCGCTGGGTCGAGGCCGTGCTCCACGGGCGGCCTGCCCAAGGTTACGTATGACGCACATCGGCTTTGAGGTGAGGGAGCCATGCAACGCTGCGGGAAGAGGCGGCGCACGGGTATGACGACGTACATGTGAGGCAAGCTATGCGGAGGGCCATGGCCAGCGGAGGTCGAGGAGGCCGTCGAGGAACGGTGGCGGCGGCGGCGGTGAGCTCGAACGGCGAGGCGCTGGGAAGGGGTAGATCGGCAGCGGGGTTCACGGCAGGGTCGCGACGGCTCGGAGGACTGCATATGCGAGGCCTGTGGCGACGGCAGGAGACGCTGCCTCGCTGGGCGAGGCGGAGCTTGGGCCGCTGGCAGTGTGGAGACATAGAGGAGGAGAAGGATCTGGGGGAAGAGAGGGTCGGGCGGCGGACCTCGAGCTCAAGCTGGCGAGACTTGGGTCGGGAGCCGAGACAGAGGACCTCGATCGATCTGGCTCGATGGGGAAGAAAGGAAGGGGAAGGAAGGTGAAATAACACCCCTTTAACACCGGTTCGTGGTGGAACCGATGTTAAAGAGGCGTTCCAAGATGCATTATTACCCTTTAACACCGTTCAGCCCAAGAACCGTGTTAAAGAATGGTCTTGGAAAGCGAAATATGCTCTTTAACACTGGTTCTCGAACCGTGTTAAAGGGGGCATTATTTCATGCATTAAAGGGCTTTTTTAATTCAAAAAATATGATATGAATTTAGAAAATTCATATCTTTTTCATTTCAACTCAGAAAAATATGAATAATATATCATAATTTTTAGAAAAATAATATCTATCCATTCATGTAAATCATTTTATATTTACTTTACATGAAATTTTTTAAAATAATTAAAACACTTATTTCATGCATTAAAGGGGCTTTTTTAATTCAAAAAATATGATATGAATTTAGAAAATTCATATCTTTTTCATTTCAACTCAGAAAAATATGAATAATATATCATAATTTTCAGAAAAATAATATCTATCCATTCATGTAAATCATTTTATATTTACTTTACATTAAATTTTTTAAAATAATTAAAACACTTATTTCATGCATTAAAGGGGCTTTTTTAATTCAAAAAATATGATATGAATTTAGAAAATTCATTTTTTTTTCATTTGAACTCAGAAAAATATGAATAATATATGCCTTGATTCTAGCCATAACATTGGTCATTTGACCCGAATGAGATAGGTCATTTTGAGACAGTTACATAAAGCCGAACTGGAACTGAAAATTAAGATACATAAAAGAACTGAAAATTAAGATACATAAAAGAACTGAAAATTAAGATACATGGATTAAGTAACAATCGGCCGAACTGAAAATTAAGATACATAAAAGAACTGAAAATTAAGATACATGGCCGGATTAAGTAACAATCGGCGAACTTGTTTGAATGTTGGAGTGATTCACCATGCTCCCGCCTACACCGTAATACTACGCCACGTTGTCGTACTTTCGCCACATCATTGTCGTCGTCGGGTCGCCGTAATTGAACCTCTGGAGAATACGCGTGGCTGGACTTGAGGGTAGCGTGGTGGACTTGAGGGTAGCGCAGATGGGGGTTAGAGTCGGTGGCGGTGTGTCATAGGCCATGGCCTGGAGAGTCCGACAGCGCCACCATAGCCGGCCGGCCTCGTTGAAGTTAGGAGGAGGTGGGCCGTCCTCCTGCGGCTGGCGCCCTCTCATGCCGATCCGAAGAAGGCTTCCCAAGTAGGGAAATAGTCGGGATGCCATCTGGATTCCTCCGCTGCTCGGCGTGAGCTCAAGTAGTGGTTCGTGATGGCCATCCGGCGCGCCACACCTAGAGGGACGGGAGGAACCGGCACCTCCGGCCTTTCGGCATCCGGACGGGGACACGGTAGCCCGGCGGGGGGTAGTTCGAGCAGCGCCTCCGCCTCCCTGGGGTTAGTGCTACGGTGGAAGCCATGGGAAAGAGTGATGAGGTTGCGATATGAGTCTAGAGATGTGCAATGACAATGGAGGCCAACCCCTACATATATATAGTGAACTAGAGGAAGAACTGGAGGAAGAATCGCGGGAAGAAAAATGGCGGAAGAAAAATGGCGGGAAGAAATGGCGGGATGAACCTTTAGTCGGTTGGAGACACCAACCGACTAAAGATGAACCTTAGTCCCGGTTGGAGACACCAACCGACAAAACACGAGTCGACACTAATAATAGGGGTGAGTGCATGTCGACATTATGTCGCATGGCGTGTACCTTGTCCGGATGGTGTCACCAATCGGGACTAAAGATGAACCTTTAGTCGGTTGGAGACACCAACCGACTAATAATAGGGTGAGTCGACATTATTTTGTAAGTGTCAACACTATGTCGAGATGCTTGTACTATAAATAGGCATCCTTGTGAGTCCGATCCTCCGGCCGGTTTGAGGCGGGGACACCACTACGGCGATTTGTGGAGATGCCTTGAGCCAGGCCTCCGGCATCTCCAGAAACTGTCATAGAGGCACTCTAATATGTGAAATTAGTTAGCTCACGGTGTATTGATCTAGTTAGAGAAGTTACAAAGCTGCAAGATGGTTTTGAGAGCGAGGACACCACTACGGCCAGTTCGGGGAGATGCCTTGAGCCTAGTCCTCCCAAGCATCTCAAGAACTGGTCATAGAGGCACTCCTAATATGTGACCGCGTTTGGAGATCGATCTTAATGGTAAGTCGAATCGACAACTTCTTCTCATAGTCGGTCCATCCACAAAACATGAATAACACTCAAGACATGTATTAATATTAAAAACATGAACTAGAGTTACATAATATGAGCATGAACTTCTTGGCATATGCCCTTCCTTATGATCGCTTGACGTAACCATGGATCATCTTCTTTACTTAACGGAATGCTTGGGCCGGTTTTCCGTGAAGGGTGGAATTTCATCAAACTTATTATAATCTTCTGACATGTCTGTCTTGTCCTCGATTCCCACGATGTTTCTTTTCCCTGAAAGAACTATGTGACGCTTTGGCTCATCATATGATGTATTCGTTTGCATATTTTTTCTTTTTTTTGGTCTGGAGGACATGTACTTCAAATAGAAAACCTGAGCCACACCATTGGCTAGGACGAATGGTTCGTCTAAGTTCTTCATAAGATTGTTGAGATCCACCGTTGTCATTCCATACTTCTTGTCTACCTCAACCCCTCCTCCTGTTAGCTTGACCCATTTGCATCGAAACAAGGGGACCTTAAAATTAGGTCCATAGTCAAGTTCCCATATCTCCTCTATGAACCCATAATATGTGGTCTTTTGCCCATTGTCTTTCTTTGCATCGCGGACACCTTTATTTTGGTTGGTGCTCTTTTATCTTGGCCTATCGTGTAAAATGTATTCCCATTTATCTCGTACCCTTGGAAAGTACATACAACGAAGACGGTGTCACAGCCAACAAGTACATTGATACCCAATGGTGTTATTCGTGAGAAGTCTTTGCGACCGCCAAAACTCGCCATGTGTTCACTTATAATCCATTCATCGACCGGGTGTTTGGTATTAAATTCTTGTGTTCATTGATATACGGGCAACCAAGATAGATCTTTGTAAAACCGTGTAGTGTGCTTGATTGAGAGAATGCCCGTCCCTACATATCATTGCTTTACATCCTAGGGTGCCTTTTCCACGCATCTCCCCTCATGTCGTGATTCGGAACACCAATCGCCTTAAGGTCGGGAATAAAATCAACACGAACTCAATGACCTCCTCTGTTACATAGCCCTTGGAGATGCTTCCTTCGGCCTAGCAGTTATGAACATATTTCTTTAAGACTCCCATGTACCTCTCAAAGGGAACATATTGTGTAGAAATACAGGACCGAGAATGGCAATCTCTTCTACTAGGTGAACCGAGCGATGCGTCATAATATTGAAAAGGATGGTGGGAACACCAACTCAAAGTCGACAAGACATTGGGCCACATCTTTGTAACCTGGTAGGCTTTCGGATCGATTACCTTGAGATATTGCATTGAGGAATGCACATAGCTTCACAATGGGTACTCGAACATTTTCGTGAAAGCCCCTCAATGCAATCAAGCAATTGTGTCATAATCACGTGGCGATCATGAGACTTCAGGTTTTGGAATTTTTTCTCGCCATATTTATTATTCCCTTTATATTCGACAAGAAGCGACGGACCTTGATCTTGCCGGACATTCAAAAAGATTTCCTTCTACCTTTGGTAAGAGCGTAGTGGCAGGAGTTAAGTGGCATCGTTTACCCTTCTCGTTCTCGGGATGCATAGGCTCTTCAGGCCTTGACGCGTTCTGGTCCTGTCGTGCTTCCTGTATCTTTTGTCTTCCCATACACTCCTAGAAAGCCTAGCGAGTTCACACAAACATTCTTAAATCACGTGCATCACGTCGATTGAAGAGGACCTCTAAGACTTTCCAATAGGGTAGGTCCCAAAATATAGATTGCTTCTTCCACATGGGCGTGTCCGGCATCGTCATTCGAACAGATAGACTGCCAGACCTTTTCCAAAGATTACTTCTAGGTCCTTGACCATACCAAATACCTCCTCACTTGATGCGGAGGGAGGCTTCCTCCGAGTTACGCGACGTTTGAAATGCTTGCCTTTCTTTCTTCTTGGATGCAGTTCTAAGAAATCGGCGATACCCTAGTACACAACCTTCTTACATTTATCCAAATATACACTTTCGATTATCATCTAAGCGTGTGTGCATGCATTGTATCCCTTGTTTATGCTACGAAATGTTACTAAGAGCAGCCAATCATTGATGGTTACGAAAAGCAATGCTCGTAGGTCAAATGGATCCCCTTTGTGCTCATCGCACATACGTACACCTGGTTTGGCCCACACTGTAAAAGTTCTTCAACTAATGGCCTTAGGTACACATCAATGCCGTTGCCGGGTTGCCTCGGGCCTTGGATGAGCACTGCATCATAATGAACTTCCTCTTCATACACAACCAAGGAGGAAGGTTATAGATACATAGGGTCACAGGCGGTCTTTGTGGATCCAGCTCTCACCAAAAGGATTCATGCCGTCTGCATTTAGACCAAACCTTAAGTTCCTTGCGTCACGTCTAAGTCCGGTACTCTCGACTTTTCTCCATGACCCATCGTGGGGTGTCTCAACATCGCGTCTTTCTTCTGGTCTTCCATGTGCCATCGCAACAACTTGGCATGCTCTTTATTTCTAAAGAGACGTTTTAGCGTGGTACTATAGGAGCATACCACATAACCTTGGCGGAACCTCCTTCCTAGGGGCCCTCAACATCGCCGAGGATCGTCTCTGCGATCTTATACCGCAGCGTGCATCTACCGGCATGCATCCAAATTCTCGTACTTCTCACCGGTAGAGGATGCGATCATTAATGCAGCATGTATCTTACGCGTCTAATCCTAGAGGCGGACAACCTTCTTTGCTTGGTATGTCTTGTCAGCAACTCATTATTTCTTGGAAGAAGATTCTTCATTTTACCAACAACTTTGAAAATCTTACCGTTAGTCACACCATTCTCTGCCTTCCATTGCAGCAAATCCGATTGTGGCACCTAGCTTTTTGGCCATCTTCGCAAGTTGGATACAACAATGTTTTGTGATCCTTTAACATCTTCTCCGACTTCTCCTTCTCCTTTTCGTTTCACATTCTTCCTTTGCATCGATGGCCCGACCAAGATCGTCATCACGGCCCATCGCTCCCTCTTGATCTTCATTATCTACCTCCGTTGCATTATCATCATATTCGGGATACATATTATGATAGTTTTCATCATCCTCTTCTTCTTCGTTGTCTTCCATCACAACCCCTTTTCTCCGTGCTTGGTCCAACAATTATAGTGGGCATGAAACCGGATCGAAGCGGTGGGCGTGAATGGTTACGGTATTTGAGTAGTCTTTCTTGTTCGACGGTGAACACACGACAAGACACATAAAACCATTGTGACCACGGTTTGCATTAGCCACAACGATGAAATTTTGGAGGCCTGTAATGTACTCGGAAGTGCGGCGGTCACCGTACATCCATTGCCGATTCATCTGCATTAATATGTAGTATATATCAAAAAAAATAGGGAGATGACCATTTATATATATAGTACATCAATGACACATGAAACTATAGTTGCCGACCTCGTAGAGACGGAAGATCAACAAGAAAGCTTATTTTGAGCTCTCGGGCATTTCACCGAACACCTCTAGTGCATATGAAAAAAACACAAACTAGCACTCTTCACACCCTCTTGCTAGGCTCCAAAATGTGAAAGAATGGAAGAGTGGGGTGTGTGTGGGCTGGGGTGGTGTCTTATATAGAGAAGTTCTGGATAAATTGACAATGCTGAATTGAATTGTTAAAAAGGGGTGCGCCATCGGTGCGGGGACCTTTAACACGGTTCGTGGCACGAACCGTGTTAAAGAGCTCCTTTAATGCCGCAGAGGCCACGCTGGTACGCCCCCCCCCTTTAACACCGGTTCGTAGAAGAACCGGTGTTAAAGCCCATTTTCGGGATCAACAAAAGCCCTCGTTTCCACTAGTGTCCTGTCATTCCACAATTTTAAATTGAATGTTGTAATCAATTGCACAGTGCAAACTGATGTAAGTTGAAACATATTTTGGACGGACCAAATGACATACTGCCATGTTTGCTTCTGAATCATAAGTTGTTCAAGATAAATATGAAATGTAAAGAGCCTGTACCGTGAGCTTGAATTCATGTGTAAGGCCTACAATTATTTAAGGTGTTATTATATAATGCCTATAATTGTTTTTCGAGGTATTTTTTGAAAATTTCTAAAATTATTTTTTGAGGCGCTTTTGCAAAGTGCCAACAAAAAATAAAATTATTTTTTGAGGCGCTCTTGCAAAGTGCCAATAAAAAATATTAGAGGCTTTATCAATAGTGCCTTTAATTAGTATAAGGCAGTTTTTAAAATGCCTCAAAAGATAGATTTTTTAAGGCTCTTCTTAAAATGCCTCAAAAGATTTATTTTTTGAGGCAGTTTTATAAAATGCTTTAAATGATTTTTCCCTACCCATTTGATTGGGCATTTTTTTTATTGCCTTCTAATATTTTTAAAGGCACTATTGTTATCTTTTAACGCACTTTTGTGTGCCTTAGATGATCAACTGTGATGTAGTGAACACTAGTGCCCAGTGGGCGACACCACCAGATCGTGCGTTGTCCGTACCGCATGCCACCATCACCGCCGGATCATCCGTACACGAAAGAACCCCGCCGAATTATTCAGCAGGATCCTCCTTCCACCATGTGATATGCTCCTCGAAGTTTCAGACCTGAAAACGCCACTTCACATGAGCTGTTGTGTGCCGTACGTTCCTAGCAGCAGCATTCCGGCAAAACTACTAGCGCCACCGTTCAGATGGCAAGCTGGTGACAGGAGCAGTTGATAGCACGACGTCTCGATTGATACGGCCGCCGCATTATCACTGCAAAATAACCTGCCGTCGTATTCTTCCCCAGCTGGTGACCCCATACAAGTCACGATCCAAGTTAAACCAATTTGGTATCTTCTTCTTTGCTGTGCTACTGACAGACTTTGATGGGTAATTTATCCATTGCTTTGACCAGATGGTGCGTCGTTGAAAGTTACGTACTTCGGTGGCGTTAAAAAGGTTGTGTTTGAATTCGCATCCTTCGGAGCACCACGATCCGAGAACGTATGCAATGCACCCATGATGGAACTGGTCCACCGGTTTTGTTGTGTAATAAGATTTTAAATATTCAGACGTGTTAGATATGTAACATGTTTATTAAATTCCCTAAGTGGGCTCTGAATTTATTAAATTCTTAACCAGTCAATTTTATGTGGAATGATGAGGAAGGAAATCATAAGATTTATTTAGCTAACTGGTCTTCCATTTGCATACAAAAAGAGTTTGGAGGTATGGGTAACCTAACTTGCAAGATTTAAATCTCTACCTGATTGATTCCCGAGTGAAGAGATACATTCAAGGGGAGGGATTTTTGTGGAAGAAAGTAATTGATGCTAAATATGAGACTAGGAATCCCAACATTCTTTCTTGCCAAGGTGTACACTCATCTACCTTCTGGAAAGGTGTGATGTGGGCTTCTAAAGTAGTTAAGATAGGTTATAAGTGGCAAGCGGGTAATGGTAGACTAATAAAATTCTAGGAATACATTTGGTTTGGTAATTCCTCTTTAGCTGTTCAGTTTTGGGGCCTCTTTATCATCTCTAATCGGCAGACGCTGACTATTGCTGAACTTTGGGATGGTGAACAAATTAGATGTGATTTTAGGATAAATTTTAACTAAAGTACGATGGTTCAATGGCAAGAGTTACTGGTTATTGCTAGGAGCATTACTTTTAGTAGTCAGGAAGACCAGATTATCTGGCACTTTGATTCTAACGGTGTTTACACTTATAGTTCTATGTATTTTGTTATTAACTTCAGAGGTGTTAAACAAATTTTTCTGCCTGCCGTATGGAAACTAAAAAACCCACCTAGGGTTCAGATTATTTTGTGGCTTCTCTCACAGAATAAAATCATGACTAGAGATAATCTGAGAGTTAGGTGTATTCCTAAACCGTTAGAAATGTGAATTCTGTAAACAGATAGAATCAGTTCATCACCTTATGTTTGATTGCATTATTGCTAGAGTTTTGTGGTCTGATGTTTTTAAGATCTTTAATGTTTAGGTTTTTGATTATGAATCGGTATATAGTAAATGGTTATGCAATAAAAAATTCTTACATTTCAATATAGTTTCTGCAGCTGTTCTATGGGGCCTGTGGAATTTTAGAAATAGTCTAGTCTTTAACAGATCTACCTGGATTAATATAAAACAGGTGTGGAGCCTGATGCTTTCCTATTTGAGAAATTGGAAGTTTCGTTCTAGGATTTAGGAGGAGGAGGAACTGCCCAGTTTCTAGATCGATTCCTGCAAAAACTCAAAAGACCGCTGAGGCTCCCCCCGTGCTGACCTGTCTGGACTTCAGCTGGATCTCCACTTGGAAGTCTACTTCTCTAGGGAAAGTACATGGTGGAAAGGTGTCGCTGGACTACCTGCAAAACCATCCAGGCGATAAAGAATCCATCCACGTGGTATTTTGAGCTTCTTCTCCGCCATACATGGTGCTGATGTACTCCTAGTGATAGCTAGGCGCCTCTATCTTTTGATCTTTAACTTGGCAGTCAATCTTGTGGTGGTTTCCTCCTTGTTAGTCTATAGCTTGGTCGGAGTTCTGGTAGTGTTTTTTTTGGTTTTGTCTTTCTCATGTTTGTAAGATATTGACCGGTCGGGGAATCATGTGTTTCTTTTCAATATGAAAGGGAACGAGGGAGTAAAATCCCTTTTGATCTAAAAAAGATAAGTAACATGTATAAATAGAATATTACTTTACCCTAATATGTATATCTCATTGTACCTCCACTAGCATATAACGACCCTTTTAAGGCCCTCATTGCACATAGAATGATAGAAGGCCCAAACCATGTCTTATGTGAAAGGTTGGTGATGCCCCAGAAATTTACATGTGCCCGCAGCCCAGACAAGTCCTTGGCCGATAGAAAAGCTCACAAGGAACAATTTGCTCTATGAGCGCAAATTCTCCCTCCCTTCCTGATGCTGAGGTCATGGGTCGGCTAGACGGATTCGACCTCGTGCCCCCCCTAGATCAAACCCTAGGCATCGCTGATGGGGACAAAACCAAGAAGGAGAAGAACCCGGCGTACATGGCATGGCTAGCCCGAGATTAACAAGTTCCCGATTTTCTACTCAAAACCATATCTCATGATGTGCTTGGCGAGGTTCTCGGCCTCGAACATGCAATCGACGTGTGGGGAGTCATCATCAACCTCTATTCCTCGCAATCCAAATGTCATGTCAACATGATGCGGGGAGCCCTCACGCACACCAAAAATGAATGACATGACTGCCACCACGTTCCTTGCCAAGATGAAAGGTTTTGCATCCGAGCTCGCAACGACCAACAGATGGACTCAGTGGTGGTTACAATCCTCCTGTTGCCTTTGACTACGGCCAACAGAAAGAACTAATTAACACGTCTAGATACATTAAAATCTAAACAAATCTAAGTTAGTTATTTTTGGACGGAGAAAGTAGTACAAATAGGCACAAATTACAAACTTAGGGTAAAAGCTGGATACAAATTTATTATGTAAATGTTGTTAGACTAATTTAGCGGCTCTCTTGCGAATTCAGAACCTTCTGGCCGATAAGATTAAAATACTGTCCAATCATGAGGCAACGGTCGGTGAGGAGTTCCATCACATGACCACAAGTTATTCCCATACACAGACTAAAAATGAGATAATAAAGTACTACTCGCATGTCCATTCGATCACACCATGTCCAGTCCAGGTCCATGATGCTTCGAGCATAAATCCAAAGCAACTCGATGCTCTCCTATCCCCAAGCCTGTCAGCAGTGTCACAAGATAATTGAGCTCGCCTCTCAGCCCATCATCCGTTACACTACTGTTGACGGCTCCAGGCAATAATTGAAGACGCGCGAGGAGAGCCAAGCAGCGCCGATAATGAAATGTGAGGTGTCGGAGGACTGATGATAAGGACTCACGGCCGTGGTAGGACCGTAGTACAATGATCGGGGTGCTCCAACAGGGACACCGCACCCCACATGTAGTACGAACCGTGGCGGGATTGACAGGTGTTTGCATTAATCGCGACATTTGTTGTGAACTGATGATAACATGTTTGGTGCTTACGCTGTATTGAATGATGATTATCTTTAGTTTTAAGTTTAGAACGAGCAGGTCGCCTTCCTCCGTCAATGGTGCGTGAATGATCTCGAGTGGTTCCGCTTCAGCGACAGTAGAGGATGCCTATGTTGACTGATTGGAGCAGCAGTTTCAGGGCCAGGCAGAGCTTTCCCGGATAGGCAGTTCGGGGCGAATTTTGCCACGGAGCATCCGTTGAAAACGTTGCTGGGGACACTGCTGTGTTTCCGAGGGATGGCCATGTCGGGATCAAGCCAGTCGTCTACGTCGGCCCATCTCGTGGGTGAGAGAATACAGTGAGTTATCCACAGGCCAGCCGAGCGATCGCGGTCGCGGTTGACACCGGCGTGCACGGCACCGTGCACTTTTTCTTTCCTCCTTATCCAGGCACGGCGTACGGCGCCCCGGCGAAACGGTAGCGACGCGGCGAGCCATGAGAGCCAAAGCTCTGGTGCACTTTCTGAGGCGGGGCTGTGATTTGGACCACCCCTTTCCACATGCAGTTGGTGGCGTCATCATGTGCCACACTGATCAGCGCCCAGTGCAGCAGATACGGACACAAACAGCACTCTCCAATCAACATACGCTATCACCATGCATCGGATCAGACCAGATCTCGTAGCTAATTAACATGGCGCTACGGCCGAGAACGAATGTGGACCACGACGCGGGGCTCGTGGGCGGAGGAATCTCAACGTGGGCGACGGTGGGAAACTTCCCTGGTCCCGGGGACGGATCGTGCGGAGTTCAGGCCAGCTTGGCGTTTTCGTCATAGGTCAATTTGGTTCCGTGACGGCGGGCAAGGGGCATGGCCCTCAGTGGTATTGTGATTTTGTTTGTTCAGTCTGTCCAGGTTTCACAACACGAGCTAATTAAAGAACTCATCGGCCAGCACAGTCACGCTGCCGTCTGCTGATAGCTGCAGGGCCGGCCCTTGGGGGGTTGGGGTGGGGGTGGGGGGTGGGGGGGCAGCCGCGGCCCTCCCCGGATACATGCTGCATATATATGCTATAATATATCTCAGAAAAGATAAAAAAAATAGCAGTTTTGAGTTTACTATTGGACTAGATTGGGTCCTCTAATTTTCTAGACATACACATACGTTTCAGATTTAGAGTCCATCGCGGCAGCACGTACATATCTGCGATTAGATCAGCTATCCTCTTTGATCGTGACAGACAAGGCACGCCTTGCCGCCGACCTTGACTCAACGCTACCGCCGATCGTAGAAAGGCCCGTGACGCGGCAAGCAAAGCCGTCCGCTGGCCGATCGCCGCCTATCGCCTCGCCCGCCTTTGCCTCCGTCAGGCCTGCCTCTCGCCTTGCTTTGACTGCTCAAAGGTCTGCAGTCCGACCAATTTCGACCTCGCTTCTGCATCGACATTGCCCTAATTTTTTTCTAATTAGTTGTTCTTCTTTATATTTTTAGTGTGGTTAATTGGTTATGGCACCTTATTCCCGTGCTAAGAAAAGTAAAAAGAGGAAGGAAGAGCGAAAGTTGATTGACTCACAGAGAGGATCCCTTCATAAATTTTTAAAGAGTAACACGAGCACTTTGAGGAATCCAATTGAGTTAGCACTACTTCCTCCGTTTCGATTTACAAGTCATTCAGGTGTATCTAGGTTATCAATTTGACCCATATAATATAAAAATTATATCATTGAAAAATACAAAGTCTAAAGTTTTCGATGATATACGTTTTATAATATATATACCTCATACTAAGTTGCTCAATTTGGCGACATAGAAGTACACACAAAACTTGTAAACCGAAACAGAGGTAGTAGTTCTTGTTGAGGAACATAGTAATATTGATCTAGATGATGAGATCGGTACAGAGGAGAACGATGACATCAACACGGGTAATAACAATGAAAGTGATCATGATATCACATTTTATTCATCTCCTACAAAATCTGCTAGTGTTGATGAGAAACCAATTAGTGTGGTTATTTATGATCCGGCATCGAGAAATTATTGGACGAGATTGATATTGATTTCATTATCACCGACTTCGCTTCTAGGAATACACGAAGAAAATTTGAAGGTAATATATAAATATTGTCATTTTTATATGAATATTGTAAATGAGTATACTTGAAGTATTTATTCTTCATCATTTCATTCTTGTATATAAAAAAATTAGCAAGAGGCCCAAAATTTTAATTTCACCCCGGACCCCTGAAATCTCAGGACCGGCCCTGGATAGCTGTCCACGTTGTGATGTTTGGTGACGGGAGCTGATAGCTCGAGATCTGGAAATGATGCATGATACGCCCGCCGCAGTATCACGCACAAATGTTGTCACGCCCAGCTAGTAATAACCCAGGCACAGACACAACAACACAAGTCACCATCCAAACCAAAACGCGCCTGTTCTACGTTACCGATTTTGCTACCTCCCTCAGCTTTCTATCGAGCCTTGACACGAGACAGATCGATGTCGATGGCTAACAAATTCACGCCGCTAAGTCATGACGAGGCTTCAAACGCTCAGAACCAACAGACAGGACAGATAAGCCTTCAAAAAGCTGTGATCAAATTCTCTCCATTCTCTCTGAGTAGACAGGCATCGATCAAATGCAACCCCATTGTCACTTTTGTGTCGTTTTCACCTGAGATTATTTGGGTCGCGCGCAAGTTGATCGTTGAAATCTCAGGATATGCCGTGCAACTTATACATGCCGTTTGACAATACGGATACGCAGGCGCGTGAGCAACCGTGTCGTATGCCACACTCACACTAGTCGGCCGGTCAGATGGTGCTCGATCGTCGGTGTGGTTTATGTCTGATTTCTACAGTTACCATTACTTTGCGAGACGGAATAGTTTTATTATTCCTACAACTAGCATGGTGGCCCTCGCAAATGCGAGGGCAATCTCTAAAAGTTTCTTTAGCCAAAGAAGTATGTTTTCTTATGCGTAGAAATATGGATCGCTATTTAATGGTAGGCTTACATTGGCCATATGATCAATCTATCTTTTATAAAATGAATTTGGCAAAGTTTTGAACTAATCAATGACCAACACACCCTCAAGATTTTGTTCTTGCGATACTATGTTCACAAGAATGGTATGGTAGACTTATGTTGCATATTAAATTGACCTATCTTTTATAAAAATATCTAGAAATTTTTTGAACTAATAAATGACCAGTACACCCGCAAGCTTTCTATTCCTACAATTAGAGATCCATCTCTTACTGCTATGCCAATTCGTGGTCATGCGGGTTTCCTTCTTAGTGTATCACTCTTCATGAGTTCAATATGTCCCCGATAATACCAATTTCCCACAAAGCTTTATGTTTTAGCAAAGAAGACTAATCTATGGTTGAATAGAAATCATATTGAATCCTATGTTATATAGTACTTAATCATCATACGTGACTGCTCTAAAGATAATAAGGGTACCTAGATACATTCGACAAAAATATTTGTATGCATATCTTTTTGTATGAATCATTTGTATGCATATCTTTTGGTCCTTCCACCGAGCACATAAGACTATTTTCTAGACAATCGAAGAGCGAATGATAAGTCGATTAAATTATATGGAAAAATATACCATTCAACACAATTTTCTCTCACTCTTAAAGCGATAAGAACTGAATGGTGAAATATCTAATAAAACAACATAATACATAATATTACTTTTTATTGCTGAACCGTTCTGCCAAGATGCACAATTGCACCTTTATGCATAGATGCAACTAAAGTACATGCACTTGTACCTTAGTGCATATATTAGTTCAACTCGCTCCTTAGGTGCACCAATCACCCTATTATAATGTTTCTCCAATTATTACCAACACCTTTTTCTTTCAGAATTTGGAATTCTTCTTGTTCTCCAAATTTGCCACATTTATTTTGAACCATGTACGGTGAAACATTAGTTTAAGCATATAATTAAGTTGGAACATTTATTAATCTTACATAAATCTATAATTAACACATCAATTATTGGTATAATTTTGTCTTCATTGTTCGCATTTGAAGTTTAACCATGAATTTAATATTTAAACTTTTGTCGGTAGTTACAATATCAGAGTCATAAGTAATTTATCTCGTAATATATTTATAGTAACATTTGAATACACACCACTTTCATAGTTGAAATCATTATATCTTCAATGTCGTGCATAATACATGTGAAGGAAATGATTAACCCACGACACAAATATCTAGAGGTTATGAAGAGGAATGCTCGTCTAGTCATTTTCCTTTTTATTGAAACAAATATCTAGAGATCCCATGGTGTGCTCCCAAACCAAGCAAACAAAGTCGGTGACCAATCCAAACAAATATTGCATCCACTCCAATGAATATGGCCTATTTTTCTAAAAAGTCAAGCTAAGTAAAGTTTAACCAAACTTTTACAAAAAACTATCAAGAACTATGATATTATATAGATATCACATGAAAATATATTTCATAATGTATCAATTTGTCTTAATGTTAGATTGTACATATTAATGTTTTTCTAAAGCTTGATCAAATTTTACTCATTGGAATCGGATATAGTATACACACCTAACGGTGTCTAGCTCCACTCTTAAAAGAACATGTTAACAAAAACATTGTCGGATATTCATTATTTTTATTTTCAAATAATGCTAATACTTGTGAGAGAAAATCCTTACATCAGTATTGAAATTCATTTTTTTCTCCCTTAAAAGAACACCATATGCAAACATGAGAAATATAAATAAACCATCTTTCAAATATTCATATACTTATATATTTCCCCTTTTGTGCCAGAAGTATTATTGTAGTTGTTCGCGTGGATTAGTTCTATATACTTATCAGTTTCTATATATAATCCAAATATTTATTCCGTGCAATTCCTTATGCAGCTTTCCCATCGTTTTTTCCTTTGCAAGACTACACAATTTTCTGTCAATCTCCATTCTACACATGGACACTATTTTATTTGCGGCCGGTAGGAAAATCCGGGCTTGTTTGCGGCCGGCCGGAAGATACGGGCTGTACCTACAGATTGTTGCACCTATTCTGTTCAATTCCTTGTGCAACGGTGGGATATCTGAATAAACTTTTTTTTATACTACACGATACCAGTCCGTCTAAGTTGTACACAAGGACTCCTTTCCCGTTTGCCAAAGAAAAAATCAGAACCATACACGCTAGATGTGTTGTGTACGGGTTGGACCTAACATGTATGTGGAAGTTTGTTGACAAAAAGGTGAACGTGAACCTTCCTTGAGAAGAGATACTTAAAACTAATATCCTCATTAAATCTTAGCCATACATTTTAGATCTAACTCTTTAAAATAATTGAGATGATGTGGATTCACCTGATGTCTCTATTGAATAACCTTATATTGCTTTTTGTATATAATAGATATACACTAGGGGATAAGACTGGGCAAGGACACTATTGCGGATTTACTAACCTCTATAAGAAACACGGACATGAATAAAAAAGGAACAGTTCGAGTTTCCGGCGATGGTTTTTTTTACAACCAGCAGAAGCTCTGACTTTTCTATTAGTAGAAGAAGAGAATTGGTCAGTTTGGAAAGAAAACATGCCAAAATCCGATACAGACATATATACACAAGGGTCCGGTTAAAGGTGGAACCGGACAAAAAAAAGGCCCCAAGCCGCATAATTTTATGAAAAAACCGCCAAAACCAAGACGATGCCACACTACCTAGCTCGACTAGGTCTGGAGCACCGCCGACCAACACAAGCACATCGGCAACAGCGGGCGCAACGAAACGCCTGGTCCACGTCCCCGGAGAGGAAGTCAGAGCTGAAGGAAAAGGCTAGGCCTCTCAGGCTTCATGGCGAGAGGCACACCGCAGCAAACACGCCAACGGCACTCGCACGCCGAAAGGACCCGAAGACATTGGCTCAACCAATAGCAGAAGAAACACCGAGAAAAGCTTCCCTCATTCCGAAAAATGACGCCTCCAAAGAGGTGAAAACGTCCAGGAGACGCCGCCGTCATCCAATCTGGCAAGCCAGATTTGGATTTTCACCCCGGAGTGAGGAAAACGATGCCCTCGGGCGCCGCCGATGTCGTCACCGACCAACTCGGGCAGGACTTTCAACCGGAGACCCACGACCACAACCTCGAATGGACATACACAAGGATAGCCCATACCACTCGACAAGAACGACCACCGGAGAGAGACGACACCCACGCCAACAGTGGCCTGCCCCACCACCCACGTGGCCAGGGCAAGCAACAAACCACCACCTCGCTCCAGAGTCGTCTCTCCGGCCTCCTCGCATAGCAGGGGAGCACCTCACGCTAACCTGCCACCGACCGCGAGACGACGGGACTAGCGCCTCACCCACCAAAGCGGCAATGCCACACCGCCGTCCTTAATCCATGGAACACCTCCGCCACGGACCTACATAGCCAGCCAGGGTCACCGCGCCCCTTCCAACCTGCCACCCACGGTGACCCTCCACAGCCACCAAAACACCGACGGAGCTGGGCGCAACCTCCACGAGACCACCACGCCGAGGCACCCCCAGACCCGCCGTCCTCCATGCCACCACCGCGTCGAGGTAAACTCTGGACGCCGCCCAACCATACGCCACCGCATCCCTAGGGCCGCCGCCCCGACATCCTCAACTCCGGCGAATCGGGCGTGTGTTTGAGCAAAGCAGACGGGCCTCCTGAAAGAACATGTGAGCCCCCATGTGTGGTTTTGGTAATTAATGACAATTTCTATGGACTAATGTTTGCAGTGAGTTACACTTGTAGGAATAGTCCATTGGCATCACTTGGAGCATGTGTTGGCTTCAAGGTAGAAGTAATGGAGAATAATAAGAAAGAAAATAAGATCAAGGGTGTCTTGAAGAATAAGATAGAGTTCATCATATGTATCCTTAACACATCATTCAAATGGAGTTAGAAGAAATGTTGTGCAAGCTAAAGATGTGCCATATCTAGAAGATCTCATGCTTGAAGCTTGCCATCCTTGGTGATCATGGATCGATGAAGACAAGGTCAAAGTAAAGGTTTCCCCATGTTGTGTGGGGGAGCAACTTGCAAGTCTTTGTCAAGCGAGTGCGTACAAGAGCAATCAAGAAAGGTGTTCCATCTTGAGAAGGACAAGATCATCTACATCAAGATCAAGTGGAATATGTGCAAGTAAAAGGTATGATCTTGATAGGGTTTCCTTCTTACCGGTCTCGTGGTGTTAGTTGGGGAGACCGGTTTATAGTATATATAACCGTACTATCAAGAGGGGTTCTCGAGTGAGTAACTCGATCACATCTTTCTGAGAAAGCTCAAACCTTTGCATACTTAGGATCATCCTTTCTTGGTTGTTATTTGGATGTTATCCGTGTGAGGTTCTAGAGCTTGTGGTAATATTCATAACAAGCTCTAGTTCATCAAAAACGGATTTCCCTTTTATATCTTATTGCATTTTTGATCTTTGAGGTTTTCCGGTTTCTCAACAAGGGAGGTATCTCACATTATAATACATGAATTGTTCCCACTTAGTTGGTTATCTCTTGTCGTCCCCTTTCCAACAAAATTGGTTTTGAATCAATCAGATTTTCCAAACTCTAGATATCTCCATTTGAAGTTTGTCTCTTATTTGGTCCAGACTAGAATCTCCGGTGTGCAAACACCGGAGTCTCTGCCGTGGACCGGAGTTTCTCCCAATGTCTCTGGAGGGGCCTCCAGAAATCTGCCCAGGACATACTGCATGGAGTCCGGAAATCAACCGGAGACAGTCCAGAGTCTCTGATGCAAGCATAAGACCGTAGTCTCCGGTGTGGCTAGACTGGAGTCTCCGGTGTACAGGGTTCCGGAGTTTTTGAAGAGTTTCTGGAGGAGATTTTCCTAGGGCCACTGGGTCATTCAGAATGGTGGTCCGGAGCTCAGTCTGGAGATTGGCCGGAGTCTCCGGTCTATAGTCCGGAGTCTTCGGTCTGACAATTCCCAACGGGCAGAAAACGGTCAGAAATCACTGGGCCTATATAAAGGGACCTTCTTCCCCAATGGACATGGTTCGAGTTCTACAAGCTTTCCCTTCCATTCTTGACCCTCTTGAGCTTGATTCTCTTCAATCCCTCCTTTGGTTCTTGCATATACTTTAGGGATTCGAAATAGGAGATCTAGATCTATAACCCCACCAATCAATCTCTCCTCTAAGTGAGGGGAACATCTTGGGATCTAGATCTTGGAGTCTTTTGTGGATTTCCTCCATTGTTATTCCTATCTTATTCCCCCACAAGCTTTTGTAGCTTTGGTGGAATTTGGGAGAGAAGGACTTGAGCACTTCTTGTGTTCTTGCCATTGCATTTGGTGCATCGGTTTGAGTTCTCATGGAGGATTTGTTTGGGTGAAACGTTGAGAAGATTTTTACTCTTGGGTTCTTGGAATCCTAGACGGTTTGGTGGTTTTGCAGGTTGCTTGGATTACTTGGGACCTCCAATTAATTTGTGGAGCTTTCCCCAAGCTTGTTCGTTGGGAGCCTCCAATTGAGTTGTGGAGAAGTGCACCAATCTTGTGAGAAGTTCCGGATTGCCACCGAAAAGTGCACCAATAGTGGAAGTGTGAATTGATCCCATTGGGGTGAGATTCATAGGAGAAAAAGGGAGGCCTCTTATGGCGTTGGTGGTTTGATACTGCCCCTCTCCAAACGAGACATACTCCATGATGGGAGGAACTCGGTAAAATATCATCGTCTTCGCGTGCCTTGGTTATCTCTATATCCGTTCTCTTACTTATGCACCTTATGTTGTGATAGACTTCGTGCTTGAAGTATATATCTTGCTATCACATAGTTGCTTGTCTTGCTTAGCATAAGTAGTTGGTGCAAATAGGTGAACCCTAGTTGTTAGGTTTTGTGCTTAACAAAGTAAACACTAGTTTAATTCCGCCTTTGTTGAGCCACTCTCAAAAAAGTTTTAAACCGCCTATTCACCCCCCTCTAGGTGGAATATGTATCCTTTCACCTCCCCTGCCGCCCGCACGTGGTCGAGGGGCGTCGCCCCGACCGCATTCACACCCGAGCCCGCTGGCTCGGCATCCCTTCCGGCCGCCATGGTTGTGACCCGCCCGACCAGGCCTGTGCACCACCAGATTCTCCCCAGCCAGCGCCAACCAGCCACCTCTTAGCCCCCAAACACTGGCCGAGCCGCCACGCCGTCCGAGCAGGAGACGCTACCACACGCCAACCGGGCCGCCTCCTCGAGCCCCCCCACTCCCGAATGCCGCCCTAGCAGAGGAAACCAGACCCCGTCGCCGCCGGCTCCATACGGGCTTTGCCCGGTGGAGGCGACCGGCGACGGCATGGGGGAGGAGGAGGGCGGTTTTCCTGTGGCCGGCAGGATTCACCTCCCGGGTCGCCCATGGGAAGGGAGCAACGCGGGTCAATGTGGTTCTGTAAGGGGTATTTGTGATGGTTGTGTGTGCTGAGTTTTTTTATATTAGAGCACCTCTAGTCGTTGGGAGTTCCCAGGCCAAAATCCTGCGCTATCTAGCGCTAGACGGTTATAATTTTCGGCCTGATAATAGTCATTTTCCCACTCGCCTTCCCAGGCGTCATTTCCAAGCGAGGCAAAATCAGCGAAACATTTGATTTTTTTGGTTCCAGCCAACGAAATCTTTCCCAAAGGTGTTCGACAGAAATCGTCCAAAAGTGTTCGACAGAAGTACGCCCACAAAAGGTTCGGTGATCAAATAATTACAAAACAGGATGAGAACCGGCGATCATTCGTCAATGGGGTTGGGCTCCTCGGCTAGGACATGTCCCACCGACAGATTGGAGGAGGTGGAGGCAGAGCTCGTAGAAGGAGTGGAGCAGTACTCAGCATGTTGGCGATGATGTCCTCGTCGATGATGGCGGTGCGGCGCACCATGTACCTTGACCTAGGGGCTCATCACCGAGGTGTCTTCGCCGCCCATGAGGAACTAGAGATGTGTGTTCCTCTTCTTGGCGAAGAAGTTCGCCTTGAGGAGGTCGATCTTCCTTTCTAGGTTCTGCAGCAGCTGCTTCCACCTCTCGTCGGCCTTCTCCTCCCTATTCTCGGCATGGGCCTTGGAGTCCGCAATGCACTTCTCGATGAATGCATGGAGACGTTTTGTGGGAGGTCATGTTGTTGGAGATATGCCCTAGAGGCAATAATAAATGTAGTTATTATTATATCTTTGTGTTTATGATAAATGTTTACATTCATGCTATAATAGTATTAACAAGGAAACATTAATACTTGTGTGATTTGTAAACTTAAATTGAAGTCCCTAGTAAAGCCTCTTTATAATACTAGCTTGTTGGTTAATAAATGATTATGGTTTCCCTATCATGAACATTGAGATGTTATTAACAACAATATCATATCGTTAGGAGAATGATATGATGGACATACTCCTATAGATAAGCATAGCATAAAGATCAAGTCATTTTAATAGTTCAATTGCTATATGCTTTCTGATACATAGAAACCTAATTCCTTCGACCATGAGATCATGCATATCACCTTTACCGGATGGATGCTTTGATGACATCAAACACCACACCGTAACTGGGTGGCTATAAAGGTGGCATTGAGTGTTCGGAAAGTATTGGTTGAAACACATGGATCAAGAGTGGGATTTGTCCATCCATATGACGGATAGATATACTCTGGGCCCTCTCGGTGAAATGTCATCCAATTAGCTTGGAAGCATGTGACTGGCTCACAAGGGATCACATATCACGGGAACAAGAAAAGGGTACTTATCGGTAACGAGGTTGAGCTAGGTATGCAGAGATACCGACGATCATAACCTCAGATAAGTAAACTATCGTGAGACAAAGGGAAATTGGTATCGTATGTAAGTGGTTCATTCAATCGCAAAGTAATCGTCTAAATATGTGGGAGCCATATGAATTTCCAGATTCCTCTATTGGTTATTATTCGGAGAAGTGTCTCGATCATGTCTGCATAATTCACGAACCGTAGGGAGACACACTTAAGGATTCGACGTTGTTTGAGTAGTTATGGAAAGATGAGAAAGAGACTGAATGTTGTTCGGAGTCTCGAATGGGATTCAGGATATCACGAGGAGATCCGGAATGGTCCAGAGAATAATATTCATATAAGGAAAGTCTTGTTTCGTAGTTGGAGAATGGTTCCGGTGTTTTCATCGGGAATGTTCTAGAAGGTTCCGGAATGTCCGGCACTCCGGAGGGGAAGGGTACATGAATGTGTTATATCAAGTTGGTATGATTGCATCATGTACTAAGTGTCATCGCTGAAACAAAATAGAGGATTTAATCAAATCCTTGTTTGAAAAGTCAAACGCCAATTTGAAAGTCAAACGGCTATTTTTGGGAAGTGGAGAGGGAGGTGGAAACCGAGTTGGGGAGGAGTTCCTCCCCTCCACCACCGGCCCACCTCCAAGACGAGTTGGGGAGGGACTCCCCTCCCCTTGGCCGCGCCTCCCACCTATAAAGGGAGGGGCAGGGCTGCCCCTCCTAGTACACAAGATCCCCACCTCCAAACCCTAAGCCGCCGGCGTCGCCACCTGCTGCCGCCGCCGCCTAGCAACCCTAACCGCCGGCCTAGCCCCCTCCTCGGTATGTCTAAACCCTAGATCGTTGAGGGCTCTCTCATAGTCCACCATACTCGCTCCGGCTTAAGGCGAAGCCCTGCGAGATCTCCCCTCTACTTCCGTACACGCCAGCCTTGGAATCGCGAGGAGAGTGCTACAACCTCCGCTGCCTGCTGGAACAAGGGAGAGGAAGGTCTTCATCGAGTACCGAACGTGTGACCGACTGTGGGAGAGCTGCCGGAACGCAGCGCCGGAAGGATCGTCTATGCGATCTTGAGATCGGGAAGAGTACGACTACATCACCCACGAGAATCCGGTCTCGTTAAACACTTTGGAATCTTCGAGGGTGAGTTATTCCATCGACTCGTTGCTACAATCTAGTAGATATATCTTGGCTTGTTTGTTTGTATGCGATAGAAATTTTTTGTTTTCCATGCTACGAATCCCTACAGTGGTATGAGAGCCGTGTCTATATGTAGATCTGTTGCACGAGTAGAACACAATGGTCATTATGGGCGTTGATGCTTTTATTGTCGATTGCTTCTTGTGTACTTTGCATCTTGCGGGATGTTGGGATGAAGCGGCCCGGGCTAACCTTACATGACATCGTTCATGAGACTTGCTCCACGCTTGACATGCAACTTGTATTGCATAAGTGGCTTTATGGTGCCTTCTCCTAGCATAGTTAAGATCCAATTTACAACGGGTGATTAACAATACTAGTATCAATGTTGTGGTTCATGTTCGTAAGTTAGAACGACACTTATTGAAAGCCCCAAACCACGTAAAATATGCAAAGAAAGTAGAGGCGTCTAACTTTGTTCTGCAGGGGTGTGCAGTGACGTGATATGTCCATGATTGTGATTATATTTGATGTATGCAAAGTTCCTTATTGTAAGTTGGCAACCGGCAGGAGCCATATGGTTGTCTTTAATTTATGTTAAGACCCGCGTGTCTATTCAAAGTAGTTGTAATAGTTGAAACCGGTGGACGACAACCATGGAGAAGCGTCATTGACCTTGATGCAATGCCGGTGATGATGGAGATCATGTTCGTGCTTGAAGATGGATATCGGAAGCACAAAGAAGAAAAGGCCATATCATATCACATATTATGAATTGCATGTGATGTTAATCCTTTATGCATCTTGTATTGCTTAGTAGACGACAGTGCATTATAAGATGATCCCTCATGCACATGAATTTCAAGTCATAAAGTGTTCACCCTTAGTTAGCACCGTTGCTAAAGCTTGTTGTTTCGAAGCATCACGTGATGATCAGGTGTGTTAGATTCCGCAAGTGTATACAACGTGAGCAAGCCAGATTTGCTCATACGGAAACTAAGGTTTGATCTTGACGAGCCTAGCATGTACAGACATGGTATCGGTACACGGATCACCGAAAGGTAAAAGCATGAATCATATAGTAGATATGATGAACATGTCGATTGTTTGCCATTGAAACTATATCAACTCTCGTGATGATCGGTGTTGATATGGTGGATTTGGTTCGTGTGGTCACTAAAACAATGTGAGGGATATTGTTTTGAGTGGGAGTTCACCTAGATTAATTTTATTAATTTGAACTCAATTTGTCATAAACTTAGTCTAAACTATTACAAATATGTTGTAGATCAATGTCAGCCCCTACCATCAATTTTAATGCGTTCCTAGAGAAAGAAAAGTTGAAAAACAATGGAAGAAACTTCGCGGATTGGTTCCACAATTTGAGGATTGTCCTCACAGCTGGTAATTTAACCTATGTGCTGGATGCACCGCTGGGTGACCCACCTGCAGCTGATGCTACCGATGAAGTAAAGAATGTTTAACTCACTCGGAAGACTCAGTACTCCACAGTTCAGTGTGCTATCTTGTATGGTTTAGAATCGGAGCTTCAGAAAAGGTTTGAGAATTCAGACCCATATGATATTGTCGAGGATCTCAAATTGATCTTTGAGACTCATGCGGCAATTGAAAGCTATGAGGCTTCTGAAAAGTTCTTTAACTGCAAGATGGAAGAGGGCAACTCCGTCAGTGAGCATGTGCTTAAGATGTCTGGGCACGCAAACAAACTTCAAAGCTTGGATATAGTGATTCCTAATGCTTTGGGGATTTACCGCGTCCTCCAATCACTACCACGAAGTTACAAGAACTTTGTGATGAACTAGAACATGCAAAACATGAACAAGACGTTGCCAGAACTCTTTGCCATGTTGAAATCTGCAGAAGTGGAGATCAAGAAAGAGCACCAAGTGTTGTTGGTCAATAAGACCACCAAATTCAAGAAAGGCAAGTCTAAGCAGAAGGGACACTTCAAGAAGGGTGGTAAGAAAGTTACCACGCCAACGAAGACGACCAAGGCTGGACCTAAGCCTGATACTGAGTGCTTTTACTGCAAAGGAGAAGGTCACTGGAAGCGGAATTTCCCAAAGTACTTGTCGGATTTGAAGAACGGCAACATCAAGAAGAAAGGTATATCTGATATACATGTTATTGATGTGTATCTCACTAGTACTCGTAGTAGTGCCTAGGTATTTGATACTGGTTCGGTTGCTCATATTTGTAACTCGAAACAGGTGCTGCAGAATAAACGGAAGCTAGCGAAGAACGATGTGACGATGCGCGTGGGAAACGGATCAAAGGTTGATGTGATCGCGGTCGGCACGCTACCCCTTCATCTACCATCGGGATTAGTTTTATACTTAAATAATTGTTATTTGGTGCCTGCGTTAAGCATGAACATTATATCGGGATCTTGTTTATTGTGATACGGTTACTTGTTTAAGTCCGAGAATAATGGTTGTTCGATTTATATGAGTAATATGTTTTATGCACATGCACCTTTGATAGATGGTCTATTCTTATTGAATATCGATAGTGGAAATACACATATTAAGAACATTGAGGCTAAACGTTTGAAATCAAGCGATAACTCGACCTATATGTGGCACTGTCGTCTTGGTCACATTGGAGTGAAGCGTATGAAGAAACTCCATTCCGATGGACTTCTTCAAACACTTGATTTTGAATCACTTGAAAGATGCGAAGCATGTCTGATGGGTAAAATGACTAAGACTCCATTTTCTGGTTTGATGGAGCGAGCTACGGATTTATTGGAAATCATACATACCGATGTGTGTGGTCCAATGAGTGTAGCATCGCGCGGTGGTTATCGTTATGTTCTTACCTTCACGGATGACTTGAGTAGATATGGGTATATCTATTTCATGAAACATAAGTCCGAAACTTTTGAGAAGTTTAAGGAATTTCAAAGTGAGGTAGAGAATCAACGTAACAAAAAGATTAAATTTCTACGTTTTGATCGTGGAGGTGAATATCTAAGTTACGAGTTTGGCGAGAATTTGAAGAAATGCGGAATACTTTCACAATTGACACCGCCGGGAACACCACAACATAATGGTGTGTCCGAACGTCGTAATCGAACTCTCTTAGATATGGTTCGTTCTATGATGTCACTTATAGATTTACCGCTATCATTTTGGGGTTATGCATTAGAAACATCCGCATTCACTTTAAATAGGGCACCATCTAAATCCGTTGAAACGACACCGTATGAATTATGGTTTGGGAAGAAACCTAAATTGTCGTTCCTTAAAGTTTGGGGTTGCGAAGCCTATGTAAAGAAGTTACAGCCGGATAAGCTTGAACCCAAAGCGGAGAAATGCGTCTTCATAGGATACCCGAAGGAAACTATTGGGTATACCTTCTATCATAGATCCGAGGGCAAAATCTTCGTTGCCAAGAATGGATCCTTTCTAGAGAAGGAATTTCTCTCGAAAGAAGTGACTGGAAGGAAAGTAGAACTTGACGAGGTTGTCGAACCTTCTCTCGAAATTGCGAGTAGCGCAACACCGGAAGAAGTTCCTGTGGTGCCTGCACCAATAAGAGAGGAAGCTAATGATGATGATCATGAAACTTCGGTTGTAGTTGCTACAGAGCCTCGCAGGTCAACGAGAACTCGTACCACTCCTGATTGGTATGATCCCGTTATGAGTGTCATGTTGGTGGACAACACCGATGACCCTGTGACATATGAGGAAGCGATGATGAGCCTAGATTCCAATAAATGGCAAGAAGCCATGAAATCCGAGATTGGATCCATGTACGAAAACCAAGTATGGACTTTGGTGGACTTACCGGATGGCCGGAAGGTTGTCGAGAATAAATGGATTTTCAAGAAGAAAACAGATGCTGATGGTAATGTTACTGTCTACAAAGCTCGACTTGTCGCAAAAGGGTTTCGAAAAATTCAAGGAGTTGACTATGATGAGACTTTCTCACCAGTAGCGAAGCTAAAGTCTGTGAGGATTATGTTAGCAATCGCTTCATATTATGATTATGAGATATGGCAGATGGATGTCAAAACAGCATTCCTCAATGGAGACATTGATGAAGAGTTGTATATGATGCAACCCAAAGGTTTTGTCGATCCTAAAGATGCTAACAAGGTATGCAAACTTCAACGGTCCATCTATGGATTGAAGCAAGAATCCCGAAGTTGGAATCAACGTTTTGATAAGGTGATCAAAAGTTTTGGTTTTATACAAACTTATGGAGAAGCTTGTATTTACAAGAAAGTGAGTGGGAGCTCTGTAGCATTCTTAATACTATATGTAGGTGACATATTGTTGATTGGGAATGATGTAGACCTTCTTAATAGTGTCAAGGAATATTTGAATAATAGTTTTTCAATGAAGGATCTTGGCGAAGCAGCTTACATATTAGGCATAAAGATTTATAGAGATAGATCAAGACGCCTAATATCATTATCACAAAGTACATATTTGGACAAAGTTCTAAAGAGGTTTGGAATGGAAGATAGCAAGAAAGGGTTCTTGCCCATGTTGCCCAATACGACCTTGAGTAAAACTCAAAGTCCGACATCGGCAGAAGATAGAGAAAGGATGAGTAAGACTCCCTATGCCTCAGCCATAGGATCTCTAATGTATGCCATGCTATGTACTAGACCCGACATTGCATATGCTGTTAGTTTAACTAGCAGATATCAAAGTGATCCAGGAGTGGATCATTGGACAGCGGTCAAAAACATCCTTAAGTACTTGAGAAGAACTAAGAATATGGTTCTTTGTTATGGAGGTGATGAACAACTCGTTGTTAATGGTTACACCGATGCTAGTTGGAACACCGATCCGGATGATTCTAAATCACAATCTGGATACGTATTTATTTTGAATGGTGCAGCAGTTAGTTGGAGGAGTGCAATGCAAAGCGTTGTGGCGAGATCTTCAACTAAATCGGAATAGATGGCTGCTTCGGAGGCTTCACAAGAAGCGATATGGATGAAAGAGTTCATTACAGAGCTGGGTGTGGTTCCTAGTGCGCTGGACCCAATGTCTATCTACTGTGATAACATGGGTGCCATAGCCAATGCGCAAGAACCAAGATCACACAAGAAGCTGAAGCATATCAAGCTACGTTTTCACGCTATTCGAGAACATGTCCAAGATGGGGACCTAAAGATTTGCAAAGTACACACAAATCTGAATGTGGCGGATCCGTTGACTAAACCTCTCCCGAGGGCAAAACATGACCAGCACCAAACTGCCATGGGTGTTCGGTATATTACCATGTAATCTAGATTAGATGATTCTAGTGCAAGTGGGAGACCGTTGGAGATATGCCCTAGAGGCAATAATAAATGTATTTATTATTATATCTTTGTGTTTATGATAAATGTTTACATTCATGCTATAATAGTATTAACAAGGAAACATTAATACTTGTGTGATTTGTAAACTTAAATTGAAGTCCCTAGTAAAGCCTCTTTATAATACTAGCTTGTTGGTTAATAAATGATTGTGGTTTCCCTATCATGAACATTGAGATGTTATTAACAACAAGATCATATCGTTAGGAGAATGATATGATGGAAATACTCCTATAGATAAGCATAGCATAAAGATCAAGTCATTTTAATAGTTCAATTGCTATATGCTTTCTGATACATAGTAACCTAATTCCTTCGACCATGAGATCATGCATATCACCTTTACCGGATGGATGCTTTGATGACATCAAACACCACACCGTAACTGGGTGGCTATAAAGGTGGCATTGAGTGTTCGGAAAGTATTGGTTGAAACACATGGATCAAGAGTGGGATTTGTCTATCCATATGACGGATAGATATACTCTGGGCCCTCTAGGTGAAATGTCATCCAATTAGCTTGCAAGCATGTGACTGGCTCACAAGGGATCACATTTCACGGGAACGAGAAAAGAGTACTTATCGGTAACGAGGTTGAACTAGGTATGCAGAGATACCGAGGATCATCACCTCGGATAAGTAAACTATCGTGAGACAAAGGGAAATTGGTATCGTATGTAAGTAGTTCATTCGATCGCAAAGTAATCGTAGAAATATGTGGGAGCCATATGAATTTCCAGATTCCTCTATTGGTTATTGTTCGGAGAAGTGTCTCGATCATGTCCGCATAATTCACGAACCGTAGGGAGAGACACTTAAGGATTCGACGTTGTTTGAGTAGTTATGGAAAGATGAGAAGGAGACCGAATGTTGTTCGGAGTCTCAAATGGGATTCGGGATATCACGAGGAGATCCGGAATGGTCCGGAGAATAAGATTCATATAAGGAAAGTCTTGTTTCGGAGTTGGAGAATGGTTCCGGTGTTTTCATCGGGAATGTTCTAGAAGGTTCCGGAATGTCCGGCACTCCGGAGGGGAAGGGTACATGAATGTGTTATATCAAGTTGGTATGATTGCATCATGTACTAAGTGTCATCGCTGAAACAAAATAGAGGATTTAATCAAATCCTTGTTTGAAAAGTCAAACGCCAATTTGAAAGTCAAACGGCTATTTTTGGGAAGTGGAGAGGGAGGTGGAAACCGAGTTGGGGAGGAGTTCCTCCCCTCCACCGCCGGCCCACCTCCAAGCCGAGTTGGGGAGGGACTCCCCTCCCCTTGGCCGCGCCTCCCACCTATAAAGGGAGGGGCAGGGCTGCCCCTCCTAGTACACAAGATCCCCACCTCCAAACCCTAAGCCGCCGGCGCCGCCACCTGCTGCCGCCGCCGCCACCCTAGGGCAAACAGCCGCCGCCGCCTAGCAACCCTAGCCGCCAGCCTAGCCCCCTCCTCGGCGTGTCTAAACCCTAGATTGTCGAGGGCTCTCTCATAGTCCACCATACTCGCTCCGGCTTAAGGTGAAGCCCTGCGAGATCTCCCCTCTACTTCCGGTACCACGCCAGTCTTTCCGAATCGAGGAGAGTGATACAACCTCCGTCACCTTGGAACAAGGAGAGGAAGGTCTTCATCGAGTATCGAACGTGTGACCGATCAAGGGAGCGCCGAACGCAGCCGGAAGGATCGCTCACGCGATCTTGAGATCGGGAAGAGTACGACTAAATCACCCACGAGAATCCGCTCTCGTTAAACACTTTGGAATCTTCGAGGGTGAGTTATTCCATCGACTCGTTGCTACAATCTAGTAGATATATCTTGGCTTGTTTGTTTGTATGCGATAGAAATTTTTTGTTTTCCATGCTACGAATCCCTACACATGTAGCTTTCAGCATCTTCGCCTTCTTCTGGCCGACCTCCGGCCCTTTGCCGGCAGCTGGGGGATCCTCCGAGTTGTACACGCCATCCTTGTTCTTGGCAAGGCTCATGTGAGTATCCACCCATTTTTGACAGTTCTGTATCTCGCCAAAATCATGGTGGACCTTGAACTCCATCTTGGTGTCATATCGGTAGATACCGAGTGCATAAACGAGTTGCAAAGGGAAGGCGAAGTGTGTTAGGAAAGACATGAGGTCGGCATAGTTTGGATAGAGGTCGGTGAAGTACCTGGCTATCCATGATTCCGATGACCGATGTACGGTCAATCTCTTCAAAAATGTTGTGACGCTTGTTGCACGCCTGCTGCACGAGTCCCTAGTGATTGATCATGGCCTTCTCTATGTTGGGGATATGCTATATGGGTATCCTCATAGCATGTCTCCTATCCGGATAACCCGGGTGGCCTACAGTTGGTAGCATGGCCCATGGCCTGCTGGGCGGCCCAGTAAGATGGATCCAGAAGGGACGCCCATGACGGATAAAGGAAGGCTACGGTTGGAGTCACCGACGTACCCGGAGCCTTGGAGTACAAGACACGTATGACTAGTAATAGACAGTGTAGGACTTTGTAACCTGTCCGGCTAGGACTTTTCCCTGTAACCCTAGGACCTGGCGACTATATAAGTCGGGCCTATGGGAGCCTTTAGGGCACGATAACTTACAATCTCATACAACCTTGCACAACGAACCAATCTCTGTAACTCGGCGTATTGCCCTTATAGTGATTTATAGCAGGAGTAGGATTCCGCCACCGTCGTGGGATCTGAACCTGGGTAAGCTGTGTTACCTCGTACCCGTCAACCGCCCTCCTTCCCCCACGTCTCTTAACACGCACTGTGAGGACCCCCTCCATGGCGTACTCGTCGGCAATACCACGAAAGTTGGCGCCCACCGTGGGGCAAGAGGCGCTTCAGGCTCTTCAGCGAGCGAGGACCAAGATCTTTGCAGGAATCAGCGAAACCGTGGCCATCGGTCGCGTTCTCTTCTCTAGCAACGTTCTGATCGTCCCTCCCGACGAGTTCTGGATCCCGGCGAAGACGAACCCTACGCGGTGTTCGATCGTTCCTATCGGATACATCCACCTCTTCATTGGCAAAACCGACTCGGGCACTAGTTCCCTGGGAGTCGGAGGAGCATCAAGGCCCGCAAGGACCTCCTACGGGCATGATACGTTCGCGGAAGGGTCAATGTCAGATCTCTCTTTGGAGTTTGCCGGCAAAGATCGGAAAATTTCAAGGCCCACCCAAACCGCCCCTATGCAGGATATAAAGGTGGAAGATCGCTGCAAGTCCGTCGGATTCGCCTCAAGGCCCGGAAAGCGAGATCCAAGTTCGTCAAGGTGGTTACCATCTTCGATCCGGGCTATGCTCGAGAGAGGGCGAAAACCCCCACGATTACCTTGCCAGGTGGCTCCGCATACGAGCCGATCTGGCCTACTACCCCTGTTGGAGATATGCCCTAGAGGCAATAATAAATGTAGTTATTATTATATCTTTGTGTTTATGATAAATGTTTGCATTCATGCTATAATAGTATTAACAAGGAAACATTAATACTTGTGTGATTTGTAAACTCAATTTGAAGTCCCTAGGAAAGCCTCTATACATCACTAGCTTGTTGGTTGATAAATGATTGTGGTTTCCCTATCATGAACATTGAGATGTTATCAACAACAAGATCATATCATTAGGAGAATGATATGGTGGACATACTCCTATAGATAAGCGTAGCATAAAGATCAAGTCATTTTAATAGTTCAATTGCTATATGCTTTCTGATACATAGTAACCTAATTCCTTTGACCATGAGATCATGCATATCACCTTTACCGGATGGATGCTTTGATGACATCAAACACCACACCGTGAATCGGGTGGCTATAAAGGTGGCATTGAGTGTTCGGAAAGTATTGGTTGAAACACATGGATCAAGAGTGGATTTGTCCATCCATATGACGGATATATATACTGGGCCCTCTTGGAATGTCATCCAATTATCTTGCAAGCATGTGACCGCTCACAAGGGATCACATATCACGGGAACGAGAAAAGAGTACTTATCGAACGAGATTGAACTAGGTATGCGAGATACCGACGATCATAACCTCGGATAAGTAAAGTATCGTGAGACAAAGGGAAATTGGTATCGTATGTAAGTGGTTCATTCGATCACGAAGTAATCGTAGAAATATGTGAGCCATATGAATTTCCAGATTCCTATTGGTTATTGTTCGAGAAGTGTCTCGATCATGTCCGCATAATTCACGAACCGTGGGAGACACACTTAAGGATTCGACGTTGTTTGAGTAGTTATGGTATGATGAGAAAGAGACCGAATGTTGTTGAGTCTCGGATGGGATCCGGGATATCACGAGGAGATCCGGAATGGTCCGGAGAATAAGATTTATATAAGGAAAGTCCGTTTGGAGTTCGGGAATGGTTCCGTGTTTTCATCGAATGTTCTAGAAGGTTCGGAATGTCCGCACTCCGGAGGAAGGGTACATGAATGTGTCATTGTAAGTTGGAATGATTGCATCATTTACTAAGTGTCTTCGCTGTCCAAAATAAAGGGTTTATTCAAATCCTAAATTGAAAAGTCAAACGGCTAGTTTGAAAGTCAAACGGCAAGTTTTGGAAAGAGGAAAAGAGGAGGAAGGTGAAACCGAGTTGGGGAGGGAGTCCTCCTCCCCAAGCGCACCACCAAGCCGAGTTGGGAGGACTCCTCCTCCCCTTGGCCGGCCGGCCCCTCCACCTATATAAGGAGGGACAGGGCTCCCTCCTAGCACAGGCAAGTACCTATCCTCAAACCCTAGCTTGGCGCCTACCACCATAGTCGCCGCCGCCCCCCCTAGGGTTTTGCCCTAACCGCCCACTTGGGTGCCCCAAACCCTAGCCGCCGGCTCTAGCCTCTCCTCCTTGGTGTGTCTAAACCCTAGAACACCGAGGACTCTCTCATACTCCACCATACTCGCTCCGGCTTAAGGCGAAGCCCTGCGAGATCTCCCCTCTACTTAGGTGCACGCCGTTGTCTTGGGAATCGCGAAGAGTGCTACAACCTCCATTTGCTGGAACAAGGGAGAGGAAGGTCTTCGTCAATCGAACGTGTGACCGATCATGGGAGCTGCCGAACGCACGGAAGGATCGCTCACGCGATCTTGAGATCGGGAAGAGTACGACTACATCACCCACGAGAATCCGCTCTCTTTAAACACTTTGGAATCTTCGAGGGTAAGTTATTCCATCGACTTGTTGCTACAATCTAGTAGATAGATCTTGGCTTGTTTGTTTGTTTGTATGCGATCGAAATTTTTTGTTTTCCATGCTACGAAACCCTACAACCCCAATGATGATGCTATGTATCACTCTGTGGAAGGACTGGACCGTGGCACGCTTCTCTGACATTCTCTAAGACGGCAGCAGGCGTCAGGAAGCCTTACCTTCGAAGGCATGGTAACTATGCGTGAGCGGCTCGAAGCAGCTTGCGCTCGACGGAGCCCTCCGATTCAGCCACCGCCACCACCGCCTCGACCGCCATCGTCAGAAGTCATACCGCCACCTCCGATCATCGCCATCTTGTTGCACCTCCACCGCCCGTCATCCAGGAAGTCTTGGCACCCTCCGACTCTGTTATTGACGCGCTTTATGCTGACTTTAGTGCAGATTCAGAGGAGATAGATTTCAGTCGAGAGGAACTAGACTCCGCCATGCAGGATATGGAGGAGGAGTACACACGCGACGAGCAAGCCAACAATGCCGTCACATCTCGAGAGGTGTTCGTCACCATTGGGACGGCGATGGATGAAGATCAACCCGGACGAGCTCCGCCTACAGCACTGGAAAAAGGGAAGGGGCCACTTATTGCTGTTGACGATGATCGCGCAAAGGTCATGCCTCCTTCGCCTGACCCAGTGCAGCAGCCGCAGGAACTCGGCACTGGCCCGAGCAACAACAACACCGCAAACTTGCCGCCTCCGACATCTACGTCTGCTGTTGCCCAAGTTACTCCAGCTGATAGAGTGATGTACGGCAATCTCCTCGTTGAGCCACTGACCGTAGCTCATATCCGGAACGTGACTCAGCTTGATGAGAAGCGCCAGCAGCTGCTGGAGGAAGCGCAGGCCATTACGGAGCAAGGCGCTAAGCTAGATCGAGATCTGGTCAACGCGCAGAAGTCCATAGAGAAAGCTAGAGCAGTGGAGGCCGAGTACAAGACTCTGCTGCAGCAGTAGAAGGCCAAGAAAGCTCCGGCTCACGTCATCAACGATCCTGGTGTATGGCGAAACCTAGGATGGTCTCCCTCGAAGCCGGCACAAGTCAAACCATACATTGACAGTGAGGGCAAACAGGTGATGCCCACCCCACTCCTTAATCTCGCCATCGCCAAGACCCTTCTGGAGCAGGATAGATCGCCTGAGGCAGTGGAACAGGTCTATGACCTAGTGGCCAAGGCGGTGAAGCAGTAGGAAAAGGCCACCTCTCAGAGGCTTGAGTCTGACCCAGCGCTTTGCCAGTCTAGCCAGTATAAGCCGCCAAGGGACAGATCTCCTCTTGATGTCGGGTCCCAGACGGGTTCATCAGAATGAAGACACAGGGATGCGCGCAACAGGAAGGATGCTATCCCCATATCCTCTGACCACGGAGAAAAAGCCCGACATCGTCGCCCATCGCCACCCCCCGATCCCCTCTACATCGCGAAGATCCCAATGCTCACCATCGTACAGATATGCCACCGCCAAAGCATTGCGGCATCGTCATCCGCGACAAAAAGGAGCAGACCCGTCATGACGAAGAGCGCAACCAAGGACACAAGAGCAGGTCACGCCATGACCCTCAGCGTCCGACAAGCAACCGTGACAGGCGTGAGGCGTCGCAGGAGGGTAACAACAATAAGGCTAACCCACCGCCACCTCCGCCTCCGTCACCACCTAGCAGTCACCATGGTGGAGGTGGCCTGCGTCGTTCACGTAGCCCATCCCCTGTTGACAAGAAGAAGAAGAATCCAGAGCCATACGACGCACGTTCACGGATCGATAAGATCCACGAGGCCCGGGAAGGACCATACCTGGGACCACGTTGCTTTGGACCTGCAATACGGTCCGCAACTTAACAAGACCATCAAGCCCTATGACGGCACCGCCAAGCCAACCACATGGTTGCAGGACTACAGCAATGCGGTGGAGATTGCCGGAGGCAACCCCAACGTCGCCGTCAAGTACCTCCCATTAATGTTGGCGGGCACGGCCCGTCAATGGATCGACGACTTGCCGGATCAATCCATCTGCGATTGGTTGGACATGCAATAAGCGTTCACCAAGAACTTTGAGGGTACATATAAGCGTCCCTACACTGTTGGCGATCTACAACGGTGCGTGCAAGAGAAAGACGAGACATCTCGCGCCTACCTCTCCCACTGGCCGGACATGAAGAATTCCTGCGCAGGAGTGTACGCTCAGACCGCCATGGCGGCCTTCATCGATGGGTTGGAAAGGGGCAAGTTGCTCTGACATAAGTTGAAGCGCTTGCAGGACAATAACCAGCTTGACTTGAACCATATGATTCAGTTGGCTAGTGAGTTCGCAGCTGCCGACGACGATTCTCGCGGGCCTTGCCGGCAACGGCCGTTCCAACTCAAGCTCGGAGGAACAGCAATACATAGCGGAAAACCGCTCTAGAAGAAAAGCAATCTACCGACATGGTCGCTATGAATTTTGCAGGACGAGGTGATGGCGGACAACGTGGCCGAGGAAGGGGAGCTGGTCGTGGGCAGCAACGAGGAAGCGAAACTACCTCGGCGCCGCTCCGCGTTCCCCAAACCTACGAGGAGTACCGAGATATGACGTGCCTCGTACACCTCGATGTTAACGGCAAGGCCACCCATACCAATCGACACTGCAAGTTTGTCAACGACCTCAAGGAAGACCCGGAGTCCGGCTACAAGCGAAGTTGGAAGAACAGACCACGAGGCAAGTGCAAGGGGAAGAAGAAGGAGGAGGAGTCCAAGGATTCAAGTGACATGGATGAGGACGTTGACCCTAAGCACGCCGCCAAGAGCGACGACAAGGGCAAGAACCCCTTCGTGAAGAAGGCGCCAGTCTACCACACTTTACTTGGCACCCCCACCGTCCGACAACAGAAGACCTCCCTGAGGATCCTGATGGCGACTCTACCCCCAGTTCTCCAGTACCTGCGCTAGCCGGAGGTTCCAATTACTTGGGACAGGACGGACCACCCAGACCTTATCCCTATAGAGAACCAGTACGCCATGGTCATCAACCCCTTGATTGACGGCGTGGAGTTCACCAAGTGTATGGTGGATAGTGGAAGCAACATCAACATCATGTACTTGGATACACTGCATAAGATGAACTTGACGGAGGCAAACCTAAGGCGGACCAACACCATCTTCCACGGCGTAGTTCCTGGGCGCTGTTAATAATTACCGCCAAGAGCGTATGACCTTTGAGGTGGTCCCCTTCAAGAGCGTGTACCACGTCATATTCAGCCGCTACATATTCCACACGTTCATGGCCAAGCCATGCTTCGTCTACAACAAACTCAAGATACCCGGACCAAATGGTGTCATCACCGTATCCGGAAGCTTTACCAAGGCAAGGGACTACGAGATTAACGAAGCAGCCTTCGCGGAAGCTGTCCTCTACAATGAAGAATTCAAAGAGATCTGGAGCAAGGTCGATGACTCAGAGATGCCTGCATCGAAGAAGCAGATCTCCGACTCCGCTCCTGCATTCAAGGCCGCCATCGAGACCAAGCTGGTGGAATTTGTGGTAGGCGATGCCTCCAAGGTCACTGCCATTGGGACGAACCTGGATCCCAAATAGGAAAGCACGCTTGTCGAGTTCCTCTGTGAGAATAGGGACATCTTTTCCTGGCAACCTGCCGACATGAAAGGTGTACCTAGGGAACTTGCCGAGCACAGCTTAAACATTGATCCAAAATGCAAACCAGTGAAGCAACGTCTACGACGCTTTGGAGATGAGAAGAGACGCGCCATTGGCAAAGAGATAGCTAGGTTACTTAAGGCTAGATTTATCCGAGAATTCCTTCACACCCAATGGGTGGCCAATCCTGTACTTGTCCCCAAAAAGGGGAACCAATGAATTAAGAATGTGCGTTGATTACACCGGCTTGAACAAAGCATGTCACAAAGATCCGTTTGCTTTGCCTCGCATTAACCAAGTCATTGACTCGACGGCTAGCTTGGAACTTTTGTGTTTTCTCGATGCATACTCAGGATACCACCAGATCAAGATGAGGAAGTCGAATCATTTTTCGTTCACTACCCCATACGACACGTTTTGCTATGTTACGGTGCCCTTTGGGCTGAAAAACGCAGGTGCTACGTACCAGCGGACAATGCAACGTTGCCTGCACGACCAAATTGGCCGGAACGTTCACGCCTATGTGGACGATATCACGGTGATGTCTAAAAAGTCAAATGACTTAATCTCCGACTTGAAAGAAACCTTTGATAATCTCCGGAAATACAACATGATGCTTAACCCTAAGAAGTGCGTCTTCGGGGTTCCAGCCGGCAAATTGTTGGGTTTCATCGTTTCCCAATGCGGAATCGAGGTCAACCCGGAGAAAATCAAGGCCATCTTAAACATAAACCGTCCGACATGCCTAAAGGACATTCAACGACTAACAGGTTATGTTGCAGCAGTTAGTCGGTTCAAAACCGACTTGGAGAAGGCTCTGCCATACAAATTCTTTGAAGAAGCGGACAAATTCACGTGGACGGACGAAGCGATGCAGATTGAAGTAGCTCAAGGAGATTCTTTCCTCGGCCCATCCTTGCAAATACCGAGCTGCGAGCCCTTGTTAATTTACATGGCGTCAACCAACCAGGTTATCAGCATCGTCGTCGTGGTGGAGCGGAAGGAACCAGGCTATGATCACGGAATTCAACGACCAGTTTACTATGTGAGCGAGGTCTTGACGGAGTCCGAGCAGCGTTACCCGCACTACCAGAAGATAGCTTATGGAGTATTCCTTGCTTCTCGGAAGCTGAGGCACTACTTTCAGGAGCACCCAATCACAGTGGTGAGCAATACCCCACTGTCCGACATTATCAACAACAACAACGCTACGGGAAGGGTCGCGAAGTGGGGCATTGAACTTGCTGCCTTCGAGATCACTTACAAAAGACGCGACGCTATCAAGTCACAAGCCTTGGCGGATTTTGTTGCAGATTGGACGGAGATGCCAGATGCCACTCCGTTGCCGGAACCAGAGTACTAGGTGATGCACTTTGACAGATCAAAGCTGCTCAACGGCTCGGGGGCTGGTGTATTGCTCTGATACCAATGAGGCAAGCTACACTACGTTCTGCAGATCCACTTCGAGGCTACAAACAACATGGCGGAGTATGAAGCACTCATTCACGAACTTCGTGTAGCCAAGGATATTGGCTTCAAGCGCATAGTTTGCTGTGGAGATTCCGACTTGGTATCCCAGCATGTGGCTGGCACCTGGAATGCACGGAACCCTATGATGGCAGCATATCGAGACGAAGTGGACAAGATAGCCAAGATCTTCTTGGGCTACGAAGACAAGTATGTACCTAGGGAGCAAAACGAGGCGGCTGATCTGCTATCTAAGCTTGGATCAGGGCGCAAACAAATTCCGCCAGGAGTTTTCCTAGATCATCTGCGCACACCATCCATGAAGGGAGCCGACATCGACAACCCAGATAGAGCTGACTCTTTCGTCAAGATGGTGACAAAGATCCCTCCGGCTTGGACAAAACCGTTCATGGAATATCTCGAACACGGAACTTTGCCCGACGAAGAGGTCGCAAGACGGCAAATAGCACGACAAGCAAAGGGTTATACCATAATCAATGGGCAACTCTACAAAAGGAGCACTACTGGTGTATACCTAAAGTGTGTTTCCCAGCTAGAAGGTATGGAAATCCTACGCGAAATCCATCTCGGAGATTGCGGGCATCACGCCGCTCCTCGGTCGTTGGTCGCAAAAGCCTTCCGGCAAGGATTCTACTGGCTGACCGCGAAGGCGGACACCGACAAGCTGGTTGAGACATGCATGGGATGCCGGTATTTTGCCCGACAACCACATGTTCCTGCTGAAGAATTGTGCAGTGACCCAGCATACCACTGCATGATGTAGTACACTATAGTCGTTGACATAACACCAATGAAACACCGTTCACTAGTATTACATCCCTCAGAGTAGTACAACAGAAACACAGCAGGTCCAAGACATGACTATAGGTTACAACTCAACTCTTTACACAAGATCCAGAGAACACTCTAGGTTAAAGAGAGAGAAAGAATCTTCTTACAAAGAAGAACCAGAGGTAAACAACTGAAAAATAATTATACTATTCAGACCAATATCTTAACTAATGGTCTGGCATTGCTGCTATTGCAATACACTAAAGAAATAGGTTCTATGGCTAGAGATTAAATTCCTATCTAATTAGTAGCTTCGTCTTCACTCGAGTTGATGTATATGTTGATTTTCTTGACTTCATTGAAGAGCTTTAGCTTTTAATGATGATTCCTGGAGCATGACTTGATGTAGACATCGTCTTAATGGATTCAGAATCTAGCAAGGGTTAAGAAGATACTTTGAGTACGAGCGTACTCAGCAAGTTCACTAGAAAAGGAGTGTTTGATGCACTGTATCTACAGCCACACACCATAAGTCGTAGGCAATGCAGGTTTTCGTAAACATTTCTTCAAAGGTTGCTTTTATTCTGAAAAGCTATGTTCATCAGCCTTCACGGGTTTACCAGAACTTTCATGGAGTTCCTTTCCCGCCGTGTTCGCAGGTCCTTCCCGGAACAGGGAGTAACAAGTTACAGTTCTTACACTCTGCAGAGGTGTGTCACTTTACCCATGAGAGATCTTAGCTTTGTTGCACATCCGAATTGCAGGTTCGTTCACACTTCCTTGGTGTGAGGCCCAGACTAAGATCCAAGCCAATCACTGCCTTCTCCGCGATCCCACATGTCTCCTTGGTGTACGCCAGCCCACCTATTGAATTAAGGCAATGGCAGTATAGACCGTTCAGATGCCAGAACTATCGTGGGACGTTGAGGGCTCCCACCCATATGTTGCATATCCTCTACGAATTACCATAAATAATATGCATGCTACGAGTGATAACAGCCACGACCCGCACATCCAGCTCCATGCGAGAGGGAAAAGATACAGCTGACTTCTCCGTCTCATTCCAAATCTCATGGTCAACGCGTAATATACGACGCAAGAATCACTGGCGACATTGGTTGTTAAGTCCTAGGTAATATGTTCCTTTACCACCGGAACTCTTATAGTAGGTTATTACCTCATGGTAAATAACCTATAATCACATTATTATGAAAATAGTGTTTTCTGTCCTTTTTCAAATGCAGGTGATGACAACACAAGATTTGCAAAATACTTTACATAAAATAATCAAAGGACATGAGCAAGTGTGAACTTGCCTTTTGTGATTGCAATATTATGCACTCACGGTCTTCAAGACAATATAAAAGATCCAATAGCGGAAATATGCATCATTCGTCCGGTAAGGACTAATGTTTAAAGAAGCAAGATGCTTTTATGCATAAGTAATGTAATGCAAGTTGATAAACGTGAATCCCGAGAATAACGTTGTTCTAGGGTTTGGATACTGGAAAGGTTTCATTGGAATGTGTTGCCCTTTTAGATTAAGTTTTATACACGTGCTTCTTATTAAGGCTTGTGAGTGTGTGGAAAACAACATGTATTTATACAACAATAAATACATAGTATGGAATGCTACTCAAGGTTGCTTACATCTTAATTTTTATTTTCAAGTTTTACTTTACAAGTAATGTCACTTATAAAGAATTTAAGTATTAACAATCTTATTATACAAGTAAAGTATAAAGTAATGTGATTGTGATTAGTTGTTATTTGTTTTTCTGAAGTGGCAAAAAGTATAACATTTGAAGAAAGATTTCCTTACTAAGGTTTAAACAATATTTGTGGTTATTTAAATGTGATTGATGTTGTTTGTGCTTGCATAGTTTGGATTTGAGATGCTTTATATTTAATTATAACAGATCAAAGTTAACTATAAAACATATAATAAGGTATTTAGTACCATACTTAAAGCTTTGCAAACTAAAGGTAACTTTGAGGATGTAGATAAACTTAGGGTGCATTACTTATGATACTTGTATCTTGTTCACTTTATATTGTTTCCTTAGAGTTACTTAAGAATGGCATTACTTCTATTGGAGTAGTGATTTCTTTACCTTATAATGGTATAAAGGGATTTATCTCCCTATAAGGGTGTGGTTAAGGTTTATGAATAAGTAAACAATATTATTTACTTCTTATGAACTCACTTATAGTGTTTTGATTTGTTTATAAACTTGTGTTTAATATAAAGGAATAGGTTTTATTTCACTACAAATTATCCTTGGAGATTTTATATTGGATAAGGATCCTTTTATAAAATAACCTACACTTATGGTTAAAGATAATTTAATAAAATTGTATTTAAAGTGTGTTAATTCATTTTGAATGCACACTACCAATATTTAAGACTAATACTTCTTATTAGACTCGATTTATTAATTTAAGAAATATTTAACAATTTTATTTGACATTAAATGATTTATTCACTAAAAAATAGGTTTAAATTCAAGTTATTAAAGTGTTTAACATTTTATTTAACTAAAAAGTATAATATTATATTTTTATCTTATAGGTACTATTTTTTGATCATTTTCGTATATTACACTTATTTTTGTGATTTAAAAATAATAAGATATGATTTTAATAAGTTTTATTACTTTATAAACACTTAATAAACAATAAATATTTAATTAATTGTAGTAAGAATGTATGATTCTAGTTTTAAAGTATTTTTTTTATTTTTCTAAGATTTTTGGTATTTTATTTATATTTTTTTTATCAATATTAAAATATGAATTATCAAAGTATTAAAACTTTATAAAGTATTTATTAAATAATATTTATTTGAATAATCATCATAATAATATTTTATAATAGTTTTAAGTTGTAGATTTTATTTTTCTAAACATTTTCATATATTATATGTATTTTTCTGATTTATAAAACAAAAGATATTAAATTTACAAAATGTAATCATTTTATTTTATGTTTGGAATATTGAAATTTGGATTTATAACGTTTTAATTATTCCTAAAGAGACACTAAACCTTTTTACACTCAGATGGGATCTACCCTAGTCACAGACAGGTGGGGCTTAGACCCTTCATAGGCCACATCAACAAAGACCATTCAAAGGCTGACCCGGTCAAGGGTGACATCACCCTGTCGTTGCGATGACGTCACCTCGCCGGAATCCTCCACAGTCGAGCACAGACGCGGCGAGTTGGTGTGCACGAGGCTGCCTGGCTACGCGTATAGGATGCAGGGGCGTGCACTGAACGATAAATGGGCGGCGTCGCTGGTTGTTGGTTATCGGAGAAGCTACGACGACGAGTTCGTACGGCGGCTACGGGAGGCGCACGTCGGGAGTACTATTCCGGAAGCAATCGAGGGAGGTAAGAGCACTAGGAGGCTCAGTGGCTTACCAGGAAGCTTGTGGAGGCCATGGCAAGGGAAGGCGAGCTCGGACAATGTCGCCATGGTCGACGGCGAGTGGCGGTCAGAGAAGGTGGATGCGCGCGATTACGGTCTCCTGGCTCGATTCCTTCCGCACATAGACAGTGTCCACCACGGCGGGACTTGCTGCATCTTCAGTTGGTCTCGGGGAGGTCTCAGACGGCGACGACGAACCACTCTGGCGAGCTAGGGTTCGCGTTCATGTGGAAGAGAAAGGAAGAGAGAGGTTGTGAGGATAGGGACGAGGATATGCGAGTGCTGCGGTATTATCCCCACCTTCGGAATACGACAGGAACCAGCGAGCATCGCGGCACGAGGTCGCCGGCGGACGGCATCGGCCAGCCCACGCAGCTGCTTCCCTGCTGCGAGGAAGACGACGGCGACGAAGGGTTATTTGGTCTGGGCAGTGGGCTGCGGTAAGTGAGCAGTGTGCTCTTCTGCCTGTGACGCAGTTAGTTCCCCGAGAATGTGGGCCGTGGGCCAGATTAGATGTTTCCCCTATTTTTTTCCTGGTTCTATTTGTTTTTCAATTTATGTTTTGTTTTTAGCTTTGAATTTCAGCAATAACTTTGACTTATCTTTATGGAAGTTTATTGGCTGAACATTTGCAGCAACAATAAAGTTATTAAGAATCAATTTGTGAACTTTTATTATATATTGTGATATTTTCTTTATTTCCTTTATATATATCCTTTTTCTATTATTATTTGTGAGGGCCTTTAATATGAATTTAATTGGGAAAAAATTTATAAACTTATTATAGAATGCATTACTACTAACTAATGAGTTTTATTCTCATTAATATATAATATTAAGGCAACTTTTATATTTAGTGATCATTCATAAGTATTTGGTACATAAAGTTCTAAGTACTAATGGGGTTAATATTATTCCTATGAATTTAGGAAATAGCAATATAAATATTTTATTATTACTAACTTAAGAGTTAAAGATTTGAGATTATAAATGGCTATCATGAATTATGGGAGTTTTAATATTTTTATAACCTTTGATAATTGTGAATAAGGGTGAATGGTTCAGATATATTATCTTTATGTTAAAGATCTTGAATGATATCACCATTTAGAATAAAATGGTGGGATTGTTTTCTAGGCTAACTTATGAGAAATAATTGATTAAGATAGTTCCTAAGCACCTATGATAATGATGATTGAAAATAACAAAGATGTGCTTAAGTGAGTTGATATAGGAAAATATTCCTATTAACCATTGTGGACATAAGATGATAGATCAACCATAGAAAGTGGATATTAGGTTTGGTCTTAGATTTAGGATTTAGTGTTTTATCCAGAATTCCTATCTTCTATAATTCACAATCCTGGACTTCTAATTAAGGAATTCTTTTCCTAGATATATTCATTCTTCCTATCCATCATCATGTGTTAACATGATGAGCCTTACCTCACAAGAATATTCTTATCCACCTTTTATTCTTCTGAATCCACTTGTAAATTCCAAAGAGCTTGATTCTAAAGCATTTCCTAATCTTTTCATATCTATACTTGGGGTATATCAACTATTCTACCGCTGATAACCTTCAACCGAACATATGGTTACCTCTAACTACATTCATACTCTTTCTTAATCATCCTTCACTAATATCACTTCAATAGATGCATATATCAAATTCTACTCTCCTTAAGTGTTTAGTATTTCCCAAGAGGAAGATACTGCTTCTCTGATTCAATGTGCTCTAGCATCATCTTAATCATACTATCATACCTCTACTTGATTCCAGTATCTTATACTCCAACCTCACATTATATTAATGTGACTTGCCATGGCTAACCTAGGATAACATATCTATACTAGGGTTCAATCATGCTCTATCCACAAATGCCACTTATACATGGTATAAGTATTCAATCTTGGTGGCTTAAACATGATCATTATAATCCTTTGATCATTTATGGCTTGGGTTTCCAGTTGGCTAATCAGTGCCTCATCAATACAACATTACAATTGTATTATAGTTATCTTCTTAGTATCTCTATCTATCTATGAGATATTACTCATTAACTATACCTACTTGATCCAATAGGATTACTCCTTGGTAACTATCTTCATAATTCATCCTTATAATCTTCTTTGTTACCCCATATAGTTATGTTTTCCAGATAACTCTTCTATCCATTTAGGAGTGAGTTAACTCCATCAATTATCATAATGATTTCATTCTCTCCAAACTCTTCCATCCTATAGATGATATTCAATTCTAGCATTACTGTTTACCCCTTCTTACATAATTCTTTATAGGTTTTAAGTGAATGCTATAATAAGGACAAGAGTTGATAGGTCAAGAATTAATAGATGAAGAATTGGTGAATCAATAGTTCATTACTCAACATTGATTAATAACAGATATTTAGATAATATTCATTAGAGATGATAAAGATTGATATGGAAAGAAAGATATATGGTGAATGATCTTGACTTGGTTTCTTTCCTACTCAATACCACTAAAGAGTTAAGAGTGTATTACCATGATACTCATGGTATAAGTGTATGAGATTAAGATATATCAAGATTTAGTTATTACATTCCTATTACTTAAGTTATATTTATAACTTGGTATTCATGAGTGTGTAATGAATACTAGGATATGATCACCTAAGGATCAAATATAATCCATTAAGTAATGAATTAGGGTTTAACTTTTATTACATTTGATCTACCCTTAGATCAAATCTCCCTTACCCAAAATAAGGTTTTAGCAAAGATCATATTGAAACTTATCGCAGTCAACTTGATGATCTACTTCAAATCCATCAAGTTAAGAGAAGCTTCAATCACTTTGACAAGTTTTTATTTAAAAGCGCGAAAATTATTCAGATTTTCTATGCATGAATGAAATTCACACTATTGTGTTCAGCTTACTTGTAAGCTCTAATGCTGGGATGTTACAGACTCTCCTCCTTAAAATAAACTTCGTCCTCGAAGTTCGTATACTCTCATGTTTCGGAGTAAGGAATTGTCTTGCATTGATTACGATAGGTCTCAACTCCATGGTAACCTTAATGGAAATAATTGTAGTATTCCATATCCAATTCCCATCCTTCATGACAATCCTCAACTTGTTGTCTTTAATACTGCAAAGTTCCTTTTACTTTACTCCCTTAGGGGTATGTGCTTAGTAAGATATTCTTAAATTGGGGTATGTTTTTTAGTTTATTATTCTTATTAGATATTATAATCCAACTCCTTAACTTGATCATCAATCTTCCTTATTATACTATGTAAGGTCTAGGAAGTCTCACTAAAACAGGTTTTAAATTTTATTAGTAAATAGTGTGGTCAAAAGACTAATCTTTGATTTGTCATAGTATGAGTTGTACTGGGAATTCTTCCAAATATTGGTTTTGAACACATTTAGTCCAAACCCATTGGAATTTCTTGTTCCTCTACACATGTCAAATTGTATGTGCTATGTTACTTATTAAGGATCGCTTAAGAATTGTTTCTTTTAGAATTAGTCGGTTAGGATTAATCTTTTATCACCTTCAAGCTTTTACCTTGTTAAGCTTTAGATAATCTTTTGTTATTACTTTAAATACTTTTATAATAATGACTTTCTTTTAACTTATGAAAATAAGGCTTAATGTTGGCATAGGTCAGTATTTCCTCTCCAACCTTTACTTGGAAAATCAGATAGCGATACTTCCACAAATTGTTTACTCTCCCCCTTAGGGTTTACTAATGGTCTCTAAACTGCCTTATAAAGTGTTTCTTTATTTTATAAATAGAATATTGGTCCCTGTCCAGCTTCTACTTTACCTAAGTTGGTTCTTATGAAAGATTGTACGGTGTATCCACACAATTGTGGATCTCCGAAGTGAATCTTTCAGCATTATTTGTCTTACTTACTATTTGGACATTTTTACTTTGATAGGTCATTTTTCGCGAAGAGTATCGAAAGACGATCACGTAAAATTTTATACTCCTTTGGATCTTACTTAGCTTAAGCCAAATTTTATGCTCTTTATGCAACCATTAAGATGATCTGGTTAACTATGTCAACCAATTACCATCTACGAACAAGATACCAACTATGGATTAATTACCACCATGGATCAAATACCAGATGCAGATCATTCTAGGTTGTAATTATTACCCTACGGTTTCCAACCTACTTCTAGCATTCTTTCTGAATTGTCAGATCTTGAATACCATTTTGGATTCCAAAACTTCTTCTTTGTACTTATTCATGATACTACCACGAACTTGGTGTAACATCCCAACATTAGACCTTAGAAATAAGTTGAACCCAGATGTGTGCATTGCATTCATGCATAGAAAATCCGAATAAATTTCGCACTTTTAAAACAAAACTGGTCAAAGTGATTGAAGCTTCTCTTAACTTTATGGAATTGAAGTAGATCATCAAGTTGACTGCGATAAGTTTCAATATGATCTTTGCTAACACCTTCTTTTGGGTAAGGGAGATTTACCTAAGGGTAGATCAAATGAAATAAAAGATAAAACCTAATACATTATGATTCATACTTGATCTTTAGGTGATCATATTATAGTATCCATTATAATCACTCATGAGTACCAATTTAAGGATATAACACAAATAACAAGAATGTAACAGCTATATTTCAATCTCATTTGCATATACCATGAGTATCATGGTAATATCTAACCCTACTTCTGAAATAAGATTGGGTAGGAGAGAAACTGAATTTAGATCATTCACCCTATATCTTTCTTTCCATATCAATCCTGATCATCTCTGTTGAGTTATATTTCCATGTCTGTGATTCATCAATGTTGAGAAATCAACTATTGATTCATCCATTCTCAACCTATCAAGTATTTGATCTTAACACAGCCTACAAATAAGTGTCTACAAAGAAACAACTGAGAAGAGGTGAATAGTGATGCTAGTTTCAGATGTCATTTATTTGATAAGAATGGTTGAAAAGAATCCAATCAATAAGATAGCTGATGGAGCTAAATCCTTCCTTGATAGAAAACAAGATTACAAGGATGAAGTCTGGAGATAGTCACTAGGAGTAGTCCTATTGAATCAAGTAGGTATAGTTAATGAATTATATCTCTTAATCCAATAGAGCTAATGAGAAGATAATTTCAATACAACTACAAGGTTGTATTGATAATGGCCTTGATTAGCCAACTGGAAACCTAAGCCATAATGATCAAAGGATTCTAATGATCATGATTTTGTCACCAAGATTGAATATTCTTATATTCTGTATAAGGGACATTGGTGGGTAGAACATAATTAAACCCTAGTCTAGATAATTATCCTAGATTAGCCATGACAAGTCATACTAACATAATGTGAGGTTGGAGTATGGGATATTGGAGTTAAGTGGAGACAAGATAGTATGATCAACATAATGCTATAGAGTTATAGAAGTAGTGTTATTCATCTTAAAGGATAGTCAACTTTAGAGAAAGATCAGTGATGGAATCTTAAGGAAGATTGTGAGTGAAGTGGAAGGAACTACTGGTTGGATGGAAGTTTATCAACAGTAGAATAGTAAATACAACCAAGCAAGGATATGAGAAAATTATGAAATAACCTTGTATCAAACTCATTGGATTCATCCATGAGTTTAGAAGAATGATATATGAATAAGAAGATTTTAATAAGTAAGCTCATCATATCTAGGAAAGGAATTCCTTAATTATAGGTCCAAGATTGTGAAATATAATTATATGTTATAAATCATTTTCCTATTTAATCTTGGTAAGAAATCAACTCTATATCTCAAATCAAACATAATATCCATCTCATACAATTGATCCATCATCTGATTCCTATAACACTTTATAGAAATATTTCCCTATAGCAAATCACATAATCACATCTGTGTTAGTTCCAAACATCATAACTCTATGTGCTTAAGTATATCTTTATCAATTCCTTTATATAAAACATTCTAATTATAACTTACCATTATAAAAGGTGATGTCATCAAATATCATAGACATAAAACAATATGCTTAGTTAATAATTCTTTACTCATATCCATAAAGGAATCTAAGTATATTAAAAACCCTAAACCCTAGGGTAAATATTCATAATTCAAAACCTTAAACTTCTTTGTTTATCATAATAGAATACATACATTGCCTACTTTTCCAAAAGTAACGGGAGTAGTAATAACCATATCAATGTCTTTTATATTTCATGCATCAAATAATGGTGGAGGATCATTATACATATAAAAGTTTCTATACAAACTATGAGCTAACTAGAGTTAAGCTATAAACAAATGAGGATATATCATTTAGAAATCCATAACTAAAGGAGAAAAATAAAACAAGAATAAAAGTATATATAAGTTATTAAAGGGGTTCATATTGAGTAAATAAAAGAAATACAAAAAGATGATATAATAGAATTCACAAATGATACAAAATGTATTTTAGTATTGTTGCAAATATCCAGCAAATAAATCATACAAGGAAAGGTTCAAAATATAAATCAAATTGAAATTTGAATAAGAAAACAGAAAATAGAAAAAGGATAAAACAAAGAAAAACACAACCTGGCCGTGGCCCAACACCCCTACACCTATCTGACGCCCCTGTGCAGCCCACAACAACCCAGTAACCAGCCGAGTTCTTTTTCTTCTATGACTGACAAGTGGGGACAGCAAAGGACTGCAGGTTGAGAAGTAAAGATCTTCAGGTGGTTATCCGCAAAATGGCCATCGTCGTCATCGCCACGCACACAAACAAATCGCTGGCGGAGCTCGCCGCCGCATGATGCCGTCATCGTCGTCGTTGCGCCAAGATCAACGTCGCCGTTGCCAGGAGGGAATAAGAAGGCCACCGTGACGCCCTGCCTCAATCCCTATATCCAATTCCTCCTTATCCTCTCAGATGCGAACGGGACTGAAACACTAGCTCACCGGAGCCACCCCTCACCGTCGAATCACATTCCCCCACACCATTCTGAGCAGCCATGGAGGAGCGCCTTCCTTCGTAGATCCTCGGGGTAGAATCTTGCATCAAGGGGAGCACCGGAGCGGGTGCATTTTTGTCGTTCTTCTTCGCAGCAGTTCGTCGAAATCCTTGTCGGGGAACTCATTTCCGACCGTGCCTTTCCTCGTCGACCACTCAATCATCATCAGGGTGAGTTCCTGAACCTTCCAGCATCCTCGAATTGCCTCATCCCGTTGTAAATCGCTGTTTCACCGTAAGCCACCATTAGAGCTCGTCGGAGTTGAGGCTCCGGTGACCATTTCCGAGCGGCGATGCCACTTTTAGGTTCAGTAGGTTGCGTTGATTCGAACTAGGTACATTTCGTTTGGTAGGACATTGTAGATCGTCGCCGGTGACCACTCACTGACGGCGGTGGTGGTGCTGACGCCATCGTTGCGTCATGCTCACCTCATGGTTGAACCACGTCAGCTAGTTTGACTCGTCCTTGCCCACGTGGCTGATGACATGTCCTAGGGCCCATATGCCATTAACGGGGGGTAAAGACTGGGACAGTAACCAATGCATTTCTTTCACCTGAGAGATGAGGTGAACCCTGGCCCACGGGTTAGTGACTGGGGCTAACTCTTGGTACGGTGTAAAAAGTATTTTTCTGTTAGGAAGTAACTAAAATGTTATAATCCAATTAATAATATTTCAGAAATTTAATAAATGATTAAATCTTGTCTAATTAATAACTTTTGATTTATAGTTCAAAAAATATGTATAATATATGAATTTTTTTAGAAAAATAAAATCTACAATTTAAAACTATTACCAAATAATATTATGCTGATTATTTAAATAAATATTATTTAATAAATATTTTATAAGTAATACAACTTTAATAATTCATATTCCGATAAATGTTAATAATACAAGTAAAATACCAAAAATCTTAGAAAAATAAGAATTCTAATTTAAAAATATAATCATGTCTTTTTAGTTCACTTCATTAAATATTTATTATTTATTAAGTAATTATAAAGTAATAAGGATTATAAAAATCATATCTTATTATTCATAAATCACAAAAATAAATGTGATATACCAAAATGATCACAAAAATAATATCTACATGTTAAAAATCTAATATTTTACTTCTGAGATAAATAATAAATTAAATATTTTAAGAACTCAAATTTAAACTTATTTACTTCATCAATAATTCATATAAGGATAAATAAAAATTAATAATATTCCTAAAATAAGTAAATTAAATTTAATAAATAGTATTAGTCTTAAATATTAATAAAATGAAGCTTAAATGGTTTAAAACATTATAAGTATCTTTTTATTAAATTATCATCAACCCTAAGTGAAGATTTTATTCTCAAAGTATTTCAATTCATAATAAAAACCTTAAAGAACAACTTATGAATACACCAAACCTTTTATAAACCATGTTAACCACCAAATTACAAAAACTACCACAACATTATATAAATCCATAACTAGTTAAGTGATAGTATGTTTTAGATTATAAACTATACTCACTCATCTATAAAAGATAAATGATATTACTCCATAATAGAATCAAGAAACCATTACACTAAGTAAAAGAATAAACATTCTTATATAACTTAAAGAAAACATTCCAGATACACAAAGTACAAATATTATAAGCATTATACCTTCAAAACTATCCTTGTTTTAAAGTTAACTTTAGTCTAAAAAATATTAATATAACACTATAAACATTACTATATGTTTTATAGTTAAATTTGGTCTGAAGTAGTTAAATTATAAAGCAACTCAAGCCATAAACCTTTGAGCAAACAAATCACATCAACCACCACTAACTAACCACAAAATTTGTTTAGACCTTATAAGAGAAACCTTTTCTTCGAAGGTTATTCTTTTTGCCACTTCAAACAAGAACTTTTGTATAAGCAATCTTGACTAGTATGTCATAAATATATATATATTTCACTAATACATATGTGTTGCTCACAACCACTCATAAGCTCTAATAAAAGTACAAAAATGAAACCTATCTAAAAGAACCACACATTCCAAAGTAACCATTTCCGAAATCCCAAACCTTAGAACAACGTTATCCCCGGGATTTGCGTTTAGAACGTGCATCACATTATTTATGCATAAAAGCATATTGCTTCTTTAAACATTAGTCCTTACCGGACCAATGATGCTAATTTCAGATTTTGGATCTTATACGGACTCGAAGACCGTGAGTGCATAATCTTGCAATCACAAAAGGAAACTTCACACTTGCTCATGTCATTTATTTATTTTCTGTAAAGTATTTTACAAATCCAGTGTTGTTATCACCTGCATTTGAAAAAGGTCTAAAAACACTATTTTCGATAATAATGTAAACTATTGGTTACTGATCCAGGGTGATCAGCTAATCTATTAAATCTGACAGTTGGAATACCATTGTTCAGAACTATATCACCTAGGACTTGACAACCAATGTCGCCAGTGATTCTAGCGCCATATATTACGCGTTGACCATTAGATTTGGAATGGGACGGAGAAGTCAGCTGTATCTTCTTCCTCTCGCATGAAGCCGGATGTGCAGGTCGTGGCTGTTATCCTTGAAGCGTGCATATTAATTGGTAATTCTTAGAGGATATGCAGCATATGGGTGGGAACCCTCATCGTCCCATGATAGTTCTGGCATCTAACGGTTTGTACAAACCATTGCCGTAATTCGTTATGTGGGCATGGTGTACACCAAGGAGGCATGCGAGGTCGCGAAGGGGGCAGTGATTGGCTTGGATCATCTTCTGGGCCCCACATCATGGAATTGTGGACGGGAATAAGCTACCCGGTTGTGCAACAAAGAGTTGATCTCTCATGGGTAAAGTAACGCACCTCTACAGAGTGTAAGAACTGTAACTTGTTACTCCCTGTTGCGGGAAGGAGCTGCGAACGCGGCGGGAAAGAAACTCCATGAAAGTTCTGGTAAACCCGTGAAGGCTGACGGACATAGCTTTTCAGTATAAAAGCAACCTTTGAAGAAATGTTTATGAAAACTTGCATTGCCTACGACCTAAGGTCTGTGGCTGTAGTTATAGCACATCAAACACTCCTTTTCTAGTGAATTTGCTGAGTACGCTCGTACTCAAAGTATCTTCTTAACCATTTCTAGATTCTGAAGTTGGAATAGACAACAACCACATCAAGTTATGCTCCAGGACTTATCATGCTCAGCTAAAGCTTTTCAATGAAGACAAGGAAGACATCATATACCTCAACTCAAGTGAAGACGAAGTTACTGATTAGATAGGAATAAAATCTCTAGCCAAAGAACCTATTTCTGTAGTGCGTTGCGATAGTAGTAATGCCAACCTCTTAGCCAGAATACTAGACTTAATATTATAATTGTTCTTGCGTTATTTATCTTTGATTCTTCTCCGTAAGAAGTTCTTTCTCTCTCTTTAACCTAGAGTGTTCTCTGGATCTTATGGAAAGAGTGAGTTGTAACCTTTAGCCATGTATTGGACCCGCTGTGTTTCTGTTGTGCCATTCTGAGGGATGTAATACTAGTGAACGATATTTCATTGGTGTTATGTCAACGACTATAGTATACTACATCATGCAGTGGTATGCTGGGTCACCGCAGTTGGTATCAGAGCATATGCTTTGACCTTTGGTTGGAAACCTAGTAAATGGGTAGAACCTCTAGGACACATCCTATCAATAATAAAGAGTTCTCTAGTGATATGAGGGATATTCAATTGGGAATAATCATGTTGTGTTACTAGTGCGATATTATTTAGTATGATTGCAAATTCGATCATTACCCAAGAGTTTTAACTCTATGTGACTGATGATAATTTCTTATCTACAGTTCCACATGGCACCTCGATATCCACCCCGGAATGTTCAAGTGATGAACAGGACATTGGATGACTACGGAGGGGATTGGACAGACAATCTCCGACAACTTCTATGGAGTTTGGAATGTGAATCAAGACTTCTGGTCAAGATTTATAGTTACTATGATGGGCAGGTATTAGCTAAATACCGTGGCATGATCATGTTACCCAAGAAGTTAGGACTTAAGGGAGAAATGCCAGCAGGAGAGGCAAGGTGCATGGTATCTGCATATCAGATTGCCGTAGCAGCAGCCATAACCATGATCCGAGAACAAAAATCCCAAGCTCTAGAAGGTAGTACTCACACCATTATACCACATGAAACCTCAAACCCAGAGCATGAGTTAGATCACTCTACTCTAGTTCAAGCAGAACCTACTCTAGTTGTAGAGTATATGGATCGTTATCGGTCTTTGCTAAACACTTATCATAACACTCACCAAGTCTTAGTTCAGGAGCTGGATACGGTCATTGAGGATTTTACTGATCCTGATAAAGCAATGGCTCGTAGGAAGAAGTTAGATAAATAAGCTAGGCATCCCAAATACATACCTTCAGGAGAAGTGTTTGAGGAAACTGAGTTTGATGACCCAAACTTAGAAAATTATGCCTATTACCAAAATTACTTCAAGCCACCTGAAGACCTATGGACTAAATATAACTCCGAACAACAGGAATGGAATAAAGTTATTCCAAATAATCCTGAGCCCAACAAGTATGGATGGGAAATAGAATCTCAAGGTAAAACCATAGGGAATCCTATACCTTGTGATACAGGTATTGAAGAAGAGACCAATTATAACCATAGAGATCCTTATGGACCATACGGGGTTAATACTAATCCAATCAACTTAGAAGAGTATTCCAATAGCTACTACACCAATATATATGACTGGATCCAAGAAAAAGCTAAGGAACCAACTTACTATGAGGAAGCGTTGCCATAAAACCCGGACTATTCGGTGGAAGATTACACCAACTCTAGTCATTTTTCAATGACTAATCTTAGTCTCGGTACTTCTAATCAAGATTAAGTACCTCCTAGATGCTCTTACGCTCCAGAAGGCAGTCGTAGGACTTCACCTCATCATGGACGGAATTCCTGGAAGCACTAGAGGAAGATGGAAGTAATAAAAGAATGACATCCCAAGGGATGAGGGCTTGAATAATGTATATAGAGGGTAATGCGTATTGTAGTTTGAAGAGTTTGCCGAAATAAGTGAGGATATATCCACAAAGGAAAGAAGTTCTTGTAAGATAGTTGTGTAAATAGGTATGGAGCAAACCGTTGGAACATCTAGTACATTTGTAAATTATTTAAACCTATGTGTAATACATGGTATATGTTTCATTGTTTATCGACTTTTTGATCTTTTTGATTCTTCTTGATTGACTAGATCTGTAAATGAAGTTTAATTAGGTGTGCAAATGCATGATGCAACACCCAGTTATTACTTGATGTTATAGACCTAAATAGAAACGGGAATTCGTGTAAGGGAGTGACGAGCTTTGAAGATCATAATGAAGACTGACTTGAAGGATGAAGCATGACATAAGAGGTAGTAACACCATTTGAAGGATGGACCAAGCTTCGACCATCATTAATCTGCAACAAGAAGTGATGAACTTAAAGTTCAATCTAAATAGATAATTTTACTATGAAGTTAATAGAGTAATTATACAAGTTCATGGAAGTATCATGAATAAGCGCAAAGAAGTTTTAGAAACCAAGATGATATTCAAATTCTGACAATTCAAAAGGAATGCGATAAGTATTATAGAAATCATAGAGTAATACATACAGACTGGGATGCTTCGCAGCTGGAAAGTTGTTGCAGCTAGTACTTAGTACATAATTGGTATTCTGATCCACAGTTAGTGTTTTGTCCGTAGCTGGTATCTGGTTAACATAGTGTAACACCCTCAGAATCGGACCTATGCAAGTTTGAGCAAAATTCGCCAAACCCGCATAGAAACGATTCAAAGGTGCCCACCAGGCACTTTCGTGCGGGTGGAAAACGAAGTAATAACATTACACAACAGTCCTCGATGGGACCCACAGAACAGATATATATAACAGCGACTCAAAGAGTCAAGAATACATGTATAATATACGAAGATCCAAATCACCTTGAAAAGATGGAGCGTCCGACTACGGACAAGATACAAATGGGGCTAAGAGCCCTGAAGAATAACCAATGGCGTCCATAACCCTGCCCAGGCCAAGGGTAACTCGCTAACAACGCCGATCCCAAGACCCCTTAAACAAAAGGGGTGCCGACAAAGGCAAGAAAAAGAGCGCGTGCACGAGGCCGACACACGCGAGGCTAGAATTCGGGCGTCCTCGCCACATACGTATGGTGGATCAAGCGGCGGCAAAGATGCACTAAACAACCTATAGAGACTCGATACAACTGGCGGCAATCAGAGAGGGGTAAGAAAGACCTATACGGATCCAACCTGAAGCTAACACCAAACAAACCCATCCTGGTATCTCCCCCTCGAGACCAAACAAGGAAGTTCACCGAGGAACCCACACAGTTGGCAGTTTTATTTATTCAGTTATCGTTGCAGCAATTACTAGTCAGGTTTAGATAATCATCCTGATAAAATAAGCAGTGGGCACTTTTATTTGACCATTCCGTTATAGTTGCATCACTTACTAATCAGATACAGATAGCATGAGATAACCCAAAAACCCAGCAGTTGTTGGTACTTTTATTCAGCCATTCCGTTGTAGTTGCCATACTTACTAGTCAGGTACAATGGTCGCAAGCGACACTCCAAACAAGCAATTGTGGGCAGTATTAATTAGCCATTCCATTATAGTGAAGCTGTTTACTAGTCATTATAAAGTCAAATTTATAGCAATAAACTTTAGTTATGCTTGTCTATGATCGAGATATCATTCCAAGTCGTCCATATCCATGACACGGCTTTGAAAGTTTTACCGCCGGGTGCACCAATAGCAACACACGCCGATCAACCTGAAAACCAAAACAAAACCCAACGAGGATTTCACGACCGAACAATCACAGGATTCAGAATATTTCAGGGGCCACCCTTGAGTCTACCAACGCAAGTAAGCAAGCTCAGACGGACTCAAGGTTTGGGTGGACGGCCGTGACGCATCGGGAACCCAAAACTGGGCTTGTCGACACCGCGGAATCGTGTCCGATCCTAAACAGACAAAGGTGCTCCTCGCAAACGTAAATACATAAGTAGCATGGCATAAGTACAGATAGTAAATAAAACCTCAAACTAGTTTGTGGCCCAAGAAATAAGATGAATCAAGCTCGCTCAGGGGTCCCATACCTCCCGGATGTGGATAGCGCGATAAATCAAGGACAGTATCAAGTACTCGGGGTCTTACGGGACACAAGTGGGCGTTCGAAACCAAATATTTTCTATCACACCGATGCCTCGCTTATTTCAATTTTAGTTGTTAAACGAAATTAATGTGACGATAAGTAAAACTATGATCATCTCCAACATCAACATGCGGCAATACATCAACAACTTTGGCATTTGACGACCATAACAAAGACTTGAGCTGGCGACTACGACGCTAAGTCCAACTATCTACCAAACAATGTGTAATAGGACTGTCAAGGCAATATAGGGCTGCGGTATATCACAGTACGGACACTAAAGCATCGCAACACATATAGCAATAGATCAACAGGAGGAATAAATACTATAAAGTAAGATGGGTAGAAAGGGGAGATGCTCTTTGAAAACATTGTCGAAGGTTCAGCAAGATCGGACGCTCACATCAACTCAACGGCCTTATCCGCGAAGAAACAAAACACTAGAAGAAAACACCGGATGCAATATTTAATACAACGGCAGAAGATCGGCATGATGCATGTATGCTGTATGTCATGTCAAAGGTGCGATGCAATTAGGTCATATTAAGCGGAACCGGGGTCCCGACGATATTTAGGTGGTTCATGTCGTTTAGCTAACCCGCAATTTAAATGTTGTTTATCAAGACAAAAGATAGCACCGGTTCGCTACACAAGTTTAAATGAGGCCAATATGAGACTAGATTTGCCCGCATATGGGCCCCATATTTAATTATTAGGTGAATCGGCATAAGACCCCCAAACCACAGATATGCATGCGAGTATGAAAATTCAATATGCAACAAGTTGTTATTATGTTATAAAATAGGGTTTCGGGAAGGGGTTCACACATTGAGGGTCTCGACGATCTTGAGGTTCTGGGGTCGGGGTCGGTCTCGGGGTTCAGGGTTCGACGAACTTGGGGTTCCGGGGTTCGAGGTTGGTCTCGGGGTCCAGGGTTCGACGGGTCGGTCTTGGCGGAAACATTCTCGAACAACGGGGCAGATCTTGTCGCATCCGGGTTCTCGGCGGACTCGGTGTCCGGGGTGAAAATACTTGACGTTCTCGAGGGAGTACTTGTCGCACATGTGTTCTTCGGGTTCTCTGTCGATGATCTTGTCGTCGAGAAGAACTTGTCGGGTCCGCGTGTCGGATTCTTCCGGGTCGATGCCGTTCTTGTCGTCACGAAGGTCTTGTCGGGTCCCACGGGGTCGGTCTCGCCGTGGCGAGGATCTTGTCGGGCTCGCGCCATCGAGTCGGTGTCAACGTTCGGGGCGTTCTCGTGGCAATCTTGGCATTCTGGGGATGATCCTGGCGATTCCATGCCGTGGACCCTGACGGTCGGGAAGGAGAGCTTGACGCACCGGGGTTCGATCTTCGGTGTCCATGAAGGAGTTCCTGGCGTTCGAGAAGGCGAACTTGTGTTCGCATCTTCGTCGGGTCTTGACGGGGTTCAGCGCCAGATCGGTCTTGATGATCATGTCGCCCTCTAACTGGTGTCGGGTCGACGATCTTGAGCTCAGCGTTCTCGACGGCAGTCGCAGACCCGATTTGACCTTGAACGGCTCCTTAGCGAACGCCAAGCACATGGCAACCGCGGCGTTGGAGATCTTGGCCATGAAAGGCGTCCTGCACCTTGCCCATGGCGCGGTCCCGACATGACCATCCGGTTCGTCCGGTCATGGCGGTCACCGCGCGCCTCGGCGATCTCCACCACGATATGGCACGGGGCGCCACGGTCGCCGTGCAGGGGGACGCCGGTGAGCCGTCTCCGGAGCGAGGAGGTGGCAGCGACGGCCCAGAGCGGAAGCTAGGCGAAAGAGGAGCAAAGAGGAGGCTGCCGTGCGGGAGCGCCAGGACTGGGCGGCGGGAGGATCCGGAGGCGGCCGGCGTCGCGGTGATGCGCGGGCCATGAGGAAGCGGTCGCGCAGCGGCGGCGAGGTCCCGACGGTGGGCGCTGGAGGCTGCGGACGGCGAGCTCCGGCAGAGGGGAGGGCGTCATGCGAGTCGGAGAGGGCGCGGCTGGGATGCGCGGCGGCCGAGGCTCGGCTTGGCGGGAGCGCCTTGGGAAGCGGCGGGGTGGTCACTGAGCGGAGGAGGTGGAGAGCGTGCCAGCGAGGCTCGGCTGCGCAGAGGAGGCGGCGGCGGGCTCGGCAGAGCGGCCAGGGGCCAAAGTTGGCGGGAGGAGATGGAGGCGAGCGCGAGGAAGGCGCCGAGGCGGAGGAGGAGGCCAGGGGCGGAGAGTTTGGAGGAGGCCGAGGCGGAGCTGCGTCTGCAAGGAGAGGGCCAGGAGAAGAAGAACAGGCGCATCCGGTGGGGCCGGGTGGTGGGACCAGCAGGGGCGTGTGTGTGGCGTGTAGTGTGTGGTGTGTAGCCCGCGTGTGTGCGTGGTGGTGTGAGTGGGTTGAGTTGCTGGTGGGAGAGAGAGGAGAGAGAGGGGAGTGGAGGTGGTAGTCTAGGTGGCAGATGGGGATAGGTTAGAGGGGAGGGAGAGGGTGAGGTGGAACACACTGATTGGGTGGGATGAGGTGGAGGGAGGGTGTGGGTAGGTTTTTAGGTAGCTGTAGGATTTAGAGGGGCTGGTTTGGGGTGGACCGTTTTAGTTTCTGGGGGTGGTCGTTCGGGTCGGTCGGCCCGTTCGACTGCCCCCACTAAAATAATTTAAATTTTATTTATTTTAAAACACGGCTTTCGCAACCCGATAGCCGACAACAAAATAATTCCGAAGAACCGGTGTTTGGCGTTTGAATAAATACGGGGCGTTTTAGAAAACAAAACAAGTTTATCTGCAAATAGTTTTATGCAAACAATGCATGATGATGACGATGCAATGCACAAATTCAACGCGATTTTCTAGTAGTGGTTTTGCGGGATGCCACACATAGTTACCTAGATCTTCTTAGAAGTTACATAAAGAGAATTAAATTTGGCCTAAGCTAAGTAAGACCTAAAGAAGTATAAAATTTAAAGGCGACCGTCTATAGAGATGCTCCGCAAAGTCAAACTTATCCAAGCGAAAATGTTCAAAAGTAAGTAGACATATAACGCTAAAATATTTGCTTCGGAGATCCACAATTATGTGATACACCGTACAATCTTTCATCAGACCCTAATTAGTTAAAGTATAAACTGAACAGAAACCAACATTCTAGTTATAAGCCAATAAATATTATATAGACAAATTAAAGACTATTAGTAAACCCTAAGGGGGAGAGCAAAACTTATAAATAAAAGTTGAAGATCGTATTATAGGTACTAATGAAAGATTATTTTAAAACCTTGAGAAGGTATAATTTTGGAGGTGATAAAAGGTTAATCCTAACTGACTAATTTTAGAAGAAACAACTCTTAAGTAACCCTTAAGAAGTAATATAGAATACCTAATTGGGCAAGTGTCGAGAATGAAAGAATTCCAATAGGTATGGACAAATTGAGTTCAAATCCAATCTGGGAAGGAGTACTAGGATCAACTATACCACGACAGTAATAGAAAAGTAGACTTTTGACTACTACCATGGGTTATTGAAACATAAAACTTGTTTTAGTGAGAACCTCTAAACTATAGTTAAAATAGAAAGAGAGTTTGATGATTAAATAAAAAGAATTGGATTAGGATATCTAATCGGGTTATGGAATACAACAATTTATTCCATTTAAAGTCGTCATGGAGTGGAGAATGTAGCAACCACTACAAGTGAGAGTTTGCGAACTTCGAGGACGAAGTTTATTTTAAGGGGGAGAGTCTGTAACATCCCAGCATTAGAGCTTAGAAATAAGTTGAACCCAGATGTGTGCATTGCATTCATGCATAGAAAATCCGAATAAATTTCGCGCTTTTAAAACAAAACTGGTCAAAGTGATTGAAGCTTCTCTTAGCTTGATGGAATTGAAGTAGATCATCAAGTTGACTGCGATAAGTTTCAATATGATCTTTGCTAACACCTTCTTTTGGGTAAGGGAGATTTACTACCTAAGGGTAGATCAAATGAAATAAAAGATAAAACCTAATACATTATGATTCATACTTGATCTTTAGGTGATCATATTATAGTATCCATTATAATCACTCATGAGTACCAATTTAAGGATATAACACAAATAACAAGAATGTAACAGCTATATTTCAATCTCATTTGCATATACCATGAGTATCATGGTAATATCTAACCCTACTTCTGAAATAAGATTGGGTAGGAGAGAAACTGAGTTTAGATCATTCACCCTATATCTTTCTTTCCATATCAATCCTGATCATCTCTATTGAGTTATATTTCCATTTCTGTGATTCATCAATGTTGAGAAATCAACTATTGATTCATCCATTCTCAACCTATAAAGTATTTGATCTTAACACAGCCTACAAATAAATGTCTACAAAGAAACAACTGAGAAGAGGTGAAAAGTGATGCTAGTTTTAGATGTCATTTATTTGATAAGAATGATTGAAAAGAATCCAATCAATAAGATAGTTGATGGAGCTAAATCCTTCCTTGATAGAAAAGAAGATTACAAGGATGAAGTCTGGAGATAGTTACTAGGAGTAGTCCTATTGAATCAAGTAGGTATAGTTAATGAATTATATCTCTTAATCCAATAGAGCTAAACAGAAGATAATTTCAATACAACTACAAGGTTGTATTGATAATGGCCTTGATTAGCCAACTGGAAACCTAAGCCATAATGATCAAAGGATTCTAATGATCACGATTTTGTCACCAAGATTGAATATGCTTATATTCTGTATAAGGGACATTGGTGGGTAGAACATAATTAAACCCTAGTCTAGATAATTATCCTTGATTAGCCATGATAAGTCATACTAACATAATGTGAAGTTGGAGTATGGGATATTGGAGTTAAGTGGAGACAAGATAGTATGATCAACATAATGCTATAGAGTTATAGAAGTAGTGTTATTCATCTTAAAGGATAGTCAACTTTAGAGAAAGATCAGTGATGGAATCTTAAGGAAGATTGTGAGTGAAGTGGAAGGAACTACTGGTGGGGTGGAAGTTTATCAATAGTAGAATAGTAAATACAACCAAGCAAGGATATGAGAAAATTATGAAATAACCTTGTATCAAACTCATTGGATTCATCCATGAGTTCAGAAGAATGATATATGAATAAGAAGATTTTAATAAGTAAGCTCATCATATCTAGGAAAGGAATTCCTTAATTATAGGTCCAAGATTGTGAAATATAATTATATGTTATAAATCATTTTCCTATTTAATCTTGGTAAGAAATCAACTCTATATCTCAAATCAAACATAATATCCATCTCATACAATTGATCCATCATCTGATGCCTATAACACTTTATAGAAATATTTCCCTATAGCAAATCACATAAGCACATCTGTGTTAGTTCCAAACATCATAAGATCGTCAGGTGGTTATCCGCAAAATGGCCATCATCTTCATCGCCACGCACACAAACAACTTGCTGGCGGAGCTCTCCACCGCCCGATGCCGTCATCGTCGTCGTTGCGCCAAGATCAACGTCGCCGTTGCCAGGAGGGAATAAGAAGGCCACCGCGACGCCCTGCCTCAATCCCTATCTCCAATTCCTCCTTATCCTCTCAGATGAGAAACGGGACAGAAACCCTAGCTCACCGGAGCCACCCCTCACCGTCGAATCACATTCCCCCACACCATTCCGAGCAGCCATGGAGGAGCGCCTTCCTTCGTAGATCCTCGGGGTAGAATATTGCATCAAGGGGAGCACCGGAGCGGGTGAATTTTTGCCGTTCTTCTTCGCAGCAGTTCGTTGGAATCCTTGTCGGGGAGCTCATTTCCGACCGTGCCTGTCCTCGCCGACCACTCTATCATCATCAGGGTGAGTTCCTGAACCTTCCAGCATCCTCGAAATTGCCTCCTCCCATTGTAAATCGCTGTTTCACCATAAGCCACCATTGGAGCTCGTCGGAGCTAAGGCTCTGGTGACCATTTCCGAGCGGTGATGCCACTTTTAGGTTTAGTAGGTTGCGTTGATTCGAACTAGGTACATTTCGTTTGCTAGGACGCCATAGATCGTCGCCGGTGACCACTCACCGACGGCGGTGGTGGTGCTGACGCCATCGTTGCGTCATGCTCACCTCATGGTTGAACCACGTCAGCTAGTTTGACTGGTCCTTGCCCACGTGGCTGATGACATGTCCTAGGGCCCATATGCCATTAACTAGGGGGTAAAGACTGGGACAGTAACCAATGCATTTCTTTCACCTGAGAGATGAGGTGGACCCTGGCCCACGGGTCAGTGACTGGGGCTAACTCTTGGTACGGTGTAAAAAGTATTTTTCTGTTAGGAAGTAAATAAAATGTTATAATCCAATTAATAATATTCCAGAAATTTAATAAATGATTAAATCTTGTCTAATTAATAACTTTTGATTTATAGTTCAAAAAATATGTATAATATATGATTTTTTTAGAAAAATAAAATCTACAATTTAAAACTATTACCAAATAATATTATGCTGATTATTTAAATAAATATTATTTAATAAAGATTTTATAAGTAATACAACTTTAATAATTCCTATTCCTATAATGATAAATGTTAATAATACAAGAAAAATACCAAAAATCTTAGAAAAATAAGAATTATAATTTAAAAATATAATCATGTATTTTTAGTTCACTTCATTAAATATTTATTATTTATTAAGTAATTATAAAGTAATAAGGATTATAAAAATCATATCTTATTATTCATAAATCACAAAAATAAATGTGATATACCAAAATGATCGCAAAAATAATATCTACATGTTAAAAATCTAATATTTTACTTCTGAGATAAATAAAAAATTAAATATTTTAAGAACTCAAATTTAAACTTATTTACTTCATTAATAATTCATATAATGATAAATAAAAATTACTAATATTCCTAAAATGAGTAAATTAAGTTTAATAAATAGTATTAGTCTTAAATATTAATAAAATGAAGATTAAATGGTTTAAAACATTATAAGTATCTTTTTATTAAATTATCATCAGCCCTAAGTGAAGATTTTATTCTCAAAGTATTTCAATTCATAATAAAAACCTTAAAGAACAACTTATGAATACACCAAACCTTTTCTAAACCATGTTAACCACCAAATTACAAAAACTACCACAACATTATAGAAATCCATAACTAGTTAAGTGATAGTAGGTTTTAGATTATAAACTATACTCACTCATCTATAAAAGATAAATGATATTACTCCATAATAGAATCAAGAAACCATTACACTAAGTAAAAGAATAAACATTCTTATATAACTTAAAGAAACCATTCCAGATACACAAAGTACAAATATTATAAGCATTATACCTTCAAAACTATCCTTGTTTTAAAGTTAACTTTAGTCTAAAAAATATTAATATAACACTATAAACATTACTATATGTTTTATAGTTAAATTTGGTCTGAAGTAGTTAAATTATAAAGCAACTCAATCCATAAACCTTTGAGCAAACAAATCACATCAACCACCACTAACTAACCACAAAATTTGTTTAGACCTTAGAAGAGAAACCTTTTCTTCGAAGGTTATTCTTTTTGCCACTTCAAACAAGAACTTTTGTATAAGCAATCTTGACTGGTATGTCATAAATATATATATATATTTTTTACTAATGCATATGTGTTTCTCACAACCACTCATAAGCTCTAATAAAAGTACAAAAATGAAACCTATCTAAAAGAACCACACATTCCAAAGTAACCATTTCCGGAATCCCAAACCTTAGAACAACGTTATCCCCGGGATTTGCGTTTAGAACGTGCATCACATTACTTATGCATAAAAGCATATTGCTTCTTTAAACATTAGTCCTTACCGGACCAATGATGCTAATTTCATATTTTGGATCTTATACAGACTCTTAGACCGTGAGTGCATAATCTTGCAATCACAAAAGGCAAGTTCACACTTGCTCATGTCCTTTGTTTATTTTCTGTAAAGTATTTTACAAATCCAGTGTTGTTATCACCTGCATTTGAAAAAGGTCTAAAAACACTATTTTCGATAATAATGTAAACTATTGGTTACTGATCCAGGGTGATCAGCTAATCTATTAAATAAATCGACAGTTGGAATACCCTTTTGTTAACTATATCACCTAGGACTTGACAAACAATGTCGCCAGTGATTCTAGCATCGTACATTACGCGTTGACCATGAGATTTGGAATGGGATGGAGAAGTCAGTTGTATCTTCTTCCTCTCGTATGAAGCCGGATGTGCAAGTCGTGGCTGTTATCCTCGAAGCGTGCATATTAATTGGTAATTCGTAGAGGATATGTAGCATATGGGTGGGAACCCTCATCGTCCCACGATAGTTCTGGCATCTAACGGTTTGTAAAAACCATTTCCATAATTCGTTATGTGGGCATGGTGTACACCAAGGAGGCATGCGAGGTCGCGAAGGGGGCAGTGATTGGCTTGGATCATCTTCTAGGCCCCACATCATGGAATTGTGGATGGGAATAAGCTACCCTGTTGTGAAACAAAGATTTGATATCTCATGGTTAAAGTAACGCACCTCTGCAGAGTGTAAGAACTGTAACTTGTTACTCCCTGTTTCGGGAAGGAGCTGCGAACACGGCAGGAAAGGAACTCCATGAAAGTTCTGGTAAACCCTTGAAGGCTGACGGACATAGCTTTTTCAGAATAAAAGCAACCTTTGAAGAAATGTTTATGAAAACTTGCATTGCCTACGACCTACGGTCTGTTTGCTGTAGTTATAGTGCATCAAACACTCCTTTTCTAGTGAATTTGCTGAGTACGCTCATACTCAAAGTATCTTCTTAAAACTTGCTAGATTCTGAAGTTGGAATAGACAACAACCACATCAAGTTATGCTCCAGGACTTATCATGCTCAGCTAAAGCTTTTCAATGAAGACAAGGAAGACAGCATATAACTCAACTCAAGTGAAGACGAAGTTACTAATTAGATAGGAATAAAATCTCTAGACAAATAACCTATTTCTGTAGTGCGTTGCTATAGTAGTAATGCTAACCTCTTAGCCAGAATACTAGACTTAATAGTATAATTGTTCTTGCGTTATTTATCTTTGATTCTTCTCCGTAAGAAGTTCTTTCTCTCTCTTTAACCTAGAGTGTTCTCTAGATCTTATGTAAAGAGTGAGTTGTAACCTTTAGCCATGTATTGGACCCGCTGTTTTTCGGTTGTGCCATTCTGAGGGATGTAATACTAGTGAACGGTGTTTCATTGGTGTTATGTCAACGACTATAGTATACTACATCATGAAGTGGTATGCTGGGTCACCGCACTTGGTACAACTTACTTTATTAACTTCTTAGCAACTTACCTACTATAAATGAACTTTAAGTTCATTACTTCTTGTTGCTCCATACATCTTCTACACTAATCTTCCTTCTTATTGCTGATTAGGAACGATCTGAGCTTGATCCATCATTCAAATTGCGTTGATACTACTTATATTTGGCTTTACCCTTCAAGTAAGTCTTCATATTGGTCTTCAGAACTCGTCACTCCCTTACACGAATTCCCATTACTATCTAGGTCTATAACATCAAGTAGTAACTGGATGTTGCAACATGCATGTGCACACCAAGTCAAACTTCATGTACAGATCTAGTCAATCAAGAAGATCCAAGAAAAACAATAAATCCAGATGTGGTACATATAACACACAATATTCTAAGCCTAGAATATAGTAGTTGAGTATAATATCTATAGAATTCAGGCTTAGTTGTGTAGTCTATGACACCTCCTCGTATAGGTTTACATAGTGATACTTAGCACATAGTGTCAAACTATACTTTGTCTCAATATTTACCCAAATTGCTCAATTACAACAGGATACTTTTAAACAAAGTGGTCTCAATTTGGTTTTCACTAACCCTTTTGTCTCACTTTTGAAATGATTAATATAACCAACCTATAACTATTTAGTAACTAACCTCACATGAACTCTCCAAATGACTAATCATATTATATTTTAAACCAAAGATTATTAGAAATTTTTAGCACCCATGACTTCTATCATAGTTCTTCCATGTTATTCTTTACTTCTACTCCAAGAAAATTCACTAAGTACTTGTCATAATTACACTTACATCATGGTTTCGGAGCTAATCTCACCATGATCTTGTTATGTTTTACCTATTTATCATGATTCAGGAGCTAATCTAACCCTGATAGCTTTGTTTCACATAACTCCATCGTTAAATCCTAACCTAATTTCACTTCATCACGTAGAATTATCAAGTGAATGCCACATGATTACTACTCATTATATCAACATTTATCCTAATGGTATTCATCATGTTGTCTTTGGTTATCAACTCACACTAAGATTTTACTGCTCTTACTTAAATTCTATGGTTAAGCTATACTATTAGAACTACTTCATTTGATGTCTTACACTTGATCCTAATCTGCTGCGGCCAATTTACTTTCCTACAGTATCTTGGTGGTTTATGTCTCCTTCGGAAGACACTAAATATCACTATACTTGAGAAAAGATAAAATACTTACTTCCTAAAAAGAATGACTTAAACATCTGACTTATGTGTGACAAGGTTAGCCTCAAGTGGATACTCATCACAAATCATAGAATATTTGGTTTAGATAAGATGGCTCCTATAGTCACTATCCAACCTACAGATCTTCCTAAAAGGGTTTTAATCCTAAGGTCAAAGCATATTCTCTGATACCAACTGCGGTGACCCAGCATACCACTGCATGATGTAGTACACTATATTCATTGACATAACACCAATGAAACACCGTTCACTAGTATTACATCCCTTAGAGTAGTACAACAGAAACACAGCAGGTCCAGGAGATGACTATAGGTTACAACTCAACTCTTTACACAAGATCCAGAGAACACTCTAGGTTAAAGAGAGAGAAAGAATCTTCTTACAAAGAAGAATCAGAGGTAAACAACTCTAAAATTATTATACTATTCAGACTCGTATCTTAACTAATGGTCTGGCATTGCTGCTATTGCAATACACTAAAGAAATAGGTTCTATGGCTAGAGATTAAATTCCTATCTAATCAGTAGCTTCGTCTTCACTCGAGTTGATGTATATGTTTTTTTTCTTGACTTCATTGAAGAGCTTTAGCATTTAATGATGATTACTGGAGCATGACTTGATGTATACGTCGTCTTAATGGCTTCAAAATCTAGCAAGGGTTAAGAAGATACTTTGAGTACGAGCGTACTCAGCAAGTTCACTAGAAAAGGAGTGTTTGATGCACCATAAGTCATAGGCAATGTAGGTTTTTGTAAACATTTCTTCCAAGATTGCTTTTATTCTGAAAAGCTATGTTTGTCAGCCTTCACGGGTTTACCAGAACTTTCATGGAGTTCATTTCCCGCCGCTTTCGTGGCTCCTTCCCGGAACAGGGAGTAACAAATTACAGTTCTTACACTCTGCAGAGGTGCGTCACTTTACCCATGAGAGATCTTAGCTTTGTTGCATATCCGAATTGCAGGTTCGTTCACACTTCCTTGGTGTGATGCCCAGACTAAGATCCAAGCCAATCACTGACTTCTCCGTGACCCCACATGTCTCCTTGGCGTACGCCAGCCCACCTATTGAATTACGGCAATGGCAGTATAGACCGTTCTGATGCTGGAACTATCGTGGGATGTTGAGGGCTCCCACCCATATGCTGCATATCCTCTACGAATTACCATAAATAATATGCATGCTACGAGTGATAACAGCCACGACCTGCACATCCAGCTCCATGCGAGAGGGAAAAGATACAGCTGACTTCTCCGTCCCATTCCAAATCTCATGGTCAACGCGTAATATAAAACGCAAGAATCACTGGCGACATTGGTTGTTAAGTCCTAGGTAATATGTTCCTTTACCACCGGAACTCTTATAGTAGCTTATTACCTCATGGTAAATAACCTATAATCACATTATTATGAAAATAGTGTTTTCTGTCCTTTTTCAAATGCAGGTGATGACAACACTGGATTTGCAAAATAATTTACAGAAAATAATCAAAGGACATGAGCAAGTGTGAACTTGCCTTTTGTGATTGCAAGATTATGCACTCACGGTCTTCAAGACAATATAAAAGATCCAATAGTGCAAATCTGCATCATTGGTCCGGTAAGGACTAATGTTTAAAGAAGCAAGATGCTTTTATGCATAAGTAATGTAATACAAGTTGATAAACGCGAATACCGAGAATAACATTGTTCTAGGGTTTGGATACTAGAAAGGTTTCCTTGGAATGTGTTGCCCTTTTAGATTAAGTTTCATACATGTGCTTCATATTAAGGCTTGTGAGTGTGTGGAAAACAACATGTATTTATACCACAATAAAATACATAGTATGGAATGCTACTCAAGGTTGCTTACATCTTAATTGTTTATCTTCAAGTTTTACTTTACAAGTAATGTCACTTATAAAGAATTTAAGTATTAACAATCTTATTATACAAGTAAAGTATAAAGTAATGTGATTGTGATTAGTTGTTATTTGTTTTTCTAAAGTGGCAAAAAGAATAACATTTGAAGAAAATATTTCCTTACTAAGGTTTAAACAATCTTTGTGGTTGTTTAAATGTGATTGGTGTTGTTTGGATTTGAGATGCTTTATATTTAATTATAACAGACCAAAGTTAACTATAAAACATATAATAAAGTATTTAGTACCATACTTAAAGCTTTGCAAACTAAAGGTAACTTTAAGGATGTAGATAGACTTAGCGTGTATTACTTATGATACTTGTATCTTGTTTACTTTATATTGTTTCCTTAGAGTTACTTAAGAATGGCATTACTTTTATTGGAGTAGTGATTTCTTTACCTTATAATGGTATAAAGGGATTTATCTCCCTATAAGGGTGTGGTTAAGGTTTATGAATAAGTAAACAATATTATTTACTTCTTATGAACTCACTTATAGTGTTTTGATTTTTTATAAACTTGTGTTTAATATAAAGGAATATGTTTTATTTCACTACAAATTATCCTTGGAGATTTTATATTGGATAAGGATCCTTTTATAAAATAACCTACACTTATGGTTAAAAATAATTTAATAAAATTGTATTTAAAGTGTGTTAATTCATTTTGAATGCACACTACCAATATTTAAGACTAATACTTCTTGTTAGACTCAATTTATTAATTTAAGAAATATTTAACAATTTTATTTGACATTAAATGATTTATTAACTAAAAAATTGTTTAAATTCAAGTTATTAAATTGTTTAACATTTTATTTAAATAAAAAGTAGAATATTATATTTTTATCCTATAGGTACTATTTTTGTGATCATTTTGGTATATTACACTTATTTTTGTGATTTCAAAATAATAATATATGATTTTAATAAGGTTTATTAATTTATAAACACTTAATAAACAATAAATATTTAATTAAGTGTAGTAAGAATGTATGATTCTAGTTTTAAAGTATTTTTTTATTTTTCTAAGATTTTTGGTATTTTATTTATATTTGTTTTTATCATATTAAAATATGAATTATCAAAGTATTAAAACTTTATAAAGTATTTATTAAATAATATTTATTTGAATAATCATAATAATAATATTTTATAATAGTTTTAGGTTGTAGATTTTATTTTTCTAAAAATTTTCATATATTATATGTATTTTTCTGATTTATAAAACAAAAGATATTAAATTTACAAAATTTAATCATTTTATTTTATTTCTGGAATATTGAAATTTGGATTTATAACGTTTTAATTATTCCTAAAGAGACACTAAACCTTTTTACACTCAGATGGGATCTACCCTAGTCACAGACAGGTGGGGCTTAGGCCACGTCATAAGCCACATCAACAAAGACCAGTCAAAGGCTGACCTGGTCAAGGGTGGCATCACCCTGTCGTTGCGATGACGTCACATCGCCAGAATCCTCCCCAGTCGAGCATGGACGCGGCGAGTTGGTGCGCGCGAGGCTGCCTGGCTACGCGTATAGGATGCAGGGGCGTGCACTGAACGATAAATGGGCGGCACCGCTGGTTATTGGTTATCGGAGAAGCTACGACGGCGAGTTCGAACGGTGGCTACGGGCGGCGCATGTCCGGAGTACTATTCCGGAAGCAATCGAGGGAGGTAAGAGCACTAGGAGGCTCAGTGGCTTACCAGGAAGCTTGTGGAGGCCATGGCGAGGGAAGGCGAGCTCGGACAACGTCACCATGGTCGACAGCGAGCGGCGGTCAGAGAAGGTGGATGCGCGCGATTACGGTCTCCTGGCTCGATTCCTTCCGCACATAGATAGTGTCCACCACGGCGGGACTTGCTGCATCTTCAGTTGGTCTCGGGGAGGTCTCAGACGGCAACGACGAACCACTCTGGCGAGCTAGGGTTCGCGTTCATGTGGAAGAGGAAGGAAGAGAGAGGTTGTGAGGATAGGGACGAGGGGATGCGAGTGCTACGGTCTTATCCCCACCTTCGGAATACGACAGGAACCTGCGGGCATCGCGGCGCGAGGTCGGGGCGGACGACATCGGCCACCCCACGCAGTTGCTTCCCTGCTGCGAGGAAGACGACGGCGACGAAGGGTTATTTGGTCCTGGGGCGGAGTGGGATGCGGCCAGTGAACAGGTGGTAGGCTCTTCTGCAGCGGCTAGTTCCCTGAGAATGTGGGCCGTGGGCCAGATTTGATGTTTCCCCTATTTTTTTCCTGGTTCTATTTCTTTTTCAATTTCTGTTTTGTTTTTAGCTTTGAATTTCAGCAATAACTTTGACTTATCTTTATGGAATTTTATTGGCTGAACATTTGCAGCAACAATAAAGTTATTAAGAATCAATTTGTGAACTTTTATTATATATTGTGATATTTCCTTTATATATATCCTTTTTCTATTATTATTTTTGAGGGCCTTTAATATGAATTTAATTGGGCAAAAATTTATAAACTTATTATAGAATGCATTACTACTAACTAATGAGTTTTATTCTCATTAATATATAATATTAAGGCAACTTTTATATTTAGTGATCCTTCATAAGTATTTGGTACATAAAGTTCTAAGTACTAATGGTGTTAATATTATTCCTATGAATTTAGGAAATATAAATATAAATATTTTATTATTACTAACTTAAGAGTTAAAGATTTGAGATTATAAATGGCTATCATGAATTATGGGAGTTTTAATATTTTTATAACCTTTGATAATTGTGAATAAGGGTGAATGGTTTAGATATATTATCTTTATGTTAAAGATCTTGAATGATATCACCATTTAGAATAAAATGGTGGGATTGTTTTCTAGGCTAACTTATGAGAAATAATTGATTAAGATAGTTCCTAAGCACCTATGATAATGATGATTGAAAATAACAAAAGTGTGCTTAAGGGAGTTGATATAGGAAAATATTCCTATTAACCATTATGGACATAAGATGATAGATCAACCATAGAAAGTGGATATTAGGTTTGGTCTTAGATTTAGGATTTAGTGTTTTATCCAGAATTCCTATCTTCTATAATTCACAATCCTGGACTTCTAATTAAGGAATTATTTTCCTAGATATATTCCTTCTTCCTATCCATCATCATGTGTTAACATGATGAGCCTTACCTCACAAGAATATTCTTATCCACGTTTTATTCTTCTGAATCCACTTGTAAATTCCAAAGAGCTTGATTCTAAAGCATTTCCTAATCTTTTCATATCTATACTTGGGGTATATCAACTATTCTACTGCTGATAACCTTCAACCCAACATATGGTTACCTCTAACTACATTCATACTCTTCCTTAATCATCCTTCACTAATATCACTTCAATAGATGCATATATCAAATTCTACTCTCCTTAAGTGTTTAGTATTTCCCAAGAGGAAGATACTACTTCTCTGATTCAATGTGCTCTAGCATCATCTTAATCATACTATCATACCTCTACTTGATTCCAGTATCTTATACTCCAACCTCACATTATATTAATGTGACTTGCCATGGCTAACCTAGGATAACATATCTATACTAGGGTTCAATCATGCTATCCACCAATGCCACTTATACATGATATAAGCATTCAATCTTGGTGACTTAAACATGATCATTATAATCCTTTGATCATTTATGGCTTGGGTTTCGGTTATTAATCAGGGCCTCATCAATACAACATTACAATTGTATTATAGTTATCTTCTTAGTATCTCTATCTATCTATGAGATATTACTCATTAACTTTACCTACTTGATCCAATAGGATTACTCCTTGGTAACTATCTTGAATTCATCCTTATAATCTTCTTTGTTACCCCATATAGTTATGTTTTCCAGATAACTCTTCTATCCATTTAGGAGTGAGTTAACTCCATCAATTATCATAATGATTTCATTCTCTCCAAACTCTTCCATCCTATAGATGATATTCAATTCTAGCATTCTTGTTACCTTCTTACATAATTCTTTATAGGTTTTAAGTGAATGCTATAATAAGGACAAGAGTTGATAGGTCAAGAATTAATAGATGAAGAATTGGTGAATCAATAGTTGATTACTCAACATTGATTAATAACAGATATTTAGATAATATTCATTAGAGATGATAAAGATTGATATGGAAAGAAAGATATATGGTGAATGATCTTGACTTGGTTTCTTTCCTACTCAATACCACTAAAGAGTTAAGAGTGTATTACCATGATACTCATGGTATAAGTGGATGAGATTAAGATATATCAAGATTTAGTTATTACATTCCTATTACTTAAGTTATATTTATAACTTGGTATTCATGAGTGTGTATGAATACTAGGATATGATCACCTAAGGATCAAATATAATCCATTAAGTAATGAATTAGGGTTTAACTTTTATTACATTTGATCTACCCTTAGATCAAATCTCCCTTACCCAAAATAAGGTTTTAGCAAGGATCATATTGAAACTTATCGCAGTCAACTTGATGATCTACTTCAAATCAATCAAGTTAAGAGAAGTTTCAATCACTTTGACAAGTTTTTATTTGAAAGCGCGAAAATTATTCAGATTTTCTATGCATGAATGCAATGCACACAACTGTGTTCAGCTTATTTGTAAGATCTAATGCTGGGATGTTGCAAATTGCGAACAATACCAATAACTTGTCCATTTGCAGTCTGGGGGCTAGACATAGTGGGACCGTTACAGACGGCACCATATGGGTTTACACATCTGCTAGTAGCAGTTGATAAATTCACTAAATGGATAGAAGCTAAACCCATTAGAAAGCTTGATGGGGCAACTGCCCTCAGGTTTGTCCGGGATCTAGTGGTGAGATTTGGTCTCCCACATAGCATTATCACCGACAACGGCAACAACTTGTCACTCGGAGAAGTGGAAGATTACTGTTGGGAGAAGGGCATCTGACTTCACCTTGCATCTGTGGCACATCCACAATCCAACGGTCAGGTTGAGCGAGCCAATGGATTAATTCTGCAGGGAATCAAGCCACGTCTTGAGGCACCGCTACATAGAGCAGCTGGAGCCTGGGCGGAAGAATTGCCATCTGTGTTGTGGAGTTTATGAACTACACCCAACAGATGCATCGGTTGCACCCCTTACTTCATGGTATATGGAGCAGAAGCCATCCTACCTTCCGACATACTTCACGATGTACCAAGAGTTTCCGCCTACGACGAAGATGACGCTGAAGAATCCAGACGCCTAGATGTGGACCTTCTCGAGGAGGAGCGCGTTTTCGCATGCCAAAGATCCGCCATCTACCAGCAGAAGCTACGCAGCTACCATACTCGCTGCATTCGGCATCGCTCGTTTAAAGAGGGGGATTTGGTGCTCCGACTTAAGCAAAAGAAGTCACACAAATTATCCCTGTCATGGGAAGGACCGTTCATCATAAGAAAGGCGCTACTCAATGGGTATTACTACCTCGTTGACAATCATGAACTGAAGGATAGACCCAACGAGGATCATAAGCGTAAGCGACGTGACCCGGATGATGACTACCCAGAGCTTGATCGGACATGGAACATATCACAGCTACGTCCTTTTTACACTTAGCATTTTTTATCTAATTGTGTACCTCTTATATGATCAATTAAATAAAGCTCTCTGGTTCACTCATATTTCTGAGTCTTTTACCTCCTTTAGTGTTCATTTTTGGATTATGTAAAAACTTTATGCACAAGTTTTGCGATTGCACTTGTGAAAATTCCGCCTACGGGCGTTAGCTTAAGTTTTCTGGTCTACACATTCTTTGTCGTTTTTATGTGGATTCTAGAGTAGTGACTTTCAACACTTATTGTCGGCAATTTTGTGCTTAGGTTATTGATGGTGACATTGGGCATCATCACCTGAGCGCATGGTTCCGACAGCGAGTCTTCCGACTCACGAAAAGTCAAGCATAAGAACCAAAGTAATGGATAAGCCAACACTTGCTTAAAAAATATATACATGCTGGAAACTTGTTCTTAAGTAGCAGGACGTACAACATTGTTTTCCGCCTTAAGATAAATACATAGTTTTTTCCGCATACGCATCAGCAGCAGGAGAGCCACCCTCGAAGCAGCGTCTTGGAAGCAGCGTCATTAGCAACAGGAGAGCCACCCTCGAAGTCGGTGGTGTGAAGAGACACGGAGGAGCGTTGGTTTCCACTATCGATGGTGTTCATCGGCACGAAGACGTTGATGTCGACCAAGTCGGCAACTGTGTCATAACCCGCGAGTGACGACAAGATAGATTCATGGTTAATCTCTTTGCCATCGTCATCCACGTCGAGTATGCCAGAGGTTACCGTGTCGATGTCGGCATCTTCATAGTGTGCCTTGACCATGGACAGCGCCATCCTTGCACCAGCCCGTGCACATGAAGCTTTCCAGCTTGTGATACTCTCGGGGGCTCGGCGCAGGATCTTCGAGTACTTCACCACAGAGTCTGACGCCTTGATATTAATTTGGAGGGGCTTGGCGATTTCTTTGGCTTGCGTGATGGCGGTGTTGATGAAGTTGCCGTCAAGAACCATGCATTCCTTGGCTAGAAGAGGTGACCGGGTTAAACCCATAGGAGCTGCAAATTCCGACAAGGAGCACATGAGTTCAACAGAGTATCTAGACTACAGAAGTCCAAGACGGATAAAACTTACTGAAGATGCTGGCCTCAGATTGCCAGAGGGTGTCCGCCAAGGATTCTTTATCTTGTTGGAGGAGCTTATACGCCTCATCATGGCGTTGATTCTGATCATCGGCAACTTTCTTTTGATCTCTTAAGATCGAGATCTCCTCCTTCAAGCGATTGATCTCCTCGGTGGCGGAGTCCTGCAGGACCTTCATTGACTCCTCATGCATTTTCAGCATGTCCTTCCTCTCCTGCTTAAGAATTTTGTTCTCTCTATCCAGCTCTTGAATGTGCTTGGATTGATCGACAATATTCTTGGCCTTGGCAATGGTTTCTGCAAGTCGGAGAAAGCAAAGTACAGAGTGAGTACTCGGATAATATGGGCAAAAAACCAAGTCGGAATGCGAAAAAGAAAAAAGACGCTTGCTCTTGGTGATATGTTCATTCAAGAAGGCAGTTTTACCCTTTTCAGCTTCCAAGTCTGCGCGCATCTTCTGATACTTGTCGTTGGCCATGCCCCTCCGAGCATTCTCGTTCTGTGGAAAAAAGGGAAAATTTAAAACGTTGTTTGGTCTGCTTGGAGCATCTAGCCGGAAAATTTCCACCTAGACGCTCGGGGGCTACAGCGAGAGTTTTTAACTTAGAAATATGCTTAGCTTTTCTTTAAGTATCTAGTCGGAACTAATTCAATTCTTGATTAGAAGCTTGGGGGCTCCGGTATAAAGTTTTTAACTCGGATATATGCTTAGCTTTTCTTTAAGCATCTAGTCGGAACTAATTCAGTTACAACTAGAGGCTTGGGGGCTATAGTATTGAAATTTATAAACATTGTGTGTACTACTATTAAAGCATCTAGTCGGAATAATTCATTCCACCTATATGCTTGGGGGCTAGAGTGAAAAGTTTTCTAGCTTAGTCACTCTTAGAGCATCTAGATGTAAAGACCTATGGTTTTCCGTCTACATCCTCGGGGGCTACAGTGGGATACTCATATGAAATGCAAAAGGCAAATAAAACTTACAAGTGCAATGATCTTGAGGTTTTTAGCGCTCTCGACCAGCAGCTTGCCAAAGGATACGATGTTTCCTTGCAAGATTTCTGCTTGTCGGAGGAGCTCCTCTAGACCGCACGTCGGAGATGTCGGCGCCGCACCTGGAACCAGAGCAGTGCTACCCGGTGTAAGCACCAGATAGACTATCTTCGGATACTCTATGGTTTTGTTGGGTGCGGGGGCGCCGCCTACGGCAGAAGTACCAGCTTCCACCACTTCCTTACCGCCACCGATGGCATCCTTAGCCGGAGCTTCAGCCATTTGGCAGGCGGCACTCTCCCGCGTCGCCTGCTCGCCGACACCAGCGACCTCGGTAGAGGCACCTGAGTCCACTTCCATGGCGAAAGGGCCAGATGCCTCCTTAGCTTGTGAGCTTTTCAGGTCAGACGAAGGCTTGACAGAGGGAGTGTCAGGGGCGATGGCGGGAGATGCGTCGCGATGCAGCATGTCCTCAATGGTTCTAGAAGCCCCCGATGATTTGGAGGTCTTCTTCAAGCTGGTCGTGGCTTTCTTCCTAAAACGTGCAAAATGCGTAAGTACAGGAACAAGACAGACAAATAGACATTGTCAGAGAGAAAGAAGCTTACACAAGTGGGGGTGCTTTGGCAAAGGGGATCCCAGTAAATTTTCTCTTCTCCGCCTCCAGGGCGGTGGTAGTCTTCTTGGAGGCTCCACCCTCCGTCTTCTTCTTCTTGCCTCCGTCGGCAGTGTCAGAGGTGGAGCTCTTCCGCTTTCGCACCAATGGAGCATCGTCGTCAGACACGACGGTGACTTCCTTCATCTTTGGATCATATATTTGAGGAGCCATGCTGTCCTCATCTATGTCGCTAAGCTGTAAGGTGAAGAACCACCGTGTTAGACGAGATGACATTTGCTAGACGGAAGAACTGGAGTATATGTCATACATGGAAAATAAATAACTACCTTGGGGCACTTGCCGTCTACGAACATGTCGTAGGTGATGGTGAAGCCACGCTTCTTGTCCTTCACCTTGACGATGTCCTTGAGGCGGAGCTTAACGGAGTCACTCGAGAAATTGTCCATGGAGATGCAGAGGCTATCCCTTCTATCGCTGGTATAATCGTGCATGAGCTTCGCGCGGTGCTGTAGAGGTTGGATTCGCCTGATAAACCAGCACATGTGAAAGAGCATTTTCCTATCCCTCTGATTTTGATGTTTGATAACAACACACTTATTGGTTTAACTGTGTGCTAAGTTTATCACAGGTTTGATAAGAGGTGGCACAAATAATGGCATATCAATTCCCCTTGCAAAGACCTCTGTAATGTCAACGGTAACGCATCTGGAAGACTGACACCGGACCTAGCTTACAGTCTTCAGTTCGATCTATTAGCACCAAAAGAGAAAGGTGTGTGCTAGTCGGCACCACCGGTACCAGCAGACACTAACCGGTCCAACCGGTAGTACTTGGTACAAGCGGTACTACGCTTGAGACTCATACCGCTCGGCGATCAGGGAGCATCTTGACTAGCACTCACCTCTCCGTCCGTTTAGTCGGTACCAAGCGGTACCAGGACCCAGACTACCGCCCAAACCGGTAGTACCGCTTCCTACGACCGGTACTACCGCTTGGGGGTAGTACCGCAAGGGCGATACCACCCAAAACTGAAGAATGCTGAAGAACTGGAGCACCTCCGGTAGTAGTACCGCTTGCAAGCGGTACTACAGCAATCTGAGTACTCCGGTACATTAAATGCTCCAACGGCCATATTTGTGGAGGTATAAATACCCTCCACCTACTTGGGACAAATTGCTCGGTTGATTAAAGTCAAAGACCACCATTGGAGTCCATTGGAGCCACCCAAATCTTCAAGATCTCCTCATCCCACCACCCAAAGTCCTTGATCTTTGGGGAATCGAAGGAGGAGGCCCTGATCTACTACTTCACCAAAAGAGATCTTCATTTCCCCCTAATTTCATTGAGGGCCCCTTTGCTCTAGTGTTTTCTTGGAAACCCTAGTTCTTGTTTTGGTTCTTACAAGCTTGTCTTTGATTACTTTGACATCTTGCTTGTATTTGGGAGCCTCCGATTAAGTTGTGGATGTGTGCCCCAAACTTGTACCGGTGTCGGCTTCCACCTTGAAGGTTGCCGATATAGTGGAAGGTGAATCGATCCCGTTGGGGTGAGATTCATCGGAGAACAAGGGAGGCCTCTCGTGGCGTTGGTGGTTTGAAACCACCCCCTCTGCAAACGTAGACGTACTTCCCCTCAAAAGGAAGGAACTACGAGAAACAAATCCTTGTGTCTCCGCGTCCACTTTTCGGTTACTTCTATCCTTTACCGCACCTTACTTACTTGTTACTACTTTGTGTTGTGGTAGCCCTTGCATAATTTTCATATAGGTTAATTCACCATAGTTGCATTATCTAGAGAATTTACCTTATTTTCAAACCTTAATTTGAAGAAGAAGAAAATTTGAAGTAGCACCTATTCACCCCCCCCTCTAGGTGCCCATACGATCCTTTCAATTGGTATCAGAGCCTCGGATCTTTATTTGGGCTTTACCGCCTAAGAGAATATGGGTAGCCGCGAAGGGGATGGTGATGGTGAGCCGACCACGGTGATGGGGATACGCCTACTGGGGTATACTCAGCAGGACGTTTCCGACTGGCCCCAGGGCTGGCGAGTGGGCCTGCAGAACGGCGAGTGGATTGAAGCCCAGCAAGGTACCGAGGTGAAGGCCCATGCAGTAGATAGGCCCGGTCGGATTGGGTTAAACGACTCATGAGTCTGTATCAATCGGTTGGGATATGTAAACCCTAGGGAGGTGAGCCTATATAAACCTCCCTATGGGGGAGTAGAGACACGTTCCCTCATACACCTAGCGACTCGCCCCTAGCCTTGAGTCGCCCATTGTAACACCTCCCTAATACAATCTAGCGAGTAGGTCTTTACCCTCAGGCGAACACAGGTAAACCACATGTCTTTGACCTCATCTCGCGCAGATGGCTGGCGCCCTTGCCCTCGTTCTACTACTGCTACCGATTGCAGCGTCTGCCGTGACCATTCCCGGCAGTGGCGCCCACCGTGGGGCCTGGCGGTCGGCGGTGTTCTGCGAGATCCAATCTGCCCATCAACGAGAAGGTCGCCACCGCGCATGATAGCGATCGGCGAGATGCTCCGGATCTTGCCGGCGGCTACGTCCCTGGCGCGACCCATCACGCACAGCGTGATCACCGCCTTAACGGCACGATCAGCCTCTTCGCCGGCCACACCGACATCATCGTCTCGGAGGACTCGGCTCGCATCCGCGAGTCGCCGCCACGATCGGCTCTCCGAGAGCCAGGTTCGCACGATCCACCGCCTTGCCTCGAGTACAACTCGCCCACAACGTGGCGGGAATTCAACGGCGCGGAAGATGCGCCCTCGCGGCGACGCCGACTGGCGACCGGCGTCACTCACGGATCCATCGCGGCCTCATCCGCGGGCTCCATCGCCAGTCTCCAGCGGGAGACTTGAGGACCCTCCATCCTCGGAATCTTGGTCGACTCGGGTCGGAGAACTCCGCCGACCTCCGAAGGAGCCACGCCACGCCGCGGCTTACATGGCCATCGGCACCGATCCGCGGAGGATCCTTTCTCCACCCTATCCCTCCTAACGCCACGGCAACGGAGGTCGAGGAACTCGCTTGAAACTGGCGGAGAAGTACGCATGAGGCGTGCCGCGCGAAAATTCCGCCTCGGCGGTGACTGCCGGAGGCTGTCACGCTACCACCAGCGGCGGATCAGGTCACGTTTGAACCCCGTTCAGGCGTGCCCTGAACCGACAGCAACGACCGGCTCGCGCCAGCCGCCGCGATCTGAGCAGCGCCACCGGGAAGCGCCCGGCCCAGATCGACGGCGATGGGTGCCCCACCCACCAACCGCACCTCCTGTGGACCAGCCGGATAGTCGTCTCCTCACGGAGCGAGGCAAACGGCCTCCCACTATTCTCCACCCGATGGACAACCTCGTGGCGGAGCAGCGGCCGATAGCATCATGGCCACCGGCGGCGCGCCTACAGATCCGATCGTCAAGGCCCTGCGAAGGCCGTGGAGCAGCAAAAGCGGGCGCCGAGTCGCAGGTCGAGTATACTGCGTTCCTCGGGAAGCGAGCGGCCTCGGCGGCCCAGCGGCGGCAAACACCCTCAATCGCCCGCCACGAGCCACCGCAGCTCCAACACCGATCCGCGAACGCAGCACTCTCCTGTAACGATCGGCGGCGACCAACCGTCGCCGCTAACGGACAACCCATCGGCCCCGCGCACATCATCAACAACCAAAGCTGGCGCGCCAGCCACCGACGACTGCGGCACACCTAACTAATCGCGCGATGGCGAACCTATGGGGTCGCTCGATCGACTTAGGCCTAAGTGCTTGGACCAATGATCCGAGGCGAAGTACCCGCCAAACTTCAAGGCGCCAAAGGAGATAGAAAATACGACTCCTCGTCGACCCCGATCTGGCTCGACACATACCTCATGGCAATGGGGATCGCGGGTCACACCGACCTACTACGCCGCCGTTACCTCCCAGCGATGATGGAGGGGCGTGCAGGCGATGGATCAACACTCTCCCGGGGCGATGTCGACTCACGGGAGGAAATGCACGACGCCTTCGTCAGGCACTTCGAGTGCTCCTACACCCGCGCCACCACCATTGAGGACCTGGAACGATGCGTCCAGGGACCCCGCGAGTCGACCCGCAACTGGGTCCAACGGTGGCAAGAGCTTTGGTACGCGTCGGCATCCACCCGGACACCGCGATCCATTGCTTCAAGACCTCGTGTCGTTACGAGCCTCTAGTCGCCAAGCTCAAGCGACTCTCCCGCACACTCGACAACATCCCCGACCTCCTCGAGATCGCTAAATGGTATGCCGAGGAAGATCCAAACCAGGAAACTGACGACGAGTCAGGAGGGCAATGCCGCACGGGCGGTAACGACAACGGACGGCAGAGCCTCGCTAGCGGCACCCGCCTCACAGCAAGCGCCATTGCAGCGAAGTCGACTTCGTCAAACGTGGCACGCACAGCGCGAAGCCCAAGAGCTACCGCTGCGACGGAGAACAGCGGCGCGATGGCGGCAATTACAAGAACAAGCCAAGGTTCGATCGCGGCCCTCCTTAACCAACCATGTGCGTTCCATAGCGAGGAAGGAAGCCGCAACACACCACCGCCGACCGCCACACCCTCGGAAAATCGAGAAGGCACGGCAAGCGGAGGACACAGACAACGACCGCCAAATGGCGGAAAATTCAAAGTAGCGGCTCGCTCCACACCTTCACGAGCTTCAACACGGCGCCAAAAGAAGGTCATCGCCACGCGCCGTCGCCGTCCATACGGTGGCCCAAACACGTCCCCGTTCCTGAACTGGTCGGAACAACCCATCACCGGGCAGCAAGACCACTCGCCACGCATCGAAAGTACCGGGACGAGTCGCCTTGGTGGTCAAGCCCAAGGTTGGCGACTCATGGCTCCCCAAGACAGCGATGGGCGGCGGATCCATCAACATCCTCTACCTCGACACCTTGAGCGTTGCGGCTCCGATCGATGATCGAGACAACACACACCACGTTCCACGGCATTGTCCCGGTCGGGCGTATCCGATCGGCAAAGTTACGCCCATCACTTTTCGGTACTCGGCAAACTTCCGCGAAAGCGGATCGTCTTCGAGCTGGTGCCCTTGACGTACCCACCTGCGTCACGGGCGCGGCGTTCGCTAAATTCATGGCGGCACCCCTACGCGTCTGTAACGCGATGAAGCTCCGGCCGTGCGGCGTCATCACCATCAGCGACCCGACATGGCGCGAATGCGAAGCCAAAGGCCGAACTCATGGCGCCGTCATCGCAGCGAGACTAATCACACCGACGAGCTCGCCAAATACGGCGGGTCAACAATGACCCACAATACTCAAAGCCCAACTCGTAGGCGAAACACCTCAACCTTTGAGGCCACGACGCCACTTCGCACGCCGAGCTGGTCCCAGCGACTCCGAGCGGTGACGATCGGGACGAGCATGAGCCCAGCATAGGAAGGCGCTCGCCGAAGTTCCTCCGTGAGAACAGGGACATCTTCGCATGGAAACCCTCGACATGCCGGTGTCCCTAGGGAGCTCGCGAGAACAAGCTAACGCCGACCCCAAAGTGCGACACATGCGGTCGCTCTGACCCTTCAATGAAGAACGCCGTCAAGCAATCGCCGAGGAAGTGCAGCGTCTACTCGCTGCCGGCTTCATCCGGCCAATCAAATACTCCAAGTGGCTGGCAAACCCAGTCCTGGTCGAGAAGAAAAACGGGACCTGGAGAATGTGTATCGACTACACAAACCTGAGCGGCGCCTTTGCCCAAAGGGCGGTTCGTCTCCATGGATCGATCAGATAATCGATTCAACCGCGGGTTCGAGTCGCTATGTTTCCTCGACGCCTACTCCGGTACAACCAGATCAAAATGGATGTCGAAGGAGGAGAAAACGGCGTTCATCACGCCATTCGGATACGCTACACCGCCATGACCTTCGGTCTCAAGAACGCCGGGGCAACCTACCAGCGGTGCATGCAAGAATGCCTCGCGAGCCAAATTGGCTGCAACATCCACGTCTACATCGACGACGTGGTCGTGAAATCCGCTCGCCAAGGCGACCTACTCACCGACCTGGCGGAAACCTTCGCCAATCTGCGAAGGTACAAGATAAAGCTCAACCCAGGCAAGTGCACCGGTGTACCGCGGACAACTCTGGGTACGTGCGTCTCCAAGCGAGGATCGGCGACCCAACAAGATCGACACGATCGCCTCGGCAAACCCGAGTGCTGCGTGGCGATCGGCTGGCCGATAGCGGCTCTCGATCGCTTCATCCCCTTTGGCGAAAAGCGATGCCCCTCTGCTGATGCGCAAGAACCCCACCTTCCGATTGGGACAAGGAGGCGGACCACAGCGCTCGCGACCTCAAAAAGTGCTACTCGCCGCTCCGCCGACAAAGAACCTATGCTGGTTTCGTCGCGGCATCCGAGCGTCGTCGATCTTGTGATGGTCGTCGAGCGACGGAAGGAAGGAAAGGAGCGCTGGTTCAGCGTCCGTGTACTACATCAGCGGTCCTCAAGTCGCGCGCCAGCCACCCACAATACCAAAAGCTAGTATCACGGTCTTGAGGCTCGGCGGCGCTGCGCACTACTTCGAGCACCGGTCACGATCGTCTCCTCGGCGCCACCGCAAGACATCATATTGAACCGCGAGGCCGGACGGGTCGCCAAGTGGGCCGTCGAGATGGCGTCCACAACATTAAATACGAGCCACGAAGGCGATTGTCGCAGAGCGGCGAGACTTCGCCGATCGAGGAGGCCAGCAACCGGAGAAGCTGCCGTACCTCCATTCTTTGGAGCCACGCTTGACGGCTCCAAGAACGGACGGTGCAGGAGCGGGGATAGTGTTGACTTCACCAAAGGCGACAAGCTCCGCTACATCCTCCGCCTCGAATTCCGCCTGCACCAACAACATGGCTGAATCGAGGCCCTACTCTGACATGCGAGCCGCCAAGGAGATGAGCGTCAATCGCCTTGATGCACGGAGATTCCGACCTCGTCGCGGGCAAGTCGCGGCACTGCGACGCCATCTCCCCTACCATGGTGGCGTCGCCAAGAGGGTGGACAAGTTGGGCGGCCACTTCACGGCTACTCCGTCAGTGGATCGACAGAAAAAACGAGGAGGCGCTCTCGCATCGGGTCGGCTCGACTCGCACCACCCGCCGGCGTGTTCCTCGACACAATCTCCAAACCATCAGTATCTCCCGAGGAGATCGACATCGAGTCCCACTCCAACCGAGAGGCAGCCTTGGTCGCACTCATCGCGAGCAGACGGCGGACCAAGCCCTACATCGCCTACACAGGCGGCACCGCCACGAGGCAGGGACAGGCGCCGAATGATCGCTCTCCGATGCAAGTCTTACACAATCATCGACGGCGAGCTACACAAGCGCAGCGTCACCGGCGTGTTCAACGTTGCGTCCAACCGGTGAAGGGCGCAAAATCCTCCCGACATTCACTCGGTGATCGCGGCCACCACGCCGCCGCTTCTGATCGCCAAGGCTATGCGACACGGCTTCTTGGCCCGCGCACGCCGACGCCCGACATCGTCCAGCGATGCGGGTGCCGTAAGTCGCCAATCAAGCAGCGTCGAGCTCGGCGCTCAAAACGATCCCCATCACCAGCCGTATGGGGCATGGACATGGTGGGGCCCTTCAAGAAAGCCCCTCGGCTACACCCCACTTGCTCGCCGTGACAAATTCACCAAGTGGGTGGAGGCCAAGCGATCCGGAAATGCGACGGGAAGACGCCACTAAATTCCTCGCGAGCTCATATATCGCTACGGGTTCCCAAATAGTATCATCACGGACAACGGCACAAACTTTATCAAGGGAGCAATGGCGAATGCGAAGAGCACCACATCCGGCTCGATCTCGCGTCGCCCACCGAATCAACGGCCCGGCGGACAGGCCAGCAAAGCATCCTCCACGGCTGCCGCGACTCCAAAGTACCACTCGGCGCCGAGTCTTTGGGTCGAGAGTTGCCCTCCGTTATCCGGGAATCCGCACCTCGGTTAACAGATCGACGGATTCACCCCTTCTTCATGGTCTCTGCGCCAGCGATCATGCCCACCGACCTCGAACACGACTCGCGGGTCGTCCATTATCTGAGCCCAAGCGAGCTGGCCCGCCAAGATGGGCTCGACCAGCTCGGCGAGCCGCGACCTCGCTCGGTCACGCACCGCCATCTACCAACAAGGACTCCGCCGCTACCACGGTGGTGAAAACCCGCACCTTCCGGAAGGCGACCGTGTTACGCCTCATCCAGACAAGAAGGGCATGCACAAGCTCTCCCTCCGTGGGAGGGCCTGTTCACTATCGGTAGCGTGCTTGGCAGCGCCTACTACCTCATCGACGTCCGGGGACGGCGAGTCGACGTCAGCGACCATGGAATGTAAACCTCCTCGGAAGTTCTACTCCTAGAACCCCACACATGTACTCTCCGATCGCTATGAAATAAAAGCGTTACCGCAAATTGCGCCGACTCTCCATGACTTGTGCCACTACTTTTCGTAATAACTGTGATGCGCTAAAATGCAGAAGTCAACCTTTGGTACAGCGATCGGCACGGCTAAGTAGTGCGGTGTAAGAGCACCGAATCACTGTCTTGCATCGCTCCACAACGCCAACCCGAGCCCCATTGAGTCGCCTAGCTCGACGGGTTTACGAGCCAAGACAACCCCTCGCTTCTCAGCGACCTTGGTCCTCCGCATCCTCGGCTTAGCGACTCGAACGGCTAAGTACCACGCCGGGATCAATACCGGTTCGTCGCGATCGGTCGGAAAACGCCAAGTAAGAGAGCATGCTCGGGACCACGCCGACCACCCCACGGCCAGGCAGGTGACGCTCACGACAACGCTAAGTCCTCAACCACCCTCGAGTCGCGCCTAGAACTACTAAGTACCACGCCGGGGACTCGGCCACCAATTTCGTCCCCGCACGGAAAGCAGTAAAGTGAGCACTCAAGGAGTCGCTTGCGATCGGCTCTCCGAGCTCGGCGAGTCGACCAAATCAACAGAACACATGATAACAACACACACCATATACGAGGTAAACCCCACAAAAGGCGGCGGCTCGGGGACTCGCTCAAAATCAATCCAAATCACACAAACGAATAGCAAAATGGATACGACGTCCATTCAATCGCATTGCATTGTCTTATGTTACAAAATATGCCGCATGGCGTAACTGCTGCTAACACTTCAAAGGCAAACTACTACTACTGCGGGCTTGATGACGACTACTTGACATCACGGCGACACGGATGAACGCGGTGTCGGTTTGATGGATACGTCGTCATTCACCACCATCGCCGCGAAAAGGCTGCTCGACCTTGAAGTCACGATGCGGCTCGGGGTCGATTCGGTAACAACCGCTTCTCGATAGGGAAGGAGATCGCCCATCGCCCGAACACGCCCGAGTACATGGCAACACGCTCACGCAACTTGAGAACCTCGGACGGATCCATCGCCCGATCGGCGATGGATACCCACTGTCACATCGCGTAGAAATCTTGGGGAAGTGGAGTCGAGACTCAGCAGTGCTGACGCCAAACGCCCGACCGTGTCATGAACTCGGCGACGCATGGCGCCTTCTCCAAATATTCCCACACCTCAACAAGGTCGGGGAATAACCTCTGGGCGATATTTCTTGAAGGTACGCGTGGATGCGTCGTCACGACAGCGTCCGAGTCGACGAGCATGCTTACGCCTCAGCGTCAGCGAGCTCGCTTCTTCTTGGCTACCAATAACGCCGACCTGCGAGAAGGAGACAATGATGAGTACGACGGACACCACAAAACTACAACTAACGAAGGGAAGATGCACTCACCAAGCAGCGGGCGGGCGAGTCCGTGATGAAAACCTGCGGCGTGTGGTCGTCACGAAGCCAGCAATAAGGACTTCGACACCTTGCGGTCCTCTCATGACGCAATGGCGGCCTTAGCTCGCCGTCGCCGAGGTCGTTTTCTCTCGCCTCCTTGATTCGAGGTCGGCGACCGCTGTTCGAAGACCAGAGCAGATCGCCGCCACCAACTCACCAGCGAGGACAAGCTCTGGCGAGCTTCCCTTGCATTGACAGCCCAAGCTCTTTGTTCGCCTCTTGGATGGTGGACAGCTCCTTCTCACGCTGTTTGATGCCAATCGGTCCGCCGACTCAACCTGACCACCGCATATCATCAAAAGTCGAGAAAAGCGAAATTCCTAAGTGCCCACCCGCTAAATTTAGCGCGTGCGCACTTGGGGACTGGCGATCAAGAAAATTCCTAAGTGCCCACCCGCTAAATTTAGGGCGTGCGCACTTGGGGACTGGCGATCAAGAAAAATCCTAAGTGCCCACCCGCTAAAATTTAGCGGGTGCGCACTCGGGACTGATGCAGTAAAAGACGAAATTATAAGAATCAAGCGCAAAGCACCGACCTGATCCTCGGGACGGAGGTACTGGATGGCTGCACCAAGCATGCCATGGAGTTGTATTGCGTCCACGGACGCAGCGGGCAATATGGCGTGCAGCGTGCCCGGGTCGACTTCACATCGGCGGTCCTCGAGCGAGCTCGGGCGCGCGGCCACTCGCCGTGGCCGCCTTGCTCAAGCGGGGAAGGTAGCGATCCAGCACCCGCTCAAAGGAAGTCGCTTCCTCCGGTCTGAGGAAACGCCCTCCTTCGAGACGCGGTTGCTTCCAGTGGTCCGGTTGCGCGGCCGTGTCGCCGAGATGATGGCGATGTCGCCCTTGGCCTTCTTGCCCTCCGGCGAGGCGGCGACCTCGTCCGCTTCCTCTTACGGAAGGATCCTCCTCGCTAGCGGCGGAGGGTACGAGCCCGCGGTCGGTGGCCCATCTTTTTCACTCGGTCCTGCATATCAATCGAATCAATAAAGACAATCAAATAGTTATGAAAAGTAGGGAAGGGTGAACGCACTCACTTGGCGATCGATGAAACGTAGCCTGCACGAGGCGGTTTTTCCAGTTCGGGGCCCGCTTGGCGAAGCCCTGCCTGTTCGGGACGTCGCTGCCCAAGACACGGACGGCTTCTTCGTCGTTGAGGCGCGTGGCGCCTGGGACACCTCGGCGGGGCTTCTGGTGGAGCTGCGGCGGAGCTCCTTGCGGGCGAGACCGCACTCGGAACCTCCTGCGAGGCGGTCGCCGGTAGAGCCTTCCTAGCCCAGAGACCGTAGCGAATGGCGGAGGCATCGAGGCCAGCGGCACTTCCGTCGGCGTGTTCAGCGGTTGTCGCTGGGGGCGCACCGTCACCGGCTGAGCTGGGAGCATCGGAGCTGCTCGTCGAGTGCGGCGGCGAGGCCATCCTTGACGGCTTCGTTTTCCTCTTCGGGGGGGCCCTCGCTTCCTTTTCCTTCTTATTCTTCTTCGAAGGAGTGGCCTGGCGGCGCGAGGTGGTTTCTGGGAGCTCGTCGTCGTCATCATGACGCTCGAGGCTTCTGCTCGCTTCGATTTCGCGCTGACGTTGCCCGCGGGTTTTTCGGACCAGCGGGGCGATTTCCTCTTCGGACTCGACCTCGTCGTCCTCATTGCCCCTCGCGGGTGGCGATTCGCCTACGTCCTGGGCGGATGGCCCCGGGCTCTCATCATCAGAAGGTGGGAGCCACCCTTCCACCACTTGGAATAGCTGCAATGAATACAAAACAATCGAATTACCGATCGCATTACCGCCTGCATTGCGAACAAGGTAAAGAAATTACCGTTGAGCCGACGCTTCGCGGTGTGGCGACCCGGCGGCATCCAGTACACCGATCGGTGATCTTCTTCAACTGGGAGATAATCCTCCACTTCCACCGAGGCAGGCCTTCGTCGAGTCTCCCGCCGTGTCTTGATACGTACATGGTGGTCGCGTTGGGCGAACGAGCCATCGCCAAGCCAGCAATTGTACAAGTTTATCGTCAAGGCCCTTCTTTTTCAGACCACGGATGGCCTGGAGCATCTCGTCGCGACCATCCGGTCGTCGCCGGAGCTTGCCGACTTGGAGATGGCGTGGCTCGGAACGATTGGCCGAGTACGCGGGATCGCCACCTCGTCCTCGGGTCGCCTCGGCCACGTAGAACCATGACTTCTTCCATCGCCGCTGCCTTGGCGGTAGCATCGATCGAAGAAAGAAGCCTTGGACTTGGTGGAACGTCAAGCCGCTGCTAGCATTGGGCCGCCTCCTCGCTGATCCGGTCCATGGAGCATCACGCCACAAGGAAAGTAGGGCCGGCAGCCCAAGTAGCACTCATGACGCCACGAAGATGGCGAGCTGCTCAATCTTTGGGGACCCAGATCAAGGTGGATCCCATAGTAGGCGAACGCCGGAAGAACAAAGACGTGGGAAACCCTAGCCCCGCCGAGATGATGGTGAAACAGACGAATTCCCTCTCGCGGGTTTGGGGTCGTTTCTCCGGCAAGGGATACGCCAACAGCCGGCTCATGATTCCCTCCTCGAAGAGGCGGATCGCCCTTGTGCACTTGGACCTGCCCCATGGTTCGTGGAAAGGGCCATGGCGAGGTTGGTTGGAGATCGGAGGATTTTCGATTGGATCGCGGAGCAAAGGAAGGAAAATGCTTGCACTCGGAAGAAGTGGTGGGCGGTTGGCTCGCGATTGCCTACCATTCCTCTTATATAGCGGAGTTACCCGCCAAATCGAGGCCGTTACAGCGATGATTACGCCAAAAGTTACCGTTGGATTACCCCAGCTAGTTTGACCACACTGACGGTCCAACTCGGTCATTCGCTCGCTAGGTCAATCACCACGACGTTGCTCCGACTCGACTCGCCTAAAACGCGACTTGGTTCACGGATTTTCTTCTTCATACGAGAGCCGACGATTCGATGGATGCCTACTGAGCCGTATACTCGGCCAGCGGCCACTTACGCCCAATCGACGACGGCCTCGGGGACTACGATGGGGATCGCCTCTTGGGGTATACTCGGCAGACGTTTTCGACCGCCCGAGGGCTGGCAGTGGGCTGCGCAGTATCGAGTGGATTGAAGCCCAGCAAGGTACCGAGCGGGAAGTCAAGGCCAGCGAGTAGATAGGCCCAATCGGATTGGGTTAAACGACTCAAGCTTGAATCGGTTGGGATATGTAAACCCTAGGGAGGTGAGCCTATATAAACCTCCCTATGGGGGAGAGACACGTTCCTCATACACCTAAGCGACTCGCCTAGCCGCCGAGCTCGCCCATTATGTAACCTCCCTAATACAATCTAGCAGAGTAGGTCTTTACCCTCGGGGCCGAACCTGGGTAAACCCTGTGTCTTTGCCCTCATCTCGCACCGCAGATGGCTGGCCGCCCTTGCCCCTCGTTCTACTACTCGCTGCCGATTGCAGCGTCTGCCGTGACCATTCCCACGACACACGGTGACCATGGAAGATCTCAAAAACTTGGAAACAAGATTGAGCTCTTCCTTGGTCAACAAAGTCAAGAAGATGCTAGATCAACTTCTTAAAGACAAAGAAGGCTCATCACCCCCATCTCCTCAAGAGGATCAACCATCCATTTTACCTAAGGGGAATACGTCAGTATCCCCCGAGGATATGGTGGTGGGGAGTAAAATTGACAACGTTAATTCCTCCACGCACAATAATGGTGGGAAGGGTGAGCACCGTGACTCATGGTACTCTCCCGACCCTCCGATCCCTCACCCTCATGTATACAATAGAGGTGACCCACCTAAGCTTGAAGAATCTGCTACTTTTGCTCAATGGCAATCACTAATGAGAACTCATATGCGCAGCTCTTGCATTGAACTATGGAACATCATTGATCATGGACTCTTTATTGGGGATCCAAACAACTTGACAAGAAGAGAGATTGTTAACAGTCAACTCAATGCCACTTCTCTGCATATGATTCAACAAGGTTTGGGAACAAAGGATTATCCACACATTGAGCACTTTAGCATTGCCAAGGAAGCTTGGGATGCTCTCACTGTGTTGTTTATTGGAAATGAGAGTATGAGGAGGAACCATATGATGTTTAAGCAATGAAGCCAAAGGCTTCTACATGAAAGAAGGTGAAGATCAAGACATGTACCAAGGCTCAAGACCACCGCCATCGCTTTTAGGAATGTGGGTGCCTCACATGTGGATGATGCATGGATAAAAGGAAATGTGAGTGCACTCATGCCTTTTGAGCCCACCGACTTGAAGAGCCTACAAGGAAGACACAACTACCATCTCATGACCTCAAATGAAGTTATGCAAGAAATGGCTGCTTTCAAGGTTGCCGCCAAAGATGCTTGTGCTCGTGCCCTTGGTATGAGCAATGTTGTCAATGTTGCTTTGAAGGCCAAAGTGGTGGACCATGGGGATGAAGATGATAGTGATGAAGGGATTTCCATGGACCATGCCGATGAAGTCAAGATTGCTCATGGTCAATATATGGATTTCTATGCAAAGAACTTTTGGAATAACCCCGCCAAAGCGAAGATGGAAATGGAACAGAGAAGCAATCCAAATGGGAAAAGAGAGAATACCAGAAGGTTGAGAACTTGCTTCAATTGTGGTGACCGCTACCACTTTGTGGCTAGTTGCCCCTATGATAAGAGAGAAGATCATGGTGGTAAGCTTGTGTTGAAGAAGACTCTCAAGGGACCGTACAAGAAACCTTTCATCAAAAAGAATCCCATCAACAAGAAGCTGGGAGAAATTGTCTTGATCACTCATGAAGAGTACTCCGACAATGAAGATGACGAAGAGGAAACTTCTCATGGTGTGGCTGCTCTTTCCACCATCTCTACTCCGACATTCTCTCTCTTCGATTCTCCAAATGAGAACTCTTCCACCAAGAACGCCACTTGCCTTATGGCAAGAGGAACGGAGGTATATTCATCATCCCGCTCTACTCACTTAGATAATGACAAAATTGATGATGAGATGTCTCTTGATGTTAAAAAGGAATTAATTGCCTTTGATGAGTTTATGACTAACCTAGAAGGTGATGCTAAGCTACATTTCGGAAACATCTTAGATCAACTATCACATACTCAAGAGCTTCTAGATGTAAGATGTAAACTTGGGCATGAACATATGATTGAGCTAGAGGCCCTAAACAATGCTCTAGAAGAAGAACAAGAAACTAGGTTGTCACTTGAATTAAAACTTGAAGGGCTTGATGAGGCCAATGACATTATTGTTAGCAAACTCATCAAAGAGTGTGATCATGCTATTGCTAAATATAAAAGAGCTAAAAAGGACAAGATTGAGTTTGGTGTGGTTCATGAAAAACTTGCCGAGGACTTTAGCTTGCTTAAAAAGGCCCACAAGGCCTTGGAGAGTGAACTCTTGTCACTCACAAAGTCCCATGAAACGCTTCAAACTCAATTGGCCAATATTCCTTTACCTAGTAACTTCATTCCATCTAGTAGCACAACTATTCTTGAAGAGAATGCTAGGTTGAAGGGGGAGCTTGCTAAGGCCACATTTCCACAAGGCAATAAGTCTATTGATGATCTTTTGAGCAAGCAAAGGCGTAGTGGTGATAAAGGGGGCATTGGTTTTGTCTCCAAAACAAAGAATAAGAACAATAATAAGAAGAAGGACAAGCCCGCACAAGAGACCAACAAGACCATTGTGGAGAGTAAGACCACAAATGGTAAAACTATGTCTCATGATGATTTTGCGGGAAGTGCTAACCCTCACTATGTTCTAATGCGTGATAATTATGGTGATGTGTATGCACAATATTTTGGCCCTTATGATGGTTATATTGCTTGGTCTATTTGGGTTCCCAAGACCCTTGTTGCTAACAAAATAGGACCCGTTGAAAAATGGGTACCTAAAAACTAGCTTGATATTTTGTAGACTTATGCTTCCGGAGGGTCAAAATGGGTGATCGATAGTGGTTGCACAAGTCATATGACCGGAAGCTCGTCTATTGTCAAGGAATTGGTGCCAAATGAAGATCAAATCACCGTCACATATGCCGACAAGTCAAAGTCTAAGGTAATGGGTTTCAGCAAGGTAGTGGTGGCTCACGACATTACACTCGTGAACGTCATGCTTGTTGAAACCCTTGGATACAATTTACTTTCAGTCCGTGCTCTTGGAAAGATGGGCTTTGCCGTCTTTATTGATGATGATATTGTGGTCCTCATGTGGAGCAAGTCTCTCAAGGTCGCTTTCGTTGGGTATGTCAAAAATGACTTGTATGTGGTGGACTTTTCGGGTCAAGCCACTGCAGGTCCGATGTGCTTATACGGAAAGGCCGATGTGGGTTGGCTATGGCACCTCCGACTAGCCCATGTCAATATGAGAACTTTGCAAAGTCTCCATAAAGGGGGCCATATTGTTGGACTAAAAGAAAATGTTTCCTTTGCCAAAGATCGTGTTTGCACGGCATGTGTTCTAGGGAAGATGCATGATGCTCCTCACAAGCCCACGAACCAAATCAAGTCTAACAAGATCTTGGAACTCCTACATGTGGACCTATTTGGTCCTCCATCTCATGCAAGTCTTGGAGGGAAGAAATATTGTTTGGTGATTGTTGACGACTTTTCAAGATACTCTTGGGTTTATTTCTTCAAGTTGAAGAGTGAAACTCAAAGGACTTTTATCGACTTCATCAACTTGGTTCAACGGCAACACAATGTTCCCGTGTTGATTATAAGAAGTGACAACGACACCGAGTTAAAGAAATGCACCTTGAATGATTTCCTTAGTGATGAGGGGATTAATAATCAATATTCTGCTGCATACACCCCTCAACAAAATGGTGTGGCCGAAAGGAAGAACCGGACTCTTATTGAGATGGCTAGGACCATGTTGGCGGAGTTTAAATCTCCATACAACTTCGGGCAAGCTGCTCCACCGCTTACCATGCTTCAAACCGACTCTACCTCCGCAAGAAAATCAACAAGACTCCATATGAGATACTTACCGGTAACAAGCCCAACATATCTTATTTCCGGGTGTTCGGTTGTAAGTGTTTCTATCGCATCAAAGGTGTTTGTTTGTCTAAATTCGAGTCTAAAGCATTAGAGGGTATTTTTGTTGGCTATGGTCTCGAGTCTCACACTTATAGAATCTATGACAAGCTCTCCGGAGCCGTCATAGAATCTTGTAGTGTGACCTTCGAAGAATATGATGGTCCCCAAGGGGGGCGTGTTGATGCTTGTAATGCAGATGATGAAATGCCTCAGGATGCCATAGGAAGAATGGGTGTGGGTTATATCCGCCTCGTTGAGTAACCCCTTATGGCGGATCGAGAAGAACTATGCTCCACTCGAGTGGAACCCTCATCTTCACAACCTCAACATGCTCCATCTACCGAAGAGGACATTGACTCAAGCCAAAGACAAGATGTGGACCCTCAACATAGTGATCAATGTGTGAACTCTAATCAAAGGGAGCTTGGTCCATTCGATGGGTTATCAAGTGGTGCCAAGTCAATTTGTCAAGGAAGATCCATCCAAACTGTTTTGAGACAAGCTCAAATTGATGCTAGAAGAGCACTTGATCAAGACCAAGGTCAATCTTTGCCTCCCAATGTAGAGGATGACTCCAATGATGATCAAGGTCAAGTTGATGGTCAAGACGAGGATCAAAATGATGAAGAGGGTCCTCCTAGAAACAATGAGGAGATCCACGCTCGTCGCGAAGCTAGAAAGTAAAGAATGTTGGAAATAAGAGACCACACCCTCCAAAAAATTTTTGGAGATCTAAGGAAAGGAATTTCCACAAGAGCAAAATTGAAGCGGTTCAGTGAACACCAAGCACACATCTCCATGCTTGAACCAAAGAAAGTGTGGGAAGCTCTTGAAGGTTCGGATTGGTTAGAAGCTATGCACAAAGAGCTCAAAAACTTCGAGAGAAACAAAGTGTGGAAGTTAGTTGAGAAGCCAAAGGATTGCCGCAATGTTATTGGAACAAAGTGGATATTCAAGAACAAGCAAGATTAGCATGGAATTATAGTAAGGAACAAGGCTAGATTGGTTGCACAAGGGTATTCTCAAATTGAAGGCATTGATTATGGAGAGACTTATGCACCCGTGGCTCGCCTTGAGTCCATCCGTATCCTTCTTGCTTATGCGGCACATCAGAACTTTAAGTTGCAACAAATGGATGTAGAAAGTGCATTCCTTTATGGTCCTTTAAATGAATTGGTATATGTTAAGCAACCCCCGGGATTTGAGGACCCCAACTTCCCAAACCATGTCTACAAACTTGATAAGGCGCTCTATGGGCTCAAGCAAGCCCCACGCACATGGTATGAGCACCTTAGAGAGTTATTGTTTGACCGTGGCTTTGAGGTTGGGAAAATCGATCCCACTCTTTTTACTAAGAGGGTCAATGGGGAGCTTGCAAGCGGTACTACCGCTTGAGTACCGGTACATTAAATGCTCCAACGGCCATATTTCGTGGAGGGGTATAAATACCCCTCCACCTACCTTAGGACAAATTGCTCAGTTGATTAAAGTCAAAGACCACCATTGGAGTCCATTGGAGCCACCCAAATCTTCAAGATCTCCTCATCCCACCACCCAAAGTCCTTGATCTTTGGGGAATCGAAGGAGGAGGCCCCGATCTACTTCACCAAAGAGATCTTCATTTCCCCTCATTTCATTGAGGTCCCCTTTGCTCTAGTGTTTTCTTGGAAACACTAGTTCTTGTTTTGGTTCTTACCAGCTTGTCTTTGATTGCTTTGACAGCTTGATTGTATTAGGGAGCCTCCGATTAAGTTGTGGATGTGTGCCCCAAACTTGTAACGTGCGGCTTCCACCTTGAAGGTTGCCGATATAGTGGAAGGTGAATCGATCCTGGGGTGAGATTCATCGGAGAACAAGGAGGCCTCTGTGGCGTTGGTGGTTTGAAACCACCCCTCTCCAACGTGACGTGCTTCCCCTCAAAAGGAAGGAACTACGGAAACCAATCTTTGTGTCTCCGTCCACTTTTGCCATTTCTATCCTTTACCGCACCTTACTTACTTGTTACTACTTTGTGTTGTGGTAGCCCTTGCATAATTGTCATATAGGTAAATTCACCATAGTTGCATTATCTAGAGAATTTACCTTATTGTCAAACCTAAATTTGAAGAAGAAGAAAATTTGAAGTAGCACCTATTCACCCCCCCCCCTCTAGGTGCCCATACGATCCATTCTATCTACCTTATGGCGTGGTAAGCATCGAGGTCGGAGGGAAGGGAGGCCAGGGATCTCCATGACAAGGCTTCAGCGCTCGTCAGCAAGTCCGGTCGTTACTTCACCTACCAGAGGGATATCTGGGCCGTAGAAGTAAGTTCGTCGCCAGTTTTTGCAGGACTCGTGACCGACGATGTCGGGGAACCGCCGGCCAGGACGGCTCTTGAAGCTTATGGTGCCGCAATTCCTAAGTTCGTCCTTGCTAGCTCCGGATTCACGCTTTACGGTGAAGAAATACACGAAGATATCTAGCCTAGGCTTAATCCCTAGGTAACCCTCGCAGAGCGCCACGTAATTGCTAAGCGATAAGATGCTATTGGGAGAAAGGTTCTAGGGCTGGACTCTATAGTGGTTTAAGACGGAAAGGAAGAAGTTAGAGATGGGAAGGGAGATGCCGCGTACCAATTGGGATTTGAGGTACACCTTTTCTCCGTCTTGGGGAGAAGGTGTCACCTCGCCAGCCGGCGCCGCCCGCCAGACGAGCCCCTCCGTCACAGGGAGGTAGCCCTCGGCGATCAGCTCCTGGATATTGCGGTACGTTATGTCCGAACCGCGCCAATCGCCCTTGTGGGAGTCGAGCTCCTCCTCCAGCGGCTCTAGTGCCGCTGGATTATGGTCGTCGCCAGTGGATTCAACCACCACTGAGACGGGGATGACCAAACCTTCCTTGAGGCACCTGACGACGAGCTTCGCCCCATGGCTTCGCTCGCCGCCGCCATGGAAGGGGTAGTGCTGCTGCAAGCCATGGAACGAGTTTGGAGGTGACTGGCGAGAATTGGGGCTAGGGTTTTTCGCGAGTTTGCGCGGAGAGATCGAGGGTGCACGCGCTAGAGGAAGAAGATGATGCGAGGAGAAAATGAGGTGAAAAGTAAAAAGTTCCACCGTCGTTACTATTTATCATCTCCAGCATCAAGATTCGTGCAGTTAATCGGACGGTTGCCGCGTAGACGACGTGTTTGCGAACGTGCGCGGAAATTTTTCCACGCCCCCAACCGTCACCGCCAATAGTTCGTATCGCTCGCGCGGGAAAATCGGACATGATTGCGTTCTCTGCATGTGTGAGTTACGAGGCGTCGCTGACCTACGTCTACGTCGTCCTAGATGACATAGGCAGATGAGCCGTCACATCAGAATATTCCGGCATGGACGGATCCAGTCTGGCTATGGAAGAGTACGATGGAAGATTCAGCATTTCTCCTACTTACAAGTTTAAGACGGAGAAAACCTTGCAGGGTTCTTTGGGAGGACTACAAGATATTGCTTGACGATTTGCCGACATCCATCTAGACGGATCATTCCACGTGAAGAGGCAAGACGGAGCAAGATCTCGGAGTTCTCCGGGGGCTACTATTGGGGATATGCTATATGGGTATCCTCATAGCATGTCTCCCATCCGGATAACCTGGGTGGCCTACAGTTGGTAGCATGGCCCATGGCCTGCTGGGCGGCCCAATTAGATGGATCTAGAAGGGAGGCCCATGTCGGATAAAGGAAGGCTACGGTTGGAGTCACCGACGTACCCGGAGCCTTGGAGTACAAGACACGTAAGACTAGTAATAGACAGTGTAGGACTCTGTAACCTGTCCGGCTAGGACTTTTCCCTTTAACCCTAGGACCTGGCGACTGTATAAGTCGGGCGTATGGGAGCCTTTAGGGCACGATACTTACAATCTCAGACAACCTCGCACAGTGAACCAATCTCTCTAACTCGGCGTATTGCCCTTATAGTGATTTATAGCAGGAGTAGGGTTCCGCCAACGTCATGGGATCTGAACCTGGGTAAGCTGTGTTACCTCGTACCTGTCAACCGTCCGCCTTCCCCCACGTCTCTTAACAAGCACTGTGAGTACCCCTCCATGGCGTACTCATCGGCAATACCATGACACTCTCTGTGATCCATGTGGACCTTCCTGGACTTCGGATCCAAGAGGTTGCGATCATCGAACACCAACTTCACACGCCTCTAGTAATTCTCTGAGTTTTGGTTTGCGCCGGTGATGGGGTCCATGCTCACCGACTTCCATGCTTCGACGAGGCAAAGGTACGCAAGCGCCATCCACTTAACGTGGGGCTCCGGCGCCGATGTCCTCACCTTATTCTTACCCTTGCCCTTGGATTTTCCCTTCGCCACCGCCAAGGCGTCCTCTTCGGCATTGTAACATCCCAAAAATATTAAAATTAAATCATCAAAATCTAATCTTCAAATTTAGGGTTAACAAAAACTTTTCAAATTAAAAATATGAAAGCATTCATATGAGTGTGCATTAAAATTTGGATTCTTTTGAATTGCCATAATTCTGTATTTCCTTGCTTGTAAAATGATTCATAGGTGAAATAAACATCATCTAAACAATCCCCAAACTTTTCCTAAAGACAAACAAATCAAAACAAACAAATTAAGTGAATGGTCACTTTGGCCAATTTAACTCCCATGCCTACTTTGGCTATCTCTAACTTTCAGAACTTAACAGAAACATGTATGGATCTTTGCACCCCTTGATAGTACTCATAACAAGGTACCAAGGCCCACTTTGTGATCATCCAAAAACATTAGAATGCATGGTTTAAATGACAGTTTAAAATTGAATCTATTTCATATGGGAAGATCCCACTATTTCAAAAACCACTCAAACAAGCTCAATTTTCAAAACCAAGCATCTACAGAATCCTCAAAACCTGCCTAGCACAACCACCAAAAATATTTTCAAAATTCAAAACTTAAGTTCATGCGGCCATTTCATCAAACAGGTTGCAGGTTCAAATCAACAAAATCACAAACACTATTTTGAGCAGTGTTTTAAGCCAACCTTGTTCCCTCTCTGGTTACACTAGCCTCAGTAGATCATCTAGCAACCTTAACTAAGCTCTAGCCCCACTGTAAACTCGCCAATGTCATCAATGGTGGTGAGCGAGAGCACCCATGTCACCCCAGGTGGACAAGCTAGAGAAGTACTAGCTGCCAACCTTGTCCTGGAGGTATCCCATGCCTCACGCCCTCTCTACCAGCCCTAGCTCAAGACCATGACCCAGAACGCCCAGGAGCTGCCGCACTGTTGACCATGCCGACCAAGCCATGTGAGCACGCTTTGTTCCCACAACCCGACCACCTCGAGCCCTTGCCGCCCGCCAAAGATGCACCCCCACCCCAGAGACCATCGGACATGCCCATTTCACCGCCTGCACTGTAGCCACCGCTTGCCATGAGTTCGCCTCGCCTCGTAGAGCACCGCTCCGACCGCTTGCCACCGCCTACATGCGCATTTAAACCATAGAGCATCGCCAGAGACCACCGATCGATCGCCACCTCGGCCATGCCTCTAGCCGTGGCAGTGTCGCCACCGTCGCGCCCATCCCTCCCGGTCTCGTCGAGCCTATAAAAGGAGGCGACCCCAGCGATTGAAGCACACCATTTCACTCCCCTCACCTCGATCGTTCACCCTATAGCCGAGCAAAGTAAGGCGATTGAATTTGGCCAGTATTTGAGAGGAGAAGAGGAGCCGTTGATTTCGACCACCTGAGCTGCCGTGACCACCCCTGAGTTCACTGGGTCGTTGACTTCCGTTTGCCGCCTCATGGCCATCACGGAGCCTGGTATGCCCCCTATGCACCCCCATCGAGCCGCTAGGGTTCGAGCTTGGGTGTCTTGTTCAAGATCGACGCACCTCAACCGCCGATCTTCATTCTAATCCAACGCACCACATCGCCGTGCTTCGCTGCTTAAAGAGCCACTAACCACGATGACCCATGTTAGTTGCGCCTCTGTGGAGTGACACCGGCCGCCCATTACCCCTTCCCAAGAGCCACCGCTTGAATTTAGCATTTTTATTTATATTCAAACTCAGTTGTAAACCACTCGAATTCGACCCTATGCAAGTTTTAGCGCTTCCCGCAAACCCGCATAGAAACGATTCAAAGGTGCCCACCACCTTGGCGTGCGGGTGAAAAGCGTAATATCATTACACAATAGTCCTCGATGGAACCCACGTAACATATATATACAACAACGACTCAATGAGTCAAGAATACGATATATAGTACAAAGATCCAAATCACCCGAAAACGATACAGCGTCCGAAAGTACGGACAAGATGCAAATTGAGCTAAGAGCCAAGAATAACCAAAGGCGTCCATAACCCCTGCCCAAGCGGGAGGGTAACCCTTCTAACGACGCCGATCTCAAAACCTGCTCAAATAAAAGGGGTGCCGACAAAGGCGGAGGAAAAGAGAGCGGTCGATCGAGGCCGATTCAGCGAGACTAGAATTGCGGTCTCGCCACATAGGTATGGTGGATCAAGCGGCAAAGATGCACTAAACAACCTATAGAGACTCAATACAACTGGCGGCTATCAGATAGGGATAAGAAGGACCTATCCGGATCCAACCTGAAACTAACACCAAGCATACCCATCCTGGTATTTCCCCCTCGAGACCAAACGAGGAAGTCAACCGAGGAACTCACACAGTTGGTAGTTTTATTCATTCCGTTATAGTTGCGGCAATTACTAGTCAGACATAGATAGCATGAGTCATCCTGATATAGTAAGTAGTGGGCCGTTTTAGTTAACCATTCCGTTGTAGTTGCGACACTTACTAGTCAGATACAATTAGCATGAGATGTCTCAAACCCAGCAGTTGTTAGTACTTTTATTTAGCCATTCTGTTGTAGTGAAGCTAATTACTATTCATATCGGATACAAGTCAAATTATAACAGTAAACTTTAGTTATAGTTGTCTATGATCGAGAACTGTGCTCCAAGTCGTCCATAACCGTGGACACGGCTTCTCGAAAATATTTAACCCTGTAGGGGTGCACCAAAGTTTCCACACGCACCTACACCCTTGTTGTCAGATCAGGTAGGTACAAGATCACAAAACATACACCCAATGGTATGTCGACGGGGTTTCGGACACGACGTTTCCGATACGAAGTCGGCTAGCTCATCGGCCGGCTCCGAGACGGACCCAGAGGTTTGTGACAATGGCTGTAAATGACTGGGAACCCGAAAGTGTGACTGGGCTTGTTGATACCACGAAAACATTCCACGTTGGTTCCAAAACAGTACAGGCGTTCCACGCGCAATCGTAAATAAAGCAGTAAAGCATGGCATAAGTACAGGATAGTAATAAAGCCTCAAACTACTTTGTGGCCTCCGGTACAGTACTTTGAAATCAGGTACTAATCGATGGGGGTGCCCACACCCCAATGGTTAGCGCGCTTGATCTCGAACAGTGTCAAGAACTCGGGGTCCTACGGACACCAAAGGAGATTAAAAACCAAATATTGTCTATTACCCACCGTGCCTCTGCATTTACCTACTTTCAATTTTAGTTATTAAACGGTAATTAAAGTCGGATCATCTTCAACATTAAACATATGGCAATACTCCAACAATCGTGGTACTTGACGACGAACAAAGACTTGAGCAAGCGACTACGACACGCAAGTCCAACTATCTACCAAACAACAGGTAATAGGATGTGTCCAAGGCAATATAAGGCTGCAAGGGATATCCCGGGTACGAAAACTAGAGCATCGCAACACAGATAGCAATAGATCAACAGGAGGAAATAAAGACTATAAAGGTAAAATAGGTAGAAAGGGGGAGAATGTTCGCCTGAAAACATTGCTGGAGGTTCATCCGAAGATCGGGTCGATACTCGCATCAACTCATCGGCCTAATCCGTGAAGAAGCAAAGCACTAGAAGAAACACCGGATGCACTATTTAATACTACGGCAGAAGATCGGGCATGATGCATGTATGATGTATGACATGGCAAAGATGCGATGCAATTAGGCAATATTAAGCGGAACTGGAGTCCCGACAATTAATTAAATAGTTCAAGTTATTTAGATACCCCGCAATTTTAAATGTTGTCTTATCAAGGCAAAAATATGTCACCGGTTCGATGCACAAATTTAAATGGAGCCAATATAAGACTAGATTCGCCTACATATGGCCTCCATATTTATTATTAGATGAGTCGGCATAATGCCCCCGAACAACCACAATACGAATGCAATCATGTTTAATTAATATGCAACAAGTGGATATATGGCATTTATAAAATATGGCTCTCAGATAGGGGTCACACTTAGGGGTTTCGGCGCACTTGGTTCTGGGGTTCGGTGAGGTTCGGTCTTGGTCTTCGGATCTACAAGCATCCGTGGTCTCGGTCATCGGATCTTCGAACTCACTCCGGGAAGGAGATCTTGTCGCATCCTCAGGTTTAATTCTTACGGGATCCAACTTGTAGCCCTAGACAGCAGTCTTCATGTTCAACTGCATCTCCCTAGCACGCTATCGTGTCACCATCAGGACATCCACCGAGCAACACTGAACGCCGGAACAAATCATCACAACCACTAGGCATGACGTTAGTTGACTGGGATAAAACAACAGAGATAACAGGGGCTCTCCCGGCGCTGCACGGATCAAATAGACAAGGCCAGAGGGGAAATATTCTGTGTGGAGACATCCACGCACATCATTTATCTGAAGAAGGGCGACGAGGTGCACGGGCTCGGCGAAGGCGGCGAGACCCGTGGCGGACGACCAATGGAGGAGGGAGAACCATGCCATCGGGACGATCGAGGAGGCGCCTGGGTCGGAGACGAGTGGGCGACCAGGCGGGACACCGAGAGAGGACAAAGGGCGGCTCTACCAGGGGGAGAGGTAAGGCGAGAGCGGCGCCAGGGGAAACTCGTAGGGCAGCGGAACTCCGGCAGGCAGAGGAAGGGCCTGGTGGCGGAGGTGAGGCGAGGCGAGAGGAGGCCACGAGGGCTAGGCGCCAGCCGACTCTGGCGAGGGATGGCATGGAGGAGGCCGCGAGTGACGGGAGGTTGGGGACGGGTTTAGGAGCAGAGGTCGAGGGAAGGTGGTGGCGAGGCGAGGAGGCGAGGACGGGAGCGAGCGTGGGGGAGCGTACTCCTGCGCTTGGTGGGGTCGGGCTTGACCGCGTCGGTGTGGTGGTTTGCATGTTGGGTCCCAGGCCAGCTGCGTGGGTGCAGAGGCAGTGTGTGTCGTGTGCTTGTCTGCGTGTACGTGTGTGTGCTTGTGTTGCGGCAGCAAGTGGAGGGAAAGCTGGATGGCAGCGGGGTGGGGAATAGCTGGGGTAGATTTAGGGTTAGGGTTTAGGTAGATTAGATCTAGGGTCAGGATTAGCCGGGGTGGTAGGCTGCTGCCAGTGGGCCTTTTGGGCCTGGCTGGTGGCGGCCTCCCTAAAAAAATTAGTTTTGTTATTTCTTTTATTTTAAAATAAACTTTTGTAAATAGTTTTAGATAAATAAAAGATCCGGCTGGACCGACGGTTTTGGTTTGAACAAAGTGGGGTGGACATTAATATAGAAAACAAAGTAGGTCTTTTAACAAAATAATTTTAGTCAATTAGATGCATGCTAATGTCATGATGATGCATAAGTATTATTTAACACACAATTTTCTAGTAGTGGATTTTACCCGGGGTGCTACATCAGTTCTGTACCTAGTTTCAAAAATCAACCCAGCTCGATTCAGTGAACCAAATTAAATGAAACCAATTTTGTTAGAAAGATATTGAAATGCTTAATCCAAGCCCGTTAGATTCAAATCATTTGAATCTATAGATCAACCTTGGTAAAAATAACAAGGTAGAAGCTTTTATGCATTCAAACATTTTTCAAATTTAAACCATAATAGCTTTTGAGTTGATTCCAACTATCAAAAATCAAATTTGATCATACCCTTCAGAATATATAAAAACATATGGGTTTACTTATAGAAATAATGTTCAAGTAATAAAAGAATGCCACATAGGTATTTCTAGTCATTTATTTTTATTTAAAATAAAAGGTTAAATCTTATTAAATTGTGACACCACTTTAAATAACATTACCATGTACTGAAATATGTGGTGATGACATGTGTCAACATGATCCCATGTTTGGTTTGGAGAATATTAAATCTTAAGTAGTTTTTCAATGAGTATAAATTACTTTTCTAAAAATAAAAGAAATAAGACAAAGCTTTAATCCTGTAATATTAGTGATGATTCTAGATCATCTATAGAACCCTTCTGTGTGATGATTGAAAATAGTTAAGTATTGTTTGGTGATTGTGTACCTCGTATTTATTTATAGACGCTAGTACCGACCAAGGATACGAGGAGGAAGGAGAATACTACGAAGAAGAATCCGAGGAGAACTTCAACCACTGCTCTGCTCAAGGCAAGCTATTAACCTTGCAAGCTAACACTTGCAATTATGAAAATTAGATAAACTATGCAATGCACTAAGCATGCTTGGTTAGACACATTTGATGATACCCAATCCTAGTTTTACTTGCAAGCTTTCTACTTTATTTCTTTATCAAAGCTCTTACTTAGAGTTTACTTGAGTAAATTGTAGATACTAGAAAGATAATTGAAGGTTGCATAAAGAGCATTAAATTTGGCCTAAGCTAGATAATCTTGATGCCATCCTAAGGCATGAGATTGTACTTAGTTAAACTCCACTAGTTTGCCACCCCTCATTAGTACTCACTCCCATTTGTAGATGCTATTGCTAAGCATAAAACTTGATCAACTTTAGATGGGAATACTTCGTGAAAATGGTTATGAAAACCTTGGAATGCTAGATCATTCTACTGAGATGTTTTGACATGTGTTTCCAAACACCGGATGATTTTGGTGATGAAAATGTTGAGGCATGAGCCTTAGCTCTTTATAAAACTGATGGTTGTCTGGATGCGATATCATTCCAATTTTACCGTACAACCACAATACCCGAGAATTGGGTAGGGCTTGACTGGAAACTTATATACCTTAGTATGGGTTCCCTCACGGCCAAGGTCTGAGCTGAAGCTACCTTGTGAAGATTGTCCACTGCGAGACTCCAAGATGACAGTTGGTCATGGTTGGGAGGCCAAACTCACAGGAGAGGTGCTTATACTAGGGCGTGTAATTGAAAGGTTAGGATTGATTATTCGCATATGGTGAATTCAGGATTTGTTCCTGACGGATATATCGAATGTTGTGGTGAAAGTGAACAATCTCTGCAGAGTGTCAAACTAATCGAATAGGCGTCATGGTTATGGACGATTAGGCCATACATTCCCCGTCAGATGTTTTCAAAATGACTTGTGAAATGAATTGATATTTTGACTTGACCACAACAGAGTTGTGATATGAAATACAAGTTCCCACTTAGGTGTTATAAAAGTTCAACTAGCTTTTCTTGCTTCTAAACTTAGTAGAGGTAAATCTGGCTTTTGCAAAACAACCATAGAGCTTAGTGTCCTACTATAATAACCCCCCTTCACTTGCTAATATTAGTTTGCGAGTACTTAAAGAGTACTCATGGCTTTGTCCCTGGCTATTCCCGTGGCCAGACTATGAAGAGGAGTACCAGGATGAAGGACCCCAGGAAGGTTACGACAACTAGGATCATCTCCCATCGTTAGCATTGCCTGTGACCCCGAAGATGGAGCCTCGCCTACGCTACCTTTTTTATTACGTTATTCCACTGCTTGAGTTGTATTAAGAACTGGATCATGAGATCCTTATTTGTGTAAGACCTTATGTATGGTTTGTAATGGTTGATGTACTATGGTATCCAATTCTATTATGTCTCGCAAAATTGGTAATCCTTGGATTGTGATGTATGGCATAACAGGCATCTGGGATTAAAAATTCGGGTGTTGACAAGTTGGTATCAGAGCCATCCTGATCATAGGAGATCCTAGTTAGACTGGACGTTTGAATCAAAAACTTAGTTTCAAAACCAAAGGAAGCAAATATTTACAAAAACTTATTCCCATTCTTATCACATTGATTCTTTCATAAAAATTCATGTTCCTCAAAAACTCTTGCAAAATACATAAAATTTGACACACTTGATCACTCTACTAACTTACTCATCCTATATTCTTATAGATGGACGTGAAGTACAACAAGTTTTATCAGTTGGGGTAATGGAGGAGACCTTATCTTTGAGCGGGATTTGGACCAGCTTTCGGAACTTGGGCGTCGCACTCGAGTTCTTGAGCTCGACTCAATGATCAAGGAGGAGAAGATGCAGTGGCTAATTGTTGCAAGTCTCAGGAAAGATTGAACCTCCCTGCCGAGGAATTGATTCACCTTAAAAAACAAGCGGCTCGATGGACTTTCCAGGCCATGCAGAAGCTCTTGCCCATCCGTGGGCGGTATCAACCAGATCAAGGGTACCCGCTTTGAATTTTGTCCAAGGCATGATGCTATGGGACAGCCACTAGAAGCCCCATACCACCACGAGCTGAAGACTCAGTTGGACCACCTCAGCTTCATGATGTACGATCGTCAGTAGGAATTGGACAATTGTCGTGACTACTCCAACCACAAGTCCGCCATCATCAAGACGAAGGATCAGACCATCGCCATGCTAGCGAAGGATCGCAAGTCTCGCTGTCATCAGCTCAATAAGAAGGAGCGCATCATTGCCCGTCTTCGCCACCGTATCTCGGAATTGGAGGAGACCATCCATGAGAGAGACATGTCGTTGGAGGAAAGGGAGAATGCCGGAGAAGATCTTCGTGGAGACCCCTACTCCTATCTCAGCGATGATGATGATTTTCTGGAGGATCAGGCTATGGATTTCTTCACCGATGAGGATGACTTCGCCTTCATCAATGACGACGATGATGATGAGGATGACGACTACACCGACTCCGAGGAGTAGTAGAACTTGAGCACTAGCGTAGTGAGTTGTATTCGGTCCCACTGTATCTTAGTTTCCAGAATGGTTCTTAAAACCATCTGTTTACCTTTGTTGTGGTGTGTGTTTGTATCGTGTGCTATGAATGAATAAATGAAAAGGAAGTTGCAAAAAAAATTTGAGTCAAAATTTAAAAACTTTTCAAAGTCCCTGAACCTTAGAAATTTCCCTCTTTTCTCATGACCTATCTCAATCTTCAGATGCCACGCGGAGGAAGTGGTTCATCCCCGGACCCGATTTTGTAGATCCTGCAAATGTTGGTTTCGACCCATCGGTCGAAAGTCGAAAAAGAGCGTCAAACCCAACCTAGCCACCCTTAGC